>JAPXFQ010002501.1:0-600000 GCA_028564705.1 Apricaphanius iberus | reverse complement strand
ATATGGAAACAAAGGCTGTGTCTGCTTGGGCTTTTATAACATTTTGATTGCGTTTGATAGCAGAGAAAGGCTGAATATGAACCTCCTCTTACCCATAGCCCAATTCCTTTGTCGACAAAAATAAATGAATTGCATTTTTGTTTACTCAGACTCCACCCCAGTCTCTACAGATTTTGGTCCAGCTTTCAGACAAATGCCAATGGAGTACTGTGAAACACATGTCACTCGTGTTTTCCAGAGACCCACAAACTCTCAAAGTGTAACCGTTCAGACTGGGCCTTGCACTCAATCACCCCTGGACCTCAGAGGAGGGGGTTGACAAACAGAGATTAAAGGCTTCAAGCAAGTCGAGGAAAGAAATCATGCAACACAAAATAAAAAGCGAGAAGCCAGTAGAACTGGGGGTGGTTTGGGAGTGTCAGAAAAAAAAAAAAACGTGCTTACATCATTCTATACCAACATATGTGGAAGTCTCATTTTTTAAAGTTTCAAGTTTAATAACTCATTCAAAAGCACAGTAAGCAGCTATTTTCAGCCCCTCAAAACATTGTTTTCGACCAGCCATCTGACGAATCGTAAGCCAAGGGAGACAAAATCTGGAGTGGCACTGTACTGTTGTGTGAGGAATGTTTTCTTGTTTCCATATGTCTAACATGGGTGTGACTGTTTGAGTTATGTGGACAAAGACTTTCGCAACCATTTGTGTGACGACACTGAAAAAAAGATTACTAATTTCTTGGTCAGCCATGCAGCAAACCTTTTTCCATTCTTAAGGGCTTTCTCTTTAACAACACAGAAGACAAAAAAAAAAGTTACAATTTTACCTTTGTGTTTAGAAAGGCATGTTGAGAGTTATTGTATTCATACGATGTCTTGGGTATTCATTAAACGGATTTTCTTTTCTGCACTTCACAGATTCCTTTATATTCAAAAGTTGGATGATTGCTTCAAAGGAGCTACACCTGAAAGAACTTTAAAGTGTTTTCAACAGGCCACTTCATCAAAACCAAAGGGAAAGGCTTATTTGTTTGGTGGAGAGTTACTGGGAAAACGTGAAATGTGGGCAGGTTTAGTTTCAACAGCATCCAAAGCATTTTAGCTGCAAAGATAAGCCACTGGAGCAAACCTGTCAAACACCTGGAAAAAAACTAGGTAGTGATATGGAAGAATCCATTCACATTTTCAAGAGAAGTTAGACAAGCTAATGGGTTATGTTAAGAGAGTGATGTGAGTTAATACTTGTCAAAGTGCTGCTTTTAAAATTCGTTTTTATACATGTATCTGATGGGAATTATAACAGGATCGCTGCAACTCTGCATCCGTCAGGCAGATGAAAGGCAGAAATTACAGCCTCCCATAAATTAGGTCAAGGGGGGGGGGGGGCTGACTTGTAGTGAATTTTTTGTTAATGTTTTATGCAGCTGCCAACCTTTTTGTTATTAAGCAATAAAAATAAAAAAATCGGGATAACTTAAAAACTAACAAAAGTAGGGTTCTTTTTTGAATCTCACAGAGAAGATAAATGACCGATTCCTGCGGTTTTTCTTGCACACCATGGGGATGTATTTCTTCCTGAATGAAGCGTGTCAGACAAGCAGTCTTAAACAATGTTCAGTTCCCAGCAGGATGCATAAATAAACAGCTGTGGCATTTACTGGAGGTATTAAAAAAAAAAGAAAAAAGGCACTCCAAACACACAACACAAAGTGTCAACTTTTAAGCATTACTGCGCCATATGAAAACAACGGTATACATCACACTGTTACAAAGTACTATTTCATTAATTGAGAATAAATAAATTAAAAAGAACGCATATGATTACATAAAGTAGAATGAAAGATCTAAAAGCGAAACTAAAGTCCCAAGCTTAAAAAAAAAAAAAATCAGGAACTGTTATTTACTGAAACCATTGTCTGGAAAGCCTTGCGAAGCCATTTCTAAGAACAGCAGTCAGAACCACTATTCCTAAAGGGAGAAACCACGGAACAGAGGTGAGCCTTCCCAGGAAAGGCCAGTCAACCAAAATTACTCTAAAATCACTTTTACAAATCATTCAAGAGGCTCCAGATCCCTGAACAATGTCTAAAGCACTGCAGGTCCACTTAGGTCCAGTTTTCATAATTCAACCATTAAAACAAGACTGGGTGTAGGGGGTGTATTGGAGAGCTTCAAGGCCATAACTACTGCTGAGCAAAAAATAATTAAATTTTTTTTTTATGATCCAGACTTCAAAGAAAATATTCTACATACATAGACAGGAGCTGGTAAACAAAAGCCACACAAATCTTTGTGTGCTTTTGTTGAACATTAGTTATTCGCTTGGTTTGTTCTACAATAGGTAAGTACCCTCCATTTTCTATATGGTTTAATGTTTTTATGTCTAATTAAGTCTCATGTTTTTCATCTTTGAAATATCCAAATCATGGTAACTTTAGCAATGGAGCTATGTTATGTGTTTTGATCATTTTTTATTACCACCAAATATGATTGTAATTTATTTAACTTCATGAATATCTGCATGTGGCGTCCAGAAGAAAAAAAAAAAAAAAAAAAGAGCTAAATCAGAAAGTTAATGGATCTCCATACCGCATTCACACCTGATGTGAATTAGGGGTTACTGCCAATTGTTTAAATTCCTCCGACACATGGTATAGTTTTTCTTTGCTTTAATTTAAGGGAAAAAAAAGGGTCGATATTTAACATTTTCTGAATATTTTAATACAAAACATGAACCTATTGGGTTTTACTGTCTTTTTGTTCCACTAACTGTACCACAAAAATTACATCAAATGCCATTTCACTGATTTTCACCCTTTATTTGCCATCTAAACTAACACACATCATCTTCTCTTCAAAATCTATAACAAAGTATTATAATACACTAAACACAGATATAAAGCCGATCTTTTTTTATCGTTGATGGCTTCATTTCGTTCAGAGAAAGGAAAATAAACTGGATGTTTCACTGTGGTTTGGAGTCTAAATCAGACCTTGTTTGAGAACTAAATTTCCAGATGAGAACCCTAAAGCGATCAAAAGCCGTGAAATAGCCCTTTATCTTAAAGACGGTTCATTCACCTGTAGGTTCTACGTCAGTATCTTTGGGGCCACAGTCTCTTCACAAGAGTCATATGCCTTTAGTTATCCAACGTTCCTCCTCATCTCCAGCTAATATAAAGGACAAAGTGTTGGACACCGAATGAGGAAGGCAGCACAATCCCAGTCCAATTAGAGAGAATCATAAAACCGCTTTTCATTTCGGAAAAAATGAAGAAAGGTAGGGAAATGTCACAATTATCGGAGTAACACTGAGTCAGCAAAAGAAGAGGTGATTCACCAAGATGGTCTGATTGTGCAAACCTAGCAGAAAGCATATGTTCAAAGAAAAGACACCCTTGGATAAAAAAAAATAAAAAAAATAGAACAATCAGTAGCAAACCCTGAGCTAGTATTGGATATTCAAGCAGCACAGACGCATGAATGTATCCATGACCTAAATCTGTGGTTTTATATTCTGTGCAACTCCTGTTTTAATCCACAGACCGCACTCTTAGTCATTTATCAGAATTTGAGATTGCTTAGTGCTGATCTGAGGAGGCACTTGGCTTGTAATTGTCTAAAGATCTTTAGAAGCCAGAGGACCAGTATATTTCCTGTCCCCATCCATGAACATTAACTTCCGGTCGCAGCCCTGATGGGATATTTCTCTAGCTAATTATTGAGTCTTTCCTTTAAAAGTAGACATGATCAGAAATATCTAACTTTAAGACATTAATTCTCAACCCCAAACTATATCATGAGTCCAAACCAGCATAAAAATCATCACCAGAACAGTAAACTTCAGACTCATGACCCATTTTTAACTATTAAAATCCAACTAACTATGTTGTTCTTTGAATATCAACCTCTGAACTTTTAAGAGACTTATGGGACAAAAAAACAACATGTGGAACAACTAGCCACACAGGCCTCTGGGGGGGGGGCGGGGGGGGGGGACCAGAAACAGAATAATAAACAGACCAGGGTTTATTGTGCATGGCACCCCTCTCAGAGACAAAGAAAGCAACTACAAAGAACGACAGCAAACGCTCTTGTCCCTGATATTTGTTTCTACAGAATGTGATCCACCATTGCCCGATGGAAAACTTTATGAAAAAGAAGAGGTCTCAGCAAAGTGAACGGGGAGCTGCAATACACCATGCTGACAACTAGTGAAGGAGCTTATGTAAACACAACTAATCGAAACACATTACAGTTAATGACAACATAAGCCAATGTGCAGGTCTGCTGACCATCATCCTGATCTTCCTGATCATCCGTCTGATGAATGTCTCCTTTCTGCTGATGGAGAGAGGGGCAGGAAAGTCAGGACGACTTTATATAGACTATCACGACTAGATCCGAGCGGACAATGCTTAGCTGAAACTGGGTTTTCAGGGGTTCCTGTAACATGTCCCTATGTTGTCACAACACACACACAAGAAAGAAAGAAGAGACTGCTCAAGCCGTAGGAAATGGAGCGATCTGTGGGGGACAGCAGGAGCAGTATCATCAGGAAGCATCTGGCATCCTACATGTGAATGCAAAGTAATATCCAGGCTCATATAAATACCTCAGAAAGTCTATCTGCCTATTTTAATGCGTTTCATTTTTAAGAGAATCTAGTCAGTGCTGCCGCAGGCTGCCCTTTGGTCGTGGGTTAAGTTCATATCTGTGCTGAAGTGACAATGCAATGAAAGATGAAGAGATCCAGAGGTCACATCTTATAGATAGAGCATTGAGGTTGGAAGACTTTAAACACAGGGCATACAAAACTGACAAGTAGCAATGAATTTCAAAGGGCAAACGATTACAGTGAGGTCCACACCCACCTATAGGGGTTTAGTCTGTGTTTTATCTATTAACTGAATAACACACAGAGTTTTACAACATGAAATAGTCATACTATTGCCTTAAGGATATCAATTATAACTCACCCACAGTTTCCTGACTACTTTAAGTCTACCTTGACTCCATCTTTAGTTTCTTAGGCACAAAAAAAAAAAAAAACTTTTGGTGCAGGTGTGAAGGGTAGTTCGAGTCCATCCAACAGACAAATATATTATTCCCATTCCTCAATACAATGCTAAAATGCATGGTACTTGAATCAAAATACCAAGACCTGAAGCTTTTCAGCTAAAAAAAAAGGGGGGTTTCACATATGTGGTGATGGTGGTAGTGGTGGGGTATCAAACCGAGTCACATGGATTTGGTGCAGCCACATTTTAGAAACAATTCTCAATATATTGGAAGTCTGAAATACAATCTACCCATTTGTGATGTAGAAGACAGTCTTCTCTGTGCAGACAGGGCACAGCAGATTGTCGCATCCTCTGGCTGTGAAGCACTTCACCATCTTAGGCCCCGTCCACACTACTGCGTTTTGGTTTAAAAACGGAGACCTTTTGCTATGTTTGCACCTCCCATCCACACTAAAACGGCCAAAACGGAGACCCAAAACGGAGAAGTTTAGAAACGCTGCCGACCCCGTTTTTCGTTTTGAAACTCCGGAGGGCGTTTCGGTGTGGACGTCTCGAAACGGAGGCCTTTAGAAACGATGACGCAGCAGATCACACTCGGCTCTATGATTGGGTGTCATCGGTCATGGCGTATCCTTCCCTGATTCGTCAGCCACCCATCACATGACCCGTCCCCGGAAGATAACATACAAAAACAGCCTGGAGTACATTACGTTAGAAACTGCAACATGGATAACGAATTACAAGCGTTACTGGTTTTGATGTCTTTGCTAGCAGCTGAGGAATGGTCAATCTGTTTCCCGTTTATACCGGCGCGTGCATGACCAGTTTTGGAGAATGGTCACGTGATCCGCGTTTTCAGTGGTCTTAATGTGGATGGAGATCAATTCTAATACGCAGGGGAAACGCTAGTGTGGACGGAGATAGTTTTCGTTTTAACTCTCCGTTTCTAAACGAAAACGCAGTAGTGTGGACGGGGCCTTAAACTCTGACCAACTGTACAACAATTCTCATGAGAGAGCAGGAGTCTTATCAACCGCAGATGGGGGTTTCCGAGATGACAGACTGATGGGGTAACGACCAAGGAAAGCACATACAGTATCTTGTCGTACTCTGCAGTGAGGGCAGCAAAAAGGCTTTTATCCACATACTGCTGCATGCAGTCCACTCACAGTTGAAAAAAGAAAGACATTAGGGCAATAGCAGCATGAAAAAGAACACATATGCTTATTGCAAGTTTTAGCAGTAGGAGAGAACAATGCTCGTTAACGACACAGGGAATGTAATTAACTGAGACAGAGTAGCACAGATGCAATAAAGTCGGCTGCTGTGAGCGCTTATAATAGACAGCATACACGTGAATGTATAAATGAATAATGTAAAACACTAAAATAGAGATGCACCCAAAAATATATATATATATATGTGATCAATTATTTTGATCAAAGCTTTGGTCATTCTAAATTTGGTTTGAATTTGGATTAAAATTGATGAAAACTATGGCAATTGAATTTCTGTGATAAAATTAGTATAATCCGCAAGACGAGGTACAGCAACACTTAAATCGTATGCCAACATTTTTAAATGGCATTAAAATCCAGCTGCTCAGGCAGATTGTCAGTATCATCTGATCCGGCAGTCTGCAACCTGCTCCATTTTTTCACTTTTCCTCACAGAATGATATCCCTCAATTAAACCAGAGTAGACCAAGCGGCCTGTAACTGTACTGGGCTTTGTCAAGTCCAGAGGACCCCAAAGCACTTAACATTACATTCAATATTTTATCCATTCAAAATAAAATAAAAATACAGTAAATATAACTTTAGACCTATTTTTTTTGTCAATTTAGAAGATATGTGCTATTAAATTTTTACATAATATTCTACCAATAAATCACAAAGAAGAAAATCTTTTTTCTTCATTTCAAAGCTTAAAAAACAAAAAATTGTGGTTCTTTAAAAATGTCAACAACTTTACTAGATTTGATTTTTTTTTTCTAAAAAAAAGTATAAAGTTGTATAATCGAATAATCTTTTATTGTCCCACAAAGGGGAACTACAACTGTAAGAGCAGCAAATGACAGCTTCTAGAAGCATTTAGATTCACACGAGAAAAACAGAAAAATAATATATATAAAAAATTGAATTAAGAACACTATACGTACAATAAGGATAAAAATTATATTTACAGGTCAGGTAACACTAGTGAGTCCAGTGAGTTTTACTTCACTGGACTGAGGAGAAAAATGGTTCTTTAGATCATAAACTTTGTAGAACTCTGGTCTGACCCTTAAAGACTTAATATATCACTCATCCCGCTCTCGACCATCAGCCATTATGAAATTCCCATGGTACGAAGGCATACTTTTCTCTAATCTCCAACCAGTTCATACTGACATCTCCTTTAACCAGGTCAGATAAAAGGAAACATATCAACTCCAGACCCATGCAAGTGACATTTTGTGATTTGTGTCCAACCTCTTCCCTTGTCATTTTAGACTATGAGAGGAAATCCCTAATCCACACTTTCACCGTGCATAAATCAGTTCCATATGTGAGCAATTAATACTTACTCAAAGGTGAAAAACAGTCCACAGGTTACAAGGATGAGGACCAGGGTGAGGTAGAAAACCCCAGTCTGTCTGGCCATCATAATCCTCCCATCACAGTAAAATTTATTCCGACCTGGGAAGGTCTCCCATTTTCTCCTTTTAGGGGTCCTTTTCTTGTAAGGGGTCTCCATTGGCGTGGAGCTGCGAGTGCTGATTTGACTGTACTCGCACTCTCTCATGGACTCCCCAAGATGCATCAAATGTGGGGTTTTTCCTTTTGAAAAAAGGAGTTTGATAAATCCAAAGCCTTGGCAGCCTCTGCGGAGGAGAGAGGTTAAGTTTAGTTCAACTTGTTAGAGGGTATAGGATTAAACTTTGAGAGAAGTGCACTTCCTGTTATTAAAAATACCTCTGCTAACCTTTACGTTTCCGTTGTAGCTTTCAGTACGCCACATGTCATTAAATATAAGCCTTTTTCAATCAACACAACAAAGGCAAACTTAATACGCAAGCCTTACGTGGTCCATATTTAAAACGTAAAATGTCCTAGTAAGCAGTGGACGTTGCTATTTCCACCTAACTAAATAAATAAAGTGTCGCTAACAGGCTAACGTGGCTAACAAGTTGAGGAGATGCATTTAAGTTGATGTGAGCTAGTACATTTAGAGGTTAGCACTATGCCCGTTCAAATATAACAAAAAGCCCTCAATAAACTATTTCACGTTAATGTTTCCTGCTGAAATCGAGCCAAAAAAGAAGGTTTAAGTGGAGTTTTCAGCGGCGCTGTCAAGCACGTATCACTAACTAGGCAGCGAGGCATCGCATCCCGGCTGCGTTTGTCAGGTCTAGCCGCTGAAGCGCTGCCTTACCGGAGGGGAAGTAACGCTGGCTGTGGTTGGTAGGGGTGTTGTCGCGAAGCAGCTCCCGACGTTATCCCGGTTTGTTTCGAGCCAAAGCGAGGAAGACCATTTTTGGAAGTTTAGGGGGTGAACAAATGAGTTGTAAAGGGTCTCGTCCCCGAGGGGGAACTTCACCGTTTTTTGAAAAGGGAAGGGAAATCCAGAGAAAGCGCCCTCAGACGAGCTCCAGAATCCTGGACTGGCCGTCAGTCAAGAAAGACGAGTCAAACATGAGCTTACAGCCATATGGCAAAGCGGCTCATAGCAATAACCGACGAGACATCATCCCAAATCTTCGTCTTCCAGCCTCACATTCAGAGGGGGAAGGAGCAAAGTTGCAGCTTTCCACAATAAAGCGCCTTGGCAGGCCACTCGACAACCCTCCGTCAATCCCCGTCCACACACGTTAATGCCACCCTCGCAAACATCAACATGGGAGCAGAGAAGAGCCTCCGCCGCCTGCTGCTCCTCCCCCTTCAGCCGAGGCTGAAGTCATGAAGGTGCAGAGACAGGAAGCTCTGTTTAAGGGGTTCTCAAAATGGGGAGCGGAACCTGGAGTGAACTGCAAAGGCGCATCACGGGATGGATATGGGGTGCTGAAGTTCACTTAATCCTTTTTTTTTAAAGTAAGCAAGATAAATAAAGGAGAAGCTCATATTTTCTAACCTGGATGGACCTTATCTTTTAGCTAATATTATGTTCAGTTACTCAACCAGGCAAGTTTGAAGCCACTTGCAGTCCTTCGTTAGAAGTTTATATCCATCCCGATCAGCACATTTCCATATAATTGGAGTCAATAGGGACAGGAGATTTGCCATCTGTAGTAAGGCACTATCTGCCCCAAAACCACTTCATTTAACCATGTTTTGTTATTAATAGTTATTTCAGAACATCTCGGAAATGCCTAATAGTTATGTTCCGGGATGATTTAGAGGCTATAATATAACTACATTATTGCATGATTACAATTATGTGCTCAGGGCAGGCACTCCCGTGCTCCATCCCGATTGTAGTCTGAACAGCACTTTCACCTTGTCCTCTAAAGCAGAGGTCCCCAAATATACTGAAAGAAATTAAGCGACGCTATTACAGCTGATGTGTTTCAAACACTTTGGATATATAATATGGTAATGTAATAATCAATTGTAACAATACCAATAAATGTAATATATCATACTGCATACTCGAATAACATTTTTCGTAAAATGTAAATAAAAAAGGCAATTCCGGTTAGGGAGTAGCTCCTACATTTTACTCCACTAAAACTGGCTAAAACATAGATGATGAAAAGATTGTTTCCCAGCATTTAAAAGGGGGTTTGTCCTGTTTGAACCTCAAACATTTAGTCTGGTGTACCTTGACTGCTGAAGTGAGCATAAACGATATGATAAAATCAAAAGAGATGTCTGAGGCTTTTAGAAATCATATTCTAGAAGTTTATCAAATATTAAGGTGGTTTGAAATCAGCTTTTCTACTTAATATGTAATGTTCTACAAGGGGATCTATTCCAACCAACAACCATCCTGTTCAGGTCTGGTCTTACCAAGTTAGTAAGTTGTAAACCACAAGCTGCTAAAAGAAGACTGCTGCTAATATAGAGTGAATGTCTGTACAATCAGAACAAGACTGCGCAAGTTTCATATTTATGGGAGGTTTGCCACAAAGTAACCTTTGCTCTCTAAGAAAAACATAGAGGCTAGATTAAAATTAGGCAGAATGTAAGCCAAGACCAGGACTTTTGGAATAAATTACTACAAGCATCAGCTCACTGAAGTTATTTCAACCAAAGACGGTTACACTAGCAAATAGGTTATGCTAACATGTTCTTTGGTATATTCATAATTTCCATTTATGTTGATATCTTTTGTTTAATTAATAAAACAAGGCTACATTTTGGTGCTTGATCCATATTAAATCTGTTTATTTTCCAGAGATAGATTAGAAGAAACATATTAGACTTCAATATGAAAACATTTATAAATAACTGAATATTTCATCACATTTTATATATATGTCTGATTTAAAATACTATGGTAATATACTTTCCAAACATTTCTGTTGGAGTAGTATTTTTTTTTGTATTGGGAGCAGAGGTGATTGTACTTCGCTGTGTGAGACATCAGTCTTGATAAAATAGTCTACATATGAGATAAAACATTTTAATACTAACATTAAGACAAGATGACAAATTAAATATGTTAAATACTGTATAAGATGATGCATTAGAGGTCTCATCAACTATCTTTAGTATGAGAGGGTTAATTCCTGTCCTATTTTGCCTCTTCAGCAGTGTCCAGTGAAAAAGATGGTCAACAGAGAGATAGATTATTGAATAACTAAAAACTGACAAAATAAACATTTACTGAAATAATTTTTTCAGTAAATGGAGTCTGTGTTTTTTATATTAGCAGGGTTTCTCTGAAAATAAACATGCAGTGATGCTGCCACACAACTCGTGCCTCGCTCGCCTGCCAGTTTCAGGTTACCAATGACTCAATTTCCTGTTCAGCTTCCGACCGCTTTCCCAGCCTACATTTCCTGAGATCTCCGTCATCTTCCTAACACCTACATGAATACAGACACACTTGCCCACCTCCTCATTTTTTTCCAGAGGTACCCAGGCAGTCGAGCTCATTCTCGATCACAGCTGTCTAATTATCCACAATCTCTGTAAAGAAGTCTAGTTCCTTTGAATTTAATCTGAGAATGCTTTGTTGTTCAGAATAAAACACCTTGCAAAGATGAAAAAGATTTTAAATGTACTTTTTTCCCCTGTTTTTTTTTTTTAGAGTTTGATTGTGTTCAGGCATGCTAAACTGAGACAAGCTCAGCGACTACAGCAATTCAAATGAAGGCTGTAAGGCACTTATTCGCACAAAACTGAAGTAGTATTAGTTGATGCACGTTATTTCCATCGGTTTGTTTGCAAATAAAAGTTTGAAAAATGTTATATGCATTCAACCCTTTTTTATGGCATGATGGGAACCAATCAGATATGTGGAAGAAGGTAGTAATCTGGTCGGATGAGCACATCTTTAAACTTTTTATGTCTGGTCCCATGGTAGCACCATCATGTGAGAGGGAGGTTCAGAAACTGATAAGAGGTGATAGGGGATGGATGGTGCTAATACAGGGAAATATGGAAAGAAAAACACTTCAGAATGGGTAGAGGTTAAATTTCCAACAGGCCACCAACCCTAAACAAACACCACAGCAACAACAAAGTTGTAATAAGCCGCTGTACTAGAAGCCAAATATAGTTCTGTAAAATCTCTAAAGTCAAGGTCTTTGAAAATGTACATTTGTAAAAAAAACGGATAAATACTGTAAATAACTAAATAGAATCTATGACACTTGGTTTCACTAGTCTTTATTTGGATATTTCAATGATATCAAAATAGCTAAATTTATATGCTCACCACACCATTCAGATTTTCCTTTTTCATTATAAAAAAAGTATGCTTTTACTTCTATTTATCACCATTATGTGATGTTTGTGGTGACTTATCACAAAATAAACAATTAGAAGCAAAATACATTGAACTTTGTGGTTAAACGGGTGTGAATACCTTTGAAAGGTACTGTGATATATACATCTTTTAAACTGTTCTGCATCTGCTACTGAAAACAAACACCACTTTTATTTCACTTTCATTTTTTTTTTACACTGCAAATTGCTTTACCTTACAAGCAAATACACTGGTGGTCATGCATCTGCAGGGAGAACCTGTGAAGTTTCCAACCACTTGGCATGTGAAGTAAAAAGTCATAAATGCAACACAGTCTGTTGGGAAGCTTTGGATGCTTTTAATGGTGGCTATTGATCTGCCGGCCCTTCTAATGCTTTTGAAGTGGGCTTCGTTAAGCAGCGTGAGGATTTTTTGGCAGAAGCGGTGTCTGTTCAGGAAAAATACATGTGCATGAATTGAACTCCTGCGATGGACTGGTGACCTTTCTGGGGTGTATCCCCCCACCAACCCTGCATAGGATACATAGTATAGATAATGGATGAATGAATTGATAAATTGATAAAAAAAATTTGATTAAAAAATTTGGCATCTTTATAGAGACTTCTGAATAAAATTTCCATACAATATTGAAAATGTGAGAGCAGCCTCATGTTGTTACCTATTACTCAGGTATCTAACTTTGCTTCCAGTAGGGTAGCCGGGGGAAAGGACATGTCTAAATGACACCACAGCCGTTTATCAGAGCTTTTCATAGCGAAGGCATGGTTTTCAATGGTTTTCTTCTTTGGTTGACTACCAACACTATATAAAAAGCACAGAAACTCACTCTACACAAACTAAATTTCACAATGTTTTTTTTTTTTTTATGTCCACTATCACACAAATGATAAATCTACAGCTACTGCCAAGAGATGCCTGGAAGCACATCCATCATTTCTTTCTCTCCACCAGTTAAGAATCGATCACACTGTTAATCACTTCTCAGATTAGCTTTGATTTATTTTAGGTGTGTGTAAAATGTGATTAAATAGGGATAAGTGATTGCAAGTCTTTTTCAGTCCGGCAGCTGGACTAAAACTCATTGTTTGAGGCTCAGCCTGACGTTGCTTGCGTTATCAACAGCAAGATTATTACAGTATTATTAAAGGCAGCTGAAAAAAAGAGCTGGTCATATTCTCTGTAGCTCCCCGGGCAAAGAGAGGGAGAAATTTTGACGTCTGATTCCAGGAAGAGCAAGTGATCCAGTGGAAAATTCTAGCTTTCTGTGAAGGAAAAGGTTCAGCCCTTTTTCTGAAAAATTGAAACAGTTTGTCCACAGTTGTGTTAAAGAGTGATATTTTATCAGATAGTTCATGATAAAGCTGAAGGGAGTGGTGAATACAGCTGTACAGAAAACATAATACTTCACTTTGCAAAAGTATGACTACCCCTCAAACGCATTTTGTTACATTAATTTCCACAGCTTTCAGTGTGTTTATTCGCATTAAGTGTAACAGTCCATTACGAAGTCGGGTATAATTGTAAGGTGGAAGGAAAAATTGTATTTTTATTTTGCTGTTGAACTGTATTTCCAGCAATAATTTTACCATCTTAACACATCTAAACTGCCATTTTTTTCTCATTCAGTTTTGTGAAATGCTTCAAACTGGATAGAGAGCATCATGAAAGGCAAGTTTTGGATCTAGACTTTGATAAATATTAACGTAACGTACCAATGCTTCGATCCAAACCATTGCGTGTAGCTATCTAGTGTTGTCCTGCTGTAAAAATGAAACTGCCACCCAGTTTCAAGTCTTTTGCAGCCAGTGTGAAACAGGTTTTCTCCTGGGTTGTCTTCATCCAGCAACCCTGAACAACAAGTCTCTGCTGAACACAAACATTCCCACAGCATGATGCTGCCACTACTGTTTTTGATTGTAGACATGTTGTATTCAGTGTGTTTTCCATCACACTTAAATATTTTGATGTAGGTACAATTTTTTAGTATTAGTCTCATTTGACCCACATAATTGATGTGCGCCTGACGTGACTTATGGTTTCTGCCAAAAGATAATAGCTTGGCCATTTTGTTCCCAGCAGATAACTAATCTTGCCACTTTTCCATAGAGGCCAGATTGATGGAGTGCACGACTAATGGTCAACAGATTCTCCCACCTGAGCTGTAGATCTCTGCTGTGACAGCAGTTTCCATGGGCCTCATAGAGGCTTCTCAGATTAATGCTCTTATTGCTCAGTCTTTCAGTTTAGGGATCTTGTGTTTGCAGGTTTGCAGCTTTGTTATAACCGTTCTTTTTTTTAGATCATGGGTTTAACTGTTCTTCCTGAGAAGTCCAACATCCCTGCTGCTTTAAAGTTCCCCGCAACTTTATCTTTTACCAGTTTTGTGTTCCTTGGTCTACATGGGGCTGTTTGTTCACCAATGACCTAACAATTCTCTTACCAGAACAGCTGAATCTATGCTGAGTCACAGCTGCACTTGATTTAACAATTACATTTCTAAGGTATTCAGTTAATTAAAAAAAATATATATTTAGGGAAAATAGTAAATTGGGTTGAATAAACAGGATTAAGATGCAACAAATTTTATTTCAGGAAGTTAAAACATTTTTTTTTCTGATTTCACTTTATAATTTTACACTTTTTCCAGGGTTGTTCTCATGACTATGATTGTTTCAAAATTAGTCATCTGGTTTATCAAAGAGGAATAATTACTGTATGAGCCATGATCATGAGATACTAGACCTTACTAAAACGAATTATTACATTTAATCCAAAAATGTTCAGTGTTATTTTTATTGTGCAACTTTTTTGCAACGTTATGGTAGTTTTAATAAAACTTTATAATACGAAAAGTGCTATGTGCTGCATGTGTCCATATCAGACAGAAGAGGGAAATTAATCCTGACAACACAAGAAAGGAAAGTGACAGAAATGTCACAGTAGCGTTAGAAGCCTTTAGGACAAAATATTTTAACTGTACATCTATTTAGCATGAAGTACTATAATTAAAGTCAGAACAATCCAATAGCATAACAGGATCAAAATGACCGGCTATTTTGTTCATTCCAGAAACTTGTTATTAAGCTCTTCTGAAGAGCAGACACCGTGATTAGTTTTCGAGTTAGTTTGACACCAGCAGTACAAATCATACTAACAGGACACTGCTTTTTCACGTTATTTAAAAAATAATTATCATACATTTAAACTTGAAACAGTTTAGTGTTTCTTTGCTGCTTTTCTTAAAAAAGTTGAAATCTATATTGTATCCTAAAAAAAAAAAAAAACATAAAAAAAAATATATATTTATAAAACATGTAAAAAGCATCAATAAATTCCTTAAGGAATTTTTGGATTAAGTTTTTTTCTCTTTACTTTGAAATCTTGTAAACAAACTCCCTTGCAAAACATTTTCATTCCCTGGAACATTTTATCATGCTACAGCCTTAAAATTCAATATATTTTATTGGAATTGATAGACCAAAAAAAAGTAGTGAATAAGTAGTGAAAGGACAATATTAGTATGGTATTAATATATTTACTTTTCTAGCTTTTTTTAAAAACAAAAATCAAATCTGAAAAGTTTTATGCACATTTTTCTTACCCCCAAAAGTCTGTATTTTCTGGTTCACACAGTATAAAATCAAGAGTTATGAATACTTTTTAAAAAGCCCACAGCATAGCAGAGTTATCTTTATTCTATGAAAATTTGGATGGATTATGTACTCTAAATGCTTTTTCACACTGTCATAAAAAAAAAAAAAATCAATCGCTGCCTTGTTGAAACTCTCTTGAAAAGAGTCAATAATGGACATCTGAAGAAAGCAGTTGATGTTTGTTTATTGGCCTAAGATTGTCAGGACATAATGCAACTTCTTCAGTCCTTAACGATGTTTATCGTACATTTATTTGTGACTTGTGCAGCACAGAGTATAAATGTGTTTATGGAAGAAAAGGACAACGAGTCATACGAAAAAGGCAATTTTACAATGAACTCTCAAGACATTTCTGACGGCTCTTTTCACGTTTGTTTCAGAGAAGTATGTAGAGTTAAAAAATATGCCCATTGATGTGAAAGTAGAACTGTAACAAAATGAAATATGTTTTTTTTAATGTAGCGGTAGTTATCCTCTCACCCTGGCACTTCCACATTTTATTTACCAAAGCGATTGTTTTCTCAGCTATAATACAATGCATACAAGATTTTTTTTTTTTTTTTTTACATTGAAACATCGGGTACATCTCGTATGTTCAAATATTTTACCCATTAAACAAAATATGTATAATAGCATTAGGAAATTTTAACAACAATAAAAGAATTTGTTATAATAGTCTGAAACTCCCATCTGTTGTGATGCACGATAGAGACAGAAAGAGTCATGTGCGTCCATTGAGCAATGTTTTAAATACACATTGATGAAAAATACAGATATAATACGTATGTTTTCGGTTAAACAGAAGGATCATCAGAGAGAGTCATTGAGGCTATGATTGATAAATTAGAAAGTGTGTTTTGACAGTTGCTAAGCGCTTTTGCTGATTGGCTGGTGCAATGCTGCCTCCCCATGGCCTGAAGCACACACTGCAACTACTTGAAGTTTGACATCCTCCTGGTTTTCTAAAAACGGACAACTAGCTCTGGTCCTATTGCACAATTTATCTTCCAGCAATGGAGACAAAAAACATTTCCATTTAAAAAGTCCATGTTTTTCTTTTACACCTGCCCTTTCTTCACACAACTGTTGGCAAAAAAATTCTCAAACAACTGTACAGTGTCACATCTTAAATAAATAGTATTCATCAACAAAAATGTTGACCAGAATGTTCATATTTATAAAACTTAAAAACAGCTCATTAACTTTAAAGGAACGCACATTTCAGCACCAAAATCTGGCGGCAGCTTTGGCTGAAAAAGTAAACAAGAACAAACAAAAACGTAATCATCCATCATCAGCAGGTATTAAATATTTGTATTAAAATGAACTTTGATGTCCCTAACCCACTTTTTTTCATAACAGGGCTCAGATGCTATACATATATAGACACAATAATGCAG
Organism: Apricaphanius iberus; assembly: GCA_028564705.1. NCBI lineage: Eukaryota > Metazoa > Chordata > Actinopteri > Cyprinodontiformes > Aphaniidae > Apricaphanius > Apricaphanius iberus. The sequence continues at coordinate 583,008 of JAPXFQ010002501.1, read as the reverse complement.
ATATTTTTTTTTTCAAAAACACAAACTTGTCATTTTGATAAATAAAAATAGAAAACCACAGAGATATCTCTTTAGCCTTACCGTCTGCCATCTAAGTCCTGTCATAATTTCCCTAAGTGAAAGAGAACTTGGCAAACGATGGCAACCACTCCCGTATTGAGCACTGAGGAAATGGAGATGTCTAATAATCTGCTTTCATACAGTACAAACTCTTTCTTGTTTTCCTCAACTTTAGCCATGGCCAACAGACCCTTAGCTGCTCGACACATCATGTTTACACTGGGAGGGTCCATTGGAGGATGTCCCATGTGCAGCAAACTGTGAGGGTTCTGCTGGTACTGTGCCATACTGACTCCATCCTCCAAGAAGCCTACCAGGTTACCCACCGTACCCTTCTGCAAGGCGATGGCACGTGCAGCCGTGGGGTCTCCCTGGGCCAGGTGTGAGAGGACGGCCACTGCCATTTCCCTGTACACCTGCGCCTTCCTCTGACCTATGTATCGCACCAGGACTGCAAAGAGTTTTTCCTGTCTGCTGAAAGGTGGCGTGGCCAGCAGGAGGTCTACATTGCCATCTTGTATGCTGAGCTTACAGAGGCACTCCAGCACCAGCCTTTGGGGAGTGAGCTGGGAGTGAGAAGGCGCTGACGGGAAAGGGTCCTGGGCTTCAGCTGAGGGACAAACCATCCAGTGGAGAAGGCCATCCAGGATGGGGAGGCAGATGGTATCTGAATAGGTCGAGAGGTCAAGGTGTCCTGCAATGTTGGAAAGCGTGACCATGGCATTCTCCCTGAGCAGACCCAGGCACTCCCACCACCATTCCTCTTTGCTACTCGACAGTCCACGCTCCTGTTGGTTGTCCCTCTGGTAGCTCGGTGCTGACCTGTTTCTCTCTGGGTGAGCATGGTGTAGCAAAAGCAGCCTGCCCAGAAGAAGTACGAGCGCAGGGTGGTGAGACATTTCATTGTCGTTCCCAGGGATAAAGGACAAATTCCGCACGATGTTGGAAACACAAAGGCACCTCTTGGAGAGTGAGTCCTGCCAGGAGGAGGTTGTGCAAAGTGGAGTCTCGTCCAGGCAGCAGGGTTCGTCCTCCAGAAGGGTAATATGGTCATCCTCCCCGTCTGGATGCACCCTGAAAGGGTAAGATGGCAAAGAGCGAGCAGGGTGGGCATAGGACAGAGTGTCAACCCTGGCACACAAAACGTCATCAATAGTTGCGATGATATGTTTCAGTGGTTTGCTATTTTCCCCCTCGATTTTATTTTCTGGTTTGCTCTCATTCAAAGCTATTGAACCCAACCTGGCTGGAGGCTCACTCCGCAGTTCAAAGTGCGTCTGGATGTGTGCAGTGGAGTCACCTCCACCTGCTTGCCAGTGTAGCAACCCACTGTTAAACTCAGTGACGTAACCCAAGCGCTCAGTTATGTCTTCGATCAGGTCATCTATGTGCACAATCTTGATGGGGAGTTTGTCATATTTACTGGCTTGTTTAGGTTTAGACTCTGCCTCTGCAGGAGGCTTCTCCAAACACAATTTTATAGACTCTTTTTTTTCTACTTCTACTAGTTCTTTTTCTTCTGGTCCTTTATTAGTGTTCTCCTCTTTCTTGATCATATCGGGATCCTGCTTCTTTTCCTGCTCCTTAGTGACAGGTGGATTTTCATCCTTGGTACCTTCTTTTTGGCCCTCCTCCATTTCTGTTGCTGGGGATGATTCAAGTCCTGATAGGTTTGCAGAGTCTGTTTCCTTGTCATGGGTAGTGTCCTCGTCCTGGGTAGAACCACAATCTACATTGTTTTTCGGAACTATTGTCCGAACCTCAAATTCTTCCAAGATTCCAAAAATCTCAATCAGGCAGCGGCGAAAGTACTCCACAATAAGCTCAAGGAATCCTGGCAACTGGTGAAAGAAAGATTAAAATATGATCAGTATCAAAATAAGACAGATCTGTCACCTTAACGTTTCTTGTTTCTACACCTAATGACGAATATTATTTCATCCAAGGAAAAGATACAGACTTCCTAAATTATACCAAAACTATTTTTAACAGTAAATATACTACTCCACAATGATGGAAAAGTTTTTAAAATGACTGTAAATCCACTAAATCAATTTCAACGTAATATGATGAGTCTAGTGATTCAAAGAAAAGGCTGTTAACTGGCATCTGCCTATTTTCAGATGGATGGCCCCTCATTGGTAATCAATCAGTTGGAAACTAAAAAAATCTGATCTCATTCTGATATATAAGAGAAAGATATAAGCCTCCAAGTCTGAGTGAAAAAATCCAACACTCTTTAATGTGTAAGCTGATATCAGGAGGAGACTAAATATTAGGTATTTAAAGTATTGGTGAGGTATTTGAATACAACTGCAAATATTTACAAGGAAACTGCATTTTCTTTTACACATATGACTATAACTTAGGCTGTGGGAGACCTAGAAAGAAAGAAGTTCGGCAGATAACAGGAAGTAGTGCCTGCCCTTGGCATAGGCAGTATAGGCAAATACTAAGGGCGCCAACATGCATATGGGTGCCATAAATGAAGAAAAATTGTTTTAATGTAATTATGAATTTTACATGAGAAATAACTTCACAGTGGGCTCATGTCTATGTGTAGGACTAATCAGAAGGCTATTATCTCTACAGGGATAAAACAGTCAGGCACCCATTGAAGAAAAGAGATAAGAGGAGGAAAAATGTCAAGAAGACAGAGGTACTTACAGTAATGTTGTACCTCTGTTATACACATTAACAAACAGTAATGTCAATGTAACAAAATGATCTAAATTACTATATATCACAGTTATTGTTGTAGCATTGTTAATTTGCTAGTTAACTTGTTTTGCATGATAGCAGCATTGTTTTTAAGAAATAAATAGCTATATAATACTCAAGTTGATCTTACCTCTAACTCATATTAATTATTTGTTAATAATTTGTGTGTGTGTGTGTGTGTCCCTTATTAGTGCTGTCAAAGTTAATGGACAGTAGCGTGCTAACAGGGCACCCCTGAGAGGCAAAGGAACTGAGAATATCTCCTGCAGTAATTTGAGTCCAGTCTGCTCAGACATGTTAAACAGAAAATGTTCCAAATCATCATTTCCAAAAGCTATTTACTAAAGTGGGTTCTGGCAACAACAAATATTTATAAACCAATAAAAAATAGAAAGTAAAAAAATAAAAAAAATAAATTAAATTAAATAATTAATTTGTAGGTCTGTCAAAAAATAATTAACATTGTTCCAATAGGGTAATTTAAAATAATGTCCTCCTAAATGAGAACAATTTGAGCAGACTGAAGATGATGGGTTTACCTCATGAATCTTCCTCTGAACAAAAACGTGTCAGGATTATTTTGGTCATTTCAAGTCAGACATTTTTGTTGTTTTGAGAGTTTTGCATCAATCCAATACAAAGTCCTAACAACACATTATCAGCTTAGCTCAACTGTTACCTGTTAATGTAAAATTAGTTTCTTTTTGAGGATATTTTTTTCTGTATGTCATTGATCTGACTTGCTGCAATCATAATAAATAGGACTACTTTGTAAGTAGGTTACATCAAGCACTCCTGTACTAAATAACCTGTGGTTACATTTTTTTGACTTTTCTCTCTTGTTGCACTCTTGTTTATGCAATTTTATATATTTTAACCCTACTCCCTGTGCCACAGCATCGGACTTTCAGATATATATAAAAGCTTAAATAGATAAGTACTGTTTCTGTGTTATTCTATAAAAATTGAAGTTGACTGTGATGCACTGGGGCATCAGCAACAATCTTCCCAAACCACCAAAGTTGTCTGACACGAAGGCTGAACAGTATACAGCAAGTTTACCATTTTACAACTTAAACTTCAAATAACTTGTAGCAATCACAGGGGAAGGTTAATTTGGATACGGAAATTGAAATCTGAGGGTTATGGTAAGAATCTACTTTTTCTGGAACAAGGGTTAATGAAGTTGTGGGTAGAATTACTACATTGTGAATCTGCAACTGTGGGGTTTTGAAATTCTCTTCAGGAATTTGAACTAAATAACAAAATCATGATGGTGATGTAAAACTTTACAAAAACTGATCAGAACCAGAAATCAACACTATTCAGTATCATCAGTATTGGAATGATTTTTACCTGGGAAAGGTTGAAGGAGGCCACAGTGCTGTCATCATACAGCAGGATGTTGATGGTGTCTAAAGCCCAAGTGCTTTCTGCCAGCAGGCCAGACTTTAGAGACATCATAACGCGCCAGGCTTCAGGCGTTCCTAGGATCAAAACATTGGGAATTGAAGAACAAGATCCAGTGTACCTATCCTGGTTTACTATATTTATCCAGGAAGTTACTAAAGCAGAAATGCTATTCATACGATAATGAAATAATTTACCACAGTCCTTTGAGGTGAGCTTGCGTCTTGGCTTGAGATTTGGCATCGTGGCTTCTACTGACCCTGGAGGATAGTTAAGGTCCCTCCTCAGGTTAGGAGGAAACTGACCGATTGGTCCACTGCCTTGTGAGCCCATCATGACCATCCCTGGCTTAGGCATCTTCATGGGAGACATGAAAGGGGCTTTACTGGGTGACATTCGTGATTCAATTGAGCGCTGGAAGGCCCCTGGGCTGGGTGCTCGAGGCAGATGGTTGGTCATGGTTGGAGAGTTGGAATAAGATGAATGACGTGAAGACATGGGGGCAATGCCACCTGATGATGATATGTAGGGAGGCTGACGGTGCCAATGGTCATGCGCAGAGCGTCCGTCAATGTCGTCTCGGCAGATTGAACCGTACGGCTGCATCTGGGATGGTGGTCCTTGTCTGTTGTGGTAGGAATAGCTGAGGTCTGTTCTTGAAGGCCACATGTTAGGCCCCTCGGTAGCATGGTTAGAAGCGGGTCCCCCACCCATCATACTGTGCTGGTTCTGGCCAGTTGGTGCCATTCGGTCACGGTGGTAGGGGTAAGGAAACTGTCCTTGAATAGGTCTGTGTTCAGGGCCCGAGTACCCACCACTGTAGTGATTGTACATGTCCGGCTGCTGGTTGGTGTACTGCATAGCGTACAAGTCACTCTCATGTCTTTTGGGCGGGGGACCATACATTCCATCCAACTGTCGTTTGTAGCCCTGGGTGAGGGGTTGGGAAATATTAGTTAATTAATATTAAAATCAGCACATCCAAGCATATATTATTTGGAAATATAAAATAAATAAATGCGTATCTTCTGACAACATGATATGTTTTTTATAAAGTAAATTCTATCTAAATAAATCCTAACTTTGAATGGTAAATAAAAAAAATTGGTTTGATCAACAATTTTTTCTCAATATTCCAGCAGAGAGCAGTAAAGTTTATATATTTTTTATGGGCTCTATTTTAAGTAAATTTATCAAATTCAGCTAGCTTAGTAAGAGTACTAGTGCTAAAGTCAATTGTATACCAGGCTGAGCTTTTCAAGGTAGGACCTAGTTAATCTGATTTCTCTGATTAATTCATTACATTTATTTGAGAAAAATAATAAATATGATTCAAATTTTTAGGTAAATATTTTACTAATTGGTCGGAATCTAATAGCGTGTTCACATTTAAATCACCCCGGCCTGCCTGGATCAGCTCTGCTCGACTCCGCACGGGTCGTGTTTTGTTCATATAGCTGTCGTCAGACCGAGGCCTTGGGTGTAGACATGTGTGGGTTCAGCAGAGAAAGTGGAGCGAAATGTCGGTGATGTCATCTGTAACCGCCAGGAAGTAGCAAGAAAGCGACGGCAGAGATCAACAACAATGGAGGATGTGATAATATGGTTTTCCCTTTTTTTCGGCTTGTGGTTCTTTTTAAATGGCAAAATGAGTTGCCAATACAGGTCGGCTTTTTATTATGGAGCGATCAGTCGTGATTCTGTGATATAACTACATCCAGCCAATCAGTTGCCACCGCTACGCCGGTAGGAGTGACAGTGACATCACTGTAAAGGACCTATCAGAACATAGGTGGGAGTGTTGGGTCGCTTCGGCCTGCTTCGGACTCACTCAGGAGTCAACTAAGGGTTGACTTAGCCCGGCCCGGGGTGGTATAAAACGCTCTGTAATTGGACCAAACCAACCCATACCAGACCGAGCCGACCTAAGTGTAAAAGGGCTATAAATGATCTAAGTATCTCTTTTGTTTGTACACTTAAAACATCTATTTAAGCAGTAATAATAATCAAATTCTACCAAAAAAAAGAAAACATGCATAATATTACATCTATTTTACTGCATAATTTTGTTTATTTATGTACATTAATGGAAGAGAATATGTACTTCATCATGCAAAATATAGGTATACATTTCTGCCTGTATTTGCCACTAAAATTATTCAATATATTACAGACTGCTTTCCAAAATGGGTATTTTTTTGCAGGATTTACACTTTTCGACATTCAAACTGAGCTTATGAGGTGAAAACCAATCTTGTTAAAAACAAAAAAATATTTTAACAGTTGAGTCTGTGCAAACTGGATATGTGGAGTTTCTTAAATGTATATCCTAAATTGAGAAAAAATAATGTATAAGTAAAATCTGACAATTAATTATTATTTGTGTATTTACTGTCCAAACCTTTTTTTCCTTCTTTTGAAGATTTTATCTGGGGGTAATTGGGGTGGTAGTCTCTTTTGAACCATTTTTGGTTCTCAATATACATGTATTGATAAAATATTACACAATGCACATACACTACCGTTCAAAAGTTTGGGGTCACCCAAACAATTTTGTGTTTTCCATGAAAAGTCACACTTATTCACCACCATACGTTGTGAAATGAATAAAAAATAGAGTCAAGACATTGACAAGGTTAGAAATAACTATTTTTATTTTGTTTTTACATCAAACTTTGCTTTCATCAAAGAATCCTCCATTTGCAGCAATTACAGCATTGCAGACCTTTGGCATTCTTGCTGTTAATTTGAGGTAATCTGGAGAAATTGCACCCCACGCTTCTAGAAGCAGCTCCCAGAATATTTGGATTGGTTGGATGGGCACTTCTTGCGTACCATACAGTCAAGCTGCTCCCACAACAGCTCAACGGGGTTCAAATCTGGTGACTGCGCTGGCCACTGGGTATGGCACACAATTTCGAGGTGTGTTTTGGGTCATTGTCCTGTTGTAGGATGAAATTGGCTCCAATCAAGCGCTGTCCACTGGGTATGGCATGGCGTTGCAAAATGGAGTGATAGCCTTCCTTATTCAGAATCCCTTTTACCCTGTACAAATCTCCCACCTTACCAGCACCAAAGCAACCCCAGACCATCACATTACCTCCACCATGCTTAACAGATGGCGTCAGGCATTCTTCCAGCATCTTTTCAGTTGTTCTGCGTCTCACAAACGTTCTTCTTTGTGATCCAAACACCTCAAACTTGGATTCATCCGTCCACAGCACTTTTTTCCAGTCTTCCTCTGTCCAATGTCTGTGTTCTTTTGCCCATCTTAATCTTTTTCTTTTATTGGCCAGTCTCAGATATGGCTTTTTCTTTGCCACTCTGCCCTGAAGCCCAGAATCCCGCAGCCGCCTCTTCACTGTAGATGTTAGTAGATGACTCTAATGTACTTATCTTCTTGCTCAGTTGTGCAACGCGGCCTCCCACTTCTTTTTCTACTCTGGTTAGAGCCTGTTTGTGCTGTCCTCTGAAGGGAGTAGTACACACCGTTGTAGGAAATCTTCAATTTCTTAGCAATTTCTCGCATGGAATAGCCTTCATTTCTAAGAACAAGAATAGACTGTCGAGTTTCAGATGAAAGTTCTCTTTTTCTGGCCATTTTGAGCGTTTAATTGACCCCACAAATGTGATGCTCCAGAAACTCAATCTGCTCAAAGGAAGGTCAGTTTTGTAGCTTCTGTACCGAGCTAAACTGTTTTCAGATGTGTGAACATGATTGCACAAGGGTTTTCTAATCATCAATTAGCCTTCTGAGCCAATGAGCAAACACATTGTACCATTAGAACACTGGAGTGATAGTTGCTGGAAATGGGCCTCTATACACCTATGTAGATATTGCACCAAAAACCAGACATTTGCAGCTAGAATAGTCATTTACCACATTAGCAATGTATAGCGTGTGTTTCTTTAAAGTTAAGACTAGTTTAAAGTTATCTTCACTGAAAAGTACAATGCTTTTCCTTCAAAAATAAGGACATTTCAATGTGACCCCAAACTTTTGAACGGTAGTGTAGGTACTCAAAAACAACTATGTGCCCTAAGTACTAAAGTTTGCCATCAAAATACTCTTTTTTACGGTTCCACAAGACTTTCAAAAGTAACCACACAAAAAATAAAATACATTATTCACTATTTAATGTCTTCACATTAATTATTTTCTTGTCAAATCTTTCCTGCCTTTTACTGCAAAGTTTTACATTACACTGTTTTAATACAAAATGAAATGTTAGGTGGCATGAAAAATGTTAACTTAAATTTAAAAGAGAAGCTACAATGCTATGTCTCACCTGTTGCTGTGGGTACATCCCAGACGGATGCATCCCGTATGGCATGCTGGGATACTGCTGTCCATAACCATCATGTCTAACATATAGAAGACAAAGGAAAGCGCTCATCTCTTAGCTGCAAGTAAACCCTTCAGTGTTTTGTTAGACCAAAAAACAGAAAATGCCGCTAAAAGAACAATAAAAGTACCGACCTCTGCTGTGAGGGGTATCTGCTGGGAGAATACATGCTGCCTTCACTATTTGAGTGTCCCATGTTATTCTGACTTCCGGGGGGGCCCATGCTTCCTTCCATTCCCATCATATGGTCGGGTCTAGAGAAAAAAAGGCCAATTATTCATGCTTACAGATTTTAATTAAGTTTACATATAATCATCTTCAGGATGAGTGGCATTCATTTTGAGCTTTTAATTGTACATTTGAACTTTTCCTTCTTTAAAGTTGTCAAGTTATAACACAAACAATTTTAATGAATTTACAAAAAATTCTGTTCACAGGTTTGAATTTATTAGTTTCCCTAATCCAAAAAAGGTCAAAATCATATGTAGATGTTTAAATCTGGCAATTGTGGATGAATAAATGAATCTTTGCCTGCTGGACATTTTTATTAAACTTTGGAACAGTCACTTATTTCTAGGTCAGGTTCCTTGGTTTTGATTAAACATTGATCGGATAAGGAAAAACTTGGACACTTGAGTTTTCTAACTGAATACTGATCCCAAATACAAATCAACACTGTTTTTTAAACAGAGTTTAATAAACAAACTTATAAAGTGACTCAACAGTATAGAGATTTTACAGAAAATTAGATTAAAAGTTGGCAGGGAAAAACTGTTTTAATGGAAAGATAACTAAAATTGGTCAAATATCCAACCAGTATTATGTGAGGAAATTGTTGATTGATTAAACACAGCGTTTCTCTGCACACTGACTTTTACTTAAATATTAGGAAAAATGTGGGCATATATTTGAGGCTGTATGTATGATTTCAGTTTGGATTTTAGAAAGTCCACAATAAATCTAAACATGTACACCCAATTCTTGCCTTTTTTAAATCATTAAGTTGTTTGTACTGGGATTCCTCCGCTATGAAAAATGAGCCATCAAATGCGTAATTAAAACCTAAAAATCAAAACAACACTAATGATCAATGATGACTGTAGGCAAACATATGATCAACACTAAGCTGGTCAACATCTAGGAGTTTTCCATGTTACCTCCGGTCATAGCCTGTTCCATAGGAATACTGGGACCGCTGGCTCATGCTCAGGCCCGATGGGGGGCGACTGTACAAGTCTTGCATACCACCAGCTGACATCTGGCTCGGTATATATGGATCAGCTCCTGCCACTGTGAGAGAATAAAGAAAACAAAATCCAGTATGAAATTATCTAATTGTATATTCAATCTAGCACCAGATGGCAGCATCACTCTATGAATACTCTACTTCCTCTTAGTAGCCCTGTTGTTCTGAAGCTAAATGTTGTTATGCAGCTGCCATCCACCATATTATTCATTCAGACTCCATTCTCTTCATCTTTCAGGGGAGCTGCCGTTTCTTTCGGGGGAAAAAAAAGCTACTGTTTGTTCTGAAAACTAAAACACACAGCTTGGTCAAAACAGGTGCATCTCAGCGGGATGCGAGGGATGAAAGGTTGGAGAAAGGGAAAAAAATTATGATTAAAAGGACGAGTGGAATAAGGATGAGACAAAGGCTAAGGTAGAATAAGATCAGACGAGGTGTTGAGTTTTTGATGAAGTGATGTGTGGCGTGACGAACAGTTACAATCTTCTTTCAAAGTTTTATTAAAACACACATCTCTCCTGATCTGAGGCGTCATGGTGATTTGACAATAAACTGGACCAACATAGCAGATGAAAGAACATGGCTTTAGGAAATATGAATAATTTCAGAAAGCTTAAGGATCAAGTTTAGAATTTCAAACAATCAACATTTTCTGCCTAAATGGCAAATATGCAAAAAAAAAAGGAACATAAATTTCTGAGAATTAATCAACAAGTCCTGGCATTGACTTTTCTGTGATTTGGATGTCACAGTGTGAGCCCTGCTTACTCTTCCTCATCCCTGCGAAGGGGTCCTTGGCGTCATACTGCATCCTCATCACCATGTCAGGCATGCCGAGGGCTTGCTGGTATGGAGCTGAGGGGGGCAGGCTGCTCGTCCGCTTCTGAAAGGCCGGGTCGCTCACCTCCGAGAAGGGGTCTTGCACGCTTACACTGCTCCTGGACAAACAAAGAAAGCCAAAACAGTATAGAAGGTACAATAGATGGACTCTGAGAGATTTAAATTACTTTCATGTTACAGGAAAAATTACTTTTATGTTTGAATTAATAACAAACATATGAAATAATACAGATAATTTTAATAGTAACATCTTTTAGACCCAAGTAGAATCTAATTTTCACCTTGTATGGAAATAAACTTATCACAGTTAAAGATTAAAATTACAATAGAGTGTGTTTTTGCTGGTTAAAAATAAATGTGTACAGCTCATCTCTTTTTTCTCCATTAAATCTCCAAATGTACTTTTTGTTTTGTTTGTGAATAATACCCGATAAAAAAAAAGAAAAAAAAGACATTGTTATGGTTAGACAACACTTGCTAGAGATGAATAATTCTTCTTAGATGAAATCACAATGAAAGCAAACCAATAACTTTAACTCTCATCACAGTTGCTGCAGGCAGCTTTCAGTGTATATAATTAAAATGAGCTTTGATAAGGGAGAATAAACTGAAAATTAAAAATATCTACATTTCCTCAAGCTTCTAGAGTTAAAACTGTATTTCTTATTTGGGCATGACCACTATATTCAAACTCCTAAAAAGGGGAGTTAACCTTTGTTAGACAGGAAGTAGAGGGTATTACTGCAAATATGCTGTTTCATTCACTAAGAGTCCATTTCTGTCTGTCATGGAACATTGTTGGATTAGGAAATGTTGGCCTCCTTTTTGGAAATCGTTTTGGTAAAATGTCAACTTTCTCTGTAGCAGGTACGCACAGGGACTGCTGTTAGTAATGCTAACAACAGTAATCAGGCAAATCGCTAACATAAAATCGAAGAGTAATCCAAAGTGTAATCATATTGTCTTTGTTTTAAATAATTGTGAAAGACTGTGTAACTGCAGAGCTGTGTAACAAAGAACGCTCTCTCTCTCTCTTACACACATAGTGTGAAATCGCCTCTGATCCTAATATAAATAGTTATCCATCAATCCTAAAAATACTCACAAAGGTTCATGTATTGTTTAATTTATGACAGAATGATTTTACAATCTATAAAATAGCAATAAATTAGATTATTTTCCTCCTAAGTTGGACACAACTGCCATTTATTTAATGATATTATAAAAATAATTAAAAATATGATGTCCTATGTTAAAGTTAGCAATATAACAAAACAAATAAATTTGTAAGGAACATTTATTGCGAGCAACGTTCTAATTTCAGCTCATCCAAACTGTAGATGTCAATTATTTTGTTGTTATAGTTCTTAAGTAGAAATCAAAATGGGCTAAAATCAGTATCAGCATTTAGAAATCTGTGATTAATGCATTTCTAATTAAGACACAATTTCTTTATTTTTCTATTTAGGTTGACTTTCTCTGATATCGCAGAAAAAAACGAAAAAACAATCAGATGTAAATAAAGCTTAAGTGAAATTAATCTGTAAAAGAGGTACCAGCTGGCAGCAGTAGCATCAGCTGAATGTGTCTGTGTGGTACCTGTTGGGGGGCAGCGGAGTGACTTGTCCCAGCGGGGTGGTGGCAGGTGTGGGTGGTTTCAGGTCGCCTGCTGTCTCTGCTGTAGAGCTGCTGCCGGATGACTGGGGCGTTTGTGGACCTTGGAGTGAGCCACCTGAGTTGGCTAGGAGACAAAAGAGGCATTATTACTAAATCTGAAGGATTCCCTGAGTTCTCCCTATAAAAAAAAAGAAAAAAGAAAAACATTCAGACCGTAGGGCTTCTCGAGGTCCTCTGCTGCGATCTCGAAGCTGGTTTGAGTTAAAGCAGTCAAAGTGGGATTTTACCGCAGCAAGGGGCTGTATTAGGAACATAACTTTTGGCTTATGTCCAAAGCACTCAGAGTAATGCCCGACATGAGAACTGAGCCTTGGCAAACGCGCCACATAAGGGCAGAGAGGATGGAAACAGAGACAATGCTGAAGAGACTGGAGGAAGAGAGGAAGGAAGCGCAGGCTCAGCATGGAGAGGAAAGAAATTCTGGGCATTTATGGCCAAAATATTAGCTAAAGGTGTTTTATAGAGCCTTGCAAAAGTATTTATTACCCGAAAACTTTTCCAGATTTTGTTAAGTGTTAGGAAATAAATATATGATTTTGCAATGTTTTTTAAAATAAAAATCTGAAAAGTGTAGCATATGCATGTACTCAGTCTATTATGTCATCCCTAAATCAAATCATGTCAAACAAAAAGTCTTAAGGAGACAGCTAAATAGCAAATACAGACTACCTGTGTGCGATTTTTACCTCTGTATAGCTCCAGCCGTTCTGAGATCACAAAGGTTTGCTTGAGAAAACCAGAGAGCAAACGACATCAGAAGTTTAAAGCTCACAGAGCACTTTTCAGCTTTTGCGAGTGGAAAGAGGACACACTTGCAAACCATGGGCAGAAACCTAATATGACAAGCCAATAAACAGAGAAGTAACAAAGAAGCCAATGGTAACAAGATAAGCTGCAGAGATCCAGAATTTAGGTGGAAGAATCTGTTGACAGCACTATTTGTAGTCTATCAAAAAGAAGGGAATTATTAAGGGAAATTCACATAAAGTGTTCATTAAAGTTATCTACAAGCTATGTGATGCAAGTAGGCACACTGTTCAGATGAGAGCACATCTGCTTTTTTTGCCCTGGCTTTGAAAAGCAATTTGTGAATGTAGACAGGTCTCTGAACATGCCATACTGGGAAACATGGTGGTGGCAACATTATGGTATCGGGATGCTTTGAGCTATATAAAAGGTAGTTCTAAAAGAATAAAGCACTAAGGTGAAAGTTCCCAAGTCTCAGGACAACAATCCTAAACGTACAGACGGATCTACAGTAGAATTCCTCAGATCAAAGTACATTGACATGTTCTGTAGCGAGATTTTAAAAACATATGCTCACAGACAGTCTAACTTATTTCACAAAGAAGATGACAGGATTTTGAGTCTCTATGCAAAGCTGGAAGAAACATACCCCAGAAGACTTGCAGATGTATTTATAGTAATAGGGTTTTTTTTTTCATTCCAATTCACATTTCTGTGTGATTTTGGGCTGGTCTATCATAAAACACACATTATGTAAAAGGAAGTTTGCAACTTCACAAAATGGGCAGATAGTTGACAAAAAATTCCACTATCATAACTGAACAGCTCCAGAAAGCTTTGATTGAAAGTAAAAATCTTTTAACTTTAAATTGGTATAGGGGTTAAAACTGGATTAGTGCGCTATTTTCTTATGACGCCATGCGGCTGTGAAATTCTAAGCTCAGATGAGTGTTATGCTACAAAAGCCCTGCACACAAAGAGCCCCCCAACCAGATAAAGCAGAGTGACACAAATTTCCAGAATGAATGGAACATAGAAACCGGTGTGGCTAAAAGATGACAAAGACACTGAAGGAGTATGAAAGTATCCTAATGAGCATTTAGCGTAAGAAGTCTTTTTTTCTCTGAAAGAGCCTTAGTGGCCTTGTCGTGCACCACGTTTCCTTAGGAAAAAAAAGGCCCCAGTAAGACTTAAGCTTTAAAAATTCATGCTAATTTTGAATTATTCAGTTATACCCACTGCCTCTAAATCACAAGAGACAGATAGGAGGAGAGACAGACAGAGGGGTAGATGGTGTCTCATGATGATGAGCAGAGGTGAGAAAAGAGGGCAAAGATGGGTCAGTGAGCTCTTTATGGGCCATCCCGGTGTCAAAGCAGATGAATATGCACATGCATGCCCACGTGGAGGAGAGGGAAACAGTTGAGGTGTTAGTCAAGGTTAAGAGGTTTGTCATTCTTCAAGAGCAGAACGATCTACGATGTAGAAAGATGGAGGAGAGAGGAGGAAAAGAGTGTGAACTCAAGTGCCCTCTGCTCCACATTTAGCTGGAGAAAAAAAGCTGGAGAGGGGGAATAAGTGTGTATGTGTAAGAGCCTGCATGTGTGTCAGTGACATAATCCAATGGTGGTGGTGGTGGAGGGGTGGGGTGGTTAAAGAGGAGAGCAAAAAAAGAAAAAAGAAGCCAGTCAGCTGAGCCGCTTTTGTGAATGAAAGGTGACGGAGAGGTCGAGTTTGTTTACGTTGGTACATTCCAGCCCTCATTAATCACTCCGCACTCCCTGCTACCAGCTTCACACAAACACACTACGACCCCACACAATTCCGCCGGCCAGGCTCCTTCAGTGACATCACAGAGCTGTCAGTCTATATTTAGGCTGGCTGGGTGTCAGGAGGCCAGTCTGAAGCAGACAGTGGAACTGAAGGCATCTGCAGTGGGATTTATACTCTATATGCTGACAACTTCTCAGAGACTACTTTTTCTTAAAATGTTTGAATTTCGCATAGTATTTATAAAAGAAAAAGCTTATAAATCCAAAAGTCTGAATTTAGAAGCTATTCATGTTGGGAGGTTGTTAGTTTAGGGCAGCCAATCTGAGCTGCACAAAGATTCCATAGGTAGTTCCACAAGTCTCAATTCTCGTGCCAATTTTTTCAATGTCTATGTGCCTAGCTCAGATTGTGGACCACAGCAACATCTCTTATGCTGCTGACACACAACTTTCTATTACTAGGTCTGTGGGACCACATGACCACAGTCCTTTACAAATGAAGTAACTGTGTTTACGACTTTAGTGAGTGGTTTACGGCTAAGCACTCAATGAGGTTAAAGTCCACAGAGAAACTTTTAGCTTTTTTAAAAACTGGTCAGAATTTTTTTCTCATCTTTAAACTTTGCATTTAATGTTTCTTTTTTAGGTGACACTCACAATGTGTTGTTAGTTAGCAACATCACATAAAAGAGACTCAAATTATAGAGAGATTTTGATTAAACTTCAAAATGACCGTAAGGGGGGCCACGATCAAGTGATTAGAATGTGGGGGTAATCCGGTTCAACGTCTGGGGGGCATTGAGCCACCTTGGCGGAGGTCTCCTCTGACTGCTTTTCTAGTTCTTTCAGTTCTTTCTTTTCTTTGTTGCTTTTTCTTCTGTAAAATACTCAGAATTATCTTGTGCATGAATGGTAAAATAGACCATTCTTGCTTTGTCTTAGTGCTGATTATATATTTATATGATTACATCTGCCCAGGAAGTATGCTTGTTTTTTTGCAACATAACAAAAAAATTATTGGTACATTTGGATGAATTTGTTTAGGAAATTTCTGCAATGCGAACAGGAATAATTTACTGAAAGTGATTTTACTACTACTAAACTCATATCAGTGTGATTCAAGTCGCCAAAAGTATGTTTTCGTGTTGAAGGAACCTGAAAGTAAGTATTAGATTACCACATTGGGGTTGGGCAGGGACTGAGGTGCCTTGGCGGAGGTCTCTCTTTCTAGGTGTATCTCGGGTTAGTAATAATTCTGTCTATGACATATTGTCAAGGTTTGTGGACCCAAATGCAGACAGGTAAATTAATTTAATGAAAGTGGCAGAATAATAATCACGTCGAGCAGGTACACTAGGGACAAAATAACAAGGGAAGGAGGAAGCAGAATACAATGAGGTATGACAGAAAATGAGTAGTTTAAATACTGAGGGATGTGTGAGAGATGACAAAGGCACTCGAGGGAAACTTAATCAAAATGATCAGATGCAGGTGGGACTGAGTGGGCAAGCGGAGGTAAATTGCAGCAGGGAAGGAGTAGAATAGCAGGGAGGAAAAAAACAAAAGTAAAAGAAAGGTTAAAAACATAACAGAATGAGACTTAAAGAATGATCCTAAATGCTAAAGTAAGAAGAGAACTGATGCAGAGTAAGTAAAATATCTAAAGAAATTACACAAAAGCACAAGATAAACTCAAACTTCAAACATCTATGAGTAAGATAGGAAAGGAGGAGCAAACACAGAAAAGATATAAACACTTTGCAGAACTCAAATAACATAAATATCCTAATGTGATAAATAAAGCATAACAGAACTAACACAGAGGAATGAAATGAAATTGACATCTGAATGAAGATCAAATTCTAACACAACGAAACTAAAAGTACAAACAGCTAAGGATCATTACACATATATTAAAGGTATTTTGTTTTTGTTTCCTATACCTTTGCAAAAATAAAGGATAAAACCCCAGCTAACTGTAGCAAAAGTATTATTATTAAGCACAATATGATATTTTTTCAATTTCTGTATTTATTATAAGATGATATAAACTGGGTAATTATTCACATTTTCTGCAGACAGTCATCTAGCTTCCCAATTGTAATTTTAAAACAGATTAATCTTAAAAAGAGTTATGAGTGGCGCTTTTTCAGTTTCAACACACAACTAGCATTTCTAACAACTGTTTAATTGTCTTTGTTGTTAGCAAGGAAAAAGTGAAGATGTCTTCTTACACTCTGCCTACCAGCAGAAAGGAATTCACTATTCCCCCTAGGAGTTTCTCCATCATCTCTCTAAAAGGACTTTAAGACCTAGTGGTAATGCGTGTGTTCACAGATCAGGGATGAAACAGCACCAGTGACCTGGCTGACTGCAGAAATCTAGCAATTGTGAGATTTTATGTTATGAGAACTAGGGTTAATGTCCTGCACTGGTAAAGTCCAGAATAAATTCAAAGACATCATAGATTTGTTTCAAAGCCATCAATGGTCATGCCTAGTATGATAGCTTCACTACATCTCTTTATTTTGCCTATTTAGTGAAAGAAAAATGGCAAAGTAGATATTCAGCCGACACCCTTTTGCACCTATAATTAGCAAAAACCTTTTCTAACCTTGTGCATGGCGCTAAAAAAACAATTTGGTTAAGCAGGAAAATAGTGGAAAAATGCATAGATTTTTTTAAAATAAAGTGTAGTGCCTTAATCTGAATTGGAGTGTGAATTGGAAGTGAATTGGATAAAGCAGGGCCTAAATAAAAAACTGTAAGAACTGTTTATTTCTATGGGTGAATTTTATCCACTACATAAATGTGTACGTGTGATCACAAATGAAGGCAGATGCTCCTTTTCTTTGGCCTGCGGTGACAGCAATCAGCAGTGTCTCTGCTCGGTGAGGAGCTCAAGTATCCTATTTAAAAGCAAGGGTCACTTTTCTCATCTCCGCTGCAAATTAGAGATGTGACCTTACCAGTCTGTTTGCAACGACTCTACCTCGCTTAGTAGTCGTCTGCAGGGACACACAGTAATTCACACAAACATAAACCACCCTTTGTGCCTTGGTAGTACAGCTAAACAATATTACTTAACCTTCAAATGCAGTAATCAAATAAAGGTAAATCTCAAACTGGAAAAGCATTGGTGACAGTATTATAATTCACCTCCATTAAATAAATAAAAAAATAACCTGATTAAAGTAGAGATTATTTTTCACTAATTTCTCCATAGGTTGTTGTAGTGTTTTTAATCTATATTGCATACATTTGTTCCTTAGATCATCATTTTTTATTGATTGTGTCTATCTGTTAAACCTATATGTTTCTGTTTTTCTCTAATCATGCTTCTGTAACCATGTATTTGGTATCATTATCACTGAATCATGTAAAGCACCTTGAATTGCCTTGTGGTGAAAGTGTGCTATATAAATAAAATTGCCTTGCCTTGCCTAGTGCAATTTGTACCTTATGTTAAATAACATTTTCTTGCAAAAGTATTGATAGAATTTCAGCTTTCAGTTTCTATGCTCTTCTTATTTGGAACAAACTTCTAGACCCCTGCAAAAGTATTGATAGAACAAGTAAAAAATATTTTCAGATTAACATCCAAAACGTTTTGTTTTCCTTTACCAAGCATACCACTTTGGATGAAGAACTAATAGTAAGGTTTTGGTTTCACCTGACCAGAAAATGTTCTTCAACATGCTACAAACAAGACTTCATATAGAGGGATTATCAGTCTAGAATGATAGTGATAGTGCAGAAAGAGACGCAACCATGTCTTGTTGTGCTGTTGGTTCTGCTTTGATAAAAACAACAATATGTGCAAGTTCAATAGAATTCCATCCACTTGCACCCCTTTCAAAGCAAACAAAATACATCTTTGGCAGAAGAAGCTATTGGAATGATCAGATGATTAAAAATGCTAAATTGATCACTTCGTGTCAGGTAAACCTCAGCCAGAAGTCACTGAATTAACTATCTTTGGAACTAAAGTTGATTGATCAAAAGTCATTACACAGCTTAAGTTAATACAGCTAGAAACTTCTGATCAGACCCGAAATCTAGTTGTATTAATGGACTCAGACCTGAACATCCAAGGTTCATAGAGACACATAAAAGCAATAACAAGGTCAGCCTTCTATCAGCTGAAGAACATATCTAGGATTAGAGGAGTAATGTAAATCTTCAGACGGGTTGATATCTACAACAGTGTCCTCACAGGCCTGCCTAAAAAGTCAATTAGCTATAGCTGATCCAGATAGCTGCTGCCCGCATCCACACTAGAAACAGGAAAGTAGAGCTCCTCACCCCAGTTCTAAAGTCCTTACACTGGCTCCCCTCAGAGTTTAAAATACAGTATGTTTACTAATTTATAAATCATTGAATGGTTTAGCACCAAAGTATATTATAATCTGAACCAAACATTGAGAAGCAGTTTTCGGTTTCCATGCTCCCCTTATCTGAAACAAACATCCTGACATCTGCAAAGCTGCTGAAACACTGAGTTCCTTTAAATCAAAGCTAAAAACGTATGTGTTTAGACCTGCCTTTGAGTAAGAGATTAATAATAGCTGGAATGTTGTATGTTTAAATATGTCAAACGTTTTGCATCTCTAATGTTGTTCTCCCCAAATTATTTTCCAGCACCAGTTGCCTTGTTGAAAAATTAACTTTACGAATAATGAGGTTTTGCCTTGGTCTTCATGATGCTATTACTTCACTAATGGTCTTTAAAAAAACCTCAGAGGCCCTCACAGAACAGCTGGATTCATACTGTGATTAAATTACAGACAGTTGGTTTTTAGTTACTGACTTCTGAAAACAATTGGGCACACTTAATTTGACTTAATTGTATCAGAGTAAAGGGAACTTAACATATTTGCACTCAGCAAGACAACCTTGACTCTGGAAAGAACGAAACTGGAGATGCAACATTTGAACTGGAATTTCTTGCTGTCCTTCACAATGCGAACGTAGCAGCTTTGCTTGCGTGAAGATTTCAGACACAGCTGTGAGGATCATGGCTGAAATCTTGTTTGATCAACAGCACCTGTTATCCGGCTGCTGACAGATGGGAGTCTTTAAAAAAAAAAAGAAAAAAGAGGAAAAGTAGAGCCCTCTGTTATCAGTACTCACCAGGTGAGGGCGGCTGGATCTTGACCTGCTTCCTGCTGTCCCCTTCAGTCAAGCTGCCGCCGCTGTTGCTGTCTGTTGGCGGTTCTTCCCCTCTTTCCATCTTACACTCGTAGGCGAACAGATACTGGATGTACTGCTTCTTAAGCGTGCTGGCGGAGCTGCTGGACGTACCAACATTCAGAGTGCCGGACAGCTCACGCCACTTCTTGTTCTTGTTCACCTGACAGATTGAGAGAATCCATTATAAGGATAAAGCACAGATTGCAATGGGCTTTCAGGTTTATTGTGCCCACGTAATCTCAATAAAAAGAAAGGAATCTTGAAATTTGTACACAATTCAGAAAGTTTGGATTTAATTTAAAAGTTATGAAGGACTCCATTGGAAATCATAAAATATGCAGGCCTGACCTGACCATATGTCTTTACTCAAGTGATACATGCTTTTTCTATGGATGATACTCTTTCAGTTAGTAGGAAACGTATTTACACTTATTTATAGTTTATAAAAAAATATCCTTTAACCTGCAGGACGAATCATTTTCTTGATTTTTGCCGGGGAAGAAATTGAATTGGCAGCACTTTCAGGATGAACTGGATCACAATACTAAATCAGACGTATTGATCCCCCACTCCATTTATTTTTTGCAGTCCTGATTTCAAACCTTGTATGAAGCATACAGGTCAATATGGAAGCTCCGGGCTTTCAGATACAGTCTGCATCTATAGATGCATTGTTGGGGTGTGATACGACATTTCCCTAAATCATTTCATATATGCAGTTTGACTTGAGTGAAAACATAAAAAAAACCCACGTAAAAGAGAGTAAGGAGATATATTTTTAAAATTTTATTCCATTCCATAAAATTTAATTATTCCCATTGTAAGCCTGTTTGGTGTGCATTACCATGGCGAGGCCTCCTATTTCCCGAACAGCAACATAGAACTTCCAGAGATCCAGTGGCTTCTTGCCCACAACAGGGAGCTGTGAAACAGGAGTACCCCGCTCCTCCATGAAGGTTAGGTAGCGCTCCACCCAAGATCTCCTCTCTGGCTCTGCACCAAGCTCAAACAGACGGCTTATCCGCTCGGCACCGATGGAGGAGGAGTTGGGATTGACTTTCTGCTGAGGCACACAGACAGAAGTGGAAATATGAGCTTAAGATAAGACTTTATAAGTCTTTCAGTAACAATTTATCTGATATCTAAGTGAAAATCTATTTCTTTAACAAAAAAAGATACTGGAATTTTACTACTGTGGCCTTTAATGTATCGTATTCAAGTTTTATGTTACAGACCCACACAAAGTAGTTCATAGCTGTAAAGAAAAAGTGATTGATGGGTAATAATATCTGAAGGAGCTGCACACATCTCAGAACTCAGGTGGGAGTCTGACAACAAGAGAAATAAGTCTGAGCTGCAAGAAGAAAGTCAATTTTACTGAATAAAACTACTAGAGGATGTAAAAGACTTGAGAACGGGAGGGATTTTTAAGTTCACTCTTTTTCAGTCCAGTCAAAGTCCAAATCTATGTCCAAATGAGGATGTTAACAGAAAAAAAAAAAAAGAATAGGCAAAAGGTTCAGTCTAGACGCGGAAAGTGGGCAAAGACATTCCCAAAAAGACTTGGAGATATCTTAATTAAAAGTGGTTCCAGAATGAATTGACTCAAGGGAGCTGAACCCACGGGTGCCACACTTTTTAAGTTTCAAAGGCATGTGTCCTTTTCCTTCCACTTCACCTCTATGCTCTACTCTGTGATGGAAACCTTAATGAAACAAGAAAAAGCTTAGTGCATCTTAATACCTTTGTATAAACCCAACATTATTCTGTATTATCCAACATTTTGTTTAATACCTAATTTCCTGCTGCTGTCTTCTGCTGCAATAACCCACTCACCCAGTCAGAATCATTAAAAAATCATCTGATATTTACACTTTGTGTAATGGACCTCTGTTTGAACGGACAACACAACAAAACACTTTTTTATGAGATTATTTTTGGCCAGTTCACAAGCTGAGCTTATTTTGAAGTTCATTCACTGCGAATTTACCTCCCTCAGATTTCAAGGCCATGCTCAGAAAGCCAACTTCTGCCTTAAAGCCACTTAAATAAATAGCTTCACAAAATGCAATCAAACAAACATTATTTCTAATTCTTACAGGACTGGAGGGGGTCTTTAGAGGCCAAGGAGGACTACTGATGCTATCGCTGTCATCTCCATGGTAGGAAGAAAGACTGGCAGGACTGGGTGAGAGAGGGGAGGGCACGGGCAGAGTACCGCCTGGAGTGGCTGGCTGGGAAATACTGCTGTTGTTATTGTTCATGTAGCCATCCTGCAGCTGTTAAAGAGAGAGTAATGACACTTAAGAGCAGAAATATTACAATTTTACTTCTCTTTAATTCTTCAATTTAGTCTAAACTGAATATCAAAGTGTCTAAAGAAAGAAGCAGTTAATTCAAATCGTGACATTTAATTTTTTTGAATATTAATTTGAGGCTTGAAGCAGATTTTGACAGATCTTGTCACCAGTGGGTACAAGTGGCCAGACAAAGGATATGATAGTCACAGCTGATCAATATTCCCTCATTTGAAGAGTTTCAGCTTTATTGCATTTTGTATTACGATGACAAATATTTAATTATACTGAACTACAAAGCTCTACACAACAAATTCCGGTAAGAACTATAATAATAAAGACCCGCCTGCTTGTTTTCAATCAGACACGTACAGCAGAGAAGGAGGTGGACGTGTGTGTGTGTTTGTGTGTACACATGTGTAGATATCTATAATTAAAATGCTCAATATTGACTCCTAACTAGAAATATGGTAGGTCTTGAGTTCGTATTAAAGGTTGTTTATAAGGCAAGGCGTGAAAGCATTAATTTCATAATTTCAGTGCAAGGCATTGTTTTCACCGTTTATCTATATACTGTGAATGATTTGCAATATTTCAAAATTTAATAAAAATCTATCTAGTATAACCCGTTTCGTAAAATGCAAGGAAGATATTAAACTTCGTACATGGTTGAACAAACAACCATAACAAGATTCTGCCAATTATGGACTTAATAAGACTTCATTTCTTCTGTTTTAACAAACTGGTTTTATATAACATTGATTTATTTCCCCCTGTTTCTGTATGACTTATTTTGTATTTACAATAGGTGAAAATAAACCTGAGCCAAAGATTAAAATGAGCCAAATCATGACCCACACATGCTGTACTTAACATTTCAATTTGAGGTGTTCTGTTACACCCTTGCCAACAATGCTGATATATATATATATATATATATATATATATATATATATATATATATATATATATATATATGAACACAGAATATTAAGCTACTTGGCACTCACTATAACAGTTTATTAGTAAAAATGACTTTTTATACAGAAAAATAAGTGACTAAAAAACATGTAAGCATTGTAAAAGAGAAATACAAAAAAGAAATCCTCTAGCTCCAAGAAAATATCTAAGTTTTCAAATACTCACAACGTTTTAGTTAGAATAAGAAGCAGCAACAAACAGGGACACAGTTTGACTGTTTTTTAGCTGTGGTTCTGAGAAGAAAATCAACTTGAGAGTTAGAATTTAAGAATAAACCAATACAGCTAGTCAATGTCTCGTTTTGCATGGTCTGGTAGTGTTTTCATTTAATTATAGGGTGTGCCCAATCAGTTTTATTCATATTTAAAACAGCACTTAAACCTTTTAGAAAACTGAGTATCAGAAGGTCATAATGGTAATGATTTTACATAATCACATCTGAATAACTTACCCCATGATACATTGAGCATTACTTTTATATAGTGTGCGTAAAAAAAATGATTTTCTGCTGCTATTCTTTGTTTGTTTTTTCTGTGTCATGCCAAACAAGTACAACTACAGTAACTGCAAGTATGACCTTGCATTGGTTGTTCTATGCATAGGAAGTCTTTTGAAACTTGTTCACATTGTGGAAATTTATGTGCAGTGACACAAAGCAAAAGTCTTCCCTGTGATTATAGCTGCACGTCTTCTCAGGAATTTGTACATCTACAAAAATGTCATGTCTATTCTCACAAATACAAAATAGCCCGTGTTCATTGAAACTGGATGGATAACTTTTTTCAAGTTTTGCTGTGTATTCTTATTTGGATTTGGATCTTGACTTTGACTGGTCTACTCGACAAATAACTTTGCTTTGATGTGAACCAATCCTTTGTAGCCCTGCCTGTCTGTTGAGGTTTATTGATCAACTGGAAGATGAACCTCCACCCAACTCTCACGTTTTCTGCAGCCTCTATAAGGTTTCATTCAGCACAGGCCATTATTTAGCTCTATCCATCTTCTACTCAAATCTGTCAAACTGAAGAACAGCATTTCAATATCATAATTATCCCACCACCATGTTTTCCTAATTATGTAACTTCAGAGGACAAGTGATGAAAAATTATGTTATGAAGGGGAATCAGAACAAAGTTAGTATGAATACACATGCACGCTTCACTTTTAAGATTACTCAAATATTCAGAGTCTATTAATAATGTTACAGTTGAAGCAGATCAAATGATAGTGATCACTGCATGCAGATAAGTGTGCTTCAGCCTGTGTAAACATGTGAAAGGGAGTGTGTGTGCAAGAAAAAGAAAGAAAAACTGCAAAAGAAGGAACAACAGCTTGACAAGTGCTTCTCGTTTGTTTACAGAATGCTCATGTCAGCAAAACCTTATCTTTCTGGCCCTCTCTCTTTTTGAATCTCTAACTCGTTTTCTCTCTCTTGGCAGACAGATCATCTCTTTTGGGAGCACTGGGGGTCTTTCTGGCTGCTCAGGCTGCCTTAAATAATTCAAAAGGCCCTACTACCATAATCAGCAAAAGAAAAGACAGGGATTTGGAGGGAAAAGGCGTGTAGTGGTTGTGATGGAGGCGTGAGCGTGTATGTGTGCTGAAGATGAGTTGTTAGGCAAAAACAAGAGGAGGGGTGCAGAAAAGAGCAAAGAGCAGAGTTTTGTTGTTGCTGAGCTGAGCCAAGTTGAGTTGCTATTGTAGGTCAAAAATGAGAAGTCAGCATTGTATGTTAAGATGTGTGTATGTGAGTTAGAGGAAGCAGAGGGGAGAACTGTGAATGCTGGGTAACTGAAACTCAGGAAGTGTGTCGTCTTGTAGTTATGTGTCTGCGTGCCGCGTTTGAATGCACAAACGTGTGTACTGCAGATGTCAGCTCCTCTGCCCCCTTTTCTTTCTGCTTCGCTCTTTATTGCAGCTCGAGCTGCCAAAACATCAGCAACTATAGTGTGCTGAAGGCAAAAACAAAGTGAGGGAAACATTAAGATTGGTAAATGTTAAACAAATCATTAAATATGACGAGAAACAACAGAGCGAGAGCCAACTGTGCTGAGGCACCATATGCTGATCAGATTTGGTTTGCTTCATTTAGATCAAAAACGGAAAACCAGACTATAAGGAATAAAATTAAAATAAAATCAAACAAGTAAATGAACTGAAAAATCTGGAGGAGGAGGATGGTAAGGGAGGTACCTTTGGTTTGTGTGGCTCGTTGTTTGGGCCGCTGTCATCTTTGACATCCATTTTCAGTTTACTTTCTGTGCTTATTATGCTGTCTCCTGAGAGGCCCATTGCTCCTACGAACAGATGAAGAAAAGCACAGTTACCAAAACTATCCAAACTAAACTTTTAAAGTTCACAGAATACAGTGCTTTGCAAAATATTTTCCCCTTAAACTTTTTTTTTTAATAACTAAAAATGCCATTGCGTTTTATGGGATTTTATATGATAGACCAACACAAAGCAGTGCTGAAACTGAAGTGGAGTGGTAAAGTCTGAAAACTATACATTAGATTTCTTTCACTTTACAATTATGCACTACTTTTAGATGGTCTTTCAAAAACAACCCCCAGACACATTGAAAAAACATTGAATTCAAAACCAGATTTTGCATTAGGAGCAAGGCACTGAAAAAGAGGACTGAAAGAATAATTTATGATTTTTTGTTACTTATGGGTTGGGGCTGTACAGAAGAAGGTAAGACAACAAGCAAAAAGCTTTCCCCTGATTTTCCTGTGTGGTAAAAACAAAAATGTAAAGTGAGTTGTAAAAATAATTTTCATGTCCCTATAAGATTCCATATTTTCCTATTTTACAACCACAAACCTCATTGTTTTTTGCGATGTAATAAATCAACAAAAAGCAGCTCACAGTAATGAAATCTAAGGAGAATGATAGATGGGTTTTAAGAGGTTTTAGAAATAAAAATCTGAAAAGTGTAGCATGCATTTGTATTCTGGGCCCTTTACTCCGATATTGCTAATCACATTTCCCTAAAATTAATTACCTTTAGAAGTCAAGTAATTAGTACACTATAGATTTTTAGTATATGATTCTGTTCTGTTAAGGCCACAGAGGTTTATTAGAGAACATTGTTGAACAACGGCATCATGTAGACCAAGAAATACCTCAGACAGGTCAAGGATAAAGTTATGTATATGTTTAAAGTCAACAACAACTCTTTTAGGGGACTGTTGTGGAAATATTAAATTTAATTAGCATTTACTAATTATTCCCTGTCTTAGTATGAGCAAATCCAGGACAGTAGATCAAGTTAAAGAAAACAAGCCTGTTGTTCTGGCATAATGTTTCAGATAGAGATGTTTCAGTTCACCAGCCGACAGAGCAACAAGATATCTACTGGATGTTCTGGCCTTGAGGGATTGCCTTGTAAGTAAGGCATGATGTCTTCCTCATACCTGCTGGAGAAGATAAACACTGATTGCTAAATACTAAATAATGTTTAGATTGAGGGGTCAAGAGGTTCAAATGATGCAAACTGTTCCTCCATGCTGAACATGTAGGGACTATATTAAATCCTTAAATTGCCGGAGGACAGCCGTCTCATCCTTGTTAAAGATATTTTTTTTGTCCAAAACAAACATTGGTCAGATCGAATAATAATAAAAATGTTTGACCGATGTATGGGGGGCACAGACACTGTAAATCATCCTGAATTCACTGACACACAGTGAATTATGCAGCATCATACTGTGAATACACTTTTCTTCAGCAGGGATGGAAAAATGGTCAGAGTGGAGTGGAGTGGGAAATAGTTTAACCTAAATACATGGCAACCCCGGAAGAAAACCAGTTAGACACAGCTAAAGAATTGAGACTGGGCCAGAAGTTCATCTTTCAGAATAACAACAACCCTAAACATACAGATAGCGCTACACTGGAACGGAATGGATCAGACCAAAAGGTAAGAGAGAATTTGTGACAAGACTTGAAATTTAATGTTCACAAATGCTTTTCATCCAATCTGAGCTTTGGGTATTTTAGAAAGTGTACAGGTGACCATTTTCAGTCTTTGTATGTAGTAAAGACATATCCTAAAAGACATGTAGCTGTAATTGCAGCTGTAAAGGTGATTCTATAAAGCAATGACTCAGGGGAGACTGAATTCAAATGCATTTCAGACGTTTACGTTTTTAATTTGTAAAACTCCTTTGAAAATCCCTTTTCTTTCTACTTTACACACTACTTAGGTTTGCCAGATATTCATTTAATGAAATAGAAAAAAGAGCTTTTGGTTGTAAAGTGGCAAAAACTGAAAAAGTTGAAAGGGGAATAAAAAATGTTATGGGGGTAAAGGACTGTGTCCTTATATCTCTTGAAAAGCCAAGGTTTAATTTTTGTTCAAGCTATTTAAGCTGTCTGTGCAATTATAGACAGAAAAAAAAGAGATCCTGAAACATTTTAGATCAGCAGTAGCTCCAAACCATACATCTAGAGGAAACAGAGAGATTTATAAAATCTGTTGGTGTAAGTTAGATACCTGCAGCTGGCATACCGTAGCCTGGACCTTGCCCATTGCCTGTGGTCGAACTGTTGTTGCTCGTTGGTTGACTGTAGGAGCCAGAGCTCACTTGGTTGATACCAGGGCCTTGATAGTTTCCCTGCCTGGCACACAGAGAAAGAAAAAATAAAATCTTTATTAGATTTAGTAGACATGAATCAAGTTAGTCAAAATGTAATGACAGGCTGTGGAGAGATGCTGGCAGCAGTGGAACAGAAGTCATATAATGACAGAGATGCTATTTGGCAGTCTGTCATTGTCGTCCTCCTCTGCTGCTTTAGGAAAACACTAAGCGTCGGGCACATCCGAAAGCTGCTAAAAAGACATAGCATATCTCTGATCAAACAAGCAGCTCTTCTGAAAGATTTAGAAAGAGCACGTAGCATCAGGAGGAAAAAAAAAATCTCTCCACTCGCCTCTTCCACTAATCCCTGCTTCTCCCACCTCCTCCACCACCAGTCTTTTCTTTCTCCCTCTTCTTCTCCCTGAAGTCATAATTTAACTAATTAAGGTGTGCTTTTGGAGAGGATCTTGTTATTTGTTGCCATGGTGGCAGCAGAAATCAATGCCGCTTGCTCAGCCCCCCACCCCCTCCCAGGCAGCTCATCACATGGCACCACGAGTGACATCAGAGGGGTCTTATCTGCAACCTGCTAGCCATCCAGATGGAACGGTAAACACATCTTTAGACGTATTTCTCCTGCTGATTAGAGATCATCTCCTGGACGACCATGTAAGAGAGACGGCAAAGGACCTTGCAAGATGGGGGAAAAAAGTGTAATACAATCAGAAAAGAAAAGGATTGAGATTGAATGTAAAGGCAGAACATGAAAGGATACAAGGTGTGTTGGGGAGGGGGGAGGGGGGGAGTTGGAGGGAGTCCAGCTCAAATCAGATTTAAACGTCAGTTAGTTCTATCCTCATTCACATCTTTCTTTCTTTTTAAACACAGTCACATCATTTAATACCCCATGTTGGAAACGATACACATTGCCTGAGAGGAGGGATTGGTTTGGTAAACCTCCCCATAATCTCATCTCACAGATGTAATTAGTCATACAGCACGGCAGATGATACATATGTAATCCCTCTATGGGGGCCGAGGTGCACAGGGGAGCGCCATGGCCAAGAAACAAGCACACCAGATCCACCCTTATCTGTCTGTGTTTTCCTGTAACGGCAGGAGAGAGGTGGTGTTTGGAGGCGGTTTAGACTCCTTCAATGCTGCCTACGTGTTCCCTAAAAACTCTAGCATGAGTCAAAGAAGCAGATATAAATTTACCTTTTGATTGTCACAGCATGCATGCTCACAGAAGTAAAAAAATGTTTACAAATTCAAAGTGCCTTAAGACCTTAAAAAAAAAAAGTCTCCCATCCCACCCCGAGTGACATAAACAAAAGTTCTCATGTGAATACTGAAAAATCCAAGTGATCAACAACAACAACAGTGGTTGGTGGATTTTTCGACTGTGGCACTCTTCTATTATGACTAATTCATGTCATAAAAAAGCCCATTAGAGAGCACTTGATGGAGGCACTGCACAGCGTTTAATCACGCTTAATATATGCATGTGCCGCTATCAGGGCAGGGGGGTTGGAGGGGTGATGAGAAAGCGAGGGGGGGGGGGGTGTTATAGCACATCCATCTTGCTCTTGGCCACCTTTGTGCAGGGAAAAAAAGTATCCCGTTGTCGCACAGAAAGAAGAATTGAGAGAGTTGGCAGGGGGGGACAAGGTGGAAGGACACAATCGGAGCCTAAGTGGTGGATGTATGAGTCTCTGATGGACCAAAATGAGAGGCAGACTTTAAGCTCATCAACCCAGACCTGGAAGACATTCCTGTTCCCTAAATCTAAGATGAGGGAAAACTTGAGGCACCAAAAATAAAACACCAGGTTGTCTGTGAAGATTTTATGGAAGAATATTTGAGAAAATAATGTACAATATGTGCTATGTACTATTGCCAGTTCCCTGAACTGTTGCTGTATGTACTATGCTGTGAGTACAATGCAAAAAATGTAAATGAGGAAAATGTATAATGTGAAACTCTTGGCTGTCCAACCTTTTAGACAGAATTCACATTTTAAAGAATAAAACAATAGAAGAAAACAGTGCGAAATTAAATTTTCCAAATATTTATAGCTATGATGTGCATTTAAAATAAGGTTATTTATGGCCCTACTTTCAAAGTTTTGGACAAAACCTATTGTCTGTTCAAGAATGCTCTTTTGCCCATGCAGAAGGTTTTTTAAATAAATAAGGAATTAAGTTAGAACTGCACTTTGCCAAGACTTCAGGCATCAGGTTTTCCTGAAATAATGAGGCTTTCAGAGGAGTAAACTATTATTTATACGGTACCATCAATTTTCAGATTTAAGGCAACCCCTTTACGTGTCAGGAATCCGTTATCGCTCCAACACTATCAAGGAACCAAAATTCTCCTGCACTGCTCATCATATAACTAAGGAACATGTATCGTTTGTAAAGGAGTCAAGTAACGAAGTTTAAATACTTCGTTTCCTTACTTGACATGCACATGACAGTGCATGACATAAACCATAGTCTTGCCAGGACGAAGCAGACTGATGTGGCCAAGTTCAAAGATACCCATGCTAGAGATTCAGAGAAAGTCACCTTTACGCATAGGCAACATGTCATCATATCTTCTTCTCTACTAAAAACACATATTAATGCTCAGCATTCCACATATAGTTCTTTGATGTGTTTGCATTGCACTGAAATTGATTAAATTTGATGGACATATGCAGCTGAAATTGCCTACCATATCCCAAATTTTTGAATATTAAGATTTATATAGAAAATTATGGTCATTATCGCCTTTAGTAAAAGTGTTTTTGTGGGAGGTCTGGTAGTGAGGCTTAAACTGTAGTCTTTAACAAAATAAAAAAAGTACATTATCTTTACTTTTATACTTTAATTAGTTTTGGATCAAGTACTTTTTTTACTTTTACTTGAATAAAAAAACTTGGTTCGATACTTCAACTTCTACAGAAGTCTTTTAAAACCTGAGTATCTAGACTTCTACTTGAGTATTGAATGTGAATGCTTTTGACACTTCTGGTTGTTTGCTGGAAATACTCACCTTCCAACTGGGCTTTTGCCACCTGATTTTGTCAGGGCTTCTTTTGCATGAAATACTGTTTTGCATCGAGGTAATCAGCCTCTGTTGTGGCGTGGAAATTAATATTTCCTGTGAGATTTTGATCAGGTAAGGTAGGTAAGTTTGCTGGCCAATCAAGTACAGTGATACCATTGTCATTGATCACATTGGCATTACTTTTAGTAGCGTGGGCAGTTGCTAAGTTCTTCTTGAAAATGAACTCAGCATTGCAAGAAAGCTTCCCAGAAAAGGTAAGAATACAGTGCTCTAAATTTTTCTGGTACAGTTCCTCTAGAACCTTTTTACAGCAGTTGTTCCTTCCACTCAACCATGAATAATTTTTCTTACATACTGCCAATACGAACAATCGGCTTCTTTAGAAATTACTTTTTTTGTGGCAAACAGTCCTTATGGAAAGTCAACAACTATAGCCTTGGGTATATTTGTGTAGGCCATAAAATATTTGCATTAAACATTCTTTTTAACTGTCATGTAATTCTGCAATGTTTTGAGGAACTCAATTTACCGTATTTATTTATTAGCTTTAAATGCTGCCTGAACAAAAACATTAGAGCTCTTGTTTTTGTTCTTTGTTTTGTTTCTATTCTGATTTCTACACACAAAAACAGAGACAGCCATTTCTCTCCTTTCACAATGTAGTACATGTGTGAAGGGCATCTGAGAAGGCCACTTTCCTACCACAGGGAGTGTGTGAGTGAGCACTCAAGTGTGTTTGAGCATGTCCTTCTGTTAGCGCACGGGGTGGATGCCGTTGCCAAGGGGATGCCATGGTTACGAGGTGCCAGCCAACCAGCTGACGGTTTCTTTCTAGAAGTGGCAGTGCCTTTGTCCTTCATTCGCAGCGACAGGGGCACGCAGCGGCGCCTCCCGGTGCTGCTAACTGGACGAGACAGTTGAAGCACTGGGACCGCAGGACCGTGTGACGGCTGGGAGGCCCCTGCTCATTGATTTCCTCTGCTTGGTGCATGTGTTTGGAGGAAAGTGGAAAGAAAAAAGAGGCGGCAAGAGGGTCTTGAATGGATGGATGGAGTGGATCGGCTGGAGGCGATGAATTATATATGGACCCAATCTGTTCTCGGGGCAGCTCGGGTCCCAGACTGCTGACTCAACTCACCATGCACATTTACAAACATCCAGACGGTGGACCAGAATAAACCCAACACACACATACAGGCACAATAAAGGACAGCTTTTAACATATTAAATCCAGAGAAAAGCTACTCTCTCCCCCCCCATTCCTTTTCAAACATCAAACAGCTCAGGACGGATGGATGAAGGAGAAGCCATTTATTTTGCCCATCTAATGAAAGCAGAGCGCTCCGCAGCGCTGCCAGGACTGGGAGCGACAAAGCGCCACAGGCAGCATCTTCCATTCTTGACATTCAAGCGCTGCTCTTATTTATTTAGTAAATTTACTTACTAAGGAGGTCAGAAATGAATTATTTGGCGAGGATTTGCCTGGGAGCTCTTTCCTCTCCTCTCCTCATTCCTCATCCAACATTTTTCTCCCCTCAATTTCCTTTTTATTTATGGCTTCTTTTTTTTCAACTAAGTGCTTATTTTTACGACAGCTCGCCTGTTCCTATAGCTCGAGGAACTTTTTTGCAGTGTCCCCGGTAGCGCTGGGAAGTAATTTGCGGAGCCAATTCCACCCTCTGAAGCCGCTGCCAAGGAAAAGCTTATACCTTTTAAGACTTTGTGTTTCCCTCTATGTTTTCCAAAAAAAACATCAATCTCCAGCTACCTAAAATCCTGTTGTGCAACTCTTTTCCAAACAAGCTTACACCTCTTTCTCATTAATGCTGCTCGCAGAAGACACTGACAGATTTTCCAAAAATGTACTCACATTTCATAAGACTAGATTTGCAGTGATAAGAAAGGTTTACCAACTTTATAAAAAAAAAAAAATACAGTTAAATACACTGTAAAAATAGCATATTGAATATTACCCATTACAATTATTTATACATCACATCTAACATAAATTAGACATTTGCTAACGATGTTGGTTCAAGAAGGTGTGTCTCAGTACATCAGAATGATATCAAAGTTAGTTTACATCAACAACTGAATTGTGAAAATGATATGTTGATCATTGCACAAATAATGATTTTTCATGTGTTAATCTCTAATCATTTTAATTATGGCTTAAAGCTAATTCCTTAAAACAGAATAGAATGTTACATAAGAAGAATGAAAGATGGATTTACAACATTGAAATGTCATGTTGTGGCTTACACATTCATAAGAAAGACTCCTGACAGATCTCTAACAGTCAACGAGTCCCTCCACAAGGCTTGTAGGCCAAAACATTATGTTGCAAAAGGAGCTGGCTGTATCCAACCTTTTTAATGGAGAGTTGAGTGAAGGCAAAAGAGGTGCTTGACATAGGGTGCACATGCCAACGAACTGCAGACTAGACAGGACTTATCCCAAAGACTTTAGTTTTGGAAAGTTTCAGTATTGGAGCCTTCAGTAATTTAGTGTCAGCACTAATACCAAAGTCAAACTTTCAACTAAGCTGAGCCACTTAACTCAACAGGATGTATAAGCAGAGTGGAAGACCTAATTTTGTCAAATCTGATGCAATCCAAATGTTCCCTCATTCAACACACCTCCCTATATATTTTGCACTTAATAAAGAACCTTGGATCACCTTTCAGGTAAAAGTGTAGTTGAGGTGACCAGATGGACTGGACCCATCATATGTCTTTCTGCTTGTAGTTGTAGCAGATGAGGCAAAGGTGGAGAAGTGCCCTCGGGATATAAAACCTTTCCGGCGTGTCCTGGTCCTCTTCATGAACTGTTTCCATGTGATTTACTTTTGCCAAATTACACACAAACCTTGAAGTGCTCTAACAATACAAGTTAAAAGTCCCTGAACGACAAATGGTAATCAAAACAGAGAATGGGTATAGTTTAAAGGCATTAGTTGGCTCAATACCATGTTCTATAAACATGGAATGCTTAGGCTGGTTTGTCGTAGTGGTACATTTTCCTCAGGTAGATAATGATTAATAATGAAAGAAAAAAAACAAACTGTGACATTACATTTTAAATCAGTTTGATATTAATAATTTTTTTCAGGCCAGCTAGTTTGACTAGTACTAGTACTAGTAGTACCTCAGAGCCCCTGGGTGGATGTTTGGGTGTTGGAGGGGCTGAAAAGTAGCAAAGGCAGGCAACAGCAAGGCTTGACATACAGAACGATATAGAAATCTTGTAGCTTAAATGGACCTCCCAAATCTGTGAGGTATGTTAGATATGATCTGGTTAGAGTATGGAAGATCGTGTGAGAGGTAGCAGCACAGCTTGAGTAGAGGAAGTACGTTTTAGCTGTTCATGTTACATACATATTTAACTAGTATGTGCATATGACCCCATTTTTTAAACAAAAATCCAACAATTTAAACAACAGGACTATTTTCTACGGTTCCTTAAGTCTGTAGGCCAACACGCCCTCCTCATTCAACCGAATCGAACTGATTAACAAACAGAAGCGGGGCAGTTGTTTCTAATTCCAGTCTTGTGGTGGGGGCGAGACTGACATGGCTCAGGAGGGAACAAAAACACTCTATGCGCCACACCTAATGAAGATTTAATCTGGGCCCACGCCTGCAGCCCTGGGATGCCAGAAGTGGTCTTCCTCTGCTCATTTTGAATTCTTTTCACTTTGTGTAATGAAGTCGAAGTGTGTTTACTAATGTTTCAAGGGTGTGTGGTAGTCAGGAGGGGATGCAGAGGCAGCAATGTGGAGGATTATAGGTGGAAACAAACTGAAAGAAGAGGAGAGGAAAGAAGCAGAGAACTGCTTATGATACTTCACTTAGTGTCTAATTTGAAAGTTTTGTAGCGGGTGTCTTTGACAGCTTTGGGATGAATCATCAAAGATTAAAAAAAAGAAAGAAACAGACATGTGCTACGACTAACAAGTTGTTGCTCAGACAGCGAGAAGAACTAAGTCTGAATGTTTCAGTGTTATAGAGATCTGGAAACACAAACGGGGTGCTAGAGACTTTCTAACTGCAGGTTTTTCGGAGGCCAATTTTCTCCTGATCTCCCTTAGATGTGTAAAGTGGGATCTGAGAGAGAAAAAACATAACAAGGCCGTGTTGGAGACAGCGGAGAACAAAAAGCAAATTGGAGAGAAGAAAGGCCGAGGGAGATGAAACAGTCTGGCTAGAATAATAGAGCTGCACAAAGATGAAGAGGCCGATACAGTTGGGAGAGACGGTGAAAAAGAGAGAAACAGGTGGGAGGAGAGAGGGGAGAAACAGGCAAGAAGGGATAAAAGAGGGTGAATGAGCGACTGTGGGCTAGAAGAACATTGAGGGTGAGACAGAAAACTAACATAAAAAGTTTTCTGCAAAAATGTCCGCCACCACAGTTCTCTTTGGCTTATCTTTTTCGAATTAGTCAGAAAAACACTTTCAGCCAGAACACAAATTTTTATGCCTACATATTAAACAAAGGAGGTGGCAGAGGTACAGCTTATCTACAATTTTAAACACAAACTCATGCTGGCAGGCAAATTTAATCCTCTAGCTTGTTTATACAAGTCCTAAGCTGTTCTGGAGTTCCTCGCAAAAGTATCCATATCGTATGAACATTTTCACATTTTGTCACTTCACCACCACAAACTTCAGTCTATGTCTTTAGGAATCTATAAGATAGACCAACACAAAGTAGTGGAAATTTGAAGGAAAATCATAAAATATATTGAGACAATTTTTAAAAGTTACGACTAGGGCTACAAAAGTTACGACTAGGGCTGGACGGTATACAGAAAATGTACCGATACCGAAATTTATGTCTGTTACCAACGTAATTTTGCCTGTGCCGGTAAATTCAGTGTGCAAAAAAATTAAAAGATGTGTTTCAGTTTAGCGGTTATCCTGCTCCTTTAAGAAATGAGTGTTGCCTTGAGTCACGTGACTACGCATATTTTACTGACTTTAACAGGAATTCTTCCAGGATAACCCTATACTTAACTCTATTCATTCTCCCTTCTCTTTTTCCATCAGTCTTACAGAAGCTGTTAATCCCACATAATGATGCTGCCAAGTCATTCCATGTTCATTTTTTTCTTGTATGTAATAAGCGCCATCCTTTGCAGTTGCCTTGTCTCCTAAATTACTTGATATGTATTGAAAACAGGACTACTCATGTATTTTTTACATTTCCATATTAGCCTTGTTCTAGTAATTTTTGAATAGAGACAAGCTTGGTGGTATTCTGTGGAGTGCTGTTGGCAAATTCTTCCTCCTGAACTCCTGGGTGCAGCTACTCCAGAGTTACCATGGGACTATTGGATGCTTATCGACTTACTGCTATCCATACCTGGCCTGTCCACTTAGGTGGACAGGCCAGGTGTCTTGGTTGACTTGAAGTGTCTTGGTTGACTTGAAGTTATGTCATACTGTTTTCATTTTCAGATGTAGGACTGAATATTGGTTCATGTGATGTTTAAAGGTTGAGATATTATTATAAAACTTAAAGCTGCTTTAAACTTCTCCAAACCTTTCTCTCAGAATTGTGTCCTGTGTCTTCATGATCATATTAGTTGTCTGATGTTCTCTAACAAACCTCTCAGACCTTCACAGAACATTTGGGTTATATTAATGAGATTATACACAGGTTAACTCTACTAACATATTAGGTGAATTCTAATGACAATTATTTGCACTGGAATTCATTGAGATGTTTTAAATTAATGCGGCTCCACATGCATACTTTTCAGAATTGAATTTACAAAAAAAACTTTAAAAACCTTGTGTCGTTTTCCTTATACAGTCCTTCACAGTTATGGAGTACTTAGTTACAGTCTACTTTTTTAACTAAAATCAAACGCGGTTTCTGGGTGTTAATGTGACAAAATGTGGAAAAACTATATAAGGGAAATGCTTTTATGAATCCCTATATGCGTTTTTTATTTTCCAATGTCCACCAAAGTGATGCTTGGATTTGATAAAACACTGTGACAACCAGTAAAGTTTTCACTCTGCAGATGGATTGGATTAGAACAGAAATGACTAAACATTTTGCTTCCAGTTTGAGTGGCACAGTACCAATTACTTCACTCTATAAAGGAATAAAAGACCCAACATAAAAAACCCTTTCAGTCTTAATGGTAAATCAAAATAGATGATTTTTACGTTAATAGGCTACGAACGAGAGAGAACAAGCCTTCTCCTGCAGCAGCTCCACAGTGAGCTATACCTCTCTGGTTTCTTGGTGCAGAGACTGACAGCCGGCCTCATTGGGCTCAGCAGTGGGGATCATGTCATGTCACTTCTTATTGACAGCCCAACCATCGCCTAATGGCTTGTTCAACAATTGTATTGCTGCCTGGGTACATAAGTGTGTGTCGGTGTGAGAGGCAATGGACCCCCTGATGCACATAATTAATCATACATACTGTCAGACACCCCCACTCGGTCCAGTATGCACTTCTGTTTCGACAAGTGAACAGAAATCTGAAACATTGTTAACAGTGCTCTGCAAAAGCTCTTCAAAGTGAGCTGCCTCCTATGACACTAAAAACTGCAGTGATGAAACTTACGATTTAAGTAATAAATCTATTATTTTCCTACAAAGTAGGATTTTTTTCTGATTGCTGAAAAGAGTAACTACATTTCATCATAAGGCACAATATAATTTTCATGCAAACATCTTCCTCACAAAATTACATATTTAGGCTGCCGTAATTGTAAAGAAGGCATGATTTTGGGGGTCTAGGTGGATGTGAAGGTAATACACTAGTTAAGAAAGGGTAGGGGCAAAGTTTTTCAAGTTAGGCTTTATGATGAATGTAGGCCTAAAAGGGATTGCGTAAAATTTCTGAATTTAGGGTTGTTAAAAATGTTATACAGTAAGTATTAAAATAATCTTTGTGTCTTCATTTGGTATGAAACCATATTAGTTGACCAGAGTTTGAATTGAATCACTAGTCTGACAGGGGCCAAAGCTAATGCACACTTTTTTCATCTTATAACAACTCCAATCTTAAAAATGTTATAGTAATTAATGCCTAATCTTTTAAAGAACTTGTAACATCTCATCATGTTTGTGTTGGCTGGTTATTTATAGAGAAGATGAGAAATATCTGATTGGGAATTAGATGGTGTAACAAAGTGGTACCAGTCAGATAAACTGTCTAATACAAAAATATGGTCTTTTCAGAATATAAATGTTTTATTCAGTTTTTTAGACTAAAAAACTCAAAATGTGCCGTTTTCCGACAGGAAATTAATTGGAGGTGCACCAACTCCTATTAGTGATTCCTTTTTGTAAAAATTAGCTTCACTGTAAATAACCATTAAAAATATATGAAAAAGAAAATGTGACTACAGGCTAAACGTGGTTTAAGAAGCTTTCCAGTAAACCATTGTGACATTTTTCAGACTGGAATTGTTCTAAGATGCTGGAAGCTCCCTTAGCTCTTGGCCACTTGGTAAACAGCCTGCTTCAGCCTGTGGGACCTACTAATCTTATGCTAACTTTAAGAGTGTTATGAATTATTACATTATATTTTCAAGCTGCTGTCGCACCTGTTCTATTCATGAAATGGGCTCGTCACTTATGATGCACAGAGGGCACATAAGGACAGAAAACCTTTAGCTGGTTTAGCTGTTTCTTATCTTTTTCAAACATAGAGATGACCTGACCATCTCAGGATTAAAGTTCATTGGTCTATACACAGTCTGCATGTTCCCATGAGGTCAAATGATTATTAGCTAGACAAGCAGATTATGGAAGAAACTTCTAATGTGGAGTTAATCCTCGTCAGTATCGAGAGAGTGTCAACATGATGTAGCATGACGTAGCATGACCGTTATAGTTGGGTCATTGCCTTTCCATAGGTTTTACACTGACTGATTCTTTTAAATCTGTATATTTAAAAAGGACAAAAGCCTTCTAGCTCAGTTGGACATCAAAACAGTGTTAAAAAAGCAAAACTAAAGATCATAGAGATGCAAGACAGAGGCACGATTGTGTGATTGAGGAATTACTTTTAAAAACAGCCTACAGATGATAAAACACAAAAAGTTTCATCTTAAATCTTACTTGTGTTTCAACAGAAGATCACTAAAACTGCTCTCTTGATGGATTATTGGAAAAAACCCACATCAACATGAGGGATAAGGATGTCTTCGCAAGTGACAGTCACGTTTTCACAAGTTTCCTTTAGCAGGGTTCAGGGAAAGTTTACTGCCCACACAGTCCCTCAAGAAATCACTGTCTCTAGCATCACAAGCATTCAAACAGTCAAGATGCTGCTGCTGATGGAAGAATTTAAACTCTATTAAAACTCTGTTAGATCCTCAAAGCGCCTCATTTGTGTCTGTAGGAGTATGGTTTCATTTTCATCTTGGGTGCTCTCACAGTTAAAAATGAAGGGTATCTTTTCTTCTCTTATGTGTTGACAATGCTGTATCCACGCCACACTGCCTTCTGAAAAGCCAATATCAGATTTTTTTTTTCTTTTATGCAGTGAATGACTCAGAAATCAAAATGTCAGGGACTTTATGAGATGTGTAAAGATAAGTTTAGTTCTATAAAAGGCACCCAGAAGCATGAAAGCCCTGAAAACAAACTCTTTCACATAGTAGTTAGAGAAGATAGAGCTGCTTATTGAAGTTGATATTAATAAAAGATTTGGTGACTATTTCTACTGCAATGATTCAATTCTTGCTATTAAATTTTGGTCCAGGTGAAATAGATTAACAAGCATGTCTTATATATTGATCCGTATTTTTGTGTAAATAACCACATAAAAGTCTTCATTTCTTGTGTTTCACTTGCAGTCCTCCTTGCAATAGCCTATATTGGTCTTTGTTCATTTTTTATTCACAGGCTTTCTGCAGGTGTTCTAAACCTCGGCCTAATATCAGGGTAAATGACAAGATGAAAAACAGCACAAAAGTTAGTATTGCAAGATAACATGCCTCTTTAGATGCAAATTAAAAATAATTTAGAAATGCACTAGAATATCTCATGATCTTTGAAAATTAGGATTTTTTTCTTTCCACATTAGCAAATACACCCTACCTAATGCTACTGGATCCCAATGACAGAAACATTTTTTGGTTTGGATGCTGTTATTCAGCAAAGAAGTTAGGTGTTCAAAATTAAGTCAGAGGAAGGACAGAGATGTAAGAAACTATTTTAAAGTGAAACAGTATTTTTCATAG
This sequence comes from Apricaphanius iberus, assembly GCA_028564705.1. Taxonomy (NCBI): domain Eukaryota; kingdom Metazoa; phylum Chordata; class Actinopteri; order Cyprinodontiformes; family Aphaniidae; genus Apricaphanius; species Apricaphanius iberus. The sequence continues at coordinate 542,860 of JAPXFQ010002501.1, read as the reverse complement.
TAACAACCGATGTCCTAAAAATACATACAAACCGAAGATTATGTTTGCAACATGAGGGAAAACACTGTTTTAATGTCACCTTTACTCTTACTCTCAATTATTAATGAGGAATCATGGTAGAAAGACTAGAAAAAAACCCATAGGAATTTGTTTCTGTAAGTATTTGCAAGTTTTATACAAATAAATCAATAAATTGACATTCAGAATTTGGCCAGTAGGTTCGGATTATTGTATCTAAATAAAAACCCACAAACAGCTCCAGGAAAAAAAAAATCTGTGATTAAAAGGTAATTTAGGTGTCCTATGACTTTGCACGACTCTTACCTGTTGTGAACAGAGTTGGCTACTGCTCCCTCCTGAGGTTTACGATTAGATGGAGGACCCATTCCTGGCCCAGCTGGTTGTGGCATGCTGGGAGAAGTAGGACCCATAAGTGGGTAGGTTCTGTTCTGGCTCCCTGGGCCGTGGCTCCGTCCTCCAGGCCCTTGACCATGCATGGGGCTGGTAGCATTCATCCCCAGACTGTTGGACATGCCAGGTCCACCGTAGCTGCTTCCAGCTGACCCAACGTAGTTAGAGGGACGAGGGTAGTTACCTGGATTAAAAAAATAGGAAGACGTGTTAAGAAAAAATAAATATAGCTCAAAATTGGTAGTTTCAACAGTTTTACTGTATCTTGTTGAGTTTGGACAGATGGATTAATATCCCTGAAATATAGCAGTCGGATAGCCTGAATAAATTTGAGAGAAATTGAGTGTGGTTGTCACCTCATGCTTTTATTTGCACAACAATAGCACAAACATAAATTTCACCTGTCAGAATTAAACCTGTCACAATAAATACCCCCAGAGGTAAAGAATGAGAAAAATGTAAAGAGTTGAAGGGAATTGTTATTCATAACTTCTTTGAAAGTGTGTGCAAAAAAAGGAAGAAAAAAAACCCATATAGGGTGTGTTTCTGGTGACATTTTTTCAGCGCTGCAGGTTGCTGGATAGCCTTGGGAACAATTTTCAAGCTTAAGGCTGACTTTGTGAAACACTTGAGAGGAGCTCTAATCTGCAGTAAATGCTTTCTTGCTGCCCTGGAGTGCCACGCGCCCATGATGCCAGAAGCTTTCCTAAGGCACACTTAAACCCCTCTATTTTGGCTTTAAAACCTCAGCTCAATTCCAACCGCAACGCGAAAGGAAGGACCATGCTGGCAAATACAATGTGCATATACACGCCTTGCAAATAGATTTATCCCCTTTGCACATTTTCACATAGAGTCATGTTACAATGACAATATACTTTATACAATAGGCCGACGTAAAGATATTCTGCTCAAAAAACACTAAATTTAAGTAAAGAATTGTATACATTTCTCCTGTCTGCACAAGTGGTTGATGCAGACAGTAATCCTATTGCATGACACACTTTCATTTTGATTGGCACAATCTTAAAACCATGTACCCTGCTCCTTCTACATTACAGTACCATACAATTGGTACGTTGGTTTGGATACCCTTGAAAGGAGTTGTACATTCAGGCACACTAAAAAACATTTGAAATATATCAAACTGTGTAATGAATGAATCTAATATACAAGTTTCAGTTTTTGAGTGAAATTACTGAAATAAATTAACTTTTTATGATATTCTTATTTTATGACCAGCACCTGTATAAAGAGCAGAGTATTCCCTCTGCAGGCAATGAGCTGTTTCCACTGTGAGACGCCCTTCCCAGGACGAATCCCCTCCAAAATAGAAATGGAAATGTGGCATCCCCCATTGTAAAGCGGGCCATTTATTTTGATTTGATTAAGAGCGCTTTAGTAGGGCCTCACTTCATAATCCTCTGAGAATCTGTTTGGAAAAAGGGATCAAGTCCCTTTAAAAACCTTGAAGGCTTTTCTGCACGCTCAAACGAGAAGTTAAATGGCAATATTCCACACAGAAGGGAGGGGGGGGACTCTGAAGATGGAAATGGCTTCCCACCGTCCTTGAGTCGCTTCAGCGAAAAAGACCTATCCACGTGACATAAGCCTGAGAGGCCTACCAAGAGGCAGAAGCAGCTGAAGGTGGGAAAGGAAGCAGAGGAACATAGACCAAAGAGAGGAAGGGAAAAAAAACTCACACCCTTCCGACCCTTGAGAATTTACAGTTAACAGAAATAAAAAGTATTTCTCATAAAATTCAGTGATTCCACTTTAATTTGTCCAGACGTTGTAATGAAATCTACTGTGGGAGATGAGGGAGGCTTTAGTGAGCCGGTAAGCTGAGTACGGCTGACACCTGTCAAGGGTTTTGGGGCTGTGATCGGGAGGCGAAGAGGATGGAAAAGGATGTCTGCTAACGAACACGGGGGGTGGGGGGGTTACAGGATGAGAGGGGTCAGCGGGTGTATGTATGGTACATGATAAATGTGTTTCTGAGCAGCTCCACTGTGAATGCACAGATAATACTTGAAAGACGACCTCATGACACATTTCCAACTTCCTAATATTAGGATCTAAAAATCATGGGAACGCTACCACGCTTAGATTAACTTTTGCAGATGAATAAGGTCCCAGTCAGTGACCTCTCTCAGCCTTTTTGGACAGCTGTAAAGACCAAGGCTGCCTGCTACATTTTCCATGGTGGTGTTTGGTGTCCGTGACTGACTGAGGCTCCAGGAAACCTCCCGGAGAGTTGTTTATATCATAAAGTCCCATTTGGACAATCTGTTTCACTTTTTGGGGGATAAGCTAAATAATCTAAATTAATTTGGGAGTTAGTGTCTAAAAGTTTCCATAGGTGTGTTTACAATTTTTTTCTTTTGTTCATCATGAAACTAAAGGATGTCAGAATTGAGTAGGAACTCAAAAGACTTTTCAAGATTCATGCAATTAGTTTTAAAATGTTCTACTTGTGAGCTGTGATTACCTCACCTGAAAGAAAGACAGCATAACTGCGGGTTAATATAAAGCTCTCCAATCAATACTCTTGCTTTGTCTTAATTCTGTTCCTGAAGGACTGCCAGACTGCTTCTTCAAGGACAGATAGCAAACAAACCCTTGACTAAAAGTTCGTAAAATGCAAGGTGTTATTATTAAAGGTATTCAAAGATGTTCTATTAAATGTGCTAATAGAGTTAACCTGAAGAGGAGGTGGAATTACTTTCTGAGGTAAAGTTATGTCTATTTCAAGGAAAAGCTAAAACAAATAATGTAAAGGATTTTTAAAAAGTGTTCATATCAATTCACACACATCATTGTATTTTACTGGAGTTGTATGATAAACCAATATAAAACAAATATGAAAAAAATCATATATGGGGCTAGACTTTGACTAAGTCAACCAAAAATAAATATGCTTCAATCTAAAGCAAATTTACAGCTGCTGGAAGGTGAACCACAACTTGAAATACAAGTTTGTTTGTAATGTTGAACACTACACATCCTTTTAGTTATACTTCATAACTATGCACTTCCTTGTGTTGATTTAAAAAATGTGTTGAAGTTTATGTTGGAAAGTTAAACTATAATGCATACCATCTATTTTAAGTACTTTACATACTACTCCTGCTGCCAATTAACCAGAGGCAAAATGAAAAGTTGACAAGGGCAACATCATGTCTTATTTGCACCTTCTTGTGTCTTTATTGCTTAGTCTGTGTTTCTAGCATGTTTTTTCCACATTCAGAGCCTTCGAAGTGTTGGTGATATTTATATCTTGATGTAGAGGAGGAGAAGGAAAACTCACGGTGCTTCGTTCACAATTACACAGAAATTCTCTACTCAGTCACGGGTTTGGTGGACGCTCCATCCCGCGCCGGGTTTTAATCCCTGCGGTCCTACAGGAGAGCTGGAGTGTGACCAAGGAGATTAGAGTCTGCTGCTTCTCTCAGCAGACTGGACTGGCCAGAGCTAACAGCCGAAGCAGTCTTACGGGGGAGGAAGGTGCGATGTGCCCTCAGGACCAGTGAACTTCCATCAGTAAGGAGTGGAACACAGATTACACGGCTACATGCCTGAGTCACCGAATACAGGAGCCTGTGCAGGCTCAACACTAAGAAAGTGAACGCCATCCTTTTTCTCTCTTACTTTTCATAGTTGCAGTTTGCAGTGGATCATTTCAATAGGAGAAATTTGTAAAGCATGTTCAGTAAATTTTTTAAATGACTTGAACACAGTATTTGTTACAACATGCTTGGTTGGAAAGATTTTTCCAGCATCTCTTCTTGCCTGAGGCCCCTACATCCTCCTGCAGCCACCTCAGCACCTTCCCCAGTACAGTTTCCGAGCCACAGCAGGGCTGGGGTTCACCTTGGGGCAACTGAGCTCCTCAAACTGTCAATTTCCTCCCAAGACTTACCAACTCCTCTAGGCAATGGCTTGAGTCATGAGTTTTCTTCTTTTTTTGGGGGGCAGATTTAAATTGAGTCCCAGGCTTAAAAGTCCTGTCTGCAGCATGGTCATTACCAGTGAAGTGCCTTAACCCCCTTGAGGTGAGGAAGGCAGAGGAGGGAGAAAAAGCAGAGCTGAGACAGATTCCAAATCCCTTTTCTGTAATGGTATAATGTCCTCCTCCGCCGTCTGATTATGAGTCTGATGTTCTCGACATGCTAGCTCTCAACCGTGTCCAACTGCATGTCTTTACAAACAGCTGTTGGAGTCATTTAAGTCCTAAGGAAAGCCTGACGTCAACACAAACAAATCAGCTTGACTTTGGATGACGCTGGCTTTCAAAGGACATGTGTAAACATTTAACAGCTTCAACATTGTTTGGAGTTGCTGAACTGACTTCTCACTGATGAAACGCATTCACACAGCACAGAAATCGGAAAGGGGGAAAGTTTTGGACGCCCAACCTCCATATATCATACGGCTATGAACTTATTTAATGAGAGAATCGGAAACAGTAGGCACTGCTCATAGATTTGTTCATCTTTTAGTTCTAAGCAAGGAGCACATTTTACTGTATTTAGAGGCAGAAAACCAAATAATCTTGAAAACATGAAACAATTTGTTGGCCATTAAAAAAGTTTCTATAAAACAAAAAGGGTCTTTTTAGTTACACCACAATGTATGAAGGATATTGTTATGTTTATAAAGACACAGGAGTGGGCTACTCATTGAAACATTATACACTTTTGCTACAAAGGAAATATTGTTTAGCCAAGTGGAATAAAACCCCTTTAGTTAGAACAAATATCTCCTTACTGACTTAGAACTAAGTAAGGTGATTTTGAAGTTAAAGCAAACTTTCTCTTATATTCTTGGGAAGAGCATTGTGCTGTATGTCTTTAATGAAAATGTTCTATCACACAAACAATACAAGCTCAAGTTCCCTCCACACAGATGAGCGAATAAAAAAAAAAACATCAGGGGAGCAGAGTTCAGGGACTTGGAGCAAGATTCTGCACTTGCTAATTTGTTAGTGCACTGGAGAGAGGGAAGGGAAGCAGATGGAGCTGTCATTAAGAACAATGACCAGCAGCTGTCTGCCCTATTCGACACACACATACACACTCCTGACCTGGCCCTGGCCGTGCCCTAGAATCACTTTGAATCCTAGGAAATATAAGAACTCAGTTTATAACAAGAGAAAGACAAAAATAGCTAAATCTATCTGTAAGAACACATTCTTGATTCCTTGGAATGGAGAATTTAGTTTGTAAAAGCAATATTTCTACTCCTTGGTTTGGAACATGTTATTTTAAAGTAGCAACAGTTTTAATTAAAAATCTAAAAATATCTGAATTATAGTGTACTTACAATAATTCCCCCCCACCACCATTCCTTTTAACACTATCAAATTACCATTAAGACTGTCACCAAAAGTCCTATATGCATAAGATATTAGAGGAAGGTAAGCGATAAGGAGGAAGTAAAGGGAGAATGGTAAGGTGGTATGAGGTGTTCTTTAGTAAGTGTAACCTATGCCTAATCTGTAACTAACTGTTAACTGTATTCTTACATACATGAATAAAGCATTTTGGCTCCTATAAATTCTTAAAATGCTTTAGCTACAATCCCAGAATAACAGCTGATTATGTGTATATTATATATAGCTTTTCTTAAAGTAGAAGCTTGGCCCAAATGAAGAAGCAGAGTAATAAACACAACCTCAACAAAACTTTTGTGTTTCCAATTAATTTAAAATGTATATCACATCAGCTTATTTATAAAACCGTATTACATGACTAAAAGTCAAAACAAGGCTCCATAAAATGGAAAGCAACACACATCACCATACAGAACTGTAACAATACATTATTAATTAAAACAGGACATATTAAGAACTAAACGAACACAAATACCAAGATATTCCAGTCAAAAACAAAGTATCACGCTGTGTCAAATGCCTGATGATAGAAATGTGTTTTAAGTCGGGTCTTAAAACTGTGCAAAGAGGTCTTCTGGTGCACATCCATCGGTATAGCATTCCACGATGTAGGTCCATAAATGGACATCCCCTTTAAGTCTTTGCCTTAACCTTGGTACCTCCAATAAAGGTCTGTCTGTTAACTTGAGGCCCAAGGACGGATTATAAGCGGAGAACAGCTATGGTGGGGCAAGACCATTCAACCTTAAATTTAACTAAAAGTCACTGGCACAGGGAAGGGAAGCCAAGATGGTTGTGATATGAACACGCATTCGCGCCCTAGCCAAAACCTGCAGCAACATTTTTAACTATCGGAAGGCGAGCCAAGACCGTCTGGGTTACCCCAAAGTACACTAAATTACAGTAGTGTAATCAAGAAGTAATAAGTGTGTGTACAATGTCTCGAAGTGCTGCCCCAACAGAAGAGGTCTCATCTTCACTAGCTGCCTGAGGGTGAAAGAATCCCGACCTTACCACTGAGCCAACTTGAAGGTCAAGTTTAAAATTACTATTCACACTTTCTGACATATGAAGCCATCGGTCCCAAGTTGACATCTGGAGGCGTACGATTGTTGCTAGGGCCAAAACCCATAAACTCCCTTTTTCTTTTCATTAAATTGTTAAAAGCTCTGAGCCATCCATTTTCTGATATCTTGAAGACAGGCCAGGATCTACATTTAAGATCTGCGATTACTTTTTCTATTGTTATTTACGGATCGGCATACGAGTTTGTTGGCAGAAAACACTAAATTCAGCATAATCGCATTAGTGAAATGAGGAGACATTGAGCAGTCTCTGATGGTAACATCACTTCTGTCATCCAACTGAGATTTCACGCTCATCTTCCTCTAGAACTCCTTCCAGGCTAGTCAGCCTCGCTGTCGCTCTTTGCTTCCTTAATTTCTCTATTTCTCTTTGCTTACTGGGCTGTCAGCCCAGCCAAAGTCACATTAAGAGATAAGAGTGGGAGGAGAAAGGAACCCAAATACCAAATGCATTAGGGCTATTAATCAACATTAACAAATGTGAGGGAGCGGCCGCAAATTTGGGAAAACACAAGCACGGACGGGTGCATTTATCAAGGTGACACATTAAAACTCGCATTAACCAAAAAAGAAATACCACAATGTTTCTTGTGGTTTGCTGCCAAGGGCAGAAAATAAAGTGCAACAGCAGATGTCACCATTTGTTTGATGGCCGGGTGTTGCATGTTGGAGAAACAAATGAGAGAATAATGCCTAATTATAGAGACTGATCCAAGCTTTTTTTTTTTTACTTCCTGGTTTGTGATAGATTTTTCTTTTTCTCTCTGGAGTATCGGAAATGCTTAGACTAATGTGTGATGAGACTGATTTTCTAAAAGGCTCATCAAACCAGCCAACTTTCCGTAAAATAATAAAGAAACTTCTGGTCAGAGGGCAATATGAAATGAAGTTTTAGGAGCTGACATTTATGGTATGTTTCTGTAGTAATCAATCTACATTTGTCCCATACTTTCTTTAAAACACACACTTTTGAACAAAGAATGCATGCATATAAAAATACTTGTGTTTGTTCTGATGTTGTGCATTAATCTTTAAAAATAATATTCAGAATGAAACGTTTCCTTTGGTGTTTGAAGAGAAATGTTTGCATGGACTACGATGTAAACAGATCATATAAAGGCTCACTGAAAATGAATAGAATCATTATGAATATAATTAAAGACTACTTCACAACTCTCTATTTTTTTACCTGATTTAGCATGAAGGGAAGTGGAAGGAACCTTATTTTTGGACCCATTCATTTACTGTTAACTCAGGCTGTCACAACAGCAGAATCAGGGCGGAGCTATATTTAAAATATTGTGGCATCTCTAAGCATAGATAAATCAAGACACAACTAATGGAAATATTCAAAAGAGTTATACAAGTATCTTACTACAAAATATAACAGTAAAGCATAAAGAGCTTTACTTATTGATCAGAAATCTACATATGTATCTACTTAAACACATTTTTGTGCATCGACATAGAGTTAAAAGACTAAATTAAACAAACTGAGGTTCAACCCGTTAACACCAAACCAATTGAGTTAAAAATGCCAAATACTCAGAGACAGTTCAAATATGCAGCAATGTCATGGAAAATGTCAACATCTACCTAGGCCTATTTTGAAGCCTGTTTCCTTGAAAAATGCTTACCCATGGACATTTTTTTTGTATATTTCAGCAACCAAATCGAGTATTTGAATCACTTTGGTGTCATTTTAAAGGCAACATTAAGTAGAATTTATACATGTGTCATTATGCTTCTTATCTGTATATAATACTACTATTACTATTACTACTCATTTTTCCCAATTGGGAAAATCTAGAGTTAGACAAGATTTTTATTTTTCCTAAATTTTATTTATTTCTAAGCACCTTCTTTGAAGTAATAAAGTGTCTTTTCAAATGGTTATTATATAAACTACAAAAGTTAAACAAAATAATATCCAGTATTTTAGCAGTCTGTCAGTTACTTCAGATTATTTTATAATTTAAAAGAAATGCAGGATGCAAGTTTCATATAGAAGTCAAGAAGCAAACCAAATTCAACTATAAAATATTGTATAACATTAGCAATACTGCGGCATCCTAGACGTATGAAGGAGCGATTCCGCAGGTCCTTCCTCCCTGCAGCTGTCAGACTCCACAATCTAAATTGCTCCCAACAAACATTGATGCTTACATCAGCACCGTTAAATTGCACTAAACAACAACACTGTTATAACTTGCACATTACTTTTTAACAGACTGTATATAGTAGGCCTAACTTATTGAAAAATTGCATGCCTACTTTTTAATTGCACTGTTCAACTCACAATCCGTACTCTTCTAAATTCGAAATATTTTTTAATTACTTTAACTATACAGTACCCTGCTTTTGTAACTATAGTACGTGATGTAAATGTTTTTCTTCTGTAAAAATTGTGTGTGTTCTGTTCTGTGTCATGTTCTGTTTGTACATCTGTTTTTTGCTGCTGTTACAACCAAATTTCCCCTTGTGGGACAATTAAAGGATTATTCTGTTCTATTCTATTCTATACTTATTCTACATTATTTGCAATTACATTTTAAAAACTCACTTAATGAAGGAAGATTTTTTCCAATGAGCTGCTATATTTTGCTCTCTCTTACCAACATTCATGTTCACCTTGTTTCTTTTTTGACAATGACCAATCTAGTCTTTTATATTGGAGGGAGAGATGAGCTTCGGCTGAGTAGGTCACAAAACAGACTGTAGCAGACAAAGCATCTCTCTTTTCCTGATGTTTCACTGTAAATGTTGCCATAAGGATAAGTTTATATGAGACTTCAAAGTTTGGACATTTGATATTAAATGTACAAATTGTCAAACTATGTGATGTTTCACATTTTTGTCTGTGAAGTTCAGATACTCAGCTCCCCTTCTTCAGAAAATGGCCACATTCTTTAATAATGAGCCATTCAGACCAGAGGCTGGTGTAAACTGTATCTGAATTGATTTGCTAATCTAATCTAGATTTGCGTTTGGATTTTGAGAATCTCTGCTATAAAGCTTAAGAATTACTTCCTCTGTTCTTTGTGGCTAAAAGTAAAAAAAATCTCACTACAAATTGAGATTGTTACTCTGTGGATAAACCTTCTGACATGCAAGCTGGCCACGTCACTTTGGAGCTCCCTCATTATCCTATCATGAAGAGGGCCAAGAGGTCTGGTCCAAGTTTCAAGGGCCTAATGAATAATCAAAGAGTCACATTGTATTTTAATACCCACCGTGAAGCCCTCCACTCACATGGTTTGTGTATTGGATGGAAGAAAAAGATGATGGAGATGTCTTTGAAAATGATTCCTTTTGTATTCCTTATTAGCAACCAGTCTGACACTGTGGGGGGAGAGAGGGTTCAAAAGTCCTCAAAAAAAAATGACAGCTATGTGGCTTTTTCTGTCTGAAACCTCTCTGACTAGATGATGTGAGGCACTCATCTTCCTAACAGGACTGGTCAGAAGGTTGAAGCACATCAGGTAGAAGTCAAGACAGCAGAGGTTAGTTATAATCCACTTTGACAGGAATATATTCTTTGCAATACAATTTTAGATAAGTATCTGCAACTTTGGAAATTGTATTCCATATTATATGACCTTAATACTGCAGGACTTATTTTACAATTCTTTTCGTCAAATGACTTGTCATAAAACGTCTTTGTTGTTTTTAGACTTTAGAAAATGGGGAAAATGATGATATAAAACCTTTTTATATTGGACCTGACATACCTTCCCTAGAAAGTGGTTATGTATTAAAAAAAGGGAGAAAAACATCACTGTACTATGAAACAAGAATTCCACATCTGGAAATGTACTTAAAATTAAGGCATCATTTGCGTAATTTGATAGATTCCCTCACCTTGGTGTCCATATTGGGGTCCCTGAGGTCCATAGGGACCTGTGGGGCCACTCTGTGAATATGGACCCATACTGGGATACATTGAGCCCCCATGGGATGGGTGGGGCGACATTGGAGGTCCAGACTGGGGAGGTGGGAACTGTGAGCCAGACTGGTTCCTTTGTATGTTCAACATAAAACCTAAAACAGACAAACAGAATTAAATGGGAAATATATTGTTTGCTTCTGAAAGTCTTAATTTCTAAGAAGTGATTTTAGCAATAGATTTCTCTTTTAATCATGTTACAAACACAAACCAAAATGTATTTTGAGGGTACTGGTAAAAGACAAAATATATAGGTAGTAAAATGTACTATAAATAAAACAATTTTAAAGTATGGCATGCAAACATTCAAATAGTTTATACTCATCAAATTGGATGGAGAGCATCTGAAGAAACAAATTTAACCTGTGTCTAAGATCCTTGGCTGGATTAAAGTCTCAACTTTGACTTAACCATTCAATGTTTACCTTCGTGGTTTTTACCCACAAAGCGACAGTAAGCATGCTTACATGTTGATAGTCATTTTCCCTCGGGAGCTTTTAAATGTTTTGAAGCCTGAACCAGGTTTTCTTTCAAAGCCGCTCCATATTTCACTCCCTCCATCTTCACATAAATTCTGACCAGCTTCCATAACCTTTCTAAAGATAAAGCATCCCCTAACAGGCGGCTCTGCTTTGTTTCAGGGTAGTGTGGAGTGTTCCTCCATATGGTTGAGGTGCTACCCATATGGATTTTGGTGAACTGTGAACAGGACTTCTTTTGGATTTATTTCAGGAAATGCTGCTCTGTGTACCAGATCTGTGGAGTTCACGTTTAAAAACTGGTGTACAGTTTGCTGTACTCTTCCCAATTTCAAATACTGGGTGAGACAGTGTTCTGTGAGATGTTTAATAATGCTTGGAATATTATTTAATAATATAACCATGCTTTACATTTCTCTGCAACTTTATCCCTAACCTGCCCACTGTGTTCCTCAATCTTCATGATACTACTTGTTCACTAAAGCAGTGTTTCCCAACCCTGGTCCTCAAGGCACATTATCCTGAGTGTTTCAGACGTTTCCCTGCTTAAACACACCTGATTCAGATGGCTGCACCTCAGCAAAAGCCTGTTAATCAGCCACCAACTGAAATCAGTTATGCTGAGGCAGGAAAAGACCTAAGACATGTAGGGCAATGTGCCTTGAGGACCAGGGTTGGGAAACACTAAAGCATCCGGATTTACTCTGAGATCCCATGTCACATACTCGAAATCTATTTATAGATTACGAGACTTCTGAAGGTAATTGTTTGTACTGCAATTTATTTAGGGGTATCAAAGTGAATGAATATGTACACCACACTTTTACTACTTTTTTAATCAAATTTAATATATATTTTTTTATTTCATATAATATAGAATGATTTTTTTGTATCAGTATGAAGTATTCTGTGTTAAAAGTGCTAAGACTTGAGCAAGCTTATTCTATAATAAATAAATAACTTTGATATCTTCACTCTGTCCATAAAAAACTCAAAAAAGAGGTTTGTTTGGGTTTTCTGTGAGCACAGACATAAAAAAACAAAACATGGTTTTGGACATGCTTGTGTAAAAGTGAAATAAAGTAATCAAAAGTTATATCAGTTGCAAACAAAAAGCCTTTCATCTTTTGAATAATGAAATGAAAAAAAAAAAAAGATTTCCTCTTGCACTGAGAAAAATATAAATTACTAAAGAAAAAGAAGAAAATCATTTTTTTATTCAGCTTCTTTCAATATGTCGAGAAGATTGAATCTCTCACCTCCACATTATCTACAATTGTTCATATTTATATACTCTTTGGTGAATAAGTCAGCGTGAAACTAATATTTCTAAAAACAAACAGCATGACCCATAAAAGGATCCTTGAATACAAATAAAAAGAGAGAGAGCATTTAATGAATGCTATTGCTGACAGAAGCCCAGGTCAAGTACACACCTGGCCTCAGAGATACAACTAGCAGTAAAAGCTGAGTGTACACATAAAAACACAAACGCCGACTCTCCATAGAACAGCTAGTGATTTGACCGTGGCTATGGTGTTATTCTAAGCTGTTCTGTCAGTAGATGTGTTAAAGTCTTTCAGGCCCAAACACGCCTGCACCATTCAAATTGACATTTGCAGCAATCCTCGCCTTGGCTTCGCTCCATCAAGCAGCAATACTTTATTTATTTATTTATTTTTACTTGCTGAAAGGTCTCCCAATCTGCTGCGAATGGAGAAAGGTCGCTGGACGGCCATTGAGGGAAAAAGAGAGGCCGTGTGGGTGTGGAAATGCGTGTCTGTGTGTGCAAGCGCTGTGTTGCAGATTAGGTGTAAATGGATTGGGTCTGCTCGGCTGTAAACTTTGATAGCCATCCGCTTTGTTGAGTGAGTGCACAGAGGCTGACTCTTTAGTGAGTTTGGGGTTTGGGGAAACGATGGAAAGCTGACACTTGTGTAATTCCTTGCTTCTGTTAGGAGAGCAAGAGAAAAGTGCAGATATACTGGAAAGGAAGGCAGAAGTTTTTAAAATGCTTTTAAGTTTATGACTGAGCAAATGCGTATATCTGTTTGCTTTCTGAGTGTGCGTGTGAGTAGGAGATAAAGACAGAGAGCAATAAACGCTCTGCATGAGTATTTTTTTGTACAGCAAAGAGACGCAGGCCTAGGCAGAAAGAGATTCGGCGAGAAAAAAGTGTGTGGGAGGGAAAAGAGCGATTGGGGCTGAAAGTGCTTAGGCTGCGAGTGCTAGGTTTAAGGAGTGAGGACATTATTGTAATGTTTTGCTTCCATTAGGGTAAGGGGATTCTGGGAGAGGAGGAGAAAAAAATACTGAGTGTAATACCGCACTTTAAATTGCCTGGAAAATGGATGGGGAGAGCAGCATTGTGCAGACAGTGCTAAAAGCAAATAACACATTCAAGGATTTTTCTCCCCGCCTCTCTCCGTCTATGCTTCGTTCCCTCTTCACACACAAACACAGACCGCTCTCTTGTTCTGGCAACGAAGCCCTCAGCTGGACAACAGTGGGCACGTGAGGAAAAAAAATAGGGGGGTGGAAAGGGTGGTTTGGAGGGACGGTCAGTGGATTTATTGAAATGAAGAGTGGAGAGAGGCTCTTAGGGAGACCAGCACTTGAGCAAAGTGGGGAGTACAGAATTTGTAGAGGGAAGGGGTTAATCCAAGCACCGAAAAACAGCACAAACACCAGCTGACCCTGTTAACCGTGCTGAGCTTTCCTGGACTCGGCTGGGGGAGGCGGGGGTAATTTGAGGTTTACAGGCATTAGAGAGCGGCATTAAATCTCCAACTTGATTTCATCAGTGCCCCACTCTCTCCTTCTGTCTTCATCCATCCACTCCCTGTGTCTCTCTGTGATTTTAAGTGCTCTTTGGTGGGTGATGGAGAGGAAGTCTTACAGTCAGGGTCGTGCATAGACCTTTAGAGGGGCAGGAACTCAAAGTTAAAAAGGGGCGTGTGGAACAAGAATTTAAAATGGCCTCAAACAACATGACTCATAGTATACCATCTTAAATAATAACTGATATACATCAAGAATTTAACAGGGTATCAAAACATAATATATCAACATTATGAGATGGAGGCCGTGCAAAGGAAAGACGGTCTATTTTTTTATCAGATGGGGTTCAATGTTGCTGTTGAGATGCCCGATGCTGGGCTGTCTTGATCTGAGACGATAAACATTGAAAAGAATTGTTGTGTGCTTACATAATCACGTCTACTGTTCACCGCAGTGCTTTGTTATAATGTAGTCCCAAATCTAAATCTGCTCCTGTAATTCCTTTGTGTTACTTATTATTTTAATTTATAATAGATATGATTATTAGGATCACCAGAAATACTTAGTTTAGGATCATTATTAAGAGATTTTCTTGACATTTGCACGGGCAAACAGACTACTGATAGATAAGGACTGGGCTGGTAACAAAGTGCCTCTTCTCACTTATCTAACTCTGGGGAATATGGCAACAGACTAAATTTCACTTTGGGGTGGAATATCCCTGCAAAGATTAAAACAACTCATAATGGCTAACTCTACTTTTCTATTGTAGTGTTACCACTTCTACATCTATATGAATTGTTTTTGCAATGCAAAGGCTTTTTATCACAATTGTTCAATCACTTTTATGGTGAATACAAGGTAGACTGAACATGAGATTACTTTTAAATCCCTCCACAGAGTGTCGCTTTACGGTGTTTCCAAGCGCTCATTCTGAAACATTTCTCCTGACATTCCTCACCTCACCAGGTTATCTCGCCAGAAAAACGTCACTTTTTGAACACGAATGTGACCTTTAGAATTTTTTTCAGTACCCAATCTGTTATGTAGACATGTCTGAGTTTAAAGCCACTATATTTGCTTTGCTCTTGGCTTTGTAGAAGTTGACTAATTGTTATGTTCAGTACTTTTCTGTTAATGAGACTATGTCTGTGCCATTGCTGTGCTGTTCTAGAAGAAAAGGAGGATTTGCACATGGCAAAATAATTTTCTGTACATTTGGTTCAACTGTAGTGGGACTGCTGGGGGAGGGGAGCTGCTTGTGCGCTCTCTGAGATGGGAAAGGAGTCCACAATAGCACCGCTGCTCGGTCGGTGCATACACGCTTCATGTCGGATCAGTCCCAAAATTAAGTCAGTTGTGTCTGGTCCCATCGTGGACATTTCCTAAAATTTCATTAAAATCCGTCCATAACTTTCTAAGTTATCTTGCTAACATACAAACAGACAGACGGGCATAAAAACAAGAGCTATGATCCTGAACAGGTATAGAAAAAGTTGCAAAAACATTGATATAAGCCTGTGAAACTCATGTTGAACTAAAAGTCATTATTGTACCAAAAAAAAGACGTTTACAGCCACTTTCATTATCTCGACTTTGGTAACACACAATTTGTGTTTGCAGTTTTTATCAATCTCTATTTTCATGCAGCGTCCTGCTGGTTGTGGAACAGAGAAAAACACATGGCTTCAATCTGAAAATGTTTTTTGGTCTGCAAGTTTCAGTAAAATGAAAAAAAAAAGCATCCCAGGAAAACACTCAAGCATGTCCGAACAAAGTGATTAGTTTTCTGTAAGACATGGCACAGCTTCCTGTCCTTGATGATGGTTGGTTATTAACAGACAGACAGACAGACAGAGATGGACAGAGGGACAGACAGACCTCTCTCCTGAGCCATAGGGGATCTTGTGATTGGCACAGGGGCTACATCTGATCCATTTCCAGAGTTCAGTGAGGCCACGGCTGAACCTACAAAGAAACATGACATTTGAGCTTATTGTTTTAGATTCCAATGATGTGTTACTCGTAGTTATGATCCAGTCCTTGAAATAAACATTGTCACATGAAAAGAAAACTTTTAGCATGAGCCGTTTTCCCTTCTTTGTTTCATCAAAGTGAGGTCAAAAGTAAATTGATTTTTAGTTTCTTTCTATCTGCTTTGCTCGAAAAGAAAACTGCAAGAAATGATGTAAGCAATCAACTCCTGAAGGACCACTTTTGTTTTTCTTTTTGCAGCAGCACAAAAGTTAAACGTTTCTACAATTTTTCTGTAATTTAAGTAGCGAAACAAAAAGGGTTTTGATGCCAAAATCAGCCACTTGTAGACACACAGAGTAGATACTGGTTCACCGGGAGGCAAATGACAAATGCACTGCAAGAGAACATATCAAGACATTGGACCCAATGTCACTTCTTTGTGTAATCTTTAAAAGACCCCCCTTACCCCCACCACGTTAGAAAACCAGAGCCATCTGAGAATCATCGATTGGGTTTGCTTCGTAGGCTGTGCTGTGACTGTTCCATTGAAATCCTATTGTGAGTTGGGGGTCTGATTAGGACAATGGCAGACAGAGAGTAAGGGGGATTGATTTGGCCTAGAGGAAGGAATGAGATGGGAAATTAACCTTTTATCTTTAGATTCAAATTGGGAGAGAAGAAGGAGACATAAGGGCATAAGGATTTCAGATATGTCTCAATAAATTTGATAAAATTGAAAATATATTCAATATTTCTATTCACTATATAAAGTTACAGGGCATAGACTCATATTTCAGGTGTTTATTTCTGCAGATCTTGAGAACGCAATATTTAGTTGATCAGAAATTAAGAATTGTACATAAGAACAATAAAAGAGGCTTTTAATAGAGATTTTGGACTATGGAAAGGGGATTTTTGCATCAATATTGCATAACGCCATGCAGGTGATCAATGTTGGATCTGCTGAGGTCTTAAAGAAGCTTAGTTGATTTGATAGTTGGATTCATCTCTTCTGCATCATCAGTGTCTCATCTTCCCATTGACCTAACAACCCCATCTCTCTTTCATGATTTTCATATCTTATTTGTAGGTGATTGAGTTGCATATTTTAGTACTTAATATAATATAGATAAAACAAAGAAGTTAAATAATTTAAGGAGAGTTGTCTAGCCAATTAAGCACAATAATCTAATGGTAATAAACCAGATTGTTTTTTTTTGGTATCAGAATATCCACTAAGGTTGTCAGCAGAGAGGAGCATGGCTTGCTTCAAAGTTTCCTGGAATAGAGCTGCGCAGAAAATGGAGCAACATCAGCCATTGAGACGGTTTCTTGAATCCTCATTGTCTGTGGAAGCTTCATAAAAAAACATTAAGAAATTTGGATTCTGTGTCTCCTCACTCTTCTCCAGACTCTAGACCTGTAATCTTCAAATAAGATCAAAATGTGAATTTCATCAAAAATGAGCACTGAGCAAGATTCTGGCCTTTTTTATGCTCTGTCAAGATTAAACACATCTTTTCTGGTTCACAAGTAGATTAAAACAAGGAACTCAACAGAAGTAGCTGATCTAAAAGCTATGTCTGGTTGTGATGGTTCTTAAAGCACTGAAACCCGGAACCTTAACAATCTTCTAAAAGCTCTTAAATAGACTTTGCCTCACTATTCTTTAAAGACGGCTGTTATCCCTGTTGCTTGTGAACCTTTTTCTGCCATATTTTCCCTTTCCACTTATATGCTTAGAAAAAGCACTCTGTGGACTCGTTCAGCAATCGTTCTTTAGCAATGACTTTGTAGGGCTTACTCTGCTTATTAAGGATGTCTCTGGAAGTCTTCTGGATAGCTGTCACCTAAAGTAACAGTTACACAGCTAGAGTGCAAAAATAATACCAGTTGGTTACCCTCATCAGAACTCAATATAGATATAAAGGCCACTTACTATGAAGGAAACAATTCATGTTCTCCAATCACTCAGTAAAATCAATGCTATTTAAAGAAGTGTGTTTACATATGTATGCATGTTTGTGTGTGGTATGTGTGTCTGTCCACAAGCAATACATGACTGGAGGTGACACACTCTCCACATAAACAAACCCAATTAATTCAACATAATTGCTTTGCATAAAAATGCATAAACAACATTTCCATCTATCCACCGCCTACTCGCACTCAAGCACGCAAAAAACAAGTAACATGCATGGATGTAAAAAGTAATTGCACAAACAAGTGTAAATAAGCACAGAAGAGCACACAAGAAAGCACATGTAAGAGCAAAGAGGCACATAAGACATGTTTGAAATGTTTTCTCACACACACACACAGGCACATACACACACGCACACAGAACCGACTGCATCACACTTGAATAGTTCCAGCGGCAGTGCTTCAAAGAGGGAATATTCGATTAGTTAGTCTGTCACCATGTTGCAGGAGAGAATGGGAGACATTAGTATGCAAACGCTGAAGCAACTGTGAGATAACACAAGAAACACTGGCTACGAGCTTTTTATTTGCGTCTGCTCTTGCGATGGAAAAATATTCTAATGCACTGCTTATGAAAAACGTAATACTTCATTACAAATCATAGCTCTGCATTATGACCAAAAGACAGTTAAAAGTGAAGAGAATTAGTGAGTGAAAATGGCTTTTTATACCATTTGACCTAATTTATCCTGTTGAAATATCATTTGGAGTGGACAAATGTGGTCAAATTGATTACTTCATCACTTTTTATCATGTTTCATTTCCAACAAATTTTATTAGCAGTCCAATATAACCAGAAAAGAATAGAATACAGTTTTCAAATAAAAATATTAAAGGCAGAAAGCTACGCAATTTCATGAAAAAAAAAAAAAGACTTTTTAACAAAATCCAATAACCGGTTGTGTAAACCTAAGTGGCAACAGCTTCTACCGAACACTTGTAAAAACTGTCAAAAAGTGTGTTAGATCACTGTAGAGTTAAACAGGAATGTGACTGTTTTAATTAAGTCCAAATAATGGCTTTCAGTTCATGTCGCATACCTTGACCAGGCTAATTCGAAACCTTTATAAAAAAAGAGATATCTAGCAGAGATGTAAGAAAATATATACACACCGATATGTCACGTTATTTTATGTCACAATATTGTATCGATGTTCAAAAGCACTACAGGCCAGCTGCCTCCACATTAGGAAAGACCAAAGATGCCAAAGAGATGTTTCAGAACATGGCAGTATGTAAGAAGTAGTTAGGCAAAGGGAAGTAGGTGAAATAGTGTTCAAGAAAACTGAAAGAGAGACATTTTTTTGGATTAATAGAGAATTCAGCAGCTCAGTTGTGGTTAGAGTCCATGTTCCAGATGTAGCTTTGGCCTTCTGTCGTGAATGGATGTGGCGAAAAAAGTCAAACAAATTAAGGTGATCATTTGTTGATAGATTATTTTTGTTTGCGTCACTGAAATATTTCTGCTTTAACCTTCTAGACATACGTTTATTCAATATTAGGAGGGTATGTGCAATTGAGTTTGTCTAAGTCCCTCCTCCAGTAAATTCTCATGTGTTTGCCTTAGTGTGTATTTATAACACTCTGCTGTAGTGTTATTCAGCATGTGTTTGCATCACTGACTGAAGAAGCCTTAAGCATGTAGTAAAGAGTCATGGCAACTTGTTGCCAAAGGGACGGATTTAGCTGCAGTTGGGGATCAGATGGGGAGGCACTGAGGATGAAGGACGCCGGCAGCGGTTTGCTGAACCCTTTAACTCTAGAAGCTAACCCTATGATAAAGGCTGGGCTTTGTGTGTGTGTGTGTGCAGTGATATATACCAGGCACCCGCTACGCTGTCAAAATCAGTTTGTTTGGAAGGCAGAGGGGGAGTGGCAGCATCCTCCACAGTGTGTTTGTGAGTGTATGCTTCTGTGGAGGTGGAAACAAGGAACAGTGACCTCCATGCTCCACTAATCCCTCCACATAACCACGTCAACTGTCACCACAGATGGAATTACTGCAAAGAAATTTTATGCATGCTTGTATGAAACATCCAAAGAGAAAAATGAAGTAAAATAAAAAATAAAATATTAGAAAATTCTGCACAACCAAATACAATTAATAATAATTTATCATTAATAATAAACACAAACAATAATGATTTTTAACAAGGTGCCATTGAATAATTATATCCAAAAGAAAAAAACTAACTCAAGAGTGAATCCTGGCACTCTTAATCCACACCATTAACAATTCATGAGCTGAATGTCTGACGTGGAGTTATTTTTCTCGCCCTGCGGAGTATGGAGTGGAGCAAGCTAAATGTCAGCACAAAGTGAGATCCACCTTTCCCTGCCTGCAACAAAAAAAATAAAATAAAATAAAATAAATGTTTTTGCAAACTATAACAGATAATTCAGATATTAGGAAGTGACTGCTTCCTCCAACACTGCTGCTTTACCTAATGCTTAATACATAAAGGAATGGTTGCTTGAAGATCCTATGATTATCAACTGTCAAGAAAAAACGAACAAGCATTGATTAAAAACTTGTAAAGAAGATGAAATTAAACAAATTACTTATTTTTGAACTATCACTTAATAAATAAATAAATAATGTGGATGCCATTTTCAATCAACACCCAGAACAGCCATCATTACAGGCAACTGTTATTAATGACTGGAGCTATTTATAGCAGCACAATTAACAAAAACTAATCACAGGCCCTATAAACCTAACAATTAATTTCAATGTAGTTAGCGAGTGATAAATTTCACATATTAATATAAAGATATTTAAGTTATGTGAAATTGGTTGTGATATGTTATGGAAAATTAATTCATAATTAATTAATTGACATTTCATTGTGTCAAGATTCACTTGCTCTTTAAGAAACTGTGTCAATATAGCTGGTACTCTGCATGGAGCACATTACTCTGTTTCTTTAGATGAACATAATATATGACCCTACAGGTCATACTGTTGCAAGATTTGTGACATGTTTTGTTTTTAGTTAGACCTTAAAATGCAGGCAGAAGCACAGATCCTTTTACTGTTTAAAAAAAAGTAAGGATGTGGCATCCTGGCAATGGCAGGCATTTGTTTGATGACAGTAGGTAGTAAAAGGGTCTATAGACAGAGAGGTCAAGATAAGAACTTTTAATAATAAAAGTAAACATTTTCTGTAAAGAGAACAGGACATATAGCCATTGTGTGTGTGTTAGAATAATCCAACAATTAACAATGCAGACCAGTGAGCTGAGACAGGGTAGAAAATGGTAAAGCAACCAGGTGAGCTAATCAGAGGAGATGTGGAACAGCTGTGACAGAAGGAAAGCAGGGAAATTGAGGTAGGATGGCTAAATAACTTAAAGGGAGCTGAAGTAAGATTCAAAATGATCTACAAAACCATAGGGGAACAAAGAGAATAAACCAAAATGCATTAATTAAAAAGAAAAAAAATAAGTAATGAAATAAAAAATAGAAAAAAAATAGAAACTTAACGCTGATCAACATACAGTATATGGCAAAACCCTAATGACAATAATCAACAACTGAATATGGCAAGAAATTACAAAAAATGATAAATTCATATTATATATTCAGAAAGTATCAGAAAGGACACATTGAAGAAAATAGAAACACCCATATATCAAGACAAGATATAATTGTTAATGTGTATGTTCTTGCAATGCAGTTTCACAAAATACACATATCCCTCAATTTCAAAGTTTCTTTTTAGTGTTTGTACACTTGTTTCAAATGTTAACTCTTTAAGTCTTTAAAAGTGTCATCTAATGTAAGCAATGTAAAAGTGGTTTTAAAATTTTATTCAGAGTAAAGTTATGTAATGATTTTAAACTTTTCTCTTTGTTTCAACAGTGTAATGGTGTGCTTCAAAGTATTATCTCTTTCATGAAATGTAGCTTTTTCTGTTTTTCTGTTATTTTTTCCTTACAATGCCAGTGTTCCCACAGGAGGTTTAATGTAATTAACACATGTGACAATCAGTGGTGTGGCTATCTTGTTGTCCAACTCCCTTGCATCACACTGCATTTTTATTTCCAATGCACAATTTGCACCTTTAAAAACAGCCAGCTGTGCATAGTCATATTAACAACCAAATACCTCACATAATCATGATTAAAAATAAGTTCTGTGACTCAGATGCATGTATACTTATTTCAAACAAAGGAGAAAAAAAGTGCATGTTATTTTATTTCGATCAAATGTAATTTAAACATTCCTCTCAGTTAATTTTATAGAGAGTTCTGAATCCACAAGTTTGAAAGTTTTTGATTAACATTGAGTTGTTGGACTTGTGTCTGTATGAAATAGGAGAAAATTAATAAATATAATGGTTTTTAGAATCCAAACCTATGCGTACAAGGCAGCAGGACTGAAATTAATGGGAATTTGATGCTTCTTTTGGCCATAATGCTCAATGTTAAAAACCTAATGCACACTTTTAATTTCTCATCCCAGAGGACTGTTGAGGCATCCCTGAGTCGCTTAGTTTGAAGAGAGGGAGCGTGGCCTTTGAAGATTTGTTTTCATCATGGTTTCAAATGCAAATGGTGGTTGAGTTCAAAGCCTAAAGAGAAAACTTAAGGCACAACTTTCATTTTGTTTCATGGCCCTGGAAATATAAAGTGCATGAGCTACCTCAAACTGTATGAATGATGCTTTAGTTGAGTAATCCACCATATATTTAATGTGAGGCCAGCGATGAGCTAGTGTTGATATTCAGCCCAGGGAAAGGCTTTATCTGATCGAAACAAGGATGTGGAACCATAGTTTATGAAAACTTTCCGTAGTATAACAACATAATAATGGTTTTAAACTAACAATAATACTAATAATATTTTAAAGGTAATAATAGCCTAATAATATGTTTTATGTTGTCATATAGTTATATTTACTCGAGTTGCTTTTTGGAAAAACTTGTAGGAATAATTTTACTGCCCCACATTTTTATTTTGCTTGAGGAAAATTAATATCAAATATTTCTAGTCTTTCTTGAGTAAAATTTCTGGATCCTCTACGTACTCCGAATAATTGCAGAATCAAAACAAACATGATTCAACCAAAAATGCACCAGACAAGGACACAAACCTACTGATTATAATAATGTGGAACTTCTTGTTTTCACATCAGCTTTGTTGTTCTAATGTTAGTCGATCAGCCATTTGGAGATCAATTAAATATACTGCAAACTTTTTATATTGTCAGGGGAACCCTGTTCTAACACAGATACATTACCTACGGTAAGTATTAATTTACCAAATTTTATGTTGAAAAAGTTTGATTTGAAAGTGTTTCTTCTGCTTTAAATGAATTTTTAAATTATATTTGTGTTTTAATTCTTTCATTCTATTCTTTAAAACACCAGAATTTGCACATAACTTAATATTTTGTCTGATGAAATAATTTTAGATAATCACCAATTGAACCGATCTGATAAGCTATTCAGTTCTTCAGTAGCCTTTTTATGTATTTTTACTCTTGAGTAAATTCTTGGATGGGTATTTTATACATTAACTTTCGTGCTACTCTTACTTGAATAACATTTTGGGTACTCTCCCTATCTCTGGTCGCAACACAAAAACAGTCTGGGATATTTCCAAACTCCATGGAATAAAGGGAAGCCAGAGAGAGAGACTTTTCTGTGGCTGACAGAGAAAACTTGTGAGCCCAGAGACTGTGGACCATTTTTTGTTTTTTACATCAATCCCCAGATCAAATAAGTACAATGAGTATGCAACCTGCTGCCTTGCAAGCTGATGGATGGTAGAGATAAGAGGTGTTCAGCAGCAGTACACCTCACAAAGATCTTCTATAAAAGAAGATGCCTCACTCATGCACACAAACAGAACCACAGCAGGATCATTACAGTGACTCAACCACAGCTGGTGTTGAAATACAGAAAAAAAAAGAAAAAAATAACTCTGGCCACCAGACCTAGAACAGAGCGACTGTGAAGGAAAACTCCTGAACCTCCCTATGGCCAGCAAACCACTGGATGAGACCAATCATCTGCATACCATCAATGCAGCTGCATTACCGACCGTGTACGTGTGCAAAAGTATGATTTATTTGGTTTCTTATATACATGCACAGTTTCACAAAAACCAGAGCAGCCTTAAGCAATGAGGGACAATTTGGATAATATGAGGCAAATGTGGTGGGTGCTAATAGACTGGCACAAAAGACAGTGAAAAGGCTGCTTCAGCACCATCTCCTAATACAAGCCTCAGGCAATAAAAGCGCACACACCTGCACCACCCTACAAACACACATGTATCGAGGTAACCCCGAACCCCCCCCCCCCCCATTTGCCATGTCTTTAGGGGGAAGAGGCAGATAAACAGCGGGCTCCAATAACGGTGGTTTAGATCTCAATGGGTGCAAGTCAATGCTTCTCCAAGCCGGGGGCTAATGCCAGTTAACTCTCCCCGTGAGGGATGAACATAGGCCTGCAGTGGCTCGCAAAAACAAGCGCCCTCCCAAGATCCTCATTACTTCCAATGCTGAGTAGCAACTGTAAGTAAAGAAAAACTGCAACTTAAGCTAAAAACAGTGGGAGAGGGAGCGATGGAGCGAGAGAAAGCATGAAAATAGGTGTCGGGGTGGGAAAATAATTGCACACTGTGCTCCGGTTAGGGTTTTCCAGTCGGACGGAGTTAGAATGGGATTTCTCTAAACGCCTAACACAGCAGGCATGCTCTTTTTACCCTCTTATTTTGGCCGACGGTGTGCTTTGTGCATATAATGCCTACAGGGAGAGCGTTTTGCTGTTTCACTTCGAACAGCAAGCAAGAGAAATACAGGAAATAGGGGTGAAAAAAAGTTGGGTAGATGGAGGCGTGGGTGGTGGGGGTAGAAGACGAAAAAAGGAGGACACGAGAGAGAGAGAAAAAAGAGCTGGAGGAGAGATATAGAGAAATGAGAAGGAGGCACAGAGGCAAAGATGTGGATGGAAAAATTCAGCCTTGTTCCTCGGTGGGAGGCCTGCGCCACAGCAACGCTCTGAGCGAATAAAGAAGAGACAAACAGTGATGGGAAGGCAAGGGTGGGGACGAGGGAATGCGAGACACAAGAGGGAACATAGGAAAAAGCAAGCGCGTTGAAAATAATGAGAGAAAGAGAGGGGGACGGGGACAGCCAGGGGCAGTGTTCCCACCACACAGCGTCTTAGTGAGTGGTGTGACAAGAAAACTTGCCATGATCCACATACCAGATGCTGAAAAACACATACCCCCAAAACACACACACAAACACAAAACCTCTTTTGCGTCTTTCTGGTAACTTTCACCAGAAGCAATGAAGGAAAAATTCGGCTTTTAGCTGAACAATCTGATTTCTCAGTAATTGATAAACCCATGCTTACAATCTGTGCAAGGACTGTTTACAAAATGGCGTCCTTTAAGTTAGCTAATTTTATAATGGATCTTGGGTCAATTTTTGACCTAAAAATAGGTGAAATGGCTCTCCTCCCAGGGTGCCATTATGTCAGTGGACAGCACACACATAAATAAAGCTGTTTTGGGTTGTTGGCTCAGTCAAATGTGAATTTCTTGCTTTATATAAACTCTAAGCATTGTCAGAAAATATGGCCATATGCTAGAGCTGGATAGGACTGAGGTTGTCAAAAATCTTTCTGCACTCTGTGGTAAAAAAATTAATATTAAAAATCATCCGTTTTGTGTATTCAGCTGTAACTGATAGTCACTTTGTACTGAGTCTTTATTATTGTTGATCAGTCTCACTGAATGATGCTGCAGACTTAAGTCATGGTCTATTTTAAAGATGTCTGGTTCTTTGAATTTTTTTTTTTGTATTTAACGAGGGATTCCTAATTTACTCCAAAATACTGCTAAAACGTATTTTCTACTCATATATCATATAAGAACTGCTAAAGCTTTTCACCAGAGCAGTTCCCAATTAATACCTTTTCTGTGTACTTGAAAAAACTTTCTGGAAACTCAGGGCTAAGTTGTAGGAGGATGTAAAGGAGACCAAATTTAAAGCTGTGGTTAAGGAAGGGCCTTTCAGCTGTTAAAAAGAAAAGGTCCACCCTTCTCTTCTATCCTTCCTCCCTTCCACTTTCTATGACCTCTCTATCGTTTTCTGGGCCCCGGAAGCTTTTGAAGCGAAGCGCAGATAAACAGCTTAAACTCTCCAGAGTGCTCCCCCGCGAGCTCCATTCACCTTATTAGAGGGAAATAAAAACTTGGAGGGGAGGTGAAAAATGGAATAGAGTAAGAAGAGGATGGAGGAGGTAGAAGAGAGAGACCAAGCAGACCAGTGTTAACTGGACCTCTAAGGACTGTGGTTAGAAAGAGACACATAATGAAAAAAAATAGAAGGAGCTGAGAGGAGTATTTGTGACCTTATGTAGCAGACAAAGGCAGCTGGGATGTGGAGGGGCACATAAGTCCTCTGTTAATATTAGCAGCTACACAATGTGAAGAAAGTATTGCAGCTTTCCATTCAAATGACAGAAATATAAAACTATAACCAAATACTGTACATATATTTGAAAATGGTGGAATGTTTCTTTCTGGTTAAAGGGATATTCCACCCTTGAGTTAAATTTTGTCTGTAGCCATATTCCCCAGCGTTAGATAAAAAAAAGGCATTTTGCAACCAGCCCAGTCCATTTGCTTTAGCTTGGCATAAACACTGTAAGTAAAGGGGGTAACTAGCATTCTGTTTGCAAAAGTGATTAAAACTACTCAATAATGATCACAATTCTTCCTGGTAAACTCAATAATCATACTGACTGTAAATGAAAATTAGAAATAACACACAGGAATTACAGGATTTAGACATGGGACTACATTACGACACATCGCCATTGTAAGCTGCCGCTTTTGGGAGAAAGGACATGACTTAGTGGTCGTAAAAGCTACCTTCTACAGTAAACAAACGTACATGCATTGCTACTATCCGGTACAACATAAGTTTTAATAACAATGGTAGGGTACGTGACAGATGAACTTCATGACTTCTTTGATTCCCACATTCGAGGACCCTACTTGTTCAAACTGGAGTTAACAGAGGAAGAGCAGTGTGATTTACTCTACAAAACTTGCAGTTTACAGTCCTTAGGATGATGTTGTAAATGTTATTCAGTAAACTGGGAGGTGACATTGTTAGCCACATGTCACAATTAGACTAATTTATAATGGCCCAATAACACCAACAAAAAAAAGGAAATAAATCAAAATAGAGTAAATAGTTCATGCTGCTAATCTGTGTTAAAACAAACCAAAGCCACTCTGGACTTCCTGATCTGCCTTGCCCTGAACATTTTTTTTTTTACTTCTTACAGTTAGACATGATGTTATTTCAGAACTCAACATCAGTCTGCTGGCTCTTTTGTATGGAGAGAATATGTCCTCAGGGAATGCTGTTTAATTCAATGATGCACCTGGTATAGGTCGCCCAATCTAGCTTTGATATTATCATATATTATAGTGTGTTATATTGTATACTGTATAGCTAAACCATATTAACAGGGTTGGATTAAAAAATATTTTTTGCTTATTCACTTTTTGTGTCAGAAAACACGGTTAAATTTAAAGTTCCTCCATGTGTGTGACAGGATCTATGACAACTATTTTTGTTTTTTCCAGGTGAAGCTAAAGAAATCATTTCATCCACGTTTTGATGTTGAGGTGACAGATAAAATAGGTTTTTAAATGCATTTTGTCGTCAAAAGATATCCTGTTTCCTGACGACTTCCAAGGCCCAGCATGTACATATAAAAAATAATGGGACCTAATGTTGAGTCTTGGGAAACGCCATAATTTCGTTTGGAAAAGACTTGACATCTTTGATTTTATATATATATATATATATATATATATATATATAACACTATTAGTTAAATAATACTAGAACCAGTTACAGACAATAGCAAAAGGACCAGCTGGGTGTGTGGTCCAACTAGTATGGGACGATGTACAGTATGACAGGCAGTAAACACACAAAGCAGGACAAGGACTCAAATGTATTACTAGGGGTGCATCTTAGGTCATTTGAGACTTTTTTTCTAGCTTTCTCGGAACTGTGATTGGTGCTGAAAACAGCCAGATAGGCTCCAAAAGTAGGTTGCCGTTTATGAATAAAAGAAAGCTTTTTAAAATCTTGTCAAAAATAGTCAACATGATTCAGGTGTGAAGATGTTGAGATCTGTTGGATCTAAATTTGCTGTCGTTAGTGTGTACCTAACCAGAGCAGTTTAATCACTCATTAAATAATATTCTTACTCAATACCAGCATAATTTGCTGGGCTTTGCTTCATTTTCATTCTCTTGCATAGGTGAAACTTTTTGACGGATTTCTTCCTGTATAGTCTTACCTCCATGTTTTCAGCATCTGATGACAGCTGACTTTTGAGGATGTTTATGTGACGTTTGATGTAATATGCATCAGACTCAGCCTGGTAATGGATACATCTTTTGCTCAGTTTTGGAGAACTGACAGGTCTGCTAAGTCTTGACAGAAAATGACGCCGGTCTGACAGACTGTAGCCGTAGATATCGTGTCAAACCAGAGGGTGAATGCAACGAAACCAAATAGCAAACACTTATCTCCAGCCTGAAACTGTGCACCTCTAAACTTACATTTTGTAAACTTTCCAAATACATTGTGCTGTGGACTTTGACTGGAATATCTCTTCTTTCTTCCACAGCTCACAAGAACTCATGGAGGAGCTATCCAAATGAGAGACTGAATTTTTTCTACATTGTCCCTGATGTTCCACAGTTGGAAAAAAAGATATTCTGAGGATGATCTGAATTGCTTGACAGAAACCAAGAGGTGTGTGTATGTGTTTGTGTGCACATATGAGATGGCAGATGAGGAGGGGTGACGGGGGGGCTGGCAGTTGAGCAATGTGATTTCTGCTCGACTGTCACAAATCTAGCGCAACAGGAAAATCAATTTGGCCCTGTGTGTGCCTTTTTGGCTCCGGGAGAGAATCCAAATAGCAAGGCAAGGCTCTGGATAATGTTATAGTGTATTGGATTTGCTTCATGGAGAGACTGACAGAGGGAGGAGGAGAGAGTTGGGAAGGAGGAAGAGGAGGAGAAGTGAGGAGACGAGGGAATCACAGGCTTGCTGTGGCGCTCCGACAAGATAGATTTGTGCAAGTGAATGGGTGTATGATAGGCTGGCAATCCGTCAACATACCCCTCTTTAACACTCTTACAGTGCAGCTCTCTCTCTCACACACACTCCCAAACACCACTGTCACTCATCCACGTAAACATATATACAGAAGTAATTCATATGAACAACAATATATATATGAAGTGTCAAAGCATGAAATACATTTTTCACAGGTAAGTGTGCTCCTCCGTATGCTCCCGCTGCCCGTCTTGGCTGGTATTTTCCACTCTGCGTGTGTACATTTGTTTGACAGCCAGGTGAAAACATGACATTATGAAATTGCTCTCCTCTGACCGCTGTCAAGGGGAACGAATATGCTCATCCATGTGACGTGTCGCATCACTCCCATGAGGGAGCCTGACTGGTGGCAGACACAAACACAATGCATATGTATAGAGAGCTTATAACTATACAGAGCTCCAAACAACTTTACTTGGGAAAACTTTCACCTCTTGGAACCTGTATACAGTAAGCCAGTTGTTGCCTTCGGCAAAGAAGTAGAAGATCCTTTAAATATATTTATCTTTTATTAGGTTACATAAGCTCACATACAAAAGTCAAATCGAACCTCTAATGCTAACTTTTTTTTTATTTATTTTTTATATATCAAATAAATTCCTCAGTGCCGCAATTATTGGCATGTCTGATGTCAGTTATTGGCATTTCTGTCAACAAGGCCCCCTTTTGGAAATAAACCACCACTTGGTTTTCTTGTTAAATATTTATTTTGTCTTACCTCTTCTTTTCTCATCACAGCCAATTTGCATACAATTTAGGTCTTGGGCCTTTGCTATACATTTAGACTACGGCTGCACAATTAATCGGATTTTGATCGTGATCACGATTTTGGTGGCCACAATTAAATGAACCTGATCGTCAACGATATTTACATTCAAAATCCGAGCTCTTCTGCTTTGTTCTTTATCACACATCGACTCAATCAATATTTTACGAGCCACCAGGGGGCAAACGCCAGGCTAAAGCTTCATTAAGCTGCCCAAATAAAAACCGTGCACATGCCACTCAGCACTCATAATGGCTGCACTACGCTTGCTACGTAGCAGTTGAAAAACAGTATTTGAGCAATGTAGTAGATCCAAATCTCCATTATAGATCTGACTAGTAAGAAGAAAGTTCCTGAAAGGGTACTACCGCCACAGTAAGCAGCCGGTGGATGATACGCTATCCCACAACGCCCCGAAATCATAGAAGAAGAAGGACCTAGCTAAAAATGGCTAAAGACGAACTGTCAACCATTGATACCGCCGCAGTTTCAGCGGATAAATGTACGTGAAGAATTGTTACTGATTACTGTAATAGTTTTTCGACTGATCAAATATTTAAGTTGTTAAATCATACCAGATAAAATAACGGCTAGAGGATGGCGGGACCACAGGTGAACGTAACGTAAACATCTGGGTCAACAGAAGTCATATGGGTCAAAGGACATACAAAATGGTGGAGCAGTATGTCTGATTTCATGCCTATTACGCGATTGTTAGCTATGCAGCATTTACTACATTAACGGGCGAGTAATAGTTGCTAAGTAGCATATAGTAAATACTAAGGATTTGGATGCAGGGAATGTCCAAGGCCTTTTCTGTATAAGCTGTAATTGTTTCTGTTAAATTGCACTTTGAGATTACACTCTATATTGTATATAATATTGTATGTTTATAATTGGTGCAACAAAAATAGATATTTTACAGGACTGGATGAATGATGTGATTAATAATTGTGATTACAATATTGATCAAAATAATCATGATTATTATTTTGGTCATAATCGTGCAACCCTAATTTAGACTATTTATTTTGAATAATTATTCTGTGGAAAGACACGGTGTTACCTATTTTATTTAATTTTTTTAATTTTTAGAGGAAACCACTAGATTTGTATCCCGGCTATATAAAAAATAAATACATCAAACTAGTTTTTTCAGGGTCCTATGAAGAAAAACAGTCTCAAAGCATGATCGTATTTAACTGTTGGCATGAGGTGTTTTTTACATTTACTCGCCCATTGTTTTAGGCTAGACAAGGGCTGCACAAATTCAAAAACATATTCACTTGTTAAAATTTGCAGAAAGATGTAAAGCTATATTTTAAAGGATATTTTGATTAACCCTCCTTTTCAGGACACCTTTTTCTAGATTTATCTGTGACTATGATTTGATATACTATACACCACTTTCCAGGCTCTGACCCACATAATAAAAATTCACGAGTCCCATGACCCCAACTCTTGATGGAACATACAAGAATTGTTTTCTGAGTCAAGTTAAAAGGTGGTTAGTTGACAACATAACCAACATCAACAGCCATTATATTGACCACCATATGTTGCTTTTATTAATTCAAGTCCTGTTTGTCATCTTTCATTTGATTTATAAAATAGAGATGCCTGCTCATTGCCTCTTCTAGTATTCTAGTATTTCTCAAGAGAATTTCAAGACCTCAAATTTACCTATTTCTGACCCCAAGTGTGATCACGGCCCCAACTTTGGGAACCGCTGCAATGACGCTACGTGTAGAGGGCAGGTCTGTGATATTCACCCCAATATCAGCCCAAGATCATTTCACTCAAAACCAGGAGTTGACTGGCCATAGGGAGGATCGGTTGAAACATTGTCATGATCTTGTAGTTTGTCTGTTAGTGTACATAGGTGCAGTATTTTGCTTTATAGAAGATCTTTCAACGGATTAGTACCTTTCGGTACCACGCTGGATATGGGTAGGTGTGGAAATATTCCACAATGTTTTTATGTCAAACATTTTGATATCGTTTGCTAGCTGCTTCCAGACGTCAGCAGTTCTCTTCTGCATTGAAAGGAATGTCGTCCAACCTACAAATATAGTGTCACCCAATCAGTCAACAATTAAACACTTGTTTCCCTGTTGCAAAAATAAATAAATAATAAAAACAGAGAAAATTAAGAGGACAGAGAAGCGGACTGAAATAAATAATGCACATTAAAAGGCAAGGTTATGCATGGGAGAAAGATGAGACACTGAGCCAGCATCACAGCCAGATAAAGATGAGGGTTTTGATTTTGCCCTTTGTCACAGGTCCTGTTCATAACGTTTATGTAAAGGATTTCTAGGCGCAGCCAAGGTGTTGAGGCAATCCGTTTTGGTGACTTCAGGATCGGGTCTCTGCTTTTCACAGATGATGTGGTCTTGTTGGCTTCATCTGAACGTGATCTACAGCTCTCATTGGAGCAGTTCACAGCCGAGTGTGAAGCGCCTGGGATGAGGATCAGCACCTCCAAATCCGAGACCATGGTCTTGAGCCGGAAAAGGGTAGAGTGCCTTCTCCGGGTCGGGGATGAGGTCCTTCCTCAAGTGAGGGAGTTTAGGTATCTGGGGGTCTTGTTCACGAATGAGGGAAAAATGGAGCGGGAGATCGATGGACGGATTGGTAAGGCGTCTGCAGTTATGCGGGCGCTGTACCGGTCTGTCGTGGTGAAGAGAGCGCTGAGCCGAAAGGCAAAGCTCTCAATTTACCGGTCGATCTACGTTCCTACCCTCATCTATGGTCACGAACGCTGGGTGGTGACCGAAAGAACGAGATCGCGGATACAGGCGGCTGAAATGAGTTTCCTCCGTAGGGTGGCTGGGCTCTCCCTTTTAAGTGGATAAAGCTCGGTCATCCGGAGGGGGCTCAGAGTAGAGCCGCTGCTCCTCCACATCGAGAGGAGCCAGTTGAGGTGGCTCGGGCATCTGGTCAGGATGCCTCCTGGACGCCTCCCTGGTGAGGTGTTCTGGGCACGTTCCACCGGGAGGAGACCCAGGGGAATACCCAGGACTCGCTGGAGGGATTATGTCTCCCAGCTGGCCTGGGAACGCCTCGGGATTCCTCCCGAGGAGCTGGCCCAAGTAGCTGGGGAGAGGGAAGTCTGGGTCTCTCTGCTTAGGCTACTGCCCCCACGACCCGACCCCGGATAAGCGGAAGATGATGGATGGATGGATGGATGGATGGGTTTTGATTTTTATGCAGGTCCAGTCTGCAAAGATTTAGATACTCCTGAACCAAAATAGTAACTATCCTGACCCATACCCATATTTTTTGATCGCAAGTTATATGACTAATGAATGAAGCTCCAGTAAAAACCCCAGAAAAACTTTTACGTTTTTGATGGTAGGACAGAATGCAGGCCTTATCCTGCCGATCCTTTAACGTCACACTTTGAGTAAGGGTCCTTGTTTGTCACAGTTTCAGTTGTTTTAAACATTCTCATTCTTGCTCTGACTGTATATGTGCACATGTTGAGATGAGCAAGTATTTTCTTGTTCTGTTGTATTTCCTTTGTTAAAGAGTAACTAAAGAATTTGGATCTTTATGTCACAGAAAAATGGGAAGTAATGAATTACTTATTAAAATTTCAGAAACAAAAATATATAAAATAAACAAACATTAATTGAAAAATAAGATTGCTAATTTTAAGAAGGTCTTAAAATAGTCTGCAGTGACTATAAGTGGGTACTTTCAAGCAATCAGCAATATTTATCTTTATATGTTTCTGCAAAGTCTAGAATATTATTTTGGACTAGCTTGAAGAGATTCCCCTATAAATATCAACTCTGCTTGGGTAAGAACGAAAAAAAATTCTCTGAACAATTTTTTATTCAATGCCATAAAAAAGATTATTATTTTCTAATTTCTTTTCAATTATCCGAGAGACTGCCAAAACAATCCAAACATCATTATGCACTGACGTTTATGGCACTGTTATAATTAAGTCCAATTGGGGAAAAAAATCTAAATAGCCAAAAATGTCAATGAAAACAACAGATTTTGACAGCAGTTGAGGTGCAGAATCAATTTAAGAAACAACCTGAAATACCAATTTCTCCTCTGACAGCGGGCTAAATGGAGCAGAATGAAGAGCTGCTAGATAGACTGTGTTTTGACTTTTTCTTGACTGCAACTCAAAATGCAGAAGACGAGGTCTTCACACAAATTAAATTGCTTATTATTTGTCGTCATCGTCTGGATTTATTTTAATTTTGTTTTTAAAGAAAAGAACTTGATTTCATAGTCCAAAATTCTCTACACCCACAGCTTGTGAATACCCTCGTCTGTCCTCACTGGGTCCTGCCAAAGTAAAGCTTTAGCATAAACAGATACGTCCTAACTTGTGACGAAGTGTGGCAAAGTGGGGCATTTGTAATCAGATGGGTGCTAACTACATTAGTTCTCCTGTGTCTTTTTAAAGCTGGTTTCTTCTTGATCTAATTTGAACTGATTGTAGTACAGCAGCTAAAACATGCCAGATGTTACTCACTGCTGCATGCTTTATCACCACTTATTTGACGCCTGGAATATTTAAAAATATTTTCTTATTAATCACGTCCCAGCAATCAGTTTCGCCTCCCGTCTTCGCCGCCTCACTCTGGATACTTGTCATGATTCTTGGCACGAGTGCCTGAAAAAAAAAAAACTCCACTGTCCCAGTTTTTCATTAGCGTCAATCACTTGTGTATGAGGCTGAGAGAGAGGAGAAGAAGAGCAAGAGGAGTAGGTGGAGGAGTTGGAGTTTGAATCTCACTCCAGACACTTTGCCCCTCCTTGTCGGAGTGATTGGCAGGTCTAAGACAAGCTGATGGGCCGGTCAACCGCTCACTCAGAAAGAGCGCTGGCAGGATGACATGGAGGCCACACGCATATACAGTTGCAAGGCTGTTGCAGGCAAATCAAGAGTTCATTTATGTAAAATGCTCTCTGTTTATTTATCTGAATGTGTTGTAATGGCCTCAGGAGACAGCCAGACACACTGTATATTCTCTGATAGTCCTGTTCCTGTTTTTTTGTATAAGATAAGGGTACAAATCTGAGAGGAAATTAACCCCAAACAGTCATTCATAAAACATTAACAACCCAATTACGGGGAAAACGTATAGAAACACAATGCATTGCAACACTTTAGTCCTTAACTTTAGATTATTTTACAGAGCTCTTTTGTCATAGAGCAACGCTAATCAGTGCTCAGTTGTGACTCTGAAGGAAAAATCTTAAATGATTTTTAAAACTTTTAGGAAATAAAAGTTTGAAAAGTGCTGTGCATTTGGATGTGACCTGTTCTGGGTTGCAGATAATTGAAGAGGTCTCTGCCTTTTCAATTATGACTATAAGTCTTTTAAGGTATGTCTTCAACACATTTGCACATCTAGAGACCGAAATTCTCAACCCTTCCTCTTTGCAAAATAGCTTAAGCCGAGGCAGACTAAATAGTGACTTCAAACCTAAATTTTCAAGTTTTTTCACGGATTCTCAATCAGGTTCAGGTCTGTAATTTGAATGAGGCATTCTAACACATAAATATACTTTGATCTGAAACAATTTTGGCTGTTTGATTAGGATCATTGTCAACTGTAAACCTCTGCAGTCTCAAAATGGTTTTCGTAAAGGATTTTCATATAGCAGGCTTTCTTAAAAAAACAGCCCCACAGCCAGAGAACCTTCTAATGCATTTTTGCTGTATCAAAGAGGATATTAATGAAGATATTTATGAAAAACAGTGATCTGTTAGATAATTAAAGCTAAGGATGTTATTTTGTAATACAACCTTAAGTTTATATATCCTTTGCCTATCTTGTCTGATCTTTGTTCCTTAAAGATAAGGGTTTGTTTACACATGTTCCTCAATACACATCTGACACCTTCATAAATTTTTACTGAGACTACACTACACACAGGCTGTGATTATATTTAGGGGTACCAGAGTAAAAGAAAGGAAAAGCAAAATTGCAGATTGCACTTTTTGGATTTTTATTTATAAAATTATTGAAAATAATCCAAACTTATTACTTATTAGCTAATGTTTAGGTTGCTTAAAGATAGGGTAATGTAAAAAAATAAAAATATCCAGGGATCTGAATGGATATCTCTACAATGCAGCCATGGAAAAACTGAGAATTTAAAAAAAAAAAAAATGTTCCAGAGGGTTATTCAGTGAAACTTCTCAGTTGCCTGAATTGGAATTTTAAATGGACTGGAGAAAATCAAAGTGTAGATATGCAGGATGGAAGCAATTTGGTCTTCTGTCACAGTGAGTTCTCATCATGATACTGTGTGCAAACGGGCAAAATGGAAATTAGTCTACTTGGATTAAGCAGCGATTTAAAGATGCAGATAAGAAAAAACAGAAACAATTAAATAAAAATATGCTCCAACCGGTTTCCTTTTTGATAATTATGTTGAATTAAGATACTGATTGAGGTAAAAGATTGCAGTAAAAAAACAATGTGATGCTGCAGTTTTTCCCCTTGCAATCTAGTTCAATAGATAACATTTAAACCTGCTTTTTGTGACTTCACTGATGATATACTCAACAGAGGACACTTAGCAGCATAACCTCCCGTGAATGCACATATTTAAAAACAAACAGAGATGGGGAAGAAACAAAAGGGTCATACAGAAACGTGGGTGTGATTACTGCGAAAAGCTTTCAGAAGTAACAGGTGCCCTAACTGGGCTGACATAAGACTGATCCAAGTAACATTTGCAAAATGAAAAGAAAAACAGAGAACATGCTTTGTTCTGTTTAACAGGTATGACAATTTGAGAATTTTGATCTTAGTTAAGTTGTCTGAATAGCTAATGTCCTGGCTCCTTTGGAGAACCTAGTTTCAAATGAAAAACTTCTTCACCTTGTGTTGCCTTACAACAAACTTCATGAATTTTATCTGATAGACCAGTTAAAAACAGTGTTGTATTGTAAAGTAGAAGGAGCGTGACACAAGTATTTAAATGTTTTTACAAAAAACATCTAAAACAGTTTTCTTTGCATTTGTATTCAGTCCCTTTCCAACAGATATCTCTAAAGAAAATCCAGAAATATCTTGAGATGTCACCCATTAGTAAATACATTTCCCCTGTAAGAAGAATAACAATTAGAGAAGCAGCCAATAACCACATGGTAACTCTGGAGGAGCTGCAATGATTCAGAGCTCAGTTGGGAGACCCAGTTGACAGGACTAGTTTTAGCTGCTCTTTATAGACAACCATGAGCAAGAGTATTAAAATACAGCCATAAAAATCTCTTTAGCATTGTAGTTCATAGCAATAATTTGAAGGTTTGCTGCTATCCATGAAGGAAACACAACAAACCTGTAGAGGAAGGATTCTAGGATTGAGATGACACAAAATAACATATTTGGCAAAAAAAAACTTAGACTTCCCTGAGCACACCATTTCCAAAGTCGGTACGTTTCCACTCACATTTAAATTGAATTTTGCCAATGTGACTAATAGCTTGGCAAGAAAGAAAGTCTTTATCCCAGTTTACATGTCACTCAGAAAAGCTAATTATTGAATGAAGGGCATTAGGCTCAGTGCCGCTAGGTGGCGACATGCATTCTTCTACTCTTTTGGCATTCTTCTAGTTTGCCTAAAGCATCACACATATATAAACGAATACTGGCAGCTCTGAAGCAGAAGAAGTAAAAGCATGATATGCACAATGAATGAAGAAATGTACAACACCAACGCTGCAGCGCAGTACTGTAAGGACTGCACTGTTTGATAGTGTTACAGTTGTTGTTGATGTAGTGTTTTGTAAGGTTGTTGTTATTTCCACTTCGGCTGCATTGTCACTTCCAATGAAAAGCTAAGCCAAGACAGAGTTGGAATTACAAGCACAGAAATTTGATTTTCTAACCAAATTATCTGGGTACATTAGTGCGATTAGGATAACTCCAGCTCGGTTCAACATGAGTTGTATAGGTGTATACATGCATTTCGAAAGGTCCAACTTCAGTAGGACTAAGGCAAAGATTCTGCTTTCTCTTAGTGCATGTAAACACCCTTTGTGAAAAACAGCAGAGGCAGCATAATGCTGTAGGTATTCTTTTTCTTTTCTTTTTTCGTTTTAAAAGATGTTAACAAACACTGCTGTATTTTCCTCCCACTTTATAAATAAGCAGTAAAGCTTGGTTTAAGCTTGACGCATGTACATTCCGCGCGGAAATGAGACGTGCGGAGCCGGCCGAGACACCTTCTAGCAGCGTTTATACTTTTTGCGGCATGTCCCTGCTGAGAGCAAATATTCTTGAAGACTGTAGGGGGCGGCGAAGGGCTCTACGGCATGCATACAACACCATAGTAGAAATAGAAATCACTGTTATTTACAGGATGGCGACACCCGTGAGTTTAAACAAAGCAGAACTTTTATGCTTTTTGCTTAGAAAAAAAGCAGAAAAAGGAGATGGTCCACTCGTCCATAAAAACACAGTTGATCACAGTGTTCTCTATGGGCCGAATTATAAAGCTGTCTTTATTTACGAACCTCTGCCAATAGGAGCTCTTACCAGCCCGCCGTGTGTTTCCTGATGGGACCGTCCGCGTCGTTAGAAAATTTTCCAGGTGCACGGTGCGGAAATTTGGGTCTCCGCGGGGGTCGCGCAGAGAGGCGTGATGTAATTTGGTCCACTGGAGCCGTGTGGAGCTCACGGATGCATCAAGCATAAACCAAGCTTAAGTCTGACATAATTGGTTTCACAAGAAAATGTTGGCGAGGTGGTTCAAACGTGTCACAGCAAGTATTTTTTATTAGCTGTCAAATGTGAAGAATCTTTCCTGACTTCACTGACTCGCAGATGTTTTGACCTTCATCTCCTTTCTTTCTAGAGGCACTTTCCTATGAAAATTCCAAATAAACTTTCTGTGGCAATTCAGAACACAAGATGTAAAATTAATCTCTGTCACCAGTGACACCTGCTACGATAAAACAAGCAATAGTCACCATGCTAAACTTTTTAATCATGTTAAACTAGATTGCTGAAATGCATGCAGCTCAAAAGGAAACTCTACCTGGAGCTGTGGTGTTGGCGGAAGGTCCACTGGCAGGAGAAATTGGCCCTGAGCCTGATCGGGACTGCTGGGACTGAGTCGAGCCTGCTGGGGACCCCACTGGGGAGGGAGACGGCCCACTCCTCTGGCCAGGGAGGTGTGGGGAGGCATGAGGGGAAAAGGGGGACTGTCCCTGGTTACTGGCGCCTCCCGGCTCCCCTTGGCTACTGCTGCTGCTGCCGTTGGAGGATCCACCAGCGCCGACAGCCGAGCCCAAGCCGGCCTCTGTCCCAGTGGGGAGGTCATCAATCGAGCCAGAGAGATCCTGGAAAGGAGGCAGAGACTCACAGTGAGTATTTGTGAAGCTCATCCAAGCATTTGATGAGAGCTGACAAGCAGCAGGTGGCAAATTTAAATGTAGGCTCAAGCAAGCACATCATTTTCCCAGAGCCTGTTATGTCATAAAGAAGAAGCAGCTCTTGAAATATTACCGGAAAAGATTAAATATACGGTTAGCGTCAGAAACATTTAAACTTTAGTTTTTATTTGAATGTGTGTAAATTAAAACTGACTTATATGTGACCCTCAACAGGAGGGTTGAGAAAGAATCTTAATAGCCTCAGTGACAGCGGTAGAAAGTACTAAATATTCCAAAGAACAAGCCACTAAATTGGCTTGGCTGTGGTGGTAAAATAAATTGTAATGGGCTTTCATTCAGACCAAGGGTGAGTTCATATTACAGCTTCAATTCCCTGTGGTGAGCAAAGGGCTGTGTGTATATATATATATATATATATATATATATATATATATATATATATGATATGTGTGTGTGTGTTTATGTGTGCTCTTAGCAGGTAGTCCCCCGTTCCGAAACGATTCTAGGGAATCCCCCAACAATACTGCTGACAGACTGACTGGATAAAAGTGTGAAGAGCCAAAGGAAGCTAAGAGCAGCAGCGATGGAAGTAAAGAGCAGACCAGATGTGAAATGATGAGATGAATCTTGATGTCTGCCCACCAACCACACATCACACTGAACTGAGGCTGCGGCTCAGCTGTGTGCGACTGAGAGAGGAAGTCGCCTGTAAATAACCCTTGTTTTTCGGGCTGGTGCCCACTTTGAGTAAAAAAGTTGAAGAGCTGTTAGTGGATGACAGCTGATCCTACCAGCTATACCAGGGCCTGTGGACTTCCACCTGAGCCCCAACTTTTCCTTGTCAACACATATATGTTACTCAGTTTTAAAACTTGCTCAACACCTAAAAAGAGGAAATTATGATGTTTAGATTTCTTTTGTCTTCTTGTGGCAATGTGAATCAAGGCACAAAACATTGAGGATATTGTTTTTACATTACACCATTGCTTTTCAGGTTCATCATACCATATGTTTTATTTAACAAGCTAACTAACCTCGGTCTGAGTAACTCCATCAGCATGTGGTAGTACTTTGTGCTGACTGAACTAATCCAGATTGTTAGTTAGTGTTTAATATTCATCCTCTCTAGTGGTATCCCTTAAGGTTGATATCTCAGTACCTTCCTGTATTGCCAATATAATTGAAGCAAATAAATTATAGTTACATTTGAATGAAGACAAAAACACTTATTAGACTAAACACCCAAAAAAAAGAAAAGAAAGAAAGATGAGACAACATACAGATTGCGTTACACACCTATCACTGTGTTGCCTGGAGTTAAGGAATGTGCTGAAAGAGATCTACAAAGTATTTTTGTATGTGAGAAATAGGTGACAAGAGATGCAAAGTAGAGAAGCTGTATCTATCAGTGATCTACCGGAAATAAAATTTTTAATCTCCATGTGAGGAAATACGAGCAACATGTCTATCAATCAGCCAAAGGCAGGCTGTTCCAGAACAGACTGTCAACTAACTAACCAGAAAATATTGGTTGGTATGTATTGTAGAATATTACAATTCCTTCAGGTTCATGCCTTTTTTAAACTATATTTTTAT
Source organism: Apricaphanius iberus (assembly GCA_028564705.1). NCBI lineage: Eukaryota > Metazoa > Chordata > Actinopteri > Cyprinodontiformes > Aphaniidae > Apricaphanius > Apricaphanius iberus. The sequence goes on along the minus strand of JAPXFQ010002501.1, from coordinate 501,871 downwards.
ATTTATATATTATTTTTAATAATTGATTTTATTTTTTATTTTAACTATTTTATTGATTAAGTTGTTATTTATATTCAATAAGACTTCAAACTATTGAGCAAATGTCATCATTAAGTCACTAACACGTAGTCTACATTACTTCCTGTTTTCAAGGAAAGGAAGCAGGAAGAAGAAAATCTTGTATAAAATTGCCACTTTAGCCATATGATAATTTAGATTTTATAGGATTTTATTGGATTTTATAGGTTGAAAGTCCGTGTTGTATTGTATTTTTTTCATCTTAAATGTAGAATTAAACTAAAATTTTGAATATTTGTTACCAATGAGATTTTGTGTAAATTGCTGATCGTATTATTACGAACAAATATTGTTGTTTTAATATGTAACCACAATGATTTGTGCACGTATGTATGTATGTATGTATGTATGTATGTATGTATGTATGTATGTATGTAGGGGTGGATTGCTTTATTTGCGTTACTGTTTTTTATATGTTTGCTTTTGATTATGCGACCCCATGAAGACTGGTGTAAAAGTCTTTTGAGTGGCATGTTGTTTTGTATCGACTCCAGGAAGAGTAGCTGTACTTGTTGCAGCTAATGGGGATCAAAATAATTGATGATAAATGTACTGACAGCATTTGATGATAAAGTTGAACCTTACTTCGGTGCAGAAATACAAACTGCATAAATAAATACATTCCTGTTTAATTAAGTTTTTGACAGATAAATTATTTGACAAAATTTCACTTTACAGGATTACATCTAAACTTACTACCAGCAAAAATACTGACAGCTCTGACATACTGTCAGTTTAGTGTCAAAGCAACACTACTTTTCTCATTGCAATAACACAATGCAATATCACATAAATAAGGACACAGGCAACCCACCACTCATTCTTTCCATTAATGGTTCCTGACTTAGCCGACAACCAAGTCAGTGTGGCAGCCCGTCCATGCCTGATTGTTTTGGTTAATGCAATCTCAACTGTGACACATAGAGCCTTTGTTTTCCATCATGCTGCTTTGAGTGCCCACCCGCCCCGACAGCCTGCCAATCTGTTGCCTGGCATTATCTACCTTCGCTCCACTGGGCACAATGGCTACTCTCTTTCCTCTCCCCAACTCATGATCTCACTCTCTCAATAAGCCAATCGAGTCATCTTTTGGACTGAGCTGACTAGCGTCAGGTGCTGCCTCCTCCAATGGGACCGAATGTCATTTTTTGTCCAACCGGCTGCTTTGGGTGCATGCCATTTGACACGGAAGGGTTACCATGTGAGCTGGTGTGACTACGGCTTTCCCAAGAACACCAGGAGCCAGCCGGATGTACAGCTAGGTTGTTAACCTACAGGCTAATTGTGTGAATGGATTGGAATAATTGCATTGCACCTAATTGGGTGCTGTTGCCAGCATTTCCTGTGGCAGTTTAGGGGTGGCAAAATGTGTACCAGTAATTCGTTTAGAGGCTGTTAGGCTCATTTGGATTATACACACACTTGAGCACAGCTGTGTGGCCCAAGACCAAAAAAGTAGTGCTGCTTTTTAACATGCAGAGGTGGGGACACTTAATGCTCATAGACTTAAAACTGTAAATACCCCACAAACAGTGAAGCATGATGCATACACATACATGAGTTTTAATCATTGTTAGTGGCCATAGAGCATTGTTACCTTGGTTCGATATAAAGAATTTAAGACAGCTAACCAGCTCGTAGCAGATTTCAGGATCCAAACACCTAACAATCTGGGGCCCCAATCCAAAGTGGCCCAAATCCAATTTGTTTGGCTCGGGGCTGCAAATTGCTCTGTGCATTGAGTCTCCAAATAGCTGTCAACCACTCCCGCTTGGTGTCCTTTATCGCTTAATTCGCTCCTGGAGCATGTAATTGTCATAATAAGAAAAATATTGAGGTGATAATAACCAGTTACTTTGAGATACCCCCTACCACCGGATTCAAGACAAACAGACACACACATATTTACATTTTCGCACACACACATTGGGTCATCCACACATTTCACACAACATTGGAGAGGCAGTCGCTCATGACCCTTCACCTCGCTGGTGTTAGTGCTTCTCTGTTTGTGTGTGCGAGTGTGACAGAAACGCAGGCTGTCACAGCAAGACATGCTTGAGCACTGATGTGGCCGAAGGGACAGATGAGGCTTTTTATACACACGCATCCTACTGATGCTCCCTCACTGATGCTACCAACTCACACACACACATCCACACTCTGAGACATCAGTGTGAAGCAGGGAGCTGTCACATCCAGCAGACTGTGTGCCTTGTCCCCTGACCACGGTGCTGATGCTGTCTCCTCTCGCAGCACTCTGGGAATGAATCAAAGTTGCTATGGAAGTAGGCAATAAGTGAGTGTGTGTGCGTGTGCACAAGTGGATCTTGGTCTAGACAGGGAGGAGCCAACATTTACAGCACACAGGGTACAGGAAGATGGAATGATTGGGAATACCCTTGTCTCTCTTTTCCTACATCAAGTGTCTGTCTCCCAGTCTCGATCTGTCTCAGTCCGTGTCAGAGGCATTAAATGGGTCAGAGATCGACAGAAGATGGCTAGCCAGCTAACTAGAGCCTGAAACACAAACGCAAATACAGCTAGTGACCATGCTTTTGACAGCACAACCAGAAAAACAGATAATTGCTTTCAAATGTTGATTACATGGCTAGCAAAAGGTGTTCATACAACATTTTTCAAACTTGTGATGAGATAAGAAACAAAGTATTTCTTATCCGATTTTTCAGTGATAAATCAAAATAATATAAAGTATACAAGTACCTAAAAAAAATAAAAGATTGTGAACAAGTAATAATTTTTGTTCACTTATTTAGAAAGTCATAGAATTATTCCACTAAAAGTTACATATTTCAAACCTTAGTTTCTTGTAATTAATTAGATAAATACTTACTTATACAACATGTCACCCTAATAAAAAATATCTAACAAGGTTTTCTCAACCTCTAAATGATCTCTCAGTTTGGGTCGGTAAACTATGAGGGTGTAACGGTATGCCAAAAGTATTGATTTGGTTATTACTGTGGTACAGTTTCACAGTGCATTTAATTTTCGGTACATTCAAGGTAGAAATTGAAAAAAAAATCTTTATTTCTTCTGTAACGACATTTAAAGAGCAGGTGGCAGGCTGAAGCCCCTCTTAAACCACTGTTTAGAGAAGAATTTAAAAAAGGTACTCATACATAAATGATATGGGCTTTTTGAGACTTTTGTGACATAATGTAAACTCTGCCAAACAGGACGGGATGACCTGTCAGCTCGATCATTAGAAAACTATGGACTATGATCCCGACTCTGACAGACGAAACTCTAAAAGTTTACAACCATTCATGCGATGGAACACAACCATACAGCTGTGAGCCTGATGCGCGCCCTAGGGAGCAGAGACAGACCAGTTGGAAGAACTAATGGCCAGTACAATGGCTAAGCAAAGCTAAATATATTAGCCTAAGTGATGCAAGCTAGCTTTACTGTTTCTATAACAAACAAAATATCACACCCCTTCTAATCTTTAATATCATTGTTCAACAACAATAATTAGCAGAAGCTAGACAACCAGGCTTACTATGCACAGATCCCGTCTTTGTACAGCTGAGGCTGTGATTGATCTGTGATCGTATCTCCTGCCTTCTGTAGCTCAAGAAGCAGCATCTGATAGCAATCTGATGAAGCTGTATGCGCCTGTTCTTTGCTTCAGTATCCCATGTTAAACTCCATCACATCGTTGGGATGGTAATCTTTCGGTCTGAAGTCAGCGGCACTAACAACCGGGTCTTTCATAGCTGAAGCAGAAGTTAAGTCCAGCCCTTTCAGCTGCACAAAACCTGCTTAGGCACAGGAGATTGTGCCTTTTTTTTTTCTTTTGTACTCGATGTCCTGACAGGCTGGTGATTGTACAGCCTCTAAAAACACAATAATGTACTTCTTTTTTTTAATTGAACATAATCCAGAAGTAGTCAACACACTGACTTTTGATTACACAAGCTAATAGCAACCACCGACGCTATCGGACGTGGATAACCAGTTACCATGACAACGTATTGTTCCATTACAACGGGAAGCCGACATATTCCTGAATGGGCTTTCAGGATACAAGCATGCATTCCAGTTCCTGCTCTCAATTAAAAGACTTGCTGGTCATGACATCTGGAAACAGAAGCCTGTGCTCTGTTGTTTGTTTACAGAGGTGCATCTCTTTTTAGCTAAAGTGCAACGCAGTTATTCATCTGCCTGGAAACTCTGTATGCATGTGTGTACCGGACTCAGAGGTGTGTACCAAGAAATTCTAATATAAACAGGTGTACCGTCACACTCCTAGTAAGTAAAAACTGCATGAGGAAGAGTGCTGACTTGACTATTAAATTAAATTTTGCTTCTTATTTGTAAATAAAGGATCCAGAGCCAGGACGATGAGTGGAAAGGTACACAATCCATGGTGCTAGAAGGTCAGTGTGAAATCTTTTCACTCGATCATAATTTGGGGTGCCATCAAGGGGCAAACTCGGAAGTGACAAAAATTGCAGTTCAACCCTCATCTGCTGGGGGCTGGCTCCAAAAAGGAGCAAATTCCCATTGACTCCCATGTTAAAAACGCCAAATTTACAGCAAAAATAAACATGTTTACAGCCTGGTTCGGGGCATGTCCATTTGATTAACAGGTTCGTCTAGGCTAACGCTGGTGGCTAATTGTGGCTAACTGTAGCTAATAGCTGCGCCGTAGTCTGCTGTCCCCCTCTGCTTGCGGGGAAGCTCTTCACAGCCTGGGACTAACGTAAAGATTTCAGTCATTTGGTGTTTCTGAACTCCACTATCAGTTGTCTCTGGAGTTAATATTTTGTTTTGGATGTTAATTTGCAATTATTGCTGTGGTGTTGATTACAGTAACAGACCGTCCAATAAGTTTATGCTTTTGGGGGAGGCTTCATACTGGCTGATGCTTAACCAGCTTGGGGGGTCTCTGTCAGGTGGCCGAGAGGAATGCTGCTCTGGTCGGAGCTTTTATCTCTTTCTACACGCGAGTTGGAGCAGGCGATCGGTCGAGTACCAATAGAGCAGCAAAATCGGCAGGACCGGGACGCCGCGGCAGACCCGGTCAGGTAGAGCACCTCGAGACTCAAGAGCGGGAGACGGTTACATCAGGCTGGAAGACTACAGAGTTGGACTCTAGACAGACTGGATGATCGCTGGTTAGATCAGTACAGGTGTGAGGAACACAGCTGGAGGCATGAATTAATGGATGTCTGAGATGTGAGGTAAGTGAAAAGTATTTTATTTTTTTTAGAAGATCTGAGTTTTCATGATGACTTTTTTGCTGGATGTGTTGTTAAGATGAGCCCATCTATGTCCTCACCCTCCACCGATGGTAATGGAAATAACACCATATTAAACAGTATTGACCCGACCCATTTGGGTCTTATTATATGGATATGTTTTCTCTACTCGAAATGTTTCTGGGTCTGAAGTGATCGTTGTTGAAAAACAGGGTAAAAGTCTCTTAACCGCGGTCTTCTGGCTGAAACCGGCTGCAGCCTACATTAGCTTCAGTTAGCTCCTGACTAGCTTCTGACTAGCTTGTAGCTATGTCGGTTCGGAGCGTTAACCTCCGCCCCCAGCCTCAGAGCGCCACTCTCAGCTCCACCTTTTTGCCCATTTTTGGAATTTCTGAGAGTGACGAGGTGAGTGACGCGGACAAGATGGCGGCGGTGGGCACCGACCAGTTGGCTTCATTTTTGCTCTTCAGAAACCTATGGGTGACGTCAACGAAGGTTTGTCTAATTATATACAGTTTATGGGTGCCATGTCACCTCCTGCTGTGGTCCACTGTGTTCACAGTCAACACAACCATCTGTAGGGAGCTTTCAGAGAAATTCATGATTCAGTCTGCTGACTAGCTTCATTGAGATGCTAATTTCAATTTTCAGTAGGACTTACTTCCTACCCACAACCTCTAGCAAAAAAAGCCCGCCACACTTTTCAGATAGATATGTTAAGAAAATAATTTTTAATGACTCTCCTTCCATCTAACAGTTTTACAGTATTTTGTGTTGACCTGTCACCTAAAAACTCAATAAAACAAATCTGTGTGGTTTGTAATGTGATAACATGTAAAAACTTAAAACTACTTTTTTGTAAAGTTTTTTTTAATGCAACAATTACCGCATGTATCTGTTTGAGAAAACATAAAAATTATGACTGAGGGCTTTATTTCAGTGTTCTTTTAAGTAAATATTCAGAGCTCATCATGAAAAGTTTTTTGTCATATTTTTCCATGCTTAGGTTTTGTTTTTCATTGCTGTTGACAGTTATTTTGCTTTGCATTTAATGTACATTTTAATATAATGCATTTTCTACTCAAAATGCATAAAATGAAACAGATTAGAGAGATTTATTTTTAACTAAACTATATGTGACAGGCATCTACTAACGAGCACGTACAGAATGATCACAGTGGTTAAAACTATTTTCAAACTCACTCAGCAGTGAACAGGTAGGTCTATTGTTAAACAGTAAAATCCACGATAATCTTTCACAACCTCAAACACTTAGCTCCAGCAAGTGAAGCACTGTGTATTGAAAAAAAAAAACAAAAAAACAGAGTGCTCAGTAGACAGTTTTATTCACTGGGTAAATATAATGATATAAACTGTAATTAACTCCAATAGCTATCGTTTGTAGGCCTGAGGGACGGGTCTTCTTGTGGCAGCTCTGTGCTCATTTATTGACTCCGGCCGTTGTACTTTCTATTTTTATAGTGCACAGGAGACAGCTAGGAAATGCTATTACAAAAGAGTTATTCTTTAAATTCTTACCCCCGTACCGTCGATTGAGGCAAAAACCTAATGAAATGCTGTGCAAATGAAACCAAATGGACTGTTGAATGCCTCTCTGTGTGTTTATATTTTAAAGAGGGTTTTAATGCAGTGCCCCATGCAGAGCCCTGGCTGTAATACCCTTCAATAAGTGCTATTAAGCACAGAAAAAGAAAGCAAAAGACTTTATGGAGGAGAATTTTTACAAGACGCACTGATTATAATTTCTTTTTTTCACGTCAGTCAGCTGGAATGTTTACAGAGACTGAAGCGATTATGATAATTAGTGTTCACGATGATGAGAACGGATAAAAATGATGGTTGTATCAACTATGACTTCTTCATCAAAAATGTGCCTGAAAAACAACACTACAGCGTGTCGTACTATGGTTCCAATTATTTTTTTATTTCATGTTGACCGGACTGTGGAAAGAAGATGTGCGGAGATAAGAGACTCCAGCACCTCCAGAGGGTCTTCATACAGCATAAAAGAGACTCAGAAAAGATTAGATTTTTTTGCTTGCCAAAAAACACCCAACACAGGAAAGAGCATGTTGGCGTGCCAACCCATGAACGTCGGCATTGTCCACTGAGCTTCAAAAAGTAAGGTTTCAGACTCAAGTGCCTCAAGTCTTGAAAATCCAATCAAGCTTTAATGTATAAGTTTCCCACTGAGAAACACAACATGTACATGTCAAAGTGTTAAAACAGGTAAGTGGCTACATTCATGCTGCTATTTGAAGTGCACCACTGTATGAGGCCAGTTTAAATGAAAGAAACTGATTTGACATGTTCTCCAAATGGATATAAAGTCAAAAAACAGGGAAAACCCACACCTGCACTTACTGTACATTACTATTATTAAATACATTAATATAATATAAAAAAACCTTGGTAATATTGTACATAAAGAACAGAGTCCATAAATATGGGATGCTGGATTATTCACAGATAAAATGCATTAAAACAATGTTTTTCTGGAACATTTGCTTTAGAAGTAATTGTGCAGGGACGTTTGTGCAGCAACATCAAGGTAATTTGCTTTTATTTTTCTTTCCTGTTCCTTCCTTCTACACACTCAACAAAGCCCATGACTATCCGTTCATGATGCTTCTGCTTCTTGATCAGAATAACAAAACATGTTTTCTACAAGCAATCATTTGGATACCACGCCCCATCATTCCTAAAGAGTCACTAAATTGGGTTTTAATGCTAATATGAGCATGAGTTGTGTTTCTCTGTGATACTTCCCTGACATCACAGAAGTGTAGCAGTTGTGGTTTTTTACTGCTACAAGCACATAAAAAATGATTGTGGAATTCTTATTATCTAACCCCTATTTGAACTTTTAAATATTGATCTCCCTTTTAAATGGCGGTATCATTCATTAAAAATGCTTTGAAAGCAATGTTAACATTCCTACACTGTAAAAATAACAAAATAGAAATAAACAAAAACAGCCACAAAATAATTATTACATGAGAGGGCCCAAGCAGAAATAGTTTGGGGACCACTGGGCCCAAGAATACTTCTGGAAAACAATTTCGGTAAACCTAATCTGCCGTGCAATCCTCTGATGCCAGCTAAAGTTCAGTCATGACAAAAGGAAGGCATACATGAGCATGGTACAGAGGCACTGCTTCTCCTGTGGGCCATGACTTAAGGGAAACAAACAGCTTAAAAGTAGGAACTTGTCCTACAGTCAGATGAATCCAAAATTGACATTATTGTTGATAATCATGGTCCCCTTGTCCTACAGGCTAAAGAGGGGAGACACCTTCCAGCGTGTTCTGAGGGTTAACTCCAAAAGCCAGCATCTCTAAATACATGGGTATGCATGAGTGAATATGGTATAAGCAGCTTATGCTAACAGCTTTAGAAAAAAAATATATAAATGCTGAAAAGTACAGTATATGAAGGTTTTATAGAGTAACATATTCCCCTTAAGGCCACTTCTTTTTCAGGGAAGGATTCCTGTGTTTCAGTAACACCATACAAAACCCGTATAGCAGCAATTACAACCACAAGGCTTCATTAGAAAAGAGTCCAGGTGCTAAATTGACCTGCTTGCAAATCAGGTCTTTCACCTGTAGAGAAAATTTCAATTCAGATAATTTATATGGTACAAATTCATAACAGATGTTATCTCAAAGCACTTTAAAAGAAAGGTCATTTCAATTCAACGGTTCTTTCATATCAGTTAAAAAGTTTTCTATTTAATAGGTCCCAGCGGATTGGGTCAGATCATTGAAGTGCAGCATTCACTCATCCTGAACTCCTGTACAGCGACAGCACACAGTTGCTATTGTTGTATTGTGGACTTCGCAGAAATCTCTCATACTGAGCAAGCATGTAGCATCACTGGAGAGTAAAAAGTCCTCTGTAGCAGGAAGACCTACTGGATCTTGGCCAATTTTGTCACACACAAAAACACATATTCTAGCTATGCCAACTCTGTTCATCTGTAAAGCTACACTGGCGTAGCTAGCCATCTTGCAAACAGTAGTAATGCTTTGCATGTAGCGCATCACAGCCTGCTGTCTGTTACGTCTATGAACCGGTCAAAACCATCCACTATGCAGCAGCTCAGGGAGGACATCAGCTGAAAGTAAGGGTCATATTGCATACATGGCAGTCATTTTAAGTGGGCTTATTGGCCCTCTTAAGAACCATGAAAACCCAGAAATTTTCACCAGTCTATGATATCCCCCCAAGCGCCCTGGGCAGGACGTGAAAAGTGGATATGTTTGGAGATAAGTGGACGGTTAGTCACCCTACTCTAGAATGAAAGCTGTTCTGGTTAAAACATTACAGTAGGTTTCAATTTATTTTCGTTGAGGACACCAGATTTGCAGAGGCAAAGCATAAAGGCCAAGTCTTCCCATTCTTAGAACTTTTCAATATTCATCAGCCCACAAAAGTTCTTCACAATTAAGATTCTTCCTTTTTCTTTCAATTTAGTTTCTAATGCACATGCCATCCACTCACCGCCTCCCTTTACACCAACACACACACTCACTCTATTTGTTCTGCTCGTATTGGTTCCGCTAATGTTTTTATTTATGGCATTCCAGCATGACATCCCGCCATCCGCCCACCCCCTCCTCACCTCTCCACTCACCCAAGAGAGAGCTGGAAAAACAACTTATGACACAGAAAGTGCGAGAGTGCACATAGTATGCACATATGTGTGTGTGTGTGCACAAGAAAGAGAGAGGGATGGAAGAAGAGGAGAAAAATAAAGAAATAAATAAAGGGCCTAAATTCCTCATTTCTAATTCAACTGCTCGTTCAGCTTAACCTCTCTCTCCTCAGCAATTAAAGCGCAAGCCACATCCTTCACGCTGCGTACAGCCGAGGCTAAATAATGCAGGGGGCATCCAGCGCCCGCATCCTTTATCATCCCAAATGACAGCTATTTGCATATCTCCCCAGTCAATTAGAGCGCGGCGGAATAATCAGCCCATAATTGGGGGAGAGCGTCGGTAATCACCCGCCATGGCACACCGACAGGGCCATTGGAGGAGTTGGGTTGGGGTGTGGGTTGTGTAGGGCTAAATTCATGTGTGAGTGTGCCACAGGGAAGACAGCCCACCAAGCGCAGACTTCAAACTAACACGTCCAAACAACCATTTTAACTTCCTCTTGGTTCCCTCTTTCGCTCTCTGTTCCACTAATTTGCAAATATTTGCACCTATCTGACTCTTGCAGATTATTCCCATGTGATATTTTTCATCCAAATGGATTGGGAAGTCATTTTTATAGCTTTTATGTGATTCATGAGTGACAGGTTTCATTACAGATGCCCTTCACTCTAAAATATTACCAAATGATAATGTCTTCCTATTTCAGCGACTATGAATACCAACATCTCCGCTTTCAGTGCTGCTTTTGCACAGGATTTAAAGGCTTAAAATTATGAATATCAATGACAGAGCTGCTGCAATGCAAAACAAACTCAAATAATTGATATGTATTGACCTCAATATATCCTCAAACTTTTAAACAAAATTTGATTATTTTCCTCCACAGTACTTTATTTCTGGAATTGCCCCTGGTTATACTCAGAGGTACTCAGGTGGTTGTGTATGTGCGCATGAAGCATACAGCAGCCTAGTTTGATGTCCGTCATCAGTTATCTCCGTCTCAGTTACAGCTTCAAAATAAGCATGGTGGCTCTGCGCCACTGTCAAATGAGGCAGATAATAATCGCTTTTCAAAACCCCCTAAAGACCGAGTTGGTCTCAGATATAGTGCAACTTAAGGTTAGACGTTTTAAAAATGGGCAACATCCTCCACAAGATGTGCATCTGCAGAGACGACAGCCAGGGGCCACTGATGAGCTGACAGCAAAGACAAAGCCAGTTGATTCCACTCTGTGAAGCTAAGATAGTTTGTCAGTCCGTTATGTTTTCCACTGATGAGATGTTTGAGGGATTAACGTTCCTTGATTAATTTTTCATCATATTTAATTGTGTTGATTTTATAAATTCATAAGTGAATAACATTTTAATGGGACAGTTGCTGAATAAAACAAACAATTTTAAGTTATATGAAAATATTAACATTTGGGTAAGTATGAGTTGTCCACCTGGTTGAATTTCAATAGTAAAACAAAAAAATCAGTTCAATTTAAGTAAATTTGACATTCTGAATATTCTGTGTTTTCATTTCTTAACCTTATCAATAGAGAATTCATTTGATTAATTCTTGTCATTATGGAGGTATCAGTTTTTACATATCATTCAAACTTTAAAGTGCACATCTTTCTTCATGCAGTCTTTTATATTGTGATATGCAATAAATGTGAAAGTTAATAATAAACAGCTTTTTGGTGACAGAAATTGGAGTTCAGATTATTTCAGGAGTTGAACAAATCCATTGGCTATAGCTCAGTGGTAGAGTTGTCAGCTTGTGACCAGGAAACTTGTGGGTTCAATGCCTGCTATGTGCCTTTGTGTCCTTGGGCTTCATCTTCCTTGCCTCCTGGTGTTGGCCAGAGAGGCCAATGTGCAAAATGGCAACCAGGGTTATCTCAGTCTGCCCCAGGGGAGCTATGGCTGTGATTGTAGTTTGCTTCCACAAGTGTGTGAAGGAATAATAAATTGTAAAGTTCTTTGAGGGTCTCCAAAAGCGCTATATAAATGCAGTCTATTATTTTTATAAATTTGTTGTTTCACTTATTGGAAAAAAAATGTCTGTGATGACTTACTGTTTTAGGTTTAATTCGTGGTATCTAATGTTTTTTATCCTCTGATAGATATTGAAATCAGTCTTCTGTTTTCATACAGAAACAAAGAGCAACATAAAAACAGACCAGAACAACAGGAGAAGGAGTGCACCCAAACACCTGATGGGGTAAAAAAAACTCCTGCTAGTTTAGATTCGGACAATCAGAACTGATTTAAGGGAAGTTTTCAGGGCAGCTTTGAAGTGTGTGCACAGCCTCCGTGTTATCCTGCTGAAAGAGGAAGGCCATTTTCTTTTCTTTTTTTTGTAAAACAACATTTCCTTTAATACTCTGTAACCTCCATTCCTCAGATGCTCTGGTGCCGTCCTCTGAACATGACAAATAAAAGAGACGACTTAAGAGAGGAAGAAAAGCGCTGGCTTGACAGTGACGGGTGCGGTGGAGGTGAGCGTGTGAAGGAACATCAGAAGAAACCCAGGCGAGGTTAGTTCCCATCTGCAGCTCCATCCTTTTGTGTCTCCCCAGCTGCGTTCTTTTTCTCCCTCCTGCTTTTGTATTTACTTTACCCAATTGAGTTCAGTGTTGGCCAGTGCTGCCTCTGTGCTGTTTTAGCCTCACCGCTGCTTTGGAGAGATGAAACAAACACTGTTCACTCGTTTTTGATGAAAGTGGAGGTAAGAGACTGAAAGAATTGGATAGGGATGGAGGCAAGGACAGTGCAGGGAATGGCAGTGATGGTTTGGCTCGAATTAAACATTGCAGTGAAGTTCAATCTATTACAAACAAAGGGGCAAAAAAAGCAACGATGAGGCTAAACATTTGAAACACAAAAAAATAAAAAAAAGACTCTTTTGAAGAGTAAAGTTGGCTCAAAATACAAGAACCTGGAGCATTTCAAAGCATCTCTCGCCCTCCACAAGAGGAGGGAACATTGATTTCCTTTTTACGTCTTTTTTTTTTCTTTTAAAGGAGGTGTCTTTCCCTGTCAAAGCTCCATTCCAGTGCTCTCGGGGGATTTGTGGCATTTCCTGCCAGCCGGACTGCCCTGTTCTGCAGGGACTTATGCATCACTGTCAAAATGACTCTGATCAAAAAGAGGGAGTGGGAGAATGTAGGGAGGGAGAAGGGTGGTGGTGCTGGTGGTGAGGGGTTGTCTTGATCAGAGGCGCTTTCCCCCCATTGGACGTTCAGCCTGTCAGTGTGTCCGCTTCGGTAATCCATCAGCATGAGCTGGTGATCAATAGTGGGAGTGGTGAAATTTTGGATATATCTTATCCTCATTTGTCTGCATTACTAATACAGAACAGAAAAATTAAAACTGGAGTCTTCTGTTCAGCTTTAAAGGAAAAAAAAAGAAAAAAAAGGGAACACTTTTCACACACTACTATTGTCTTCAAATATATTTATATAGATATTACATAAACATTACAATAATTAGTTAGCATCTGCTTCTCAAAGTGGTTTTAAAAACAGAATGGCAGATCTTCTGTAAGTGAAATCTGTCTTGCCATGTGCTATCTAGCTTGCTCACAGCATGTGGCTTCATCTGGTAGAGTAGCTGTGTCTAGTTGAAGTTGTCCGCTAATACAGAGTCTTCGTCAGCTTAGCCAACAATACTTAATTCTTAGGAGCACCTTGGCTTGTCTCGTAAACGAACATGTGTTGGTCTGAGCCTTTAGCATGACTGCGACGACTGATTCCTGGACTCCAGCTTTGGATGTATTTATCAAAATCATTGCCTTTTCAGAATAGAACTGGTTCAAAAAGGTTTGCATCAGCAGAAAAACAGACAATATAGGAGTGGGTTGTTCAAAAGAAAAAAAAAATCCTTTACAAGCCTCGGAGAGATCAAACCTATTTCAGATGATGTTCTTTAAAAGCACAGTTTGAGATTTATGAAGCCTTTAATATTCAGTTGAACTTAAAGCACTTTTCTAGTTACAACAATTACTCAAAGCACTTTACACTTGAGCTACATACATACAGTCAAATTCAAATACATTTGTACACCAATAAAATCGGTATGCAGCATCATCATCATTAAATTAAGTGTATAGCAAATCTTAGCAACGAGAAAATTCTAAGTATTTTACATGTTAAACATGAGGTTAACTGCCTTTGAACCTACAACTGTTGCAAGGCTGCAACTATGCAATTATAATAATACATATATAAAATGATGTACATTATAATACTTTATATTTATGTTAAACCAATTGAAGCAACATTGGAGTGGCTCATATTACAACCTTTTCTTTCAAATGCTATAGCATCATCAAATTATGAGATTTTACTCAAGGTTTCTATAGAGTAATAATAAGCTCATATCAGCCCATTTCTCAGGTATATTATTCTCATTTGATGTTAAATAAGTCAGGCAAACACAACCCATACAAAAAACAGCAGCACTCTCAGGACAGCCCCTTCGTCAGACAGTATTTCAGAAAGCTCAAACAAACTTTTTAACGGTGAAAACAAATTGGGCTCGCCATCAAAGAGACTTTTCAAAAGCCCGCAATTTCTCCCTGCCAGTTCAAAAGAATGCTGGTTGGTATAAACAAGCATGGAGAATTCATAGCGCAAGAGATATTGTAGGAGGTACAAACGGCTGGAGCTTCGCCACAACAAAGGCAGGGGAGAGCGAATGGAGGGGTCGTAATTCATCAAACATTCAACAAAAGCGAGTGTGACTGACTGGGCATGACGGGAGAAAAAAATAAAACAAAAAATAACTTCTCTTTTAATTGGAGCAGGCTTTTTTTCTTCTCAAATCTACTTCATACATTGTTTTTCAACCACAGTGTTATTGCTTGATCTCTTCACTTCACCTCCTTCATACTTTTCTCCTTTTCCTTCTCTAATCAGTTTCAGGGAGAGAAACAGCAGAGTGAAAAGAAAATAGGGTCAAAGGAAAGAGCGGAAAGTTTTCGAGGAAGGAAAAATCTCTGAGTTCTTTATGGCTTGTGAGATTTCTTAACAAACAGGCAACCAGGCAGGCTCAGGCCTTGCTCTACATACCGTCTTTCCATCTACCTCAGGCGAAATCTCATTTGTCAGGGATTCAGTACAAGACCAGCGGATGGAGGGAAAGAAATCGAACAAGAGCGGCAGCAGCAGCGGATCCCAGCACGCCCCTCGGCCGAGCCGTCATTAGCTATGCACAAGACAAACTGCTGACACAAAGTCACACAGCGCGCCAATCGGGGGCTTGTGGGTAGGCAGGAGGAATCCATCCCTCCATCCCTCCACCTGTCTATCGACATCCCCGGCTCTCCCTTGTCTGCCTCCGGTTTTTCCAATTACAATCAAACGGCAGCATCCAGGCCCCGGAGCACTGACTGACGGCTTGGATTAACCGAGATGTGGAGACGCCTTGAGTTGATGTGTGTGTGTGTGTATGTGTCTCATTCTCTTTCTCTCTCTCTCTCTCTGCCTGTCAGCTGCTTTGTTAGTGTGTGTTTGTTGTCGTACCATCAGCAGTGATGTGTGTGTTTTCTGTGCGTAGTTGCTTCTGTCTGTGTATTGTAGGTTTATGTAAATGACAGGGATGGTGCTATGTATAGATAAAAATAACAATATGTCATTCATTTCAATTAAACCCCACTGTGTGGATAATTTGATTAAAATATATATGTATATATATATATATATATTTGGTGTGCGGCAAAACAGAATGACACCAGCAGCATCTTAACAATGTTTGACAATTGAAAAGTATGCTCCAATATAATTTGCAAAATAACACCTCCTTTTCCATTGACATTTTGCAGAAAGCCTTGAGCAGCAATTTTCAGAACAATCTGCATCCTACATTTTGAAGATACAACAAACCGACACATGGGAGAAATGTCATGAAAAGTGACAACACAACCAAATCTAAAATTCTGACAATAAGAAAAGAAATCACAAAGCTGTCGGAAATGAAAAAAAGGAACAGGCACATGCACCCTCTAAATTAACTTCACTGCTGCGCTACCACAGTTGAGCAGGCAAACACGCAGCCGTACAAAAAAAAAAGCTTCTCAGAAGCCAGCGAGTAAAGTATGAAGAACAAAAACACGTCAATCTGCTTCGTCCAAAAAAGAATCAGAGCTGCTCCGCTGTGTCCTCTGAGAGATCTTTTTTTTTTCTTTAACTCTTCCCTGCTCAATGTCGACGTCATCCGTCAGAAGATGACAAATGTGACATGACAGCTCTGCTCGGGAAACTGAAGACGGAAACCTACTCGCAGCCAGCACAGTCTGCACGAAGGGGAAGTTTCTTGGAAATGGCCTTTTTAAATGAGCGAAGTGCTATGGAAAAGCGATGATGATGAGGGTTTAAAAAGTCTATTTGGAATCACAGAGTTGTAATTTTGTATTCAATAAAAGTCATTAAACTTTTAATCAAGGAAGTTTAAAAACTGATACATGGAGCCCTCAGAAATTGAAAGTGAGAAAAGTCTGTAAATGACATGAATTACAAAATATTTAATCCATCCTTCCTCTTAATTTCATTTTTAGCTTGTCCTGTTTAAGCAACTTAGGTAAATAATATGGTGGGTCTGACTGCCTTACAGTGTCAGAGCAGATCTTCATTACAAAGCAATATAGGATACTCTCCCCTGTTGCATAATCCGACTTCATCACATCAAAGGCATCTTGTTCGAAGTTAATAGGAAGCAATGATGAGTATTGAGAGAAGAAAAGGGATAAAAACCAACGAAACAATTTTACAAATACACAACATGTGCATTTTAAAACCTCAGACAAAAAAGCAAATGCTAAGCCAAAATGTGAGTGAAAAGCATCTAGATGAACAGAAAAGGTCTTCCAAGTGAAGGACTATTTAAAAATCCTGGAGTGTATAAGACCTCTGTTGATCTTGTAACCAGAGAAACAACAAGCCTGCCTGAACTGGCCAAAAACCTTCCCTGATTTTGATTCAGAACACTTAAACATGAATTTTGCATAATAACAAATGTATTTGAGATGGAAAGTCATTTTTCTAGTGAAAGAACCATAATTATATTGCGTAGTCGAGGTACACCAAAGATAGATATTATATATATTATTTATTTTATTAAAATTGCAAAAAAAATCTCAGTCTTAAGGTTTAAAGCAATTCTAATTTGATATAAGCCAAAGAACTGATGTATCTATAGATAAATAATCTAACCTTACCCATCCCTCACTTGTTGCTGGACACTGTTAATAAGATGGCTGAAAAAAGTGTATGAAAACAAGGTAAATTTGGTTAGCTAGTGTATTTATTTCTGCTTGTCTTCCATTTGAAAAATAAACAATGTGCAACAAGTACTTGTATAGATAATTTTGTATTCAAAAAAAATTAAGGACTGCAAGATGATCTTCATTTATGTCCCTAATAATTAGCAGATTTTTCTTTTATATGTATTGATTTGAGTTGGAGTTCCAAGTATTGATGCATTTAATAGAGGGAAAAAAGATTTGACAGTTTTGTACTTGCTAATAACTGAAAGGAACTGATCTAAAGACCTCTAGCAGACTACTGCATATTTATTTAAATCTACATTGTGAACTTCACTGTGTATATAATGTCAAAAGCAGTTTGTGGACTGGCTACTCCAGCAGAAAGGCTGGCTAATGAACAAATAAACTTCTTAAATTTACTTTAGTAGGAAATTCTGCAAAATAAACTATAAAAAGTTCAAAATAAATTGTGTTTTTATGTTTGCTTAAATGTATGCACAAAAAATGAAAACAATAAATGTGAAATAACTTAAAAAACTTAACTAATTATTTAAAAGCAGCAAAAACATGTTTCTTTTCTGTTTTAAACAAAAACAATACATTCATAAAGTACAATTTATTTTTTAAATACCATGATAAACCAAAATATTTTTACTAAAGGTAATCGTATTCATATTAAGGTACCAGCGCATGCCAACTCGTGAGCTAATGGTCGCCATGCAGTGCGCATAGCTGTGTATGTCTGAATGTGTGTGAACATTTGTGTGATGTAAGCACATCGGAAAGAGAGGTGACAGCGGCGAGAGGCTGATCTAATAAAAGCGGAAGATGAAACGCTGTCAGAAGCTGTGGCGAGAAGCTCACAGGCCGGCGATGTTTGGTAAAACACACACGTGTCTCCTCCTAGAATGTCTCACACAACACCTCTGGTTCTTTTACACACACATGCACACCCATTCTGACACACATATCTTGCGTGATAGACAGTTTCATAGTGGGGTAACCGAGGTGTTGGCCTATAAAAAGCAGTGCTGATATGATTTAATGGGCCAGTTCTTATTATAAAACTGTCGCTGGGCTTGGCGTAATCTGGCTACTGCTCCAGGGCACAGCACTGAGACACATGCACTACAATACACCACAGCAGATAATATTGCTATGTGCTACATTGCTATTATAAGATAGAGCCATTTGCCACCCTGATACAGCACGCCGTGCATGAGACTGTCATTTGGGAAGGAGTGATTTATGACTATGAGACTCAAGAATAAAGACAGATTATTTTTATTCATGTGTCTTTAGAGGCCGACTTCATTCCTCTACTGTTTGCAGTGCACTTATTTTTACTCTGACTCAAAAAGGGATAGATCTCCTTGCAGAACACACAGAAAATCACACACAGTATTTATATAATCTCCATAGAATCTGGACCAAACGATCATAAAAGACGAAGAAGAAAAATGTGCACAATGTCGGTGTGACATTGATTCTGAATCTGCACTTAATGGAACAAGATTTCTGTTAGCTCTCTTAAAGTTTTTTTTTTTTTTTCTTGAGACAAAATTGCTATTAATTATAAATAGCAGAGCAGCTGTCTTAAAATATATGACATATCTGGATGGGTATTAGACACTGTGGTGATATTGCCTCTACTGCCACTTTTAATATCGGTGCCCCGGCTCTAATCACGGCCTAATAATGGCTCCTCATTATGAGGTGCATGTGTATGTGTGCATGTGGGTGTGGTGGCGGTGCGGGGTGGTTCTTCAATTTCACTACTTAAAAGACACAGATGACACCTTGTAAAAAGTTAATTTCATTTTAGACATTTTCCAGAATAGGGTTGTAAATTTAAGCTCTCGAGGTGCACCATCACGCCCTTGTCTCTGATAATTGAGATATTGAATAATTAGGTGGAAGAAATTTATTACAAGGATAAATCCAAAGCAGATGGTGGGGAAAAATTTGAAATTTTAACTGGCAGCTATGACAGAAAAGCAGGTCAGATTTCTGTTTATTGTTCCTTGGATGTAATAGCAAGGTTTAACAGAAGATGGCGTAAGAGATGATATGAGGCCTGGGGGTAGTGTTCAGGATAAAGCAACATAAATGAGTGTTTCATAATGTGATTTTAACTGCTGACATGCCCAGTTTTGACTATACCTCACAGTAAAAGAAAAAATATCCCTTTAATCTGGGTATCTCTTGTTCTGACACAGCTTTATATTGTTAAAAAAACTAATATGGAGCAGACTCCTTCGTTGCACATTTGTACATCGTGCATCCAGAGGTTTACAGGTGCATTACAATATCTTACAAATACAGCTTACTTAAAAAAACGATTTACAAAGGGATTTTTAGTACAGAAATGTCAGGCTACAGAGTAGTACTTGGAAATGCTTTTGCATGAGTTACTGCATAAATGCAGGGTGGCTGCAGGTGTTAAGAAAGCCCAGGTTACTATAACGGTGACCTTCAGTTTCAGCTTTCCTGCTAGAAAATAACATCAGGATCTCCATTAAGCTGGTCAGGGAACCATAAGGTGCTCAAAACCTTTCTGGTAGATCGATAAACTCAGCGGACCAACACCGGTAGAAGACATGGCACCCCAAATCTTTACCTAATCATTAAGCCTTAAGTTTCTATGCTCAAATCAAGAACAAACTTCCTGATGATGTCAAAGCTGCAGAAACACTGAGCTGCTTTAAATCAAAATGTAAAACTCATCTGTTTAGAGCTGCCTTAGAGTAAATGATTACGATGCTTAATTACTGTTTTGCAGTTTTTTTTACTTTCTCTAATGGATTATTTTTGTGCTTTTCATGTTTTATGTTTAAGAGCTGTTTTTACTTTCAATTCTCTTATCATATGTTTTGTTTGTTTATTTACCACCAAATCATGTAAAACACCTTGAATTACCTTGTTGTTAAAAGTGCGCTTTACAAATAAAATTCCCTTGCCTTGCCGACTGAAGAAACTTCACATGGTAGTTAAAGCTACTTCAAATAGCGAACTCTCCACTCTTGACTTTCAAATGAAATACAACAATTAGTTTCATCTGACAACTGTGGGTGGCAGTGTAGTACTTTTTCGTACCTGAGTCAAAGGTAAAATGGTACTGACCTTTAGTGGCTTGACATAAAGAAGGCAAAGAAGAAGTTGTAGGCCATGTTCAGGATATATCTCTGTGTGGTAGTTCTTGAAGCACTCCCTTAAACTCAGGAATGTGCTTCTCAAACCTCTTAAAAGTTTTTCTTCCACTCAACTTTCCATTAAATATGCTTGGATATAGCATTCTGAAAAGGTAGCTTCTTTAGCTACCTTTACCTTTTGTGGCTCATGTCAATAACTCTTTGCTGAAGAACTGTGAAGGCATAATATTGTTAAAAAACATATTTGTATTGGTCTTGTGCCATATTTACTGAGGAGCTGAGTTTTGGGTTAATCAATAAAATTCACAAAAAAACAAAGGCGTAAACATCACTTGTACTAGCTTTTTGTATGTTTTTGTAGGTATTTTCTTTCTAATTACATGGAAAGCATAATTATAACACAAGTCCTTAAAAGGAACCACCATAATACATAGTCTATGCTCATTAAAAAACACAAGAAAAATCTCCTTTTTTCTGGAGTCTTTTTGTAGCTTTTTCTCCCTCCTCTATTCTTGAGTCTATTATTTCCCAGACGGCTTTTGGTTTTAATGTAAAAATGGGAACAAAGGGAGATGCTGGCAGAGCTATCTTTAAACTGCTTTAATTTTTTCCCTGTCAGATGAGATTGATTTCGGTGAAAGAAGAAAGGAGGAAGGTTTTCCACCTGGTTCCTCCTCTCACAAACACACCATCCATGCTCCTTCCTGTTACTCTGCCCCCCCTTTCACGTTTCTCTCTCATGGCCTCTGTCTTAATTTCACAGGGGAATCATTTGACAGATATTGCCCTTGAAGAGGCAGCCTGTGCCTCGCCACTCAGAGCAATGGAGGGGGTTGTTGAGGTTGTAGTGGGGGGTAGTGATGGAGGAGAGGAAGCCACAGAGTGAGAGTGATGGGGAGAGCGAAGGAGGAGGAGAAAAAAGGGGAGGGAGAGGAGGGTAAAAAGTTATTAAGTGGATGTGAAAATGCAGCGCAGCCAAAAAGGTTAAGTCTGGAATAGGAAATTAAAACTTGCATCGCTTTTGGCTTTAAATAGATTTGGTTTCATTATTGGCGCCAAGGCCAGTTAGAGTCAAATCCTTCAGGAGAGAGGGAGGAAAGTAAGAAGAGGAGAAGGAGGAAGAGATGGTGACATGGAGGGAAAAATACAAAACAATAGAGGAACGGGAGAAGGCAGACTATCATGCAGTTCACATTCATTTTCAATCTCAGCCTGTTTTTCCCCAAACCCCCTTTCCACAGTCAAGCGAATGCCAATTCTACATACCATTACTGATTTAGTACTTAGACTTTAAGTGGAACCCAAGGCTGTTGTGGAGCCTGAATACAAAGAGCACAAATGGCATTGGCTGACAGGTGTGTGACTATTTTTCTCAATCTCTCACTTTCTGTTTGCACTGACACTTTATAAATCTTTGGTAGCTCCAGTTAATGTCTCGACCCTGAAATTTATGAAATCTTAGAGTTATTTCTGCATTCTTGCTGTTGTCAGACCGACAATGAGGAAACATGGGCCTTTTTGCAGGTCCAAGTAACCTAAAATTAGCTCCTACATGAAAAGCACAAAGTGAAAGAGAAGACCGTTTTCCCATTACACCCCAGGATAGCTCAATGGGACCTAGCTTTAGCACTTTGGTGGCTTTCATTCAAACGGTTCACACAGGTTACACAGACTGACCCTCTCACAGCTCTTATTTATTGCCTTTGTGGTCTCCAAGGTAAGGACACAATAGAAAGAAGCTGTATAGATTGAAGGAGAATGGCTGAAGCTGAAGTGAGAGAGAAAAGGATGGAAAAGAAAAAACTAAAAGAGGAGAACAAACAATTGATAAAGGCAGTAAAGTAGAGATATAAGCAAGACAAGGCAGGCAATTAAAATTAGGAATAGATGTGGAGTTTAAAGAAGACATGAGGACTCTCCATTTTCTGAGATCCTTATCTTTAAAAACCTCTGGCCATGCATTTAAACAATGCCATATATACATGAATGCATCATAAAAATTACTATTAGGTTTTGAACATAAACTGTACACATAACTATCATAAAATATGTAAGCCAGATCCCAATACAGAAAAATATAAGGCATAAGAACCTTAAGCAAGTTTTAAAAAGATCCGATTTGATGTTGCAAAATTATACATTTTCATGAAATCTAATGCAAAGTGTACTTTCATCCTCACGGTAGACTTTGCACTACCTTTTTCCAGCTGCGACTCTAAGAAAAGGAAACCTGGCTACAACCTTAGCTGCGCACAATCATTACCTTCAACCCAAATGCTGTTTTGTGTTATTGGTTATCAGCTGATTTTGTTAGTTCACAATGCCACAAAACAATAGTCTGCTCACAAGGAGACCTTGTTAATGTGGAAACTGAGAAACAGTACTGAACTACACACTTAAGCATAAAAAATAAAACTATAAAATAACTAATACAATTGCTCTCAGTAGTGAGCCATGATCTTGCAAAAACACTTGGTGTTCCAGTAAACAAGCGAGAAATTCCTCTAAATAAAATAAAGAAAGCTGAAATTGTGAACTCCTGTAGGGACCCGGGACTTTAAAAAAACAGGATATTGCTGCATCTGGTCTTTTTCCTGTCTTTTAGAATGCTTTCTTCAGATAAAGATGCTGGTTACACTACCTCATATTTAATCAGAGACATTCACAACAGAAGAGAAGCAAATTCACTCAGAGCAGCTTCTTCAACCTAAAGCAGACACACAGACTATAGGATAGACAATGAGGGAGCATTAGATGCATTTTTGAAATAAAAAGTTATTAGTTAATTTTTTTGTCATTGTACACAATGAATATTGACATAAAGTATTCCATTCTATATTGCCAGCCTGTAAATATAAGATTGTAGCTAAGAAATTGCACATGCTAACATCATTTATGAGCTGTGAGGAATTTAGTGGAACTGAGCGAATTGATATATAGCTTTTTGCACATAATCATCCTTTCAAAGGTGAAGCAAATATTCTTTAACCTATTAACTGTTTTTCTTTTATAGTCCAAATGTACAGTATTGCTTTGATTTGACTTTCTTGATATTGACTTAATCCTCAGACGGGTTAGGCGGCTCACTCATGTGAAGCTGAATTAAAAGTAAGTGAACAACTAATTGAAATATCAAGGCCAGCCCTTTTGTGTTTGTCTTAATGAGTTGGACACAAGATGAGACTATTTATGCATTAATACACCACTATAATTACATGTGATGTGTAGTAAGAGCAGAGGCTGTGACTAGAGATACAAATATTATAACGCTAGTTTAAATCACAACTTTGGGAGTGTTGTTCATTCCTGAACAGCATAAGAGATGTATAGTTAATGTATATATACTAGACAGAAAATGCTTTTTGAAAAGCTTTAAAAGAATACCCAGCTTATTTGACGCTAAATCTAAAGAAGCCTCTTTGTGGGGAGTCTCAATTACGCTTTTAAATCAACAGTTTCACAACATGATTTTAGGTACCATAACATTTAATTTCTGAGTTAAAAAATGCTTAAACTGAATTCTTGGATTTTATTAGCTGTAATATTCAAACATCAAAACTTACAGAAATTAAAGGTTGAAAAAAAAGTGTTATGACCTTACGTTATATATAATTAAAATGATATCACAATAGTATTCTCTAATACTGAGATAAACGTGTTTATTTTTTGATGTGTGAAATAAATGACATAATATGATAGATCTGTGAATGTAGCAAATACAATCAGAATGTGTTAATATGTCTTTATTAGCTGTGAAAGTAAATGTGCATATGTGTGAATGTGTCTCCACGTTTGTCTGTTTAACAGGGAGCCTTCTCTGTGTGTACAGGCTATCATGGCTCATTGGGAAACATGCGCTGTGATGCAATAAAAACACTCTCTGCAGGAGGTTGAAGGGAAGGCATGACAATGTTGTTGCATGTGGACCAGATGAACAGTTTTGATTGAGCAAATGTCAGAATGAGGAAGACGAAAATGGAGGGAGGAGAAAGGGGAAAATCTGCTGAGATAGACTAAGGAAGAAAAACAAAAAAGAAGCTGACAGAAGCAGATGCTTCAGTCAACACCCTTTGTTTTTGTTTGATTGAGATGCATTTATTATACAGTAAAACTTATTGAGAAAAACAAGTCTAATTTTCCAGAAACTCTTGGGAAAATGACAGTGGCTAGTGTTGTTTCTGAGGTCACTTCTTTTGAAAGTCGCCCTTACTCACAAATTACTTTCTATCAAACATTTCCCTCTCACTTTAAAAAATCTGTTATATACACAAATACAGTGAGTGTAAAATTCACATTTGTTGTTTGTTTAAACACAACGTTTAAAAGAAAGCTCATATTTGAGAGATAGTATTTTTTTCTGTCATCATTCACTATTCCTGCGTATACATCCATCTTCTTAACCGCTTATCCAATTCAGGGTCACGGGGCAGCTGGAGCCTATCCCAGCAATTATCAGGCGTTAGGCAGGGTACACCCTGAACAGGACGCCAGTCTGTTGCAGGGCCAACACAGAGAGACAGACAACCATTCACACTCACATTCATTCCTACGGACAATTTAGAATGATCAATTCACCTATCATGCATGTTTTTGGACTGTGGGAGGAAGCCGGAGTACCCGGAGAGAACCCACGCATGCACGGGGAGAACATGCAAACTCCATGCAGAAAGACCCTGGACCGGGATACGAACCCACAACCTTCTTGCTGCAAGGCAACAGCGCTAACCACTGCGCCACCGTGCACCGTAGGCAAAACGATTGTTGCAACCTTGAATCAGTTATTTTGTTTAGTGCGATTAAGCCTTTATTTACTTTGACAATACATTTGCATATTTTGTGCACACCGTATAGTGTTTACCAGATCATCTGCATTCAACTAGATGTCAGATATTGTTTGACTGCACTGTTGTAAGTGAAATCAAATCAGAATGTATGTATCTGAATTTGATTCTATATTTCTTTGTATAAAATCCAATCAGTTCATTTTGTAAAGTACCTCGACATGACAGCTGTTGCGAACTGGCACAATGCAAATAAACTGATCTGTTTTTTTTTCTCTTGAACTTCATCTCACTCCAGAAGAAAATGAAACACCAAAAGCCTACCAAAGCATGCTCTCTACCCCTCTGCATCCACTGAGTAATTACCACCCGATTTTTGGAACCTTACACTGTACATGAAATAAAATTCCAAAGAAACTTCAAAGACCAGAGGAAAACACAGTATTTCACTGTAGCTTTGCCCTCCAGCAGCTGAATTGAGTCTACATTTATTTATTTCCAAAAGGTAAAAAACATAAACAAGTAATATTGGTATAGAGTCAGGACATTCTTAGTTACACATGTAGTAAAGAACTTTGTTCTACCTCAGCAAAACATGTTCAAATACTCTAAACCTTGTATTTCTATTCCATATAACATATTGAGTTGATATGTACAATTCTGTATTTATCAATTTTATAATAACAAAGCATCACTGTCAAAAACAGAGTGTGATCACTATGGTGCAAATGACACCAGGATGAGGGCCAAAGACAAACTAAGTTTTTAAGGCTTTCGAGTTTGGTCTAGGATATGGCTTTCTTTTCCTAAAAATGGATACAAGGTAAAAAAACAAACCCTCATAAATAAATGCAGCGTTAAATTTGTGTATATAGCATTGCTGATATGACAGGCTACTGGTAGCTCCCGACGCTCTTCAAAATCACTCGCCAGCAAGTAAAAGAAAAATATAGAGGCAGTTGGTAAAAGATGCAGCACGGAGCGTCATTTCACTGAAGTTCATGACAACTTTTCGCGAGATTTTCCAGCGGAAGGCAGCCTTCATCAAGATAAGACAAATAAGCTGAAATGTATTCTTTTCTTTATTTACCAAACCAACAAAGAAGGCCAGCGCATCGACCGAAGTGTAATGCCAAAGTAGCTATCGGCGTCCGAAATTATATTCCCTGACGCGGGAGCGTGCACTCCCTCACTAAAGCGCTGTCTGCATTCCTCTGCTCTATTACTACATTGACAACAGCTTACTGCTTTAGTGTTTAGCTGAGCGTGACATTGTTTGTATCACCATACATGCTTTGATTTTTTTTGACTAAAATGGGGTCCACATTGTTTTAACAATTTTAAAACTCTGACGTTTACTCCTGCGCACTGCGCATACAATCTTGATTTATTTTCACATTATTTTTAGCTCAGTAAATTCATAGACATTGTCGACTCTTTCACTATCGATGTTGAGGCAGGGGATAGTTAGTTTGGTGTGCTGTCAGCTTCTTTTTTTATTTTATTTTTTTTAAATGTTTTTTTATCCCACGGTTTTTTCCCATTATTATCACCCCAGTGTTCCTACCTAAGTACAGTCCTGGGCATTGCGAATATGCCCAGGCATATTTGCAATGCTCAACATTGCGAATATGGGGCATTGTGAACATAAAAACTGTGCAACTAAGCTAAGCTACATTGTAACAAAAATCATCTTGGAAAAAGTAAAACTATTGAAAAACATTGAACTTGGGTGAAGGGGGGGCTTTATCAGGGAGCATTGCTGTAACATCCACTGTAAGATTACGCGATCAATGGTCTGTGTAACTTTCTGGTTTATTGGTCTGGCCCGACCAATTTCCTTGTGGCCTGACCATTTAGATATCTCTGGCTACGCCACTCACCCCTGGTAACTTTTTTTATTCATTGACCAAACCTCTTCAAATTTACAGGATTAAATGGTCATAATAAAGGTTAAATATGTACTGAAATACATGGAGGTGGGATACTTTTTAGGGGTGGGATGAACATTCTAGCAGGGATGAAGACTCAGCCTGCCACAATATTATCTGAAGGTATCTAAATTTTGATAAGTTAAAATGAAAGGTTGGAGACCCCTGGTGTAAATATTAAACATAGTTAATGTTAGCTATGGCTAGGTTTAAGTTAGCTGTTTGCAGTTCTGGGGCCGTATTCACAAAGACTCTTATCTTACCGCTAGGTGTTACTCCTAACTCACACTAAAAGGTCTTACGTAGGAGTTGTCGTCTAAAACCTATTCACAAACGCACTAAGAGCTACTTTTACGTAAGACAAATCCCTAAAAGTAAGTTAAGAGTGACGTCCTGATGTTATGGAAAACGTCATTTCCTATGCATGAGTAAATAAACGGACAGCAGTGTGATTGGTTGTTGAATGACACGTGTGAAAACAAGAAATGGAAAATTTCAATGTCAATAAAAGCGTAATTATGAACAGCGCAAATAGCAGAAATAATGCATGATGACATCTTTGTGTCGGCCACGAGACTGACACTTCATACAACTTACACACATAGCCTACTTACAGAGAGGGTGAAGTCCAGCTGATAGCTGGGATAAGCTCCAGCCCCCCCACGCGACCCTGAATTGGATGAAAGCGGTATAGATAATGGATGGATGGATGCATCATATTAAGGGAGTGATTGCAAGTAGGCTGTAAACAATTAGGCTGTCTAATGAGCACATCAGCCACATCTTAAATAGACCCCCCCACTACCGGGAAAAACACCTCATGAACTGGTCGCAGGACCAATTATTACTACTGGCACAGTTGGTACTGGAGAGGAGGACGGTCCTCAAAGGGCGATTCGGAGCCGGGATTACGAATAACAAGAAAAGGGAGGTATGGGTGAAAATGAGCAGAAACATCAATGCATCTTATCCAGCGGTGTCGCGAACGTCAGAAGATTGTGAGAAGAGATGGTATTCTCTACAGTCCCAGTGTCGGCTCGAGATCGCCGCTTATAAAAAGGATGCTGCTGCAACAGGTAGGCAAAGTCCATCATATAGGCATCCATGTTGCATAAATTGTAAGATGTGCACGTATTCTTCTTTGTGCACACCCGGCATACCTGAAATCGCCATGAAATTGGCTTTAATTCGATGCAGTTGCTGGATGTCTAATGGGAAATGGATGAATTTTTTGATAATGTGTGATCTACAGAGCGCTTTAAGAGTTTGGTGGATTGATCGGCTGATAGATGGTTGTGATATACCCAAGTCGTCCGCGATGCAAAGTTGCATTTTCCCTGTGGCTAAATATCTTAGTTTCACTAAACATTTAATTTCTGGACTGATCGGGTTGTTACGTTTAATTGGAGACGTGATTACATCCCGCATCACATCTGCAATAAACGATTTAGTCGGTATCGTTTGGTTAATTCCGAATCATCCAGAGTGTCCAACACATTGCGTCTGGGTGCAGCCATTTTAGGAGTCTTTGTGAATAGGTCTTAGGGAGTTAGGAGTCCTCTTGACTTCTTTTAAGGACTCTCAGACTTAGGAGCTACTTTTAGGCCTAAAAGTGGTTGTGAATTACTTTTATCTTAAAAAACTAGGAGTCCTAAATTTAAGAGTGACACGCCCACATTTTTTAGGAGTTACTCCTAAATTCGGCAGTTAGGACCTACTTTTAGCCCTAAGATTCTTTGTGAATACGGCCCCTGATTACTAGTTATTGTGGGATGATGAGAAATACTTGTGCTGTTTTCATTTGGAACAAAATCCTTTCTGTTTATGTTCTTTATGTAATTGTGGCAAACACCTTGGTCCTCAAAAAGCCAAGGAAACCTGTGTAAACCGTATAGTCTAACAACATAGACCTAGTTAAGTAAGGCCCTGTGTGTCTCACACAGTGTTTTCCTCCAAATCTCCAGTTTCCAGCTGTTATTAGAGCAGCCAATGACTGAACACATCCTCCCAGCCTTCCTACACATGTTTGCTGAAGAGAAGAAGGTCCACTTCTTGTTGCTTATATCCAAAATTCCCGCATCATGTACAGGGCCTATGGCTACCTGACTCGGAGCTGCCACTGCAGCAATGGCAATGTCTCGACTTCGGGTTATTACGGCGAAATGGTCTAAGCTGTAGGGTAAAGTGTGTGTAAAATTATAAATGTTATTAAAAATCTGTGGAAAAGTGTGGAAAGAAAGAGAGTAGGGGAAGGGATACAAATAGAAAAAATGGCTCAAATAAAATAATGAATGTAAATCATTGGGTAAGCCTGATAAAACAGAGAATAACATCAAAGATCTTAATCTAAAATGGAGTGACGAACAGGAAAAAAGACATGAAATGGCGAGAAAAATAAAATGCTTTATCAACACTTACTAAATGCTCATAATAATTCAACATTTCACTGTATGAATTATACAGCAGGCTGCTCCATAATGCTTCTGCAAACAAATGCAACAAAACCACAATCATCACTGCCTGGCGCTGGAAATGTATCACTTTGCACGACAGAAAGGCTATACAGAGAGCAAGTGCATTTTGGGAAATCACCTTGGGTCCCCGGGTGACCATAGCGCCAGCGGCGTACGTATGCCGTTTTTTTCTGCTAACAGTGTCATCAACAAAAGTGCGGGTAGACTTTCTAATCCGAGCACTCTCACTGAGTCACTGGAGTGAGAAGTTCGTGTTCATAAATACTGACAGAGTGTGCATGCGTTATTAAGCTTCAGCATGTTTATTTTATATTGTGGTGTGTGCGTGTAGCATGTGTTGCACTTGAGTGGATGGTTGTACATCTGTATGCACCTCTGGTTCCTTATTCCCTATTCCTCCTCGCAGTGTTTCCTCTCCATCCGCCGTCGTCGTGATGAAGTCCGTCGCAGGGTCCCCGACCCAATATCCAACGCCTAATAAACTAATACATCATTAATGAGAGAAGGGGAGAGAGAGGGATACAGAGGGAGTGAGATGAACTGAGTCCGCTGCTAGGCTGCAACGAGCTATTGCTCCACAGCTCAATAGGCTTTCTAACAAGGCTCCGTCCTTGAGAGAGGCTGCATACTAAAAACTTCTCCATTGGCCGCCACGTTGAGCAAGGGGAATTCATAAATAGAGGACAGAGAGGAAGGGAGGGTTAGAGGAAGGGTGGGGGAGGCAGAGGAGGAAAGATGAGAGAGAGAGATTCTGGGTAATGGGAAGGACGGAGAGGAAGAGAGAAAGGAAGGAAGATGAATTATGTTCCGCCTTAATCGTCCTTCTCTTATCTGACTGTTTACTTCAGGTCAGACTGTCTAACAGACTCATGTGATCAATACCGGGTTCATTGGTTTGTTTGCTTGAATATTTCAGATTTTAGTCCTTCAAATATGTCGAAGACAGGAAACCTGTGGGTATAAGAGGCTGGTAGAAAAAAAAGAGCACCACTTACAGTTATATAGAATCTTAATAAACAAAAAGCAAGGGATACCAGGGATGTATCCTTTAGATTGAACATCCACACAAAACATCCACAGATACAAACAAAAACACAACATAAATATTAATAATAAAATATTCTGATTTATTTAATGCATAAAAACTGAGAGCTCCCACAATTTTTGGACAATAAATGCATCAACAGACAAACATTTGATTGGATGCCTAAATGGGGGAAAATCTCGTAGCTTTGATTTTCTGCTAAAATTAAACAAAAAAAATCAGGAAATTGCAACATTTTTTTTTACTTTTACATGTTAAAGTTATTAGAATATAAAAAATAAAAGAAAATCCATTGTACCTCTGCATGTCTACTGAGAACCACTCCTGCAACGCATGCACGCACACACGACGTGCACAACAATCTGCCCTCTCTAAGCTAATACTGCCGCAGGCCTCATCTGAATAGAGATAATTGAAAATCAGACTTGTTTATCGGGCTAAATAGAATGACAGACACTCACAAAAGGAGGCAGAGCGAGCGAGCTTAGAGAGCATTAGCATAATGTTCATGGCTGAGTGATTCCTGTTAGGCCTGAGAGGTAAACGTGAAAAGTTCACCTCAAAAGCTGAAACACAGCTTTGTTTTCAGGCTTTTCTCTTTAAAAATAACATATTGGCATTTAAGTAAGGTTTGGGTAATAAACTACATGCAATTAAAATAAGAGGAGGGAAAAGAAAACACAGAGGATGTTACAAACACTCAAGAGAGGTTTGGGAGACTGTCCAAGATTTTCATTATCTTTGATGCAAATGATCACACCCTATAATAAGGCCTCTCATATCGCTCTCCTATTTCTTCATCTGTTTTTTTCTATCTTCTTGTGATCAATGAAACACAGTGAGAAAGAGAATCATGCCCCTCTTATGGTGATATTGCTCTGGCATGGCTGAACGCCGAGTCATTCCTTTCCAGATAAACCTTTCAAATGAAAACCCATTTAAACAGTCCCAAACACTTAATTAGAAATACGAGCTCCAAAAAAGTGAAAGGGGATGTTTACTATTTTGATCACCGTTTGGTCAAAACTAAGTTGTTCCTTAAATCACAGCAGCTGTCTGAATCCATCCTGCAGATTGCATTTTTGCTGCTCATTTTAGCCATTTATCACTTCCTGTTTATTTAAGATTTGTTCTCTTGTACCAAAAAATTTGAATGGAAAAAATTGTGCAACTTTTATTAATTCTCCAAACTTTTGGTTTGATTAGTGGTCATGATTGTTTATATCTCATAGTTGTCAACTAACCCGAAAGGCTATTTAGGTCAGGCACGTGCAGAGGGCATCTGGGCACCTGCCCTTTTTCTCCATGATACCCCAAGTGCTGTTTTTGAAAAAAAAATAAATATATATTTTATATATATATATATAAATTTATTTATGTATTTTTTTTGTTGTTGAGGCGGCTCAGAACTGGGCCCTCAAACTATCAAATTATGGCCAAGAATATAAAGAAATAGACTTGTTTGTCAAGGAAAATACTGTTTTGAAGTTACATAAAGCTGTGCTTATTTGCTTGCAGTAGTGGTTCCAGATCTACTGAAAACTGAATTCATATACAATTCGTAGCTTATTCGTATGAAATACTTTTTAATTTCGACAATTCAACTGGGAATTTTTTCCTAATACATACCGTGGAAGGATCATGTTATTCCCACCAGATCTTCGCCAACCACTCAGGTGCCCTGGCCAGCCAGGAGGAGTCAGTGTTCAGCCCAGGGCTGGTACACCTTTTTTGTCTGAGTATTATTAGCTACTCAAGGGAACACAGGGAGAACATCCAAACTCCACACAGAAAGGCCCCCCCAGGGTGTGGGTGCCGATGATGCATAGGAACAAACGCAGCGTCCCCGGAGGGAATCAAACTCAGGACCCCCTACCTGTGAGGTGAGCTGCACTACCAGCTGCACCTCCATGCTCTTTTAAATGTTTGGGTTTGATCAACACATCCCAGCAGCAGTGTCTCAACAGTAATATTGCACCCCTTACGATAAAAAAGAGGGTACTTTGGCTTTGCATGACCCCTACTGATGACGTTGATATATTACGTTGTGATACTCTATTAATCTATTGATGGATATTGGTTGTTGCTATTCGGGATGATACACTAAGTTATGTTTGTTATAAGCCATTTTTTTTAAAATTGCTATATGTGCCCTTGTTTGAGCTCTGAGCAACTGCCCCTCTCAAGGTCTCTGCATGGCCCTGGTTAAGGTATAAATTAGCAAAGGGGAAAACTGGCCCAGAGATTTTTTTGTTGTGGATGGCAGCATCAGCAAGCTCTCTAAAGCACTTAACTTCAGTTGTGAAAATCAGATGAAGGTAAGATTGGGGCTGCAGGATAATAGAAAATGTTGCAATGGTAAATGTTTCAGTGACAACAGTTGTGACATATTCCTATTTTCTTCTTTCCTCTGTTTCTCAACTGTGCTTTTATCACTGTGCCCTTTACTATTTTGGGCAATATAATTTGTTTCCGGTGTGAGCATCTGCTGTCATGGCATTCTGTCTAATGTGCTACACATAAAATTAGCATGAAAAATGCACGTTCACAACACCTTATTAGCCAACAATTATTGCAATCCAAACAGTCCTTTGCAATAGAAATATTGCACATACTGATATTGCGATCACAATATATTCACAATATAGGATGCAGGGTTAGGTAAGAAGATATATGCTTCACTGCATACAAGTAGATAATTTTATAATTTCCATTTTTATTAAAAAGATTTACTTCTATCGCTGAACCTGCAGCAGATGCTCCAATAATATGGCACCTTTTCCCCTGTTTATTGTTCATAACTGCATCAAGAGTAAGAACTTCGGACATTTTTTGGTCAATAAAAGCATCAACAAACTTCTGCTACAACAACATTTAATATCCACTTTAAGGCAATAGTTTGAGTTTAATAAGACAATAAAATAAAAAAAAGTTGGATTCAAACCTATGACCCCTACAAAGGACTCTAAAGTCAAAACCTCAAGACAAATAGTAATAAGGTATCAACCTTGAAAGATCTGATCAGTAATTCTCGCTTAAAGACTGATGAATGTAACTGCTGAATTAAATTAGTTTTATATACAGTAAATAAGCCTGTATGTGTTAAATTCCATGAAGAAATTTTAACTACTCAAAATTAGAATCGGAACATTACACCTAAAAATCTATATCGGCCAAGAAAAGCCTGATCAGCGCATTTCTACTTTGTGACATTGTAAGCAGAGAAGAGACAATCGTTATCATGATCCAGACATTAAAATACAACCATCTTTCAACTATATCCTTATTAGCAGTTAAAAGCGTCGACACAGCAAGGGGAAAATACGGGACAAAAGAGAGATTGGACGTGGTTTGAACTGCCTGAGGATATCCTTTAGACGATACATAGCTGCCCTTGGCCTAACAAATTACAGCTATACAAGAAAAAAAGAGAAAAGGAATCATGACAAGTGAAAGGAAAAACACACAATCAGAACTTCCTGTACCATCCTGTAGCTTAACGGGAGATGATAGTGTGTTAGGATACATGACAGTAGTGGAAAATTGGAACCTTAGCAACACACAAGAGAAAAACAGATAGAGGAACTGGGAAAACAGCACATTTAACATGACAGCTACAGTATATTTTTGCTGTGCCCTGAAGTTTATGCGGCTATAAAACAGATGCTGCAACGAGAACATTTACCAAAAAAAGACACGGAAATATAAGAGCTGATCACGCAGCATTCGATAGGCAGGAACATTCCCTAACTCTTGTCCTCGCTTATCTTTTACTAAGAAAGAAACTTCACCAGCTTTTCCTCACAGCATAGCATTTGGAGCACAAATTTCTGGGCTCCCGATCTGATGAGCACTATCTGTTAATGAACATTTGCATATGCGACTCATTAACATAATCAATGCCCCGGCCTCAGCAGTGCCAAATAAAGCTACACTACATGTTCCGCTTCATTTGTGGGCAATTTTAATTTAATTTAGAAAAAGGATAGAGGACATAAAAATTAGTTTCAAGGTCTACAGGACACAAAACTAGACTTTTCCCCCCTAATTTAGACTCCCAACATTCAAAGTCCTGTTAAGATTAATTTAAAAATGATGCACTGATGGGTTTGATAAGAGGTCTTTCCTGGTCAGCAACATCTGTAGCAACTATGGAGATATAAAAGGTCTTTATGCTGCTCTAGAATCAAACTTTCATAGGTCCCAAGCCACTCTTGCATGCAAGTCAAATTAACTTGCTCATGTAAGAATTTTTTGTGGAAAGACCATCACCTCTGTCAGGTTTTTTTTTAATTTAATGCTGTTTAGTCTATGAGTGAACAAAAACAAAATATGAATGGTAGCCTGGATCCGATTGATGCCTTGTTGGATGTATCCTGAATGTTGAGCTCAAAGCATCATTAAACCTTCCTATGCCTAAGTCTGGTTATGTGTTTGAAAACACCATGTAGATGATTATAGAGGAAAAAGGAAAATACATATGCCTTATGTGTGAAAAGGGGAATCCCCTTTCTATCCATGCGATAGGTTAGTGGTAGGATTAGTTGCTGAACACTGAGAAAGGAAGAATTGCAGCTCTCCCTCTCTCTTCTCATCCCTCACATGTAGAGTTAATTAGGTTAAAATGCAGCTTTAATCAAAGCAAACTGTTGAAGGAGGTGCTGTGGATGTGACAGATTCACCACAAAAGTCAACAATGTAAGTAAAGATCGTCAATCAAATGAAAAGCACATCTTTTCAAGGTAATATCCTGGCTCACTGCCCATGTGTCAGTTAAAGCCATTGAGAGTTAAAAGACAAGCTTTCTCTTTCCCAAGTGAGATGGGCTCATTAGAGGAAGGAGGGAAGAGCAGTGTCAGGGTGGAGGGATAGATGAATAGAAAGTGTTGAAAAAATACTTGTAACTAAAGGAAATAGTTGTTTTTACAGTGCCTTCTGAAAGTATTAATACCCCCAGGTTTCTCACCCTTTGTAATTGTAGTTTCCTGTGCTAGACAAACACAAACCACTGAATGACTAAAGTGTAAGGAAAATGACACGTTTTTTGTTTTTTTTCTGAACCTAAAAAGTGCTGTACAAAGGTGTTCAACCACAGTTTACCCGCTCAATTAGTACATCGAGTCCAGCTGGTTTTACTTTAGTTTCATTAAAAATACATCTGTTCTGTGACGGCATCAGAAGACAACAATGCCGAACCAACTGCATCTTGAAGACAAGTAAGGGATAAAGTTGTGGAAAGCTTAAATCTTAAATTCAGATTACAAAATAATATCCCAAACTTTGAAATTCTTACAGAACACTGTTGAATTTTTCAAAAATTTAGTATAGTACAAGCGAAAACCTATACTGACAGGCAAGGCAAGGGGAGCATTAATCGGAATAGAAGCAGACAGGAAAGTGACTCTGGAGGAGGTGTAGAGACTACCCATATATCTATCCATATCATTATGGAAGTGTGGCTGAAAGAAAGCAATTTTTGAAAGAAAGGCATATGAAGTCCTCCTTGCAGTTCCTACAATCCTTGTACCAGGAGTTTTAGTTAGCTGAGATCAAAAATAAAGCTTTTGGCCTTTATACAGACATCCGCACAGTAAAACATGGCCACGTCATGCTGTGTTGTCAGAACAGATAAGGACGCTGGTCAGAGTCAATGGGTAAGTAGGTGGAGGTAAATACAGGGCAACACTGAAAGAAAGAAAATCTAATAGAGGACAAAAGACAAGAGACTGAGCTCAGTGTTCATCTTCCAGAAAGACAAAAAAAAAAAAACTAAACGTACATCAAGTTCTACAATGGAATAGTTTATATTATATCAGAGCACATTCCTGCGTTAGAATGGCTCAGTCAAAGTCCAGACCCAAACCCAACTGAGAATATATAGTAATACTTGAAAAATAAGCTTCAGGGAAGTTCACCTTCCAGCGAGGATGGAGAGAGGGGGGATTTGGGGGTTGGAGGGGTGGAATAGAAATTAATGGCAAACTTTTCAGATTTCTTTTATTACTTTGCAAGACCCTTTATATTAGCATTTTTAAAGAAAATGATTTTGATTCCAATACCAAGCTAGATATTTAAAGGAGAATATTTAGCATCCAAAGTACAACTAAATCAAGATGATAGAATCTTTCAAGTCATTGACATGCCTTAAACCAGCACATGTTGATAAGGTAAAGGACAAGGGCAAAGTGAGTAACGGGGAGAAAGAAAAAAAAACCCTGAAAGAAGTGGACGATATCACTTAAACTCATTTGGGAATGAGAGGGTGGAGCAGAGGAGCAAAACAAAAAACAGAAGCGAAGGTTGAAAAGGAGATTAGGAACCAACGGAGAGGGTAATTTGGTTCCTGCATCCCCTAATCTAATATCTGTAACTGTGACTGATTTTCTGTCCTAAACCTGGATGCCTAGATGGAGGGAAAGGGCACCAAACTTCTCTACTCGCCTGAGGGAGAAGAACCTTGGAGGCAGAGGAGCTGAAGAGTGAGGGAAAAAGTAGGAAGGGTAAAATAACGTGTCAGCTCTGAAGAAAAAGAGCGATAGAACCAATTCCAGAACTGGTGGACGGGGTATTCCCAGAGCTTTTGTATTATTGCCAACATGTTGGACAAAGCAAATATCTAACATGGCGCAGTAAATCCTCTGATGGTATGAATGTGTCTGTGTGTGTACTGGATGAAAGGAAAAGGACTCCACAGAGAAGCACCAATTCGCAAATTCTTCACACTGCAGCAGGAACATGCTGACTGCAACGCAACGAAATATCAGTGTGTTATTCTGCAAGTGTGTGGAAGTCTAAGGGAGTCCTGTATAGTGACTTCCATTGTGGCAAAGCTCAGGGTAGCTTTTTACTTTTTCACAGCTCACAGAGTGGAAAAAAGATTTGGAAGAAATGGTAAAATTCTGCTATTAAGTTATCCAAAATCTTTCACCACAGGGTGATACCCAGTGTGCTTTAGGAGACTAATACCTACCAAACTGACACAAAAATGCACACACACACACACAAAAATGTAGACGCACAGCCATAGCCAAGGCCCTGTATTCCCCATTAGCTTATTGATTTGAGAGAGAGAAAGGATTTAGATGAAGATCTCTCCATGCTGACAGCTCATGGCAAGGTCACTGATGCAACAGCATTTAAAAAGGCAAAATAAGTGTTTTTCTCAGACTACAATATTCACCTTAAACACAGCAAACCTTTACTACTGTCAGAGATACATTCAACAGCTTCATTTAACCTGAACATTCACTGAGTGCTCTATGAAAGATAAAAGAAGGAAACGCAGGTAAGAGACAGTCCTCCAATATATTTTAAAGGGGTCGCATCAGAGTCTTAATCATGCATCAGGTTTTGTATAGTATAAATGTGGTGGTATCCTTACAGCTCATCAAAACATTTTTTTTCTGACCTGAAAAAAAAATACTTTCAAAAATATTTTTTTAATCAAATTTGCCTTTTAAAACAAATCTAAAAAGTATGAAACTATATATTTTACTTTTTGGTCTGGTGAATACACTGTTTCTATTGAGTACACAGAAACATTTTTATAGTTATTTTTATATAAGAGCAAAATTATGTGACTACAAAGTACATAACAGTTTGATCACAGACTTAATTTATTCAGCACTGGCATTATGAAGCCTGTGTACAAAACTAGGTTGGCTGTTGTTTTGTACAATTCTCAGAAGAGATTTGAGATATATCAAATAATTTCATCTAAAAAAAAAAAGCCCAAAAGATTTTAAGTAATAATCCTAAAAAATATCTTGTAGGAACAACAAACTTAATAACAAGAACAACTTGATATTGTCATGAAAGGTTCAACAATTAGACTAAATGACAGTCAATCGATTATGAATATATTATCATTAATTTTGTTTATTCAGCCAAATGATTACATTCTTTACTGTAGAATAATATTTTCACCATTAAAAACAGTGAAATATGTATTCTACATTGAAAACAATGTCATTCTGTTGACAGGCCTTTATTAAATCAAACATTATCATTAATTTCTAAGATTAAGATGAGAACAATTTCCAATTTATGGTGTAAAATGGACTTTGACGTGATACTTAAACAAGTGGTAATGTATTAATTCAGTAGGTTTTTGTCATGTAAGCAAGACAACTGGGATGATCTAAACAAGTTCTACTTGTTCTTAGATAAATCAAACAAGGTTTTTGTTGAACCTTTGCTGGACCAAAGGTCCTCGCTATGCTGCTAACGTGAATGATGGGAAAATAGATTAAATCAGAGCTCTTGTAGGTTACATGTTACAAGGTAGGGCCTGAAATCTTTACATTTGTTTTTCCAGCCCATTCTGCAGTTGCTCGATGGGACTAAGATCAGGGGAGTTTGGAGACCAAGTTAACAACATTCTTGAGCACTTTTTGCTTTGTAGCAGGATTACCCTGCTAAAAGAGGCTAAACAATTGCAATACAATTTCTATTAAAGGGTGTATATGGTCTGCAAAAATACTTAGATAGGTTGTGTCAAGGTAACATGATTTCCTAGCAGAACATAGCCAAACCATCACACTTCCTCCACCAGATTGGCTTCTTCCCTTTTATCCAGGTAAGATAACCTTGCTATCAACATGATTTTAAAGAATGCCAGGATTATTCAGTCCAGGCCAGGCTGACACTCCTATGCCCAGTGTAAGTGCTTTCAGTGGTCCACAGAGGTACAGAGTTCACTTGTTAGCAGTGATTACCAAAAATTGTGCTGCCATAATACATAAAATTAAAGTTTCAACAGAATCAATACAAAAAGCAAAGTCTAAATCAGGTACAATAAAAAATGCATTAAACTCATTTTATGTTATTTTAGAGATAGCTGTTTTTTTTGTTATTTATTGTAAAAAGCTACCAGTAACAGTTGTTTTTTGACAATATAACCTACAGATGCCCTAACATAACACTGTCCCTCCTTTGTGCGTTACCCTCCTCAATGTCCCAGAGAAATGTACCAAATCAGGCCACATCTCATGCTTTCTTGACAGACGAACACATTCCTTTCTCACTCATCCTCAACTTGCAAAGATCCGGCATGTTACTAATCCACACTGTCACATGATGGCCCTATCTCTAATGCAGCCCTCGCAAGTGTCCCTCAAAGCCACTCTTTCCATCCCACAATGCCTTTGCAGTGTCAAATTTGCAGCGTCGTCCAACCGTAGTCCTTTGAAGAGCACAGAGCACAATATTTAGGCATTTGCTGTGAATAATGTGGAGGTGCATGTGTGGAAGAGTGTTTAAGTGTGTGTGGTAAAATGTGGTGAATATTTAGTGTGTTGAAGATGAGTAGCCATGCGTGGCTCCTAGATAAGGCCTGTTACGGGGCCCTTGGAGGGACAAGCAGAGCGGGAGGAGGAACATCTGAAAAGGCATGTTCCTCAGCGGTAATCTGCAGAGCTCTTTATTCACACAGCCAGCTTTCGTTTGGATCATTCTCCGTTCGCCCCTTTTTTCTTGTTACGCTTTTTTTTTTTTACTCATCCATCCTTCACTCACACATGGAGAAATTACATTCACACTTTTGTAGCTCTTGTGTTTGCTTTTTTGTTCAAGGGGACACTATTTTGTGATGTCTTTCAGTTTACAGTGCCTTGCAAAACTATTCTCACCCCTTAAACTTCCTCACATTTTGACCAAGTTCAGTGTATTTTATGAGAATCTGTGTGATAGATCCATACAAAACACTTAGCAGAATGGTACGATATAGATCTAAGACTTTCAGGGTGGTCTAAAGCGTGAATCTTTTCACAAAACAGCTCTACCTCATTGAAACTGGATGATTGGTATCTGTGAACATCAATTTTGAAGTCTTGGTAGAGATTCTAAATCAGATTTAGCCCTGGACTTTGTCATTGTAACAACGATATGCTTAAGCATAAGCAATTGTCCTGCACGACCATGGACCTCCGCCCCAGTGTCAAGACCTTTGGTATCAGCAGGTTTTCTTTCAGCTTCACCCATCTTTAACTTTATCCATCTTCCCATCAACTTTGACAAGCTTCCCTATCTCACAAAAAAAATAAAAAACATTCTTCCCATTGAATGATGCTGCCAACAGTTCAGCATCATGTGTTAAGGTATTCCTCCAAAAATAGATTTTTGTATGTAGGAAAAAAGGATTTTGATCTCATCTGACCCGTTTTTGTTTGTGAGCATTTATGTGGCTCTCTTTGAACAATTACTTTGAACAATTACTTTTTATTTCTTATACTTCTACAGGATACTGGCCTCGAGGGCCAGTATCCTGTAGGCTTTAGTTCTTTCCCTGCTTCAACACACCAGAATCAAATGATGGCTCATTAACAGGCCTCTGCAGAACGGTGCCATGCTGAGGAGGAAGTTGGACAATTTGAATCAGTTGTGTTGGAGCAGAAACACATCTAAAACTGGTAGGGCACTGGCCCTTGAGGCCTGGAATTGGGGATCCCTGGTCTATATCATTAAAAAAATATAAAGCTAGAGATATGCACTCAGAGAATCCCCACCTGCGGATATTTCCTGAAAATGGACCAGTTAGGCAGATGTAATGAATTGAAGCAACCTTTTTAAAAGTTAAAGGGGTCTGAATAAAAGTGACTAAATATCAAAAAATATTACATGAGCTATAAAGTCATTTCTTTGTGTTTTGGGGTGTTGTGCAGTAAATCTCTAACAATGTTACTGTTCCTAATAAGTAATGCAAATATGGGTTTCAAAATGATAAAATGCGTTAAACCGACTCTATTGGTTGTTTTAATCAACTTAATAGACTTGTTGGGGATGTAAAAACAGCATTAAAGCAAAGAGAGGAAATCACTCACCTACATGATGGAAGTGCAACCCAACCGGCAGCGACAGAGACATAGAGGAAGAGAGAAAGGCCATAATTATAATGTGATCAGCACTATGATTTTACTGTAATTATTCTTATATTCCATAGCATTTGCATAAATTTACTCCCATGTAAAAACATGCAATTCATTAATTTTACATGTCTGCGTTTACAAGAGGCATTTTGGATTTAATTA
Source organism: Apricaphanius iberus (assembly GCA_028564705.1). Classification (NCBI taxonomy): domain Eukaryota; kingdom Metazoa; phylum Chordata; class Actinopteri; order Cyprinodontiformes; family Aphaniidae; genus Apricaphanius; species Apricaphanius iberus. The sequence continues at coordinate 460,212 of JAPXFQ010002501.1, read as the reverse complement.
CATATACATTCCCAGAAGTGTTTTGCAGCTCTGGTGACAATTTATGTTGGTATGAGTGTGTTTCTTAGAGAGATGTAGTATTTTAGTGCTTGTTGGATCATTAGCCCTTTTGAGATTCACAGTAGATTTCATAGCCTTATAATGACTGTATGCACATGATGCAGCAAAAGAGACAGAAACCGTGAGAATTGGGGATATTACTGCTGGGGTAGAGAGATAAGCTGGAAGCTGCTCAGACATACAAAACAACGTACTATGCCCCACAAAAGTATTTACACCTGTAGAGTGAACTGATGTTTTATCGCTTCAGTACTTCAGTTCATTAACAAAACAACCTGTGTGCAATTTCATCTCAGAATAAAAAAAACTGTTATGTTAAGTCCATCAGAGTTTTGTTAGATATCTTTGGTGAATAAACAACTTTAAGGATATCTAAAATATGGCTGGCAGGTCAGTAATACAGTGGTGGTGACGTTTAAAGCCGGGTTAACTAATAAAACAACCTCCAAAGCTTTGAACATCTTATAGAGGACTTTTCAATAAATCATTACAAAATGAAAGACTCTTGCAAAAATATAAAGCTACCACAGCAAGGTGGTTGACCTAAACTGAAATGCTTGACAAGGAGATCATTGAAGAAAGAAGCAGCCAAGAAGTCCATGATAACTGTGGAGAAATCCATAACAAGTGCTGCTTAAAGTTTGCCACAAGGATTGGCAAAACACACACATACACACACACACAAACACTGAAAATACATAATCAGTCAGTACTTTTCGTGCACATCTAAATTGAGCTTTTGACAGTAATCAGACGAATAGCTTAGCCAGAGCTGAGGGTTGTGTTTCAGTTTAAATGTCACTCAGAAACTACCGTCAGTGAAATAGATGGAGTAAAATCAGGATATACACAATGAGAAAAGAAATGGACAACAATGACGCTGCAGCACAGTACATTTAGTAAGTACTCCAGTGTGTCACACTCGTTGCTGCTCTGCCTGTTGCTGCTGTTCCGGCGTCCGTTCTCTCATTACTTTTGTTGAGAAGTGATGAGTCTGATAAATGCACTGAGGGAAAAATATCTGACACGTTCAGCATCATACTGTAGGGACTCTGTACGTTTAAAGAAGGTTTTTGTGTCACCAGGGGCCTTTATTAGCAGTAGTCAAACAGGCAGGGAGACAAGGGGGGGTGATACACCAGTAATCCCAAAATCAGGAATTGAACCCTGGACAGCTGCATTGAGGACCAATAACTTCTGTGCATGGGGCGATTGCTCCACTTCTACATCACACTCCAATTCCCTTCTCTATTTGCATGGAGCGGAATACAAACACATGCCACACATTTCTGATTTTTATCTAAAATTGAAAAAAAACAAACATATAATTTTCTTTCAAATAACTAATTATGCTCTATTTATCATATATAATCACAGCAAAACACATTGAAGTTTGTTGTTTTAATCTAACTAATCTAAAATGAGAAAGTTTAAGGAGTACCATTTAAGACAAAGTAAACTGCTTAATGAGCTATTAGACTGGGAAAATAGGCAGAAGAAAATGAGAAAAAAAACATAAGTCCTGGCTTGCTGATTGGCTGCTGTGATGACAGTCACTAATTTGGGCCAACTGTATGACAAAAGTCATCCATCATTACCTCAGCTCAGGACATATGAGCATATACATCCCTCTTCTTTGTCATCCCTAACAACAGAGCCTTTCAGACTTTGCGCCTCTTCGTTCCACACCTCCTCTCCTCTTCCTCCCTTCAATCTCTCTCTTCTCATTTTAATTACCCAGAATGATGGCGAGCAGCCTTCGCAAGAAATTAGAATAGGAAAATCAAGACCACTGAGGCAGGCAGACATCGGAAGCGGGGAGGGATGGCGTGAAAGGTAAAGAATGGAAGGAGGGAGGAGGCTTGCAGCTTCAGATGGGATGATAAACACTCTAACCCTTTAAGTGAATTAGAATCGGAGAAGGGGAAGGGTTTAAAATGGATGAGGAAGGAAGGGTGATTTTTATCACGAGGCAGAAAAGAAAAAGAAGTCCAAGAGGTCAATGAGGTAATATTCAGGATATTTCTGAAACAGCACTAAGGAACAACAGAGATGCATTTCAGCATTTGATTAAATTCATTTTTGTTGGTTTGCACGTCTTGTAGGGATTCACTAATGTGTCTTCCTTCTTCTCCGGCCTGTCCCCAGGTGAATGTGTTCTTTCAAACCTCTCCGCTAGCCTCTGGATTTCTATCAGCGCATCTGTGTTGTAGCTAAGCATGGAACTCGCACGAATGCACGCATACAGACATACAGCGGCAGGAAGGAAGCAGAAAGGGGAATGGGGACATGATTTCAAAAGCGCTCAAATGAAATCCTCCAGAGTTGAGATCACAGACACGCTAAAAAAGGAAAGAGATGAAAGCAAAGTCGCTTTCATTTTCGAGCTTTTCTAGCGCACAAAACATCTTTTTTTGGAAGGTAAAAATTCCACCATCAGCGTTTGAAAGCTCTCCCCAAATCCTACTTTTTCTTTCTTTTTCTTGGTTGTCTTATTCTTTTGTCAGAAAATGCTCTACCACTTTCATTCCCCCTAAAGAAATTTTTATAATTTTCTCACTTGCCATTCTCCCTTTTTTTCATAAATTTCTTCAACCAATCTGCCTGCTTCCCTCCTTTGCTCTTCTGCAGTTTAAATATTTTGCCTTTTTAAGTGAAAGGACATATTCTCTTTCCCTGCTGCCTCTCATTTTCCTTCAACCTGCTTTCCATTTTCTTTCTGGAGAGAGTGAGTGACATAATGCAACTGAGAAAAGGAGCAAGATAATGAGTGTTAAACAGAGGCAAAAAAAGAGGCTGAAGTGTAACATTGCAAGCTGTAGGATGGCGAGATCAATCAGGGCCACAGCAAAAAAAGTGAAGGTGAGAGACACCTGACTGCGCTTGATGGCAAGAATGAAAAAAAGGCACAGATAAAAAGAGGAGGTCAGAGGAAAGTATAAGGAAGAAAAAATGCAAACAAAAAAGTTTATCCTGTAACCTGGTACGAGGCCTGCAAATAACAGAGGCCATCTTTCATTTATTGACCCCTTCGAATCAATGTGATGTTTGATGAAAGCCGTTTCCCCAGAGAGCAAACAAGAGAACCAATCAGTGCTCTTTAAACAGAATAAGAATGGAGGAATCATCTTCTCCCATCAGACAAAACAACACTGTCAAAAAATCTGTGAGGACATCAAAAAATCAAATCTTTCTTGATGAAACAGAAAAAATACATATTTTTTATTAAATAGTTGCTTCTTCAATAATTATTAATACTTAAATGTAACATAACTTACAAACTAAGCCATAGTCTCCACATCATTTTACTATACACAAAACAAAACAAAACCTGTTCAATTCTTAGTACTTTTTACATCTGTTGACATTCACAGATTAACTTTTAGGTACCTTTCTGTTTTATTAATCTTCTTTAGGCACATGTACTCACAGGTATAGCTGCAGTTGAAAAAGAAAATAGTTTTCCCTGTATAAAAAAGACAACCATGTTTCCTCAATCTCTGAGATTAAATCCGACCAACCCAAACATTTCTTGTTTTGGATCAGTAAGGATAATAATAATGTATATTTATGAAGTACCATGATAGTGAGAGAACAGACTTTTAAAAATTATTTTAGCCAGAAATTATCATACATTTCCTTATTAGTCGATATCAAACTTAGGTCAAACATTCTCCTTTTTCTCACATTAGTTTGCTGAAATGTTGGCTAATTCCTTTGGACATAACTGGTGTAACTCAGGCCGGTTTGTAGGCCAAGTTGCTCAACATACAACATACAGTATAACTTTTAATTTCTGCTGACACATTTTCTATGGGACAGAGATCGGGGCTTTATGATGATCACCCCTAATCTTTGACTTTGTTGTTCTTAAAACACTCTATAACTAATTTCCTGGTATGCTTATTATCATGATTCATTTAAAATACGCAATGTGTGCCTACGCTTTAACATTGTGGCCTGATATTAAGTCTCAGTATCTCCACATAATGTTATTTCCTGTAAAATGCATCCATTTTGAGAAAGGCATCAGTTCTTCCTTCAGCAAAACACCCACACACCATGACGCTGCCGCCTTCGTACTTTAAAGTTGGGATGGTGAGCACAAGCTTGCATTGTATCATCTTTTTCCTCAAAATGTACCACGAATTATTATGTCCACTTCATCAAACCATAGGAGATGTCTTTAAAAACTAAGGTCTTTTTTCTCTGTGAACATTTGCAAGCTGTAATCGGTCTTTGTTTGTCATTTTGAAGTAATGTGTCCTTCATTGCTAAGTATCTTTTAGTGCATTTTGGTGTAAGACTTGCTTCAGTGTAGCCAGCATTATCAATCACCTTTACAAGATTTTTTTGCTTTTGTTTTAGGGTTGTTTGGAATTTGTAAGACTGATTAATCTCTGTAAAATGTAACAAGGAGAGTTTCTGAAGAATATGATGGCAAGACATCCTTGTGCTATTTATGCTTACTTATAATTGCATGAATGGGAGATCTGAGATTTCTAGAGCTTGAACCCATGGATCAATCAGCCTAGTTGACATTCAGAATCATCATGAAATCTTGTCTGATTTTATTTGATTTAGCCATGATGTCACACAAAAGAAGTGTTGCCTTGAATTACATCAATAGGCGTTTCTCCATTTAACATAATTTTTGTGAAATAACATATTAGAAGAAAACAAAACCTCATCTGGGCTTTTCAATAATGTTTGTAGTCATAGTGCTTTAACCATATGCAAACTTCAAACTGAAGAAAGTAATTTGATGACAAATAAACAAACTTTTATATGCATTTAGAAAAAAAAGGATTGGTAATCTAACTGACCTCAAAATGGGACAGTTAAGAGGGATTTAATATCAGACAGTGAAAAGGTGATGAGATTTTTATATGTAAACATTTGCTTCGACTGCAGCCAACGTAGAGTTATCTTACAACCGTTTTTGAATTTCTGGCCGACTGGTCATTTGCCAGAGCCATCAGGTTAAAAACTGTCTGATTCCGCTCACAGACTATTTCTTTGTGCATCTCTAGTGATAAAAATAACATTTCAAAGGAGAATAATGCAAGAAAACGAAGTTTCCCAAACAAAAATTGATACTAGGAACACCATTGTTTTTTTCTTCTGAAAGCATTCAAATCAAGCTTGTTGTTGACTATGTCAAACTGCATAATAGAGCGAAAACAAAATGGCAATTCAGTCCGATTATCATACTAAAGAAAGAGAGAGCAAAGTTTCAATTATTTAATTTAGAGCGTCAATAGGGATTAAGAGGCAAAAAATTGCAGACAAGAATTCAAAGGCTGAGAGGGAAAAAACAAACAGGAAGAGACAAAGAAGAAAAGAAAAATGATAATCAAAAGGGTATAAAAGACACAGCAAGACAGTATGAAGGAATTAAGGTTGTGAATTTATGTGCAGAAAGCAGCGTGTTGGTTGTTCTGTCTGAACACAGCTGGAAACTCAGCGGATTGGCATCCTTCATTATGCAGCCGAGGCACGGCTGAGTGAGGGAGCAGCCTGTTTATACAGCTAAACCAAAATGCAAAGTCGGCTCCAGTCCCTCCACCTGACATGCATGCAGCCGCACACACAAAGATTAAAGCACTTAACTCATAAGCTTTCATTTACAAATGAACCTTCACAAACCCCCTCACAGCAAAGCTACGCATCCAACTAAACCACTGTCACAGCTCCACGTTTTTACAGATAAGCAGGTTAACTGTTTTACTGAGGTTAATGTAAGCAGAAATATGGTGTGCCGTGTTTACCTCTGATAAATACACACACTTTTAGACAAAATGCAAATTCAAACACACACAGCAACGCAGAGGCTTGCGGAATTAAATGTGACAGTAAAGACTGCTGAAACATCAATGATATGTTTTCTTTCACTCTTTGTTCGTTAATTAAAGGAGAAAGGGAAGGGCCAAACAAGTCGACAGAGGATGTAAAACTATACAGCAAAGATGCGGTTGGACATCATTAAGAAGGATAAACACAACAAACTGCCAACTGCGCATCACAGTTTCTTCTTATAAAGCTGATTAAAGTGTATATGTGCATGCCTTAGCCTGTGCTGCCTCTTCTTTGGTAGTTGCAGGTTTTTATATATTTTTCTTTACTTTAAATTTGTCTATGATTTCTCAAGGAGCTTATGCAAAAATACACATAGAAAATTCAAAGATGCACATGGTTTCTGTAGTCCACAAGCTTGACAGAAAACATGCAACAGAGGCATGATGTCTGAAAGGCACCTTGAACACCATATCTAAACCTGGCAAGGACTAAAATCAAATTCCATACGTTTCCAATAATTAATAGGAACCATGTAAATAAACTGATGGTTAACAGTGTTTTGTCCACTCTTACTAACTGAAAGTTGAGTGGAAGGAAAAAAATCAGGTAGAAAAGAAATACATTACCAACATTTGAAATGTTAACCAGTGTTTGAAGCAAAGACAAATCATGAGTTTTGGGGGAGATTCAGAAGGCGTAAACTGTGGCAATAGTTTGTGGCTGAATTTAAATTTGCAAAACATAGTAGTTAAAGTGTTGGGTAATTTATTGTAGATTTAATTATTTACATATTTAAATTGCTAAAACTCCATAGATAAAAGTAAGATACAACTGAAAATTCAACAAAACTAATATATATAAACGTGGGAAAACGCATCAGCTGAAATAATTTTTTTCCAATGAATAATTTTTTTCTTCAAAAATAACTTTCTGCTTTGTTTACATATTCTAATCCCTGAGATATCACAGGCTGTGCGGTTGTGGTTTAGTGCATCTGTGCTGGCGGATGCTTCTAATGAGCGATCCTTCCCTTCCAGCGCTCCCAGTATCAAACGTCTCCTTCCACTCCAGTCGTTTACCCGGGGACTGATTCTCTATAAAGTCAAAGCTCCTGCTTGTTCCAGCGCTGTGGCTTCAAACACCCGATGTGCCTTTTGGGGCTCCTCAAATATCTGCTCTCTTCCTTTTTCCTCTCCCCATCTCTTCCTCCTTTTCACTAGTTTTTGTTCCCCTTTTCAAGTCTTCCCAGGCGTCTCTGTCTCACCCCCCTTTCTTCTTTCAAGTCAAGACAGGTGGGAGCAAACAGGCTGGCAGTTTTCCTCTCTTTTTAATCCTCTTTCTTGTTTTCTCTCTGTGGCTGTTCTCCCTCTATCTCTCCCTTTCCATCTCTCTGTTTCACCAAATTGAGCTGGGAAAAGTCCTTGATCTACCATTTTCAAGGAGGGAAGTCGACTTTGGTGGGGTTTTTATTTTTTACACAAATACACAACAACAAATCCTTGTGGTGGTGGTCTGCTATGCATACAGTACCTCTTAAAAGTCTACACACATCTGTTAAAATTTTTTTAACAAATTTGTTAGGGAAATGCAAATTATTTCACAACTTGCGCTCCACAGTGGCAGAGTTGGTAAGCACTGTTTCCTTGCATCAAGAAGCTCCCAGGTTTGAAACAAGGCCTGGGGTGTTTCTGCATGGAGTTTGCATGTTCTCCTGTGTATCTCTGCTTCGCCCTGAAATGGACTGGCAACCTCTCCAGGGTGTACCCCACCTCTCACTCAATGATTGCTTGAGATAGACATCAGTTTACTCAAGGAGCGCGTTTTTACCATTATAACTTGCGCGTAGGTTGACCTGATCTTTTTCTGATGGGGTAATCTGTTTGCCCGCTCCTCTCAGCCGCCGTTTTTCAATAGACAATTGGCCCTAGGATCAGCTACAGATATCCACAAATCACACTGTTTCAGCACAAAAAGGCACACAGAGCAGCAGAAATACCAAGAGATCGACATAGAAGAAGCAGGGCTTGTTGCTGTGTTTTCTCTTTGCTGTTGTTACAAACTGCTTTGACAGCAACTCTTCTGCTCATTTTCCTCTCAATTACAACCAATCATCTTGATTTAACCACAGCTGAGTGGCTTCACAAACAGCCATCTGGACACGGTGAAATGGACACACGCGTATGAGGAATACCAAACCAAATTACCCTGAAGTTCCAATAGTGGAAACACACCTAACATAGATGACTGGTGGAACTTCTTAAAAATAATGTCACTTTTATCTTATACAGTTTACAAGAAAAATAAATTTGTTAGAGGATGGGACATAAAAGGGTGCAAAAAACTGAATTGCATAGGTACAAATTGTCAGAGAACATTTTGATTCAGTTTTATTGTTCAGTATTCTTACGATCAAACATACCATGAATTGCATTTAATCTGATTAACCTGAAGCAATATTATGCTCTCCTACTTAGATTTTTTAAATATTTCTACATTTGCGCTGTTCAAGTAAAACCATAATTTGCAAACAGATTACAAAGAATCACAAGGAACGTACTGTAAGAAGTATCACTCAAGAGAAAAGTTTATTTTCCACATTATAAGTTATAAACACCATGGCAGAGTAAATACAGTTATCAACAACTAAAGAAAAGGTGGGACATTACATGAAGTCAGTTTTAATTTGCAAACAACACAGTGAGCTAATTAAAAATCAAATTAAAGTTGTGAGTAAGTTTTTTTGGGGGGTTTTGGAAGGGTGGGGTTTGTGGGATCATTTGAATCCGTAAAGCACTTTGAGAAGCTATGTAGTTGAAAAGCGCTTTATAAATAAAGTTTGTTTGATTGATTGAACTAAAAACGTGAGTGCTGACCAACTCAATAAACTCAAAATGTGTATTAGGAAAAAATTGAAGAACCTATTTTTAAGTAATTAGTTTATATTTCAGTATAATTGTACATTATATATTGAGAGGTTGTGATTTATCATGGACTTCAGAAAATCCTGGCACTTTAACAGGTTTGTAAACTATTAAATCGGTAATGCCAAATAAGGTTTTACTGATTTATATGCTCTTATGAAACATAGTTAAAGTTGAATATAAAATGTTAAAATTCTACATTTTACTGTAATAGATTTATGATAGCAATCTGTGGTCACTTGAAAGAAATACGAAAGTCTGCAAACATTTTCAGGCTTGTAAGAAGGTTCACAGTCTGGTGACCCATTCCTGGCTTTATTTGACCACATGTTTCTTTCATTGTTCTGTGGAAGGACCTAGTGATACCCAGCTTATGCATTTCTGACAAAGGAGACCAGAATGTACTTGTATATTCATGCATTTGAAAGACTTTATTATGCTTCATGTGGTAGAAATCACATAAAGAATAAATATGTTTTTAGCTTTTTATTATTCTTGAGAGATTTGCCCTGATCCTACTGGAATTAAACTCTGATTGTGTGATGAAAGGTTAATGACTGAGAGGAAATTGTAAATAGTGTAAAAAAACAAAAAGCAGCAGATGTTTTGGGAGAATCCTCTGGCATGATTCGAGATACTTTTCTTTCTAGGGAATTCTTAATATGACCACCTACTGTATATGTGCAGTACAGGTATTTCAGAGCTTCTACTGGGATAACTGCTTTTCATCTGGAGAGAGATCTATGTTAAACATTAAATGTGTAAGAAAAGTACAAATTATAGAGCAGCATTGGAATAAATCCGTGCCAAGACTAACAGTAAAATTAATATCTAAAAACATGAAGAACAGAACATGGAGCTTAAAATAAAAGAGCAAACGTGAATGGAAAAATCATCAAGTGGCAAAAACAAAAAATAATCATAACCAAATATAATCGAAATAAAGACTTTAAAAGTGAGTAACAGAACACAAAGAGCCACATGTCAACACAACCACATGCCAAAGAAAAGCTTTTCTTCAGCATGGACACCAATGCTAATCAGTGTTGATAGTAAGACGGATGGAGAAAAACAAAGTGCAATCCTGGAAGAAAAACCTGGAAGACGCTGCAAAAGACGAGACTAGAGATGACATCCCGCTTCTAGTAAGACAACGACCTCAAACAAAACCAGATCAACAGTGGACTGGCTTAGATCAAACAATACCCATGAGTTGGAATGGCCTAGTTAAAGTCTAGGCCTAAATCAAGTTGAGAACATGTAGTAAGACTTGACAACTGATGCTCACAGACACTATATGTATCGATAACACATCAATTTAATCTGACTTAGCTTGGGCTATCTGGCAAACAATTATTTGGAAATATTTCAGTCTCTAGATGTGTTAAACTGACAGAGATAAAAACAAAAGATTTACAGCTGCACCTACAAAAGATGTTTCCACAAAGCACTGAATCAGGTGATCTGAATATATGTACACTCGACAGCATTTAGATATTTATTTGTAAATCATTTTGGAGAGTATTCTCTTTCCACTTCAGTTTGTGTTAATCCCAATATCCAAATAACATTTCATGGTTGTAAAGTATTAAATGAATAAAGGTTCTGGGGCTATGAACCATAACTGACACTTACGTATTTGGTATATCATCTCAATAAATATATTCTTAATAAGTGATCAATGAAACCATTTGGGTCATCACCAAATTACCCATATGTTGCTGTTTTGCATCAATATCCAATATATGTGTATCACTCACCTTTTTACTTTACAAATGTACTTACATATACACACAAAAAGAAAACACATTTGTTAAAAGCCTTAAATAAAAATCAAAGTATATTTATAACGGTTAAAAAAAGAGAAACGTATTGCTGTATTGTTCATCTTAAGTCTTCGTAGGACTACAAAGTCTCAGAAAAACCTTTTAAATTTCACTTTTAAAGCAAGAATAAAAACATGGACTGATAAATAAATAAATTCAGCTTTTTTTCTCTCCCAGATTTCTATTTCCCATGCAAAAGCTGAGACGCTAGCTCTTTAAAGGAAAATTCAATTTCAGCCATGAAGGAGAAACTGTAATTCGGGCTGCATTTAATAATAAAACAATCTAAAGAAAGCTATAATTGAACAGTGAGTGGTCAAAGAGCAGAATCGGCCCTCAAGCAGGACCGAGTTAATTTATGGATAAAAATCCTATTACTATGTGTCTGGTGGCACAAAGCCATCAGTAATAAACAGAGGGGAGACAGCTCAGCTTTAAATGAAATACAGTGTGTAAGCGGGAAAAGGCTTTCCCTCCCTTTTTATTACTCCCTTTATAAAATCATCCCAATTACAAAGCTAATTTTAGCCTTAAGTTTGTGGTGTATATTTTTTTATTTTACCTTTCCAATAAATGAGCTCAACACAAAGAGGCTTGGTATAACAGACAGAGGTCTGACTTCTTCACAAGTCACCGGAAAGAGTGTTCCTGTTTGTGTGTGTGAAATACAAAGAAAAAGAGCAAGAGATGTAACAGCATGATCTCCCCCCCCAAAAAAAATGTGTGAGAGACGTGAAGACGACAGCTTGCATGAAAATCCCCACATTTGCGACTGAGCGAGTGAATCTGAGCCCGGTGCATTATGTTGTGGCATGTTTCAGAGCGTACACAACTGCCAAAATGTCATTCCAGTAACACAACGATCATCAAAGCCCGCGCTATCTATCCTAAAGACCATCTAGTGATATTCATAAAGAGCATAGCAGATAACAGCCTTGTCATGTTAGCTTCTCTATAATCCAGATGGGTCGGCTTTCATCTCAACTAGCTTTCGCATGTGTGTGTGTGTGCAAGCTACAGAGAGAAGATGATCATATATGCTCTTGTTGTTAACACTTTTTTCTCAGAGATCAGAGTAATGTCAAAATAACTGCATACTGGCAGGTGACAACGGTGCACATTCACCAGAATATCATCTCTGAAACCGATTTACGTTTACTCACTTTCAGAGCAAACACACAAAGAGTCATCAGGCATACACACACACGTTCACGCAAGTGTACGGCACACACAAACACACTCAGTGTTTCCCTCCAGACAGGTGTAGTAAAGTCATTCGAGGTATTTGAGCTCTTGTAGCACAGCCAGCAACATCCTCGGTCTAATTACCTTTGGGACACCAACATCACGCCAGCAGCAAAACTAGATGTGTGCAGTTTGAGTGTGTGTGGGTTTTCGCACAAGTAATATCGAAACTCTTGACAGTTGATTTTTGTGTTAGTTTTGAAACTGTATCCAGTCTTTAACCAAATGACATCCTCAAAGTTTAAGAGTTTTCTCTTATTATAGTTTTTTTTTACTTTTTTAACTCAGTTAAACTAAATTTAAGTGAGGTTAGACTAAAGTGTGGGATTGAACTTGATTGATATATAATGAACTCATTAGTGGGGATTTTGTAACAGGAATGTAAAATGTAGAATGGCCTCATGTAATATTGATAGCAATGCACTTTATAACATTTTCTTCAGACATGAATAAACCAATTTTTACCTTGATTTGCCCTGTCCAGGAGTCTTTTTTTTTTTTAAGCTTGCTCACGCACAAAATGGTGTCTTAAAACTACGTAAGCAACTTTTAGGGCCAAGTTTGGGATTTATAGAAAAGGATGCATCGGAAAATGTGTATAACTTTAAGTGCGTTAATAACCTTGCTGATGCAATTTCTGGACATGGAAGACACTGACAGTACAGCAGGAGGGATACCAAAATTGTGAATTTAAGCCACATTTATAGACTTGTAGAGCATTGCACACACAGACCAACACACAACCAACAACCCCCCCAACACGCCTGTTTTCATGTGTATGTCTTCGAATTATATATCAATTGCATGTATTGGTGCATGTGTGAAGTACAAATATGCTGCAGCATACCTTCTGCATAATGCTGCACAATGGACGCAGTGGCACTCCTTGAACATCAGACACACAAGGAATCTAAATCCACTGGATTTAGACTCCTTGAAGCAGACATATTAGATCTATTTTCTGAACTTCACTTGTTATTAGATCTTCTGACCCGCTGGAATCATGCATCCCGTCCCCTGCTCTTCTTATGTCAAACACACTGCTTCATCAATGCTGTGTCACTTGCAACTTCTGTTTATTTTTATGACCCCAAATAAATATTTTGCATGGATGACACTTTTTAAAAGTAGATTAACGGCACCTTTTCGTCAGGCTTTTAATATCTATACGTTAGGGGTGTTGCAATCGATAGAAATTACGTCACGACTTCGCACATCGAAATCCAAAAGGATCGCGATCATCTCCTCCCATGTTTACATACAGTAGTGTGACTAGCGCCCCACTTGGAGACTCCATAGCAACAGTAAGCAGGCAACTGTATATTAACTCAGATTTCCTCATCAGAAGTAACCACACATTGCATTTTTACCAACAAGTAACTGACCAGTTCTCCTACAACTTACAACAACAGCTAGCAATATAATTAACGGCTGTATCACAATAAGAGTATCCCCCCTTTAAACAGAGCACGCGTCTACATTGCACATTAGCTGACGGCAGCTAGTAGCTATTAGCTAGGCATCAGTTAAACCACGGCTAGGACAGATGAAGAAAGAAGCAGTGGGACCGAAGCCGAAGCCACATTTTCTACTCTCAAACCACAGGCTAGGAAATTCTAAGGTCCTGATGAGTTAAGTCGATATTCGCGTTGTAAACAAGAGGACTTTGTTGCACTGTTTGCTGCACATTTTCTCGGTCCTCTGAGCCAGCTGGAGCCATTGTGTCTCCTTTATTTAAGAAAAATGGCGCTGCAGTAACTAAAAAGAGTCGCTAGATGGCAGCTACCCTCTGTTACCAATCATTTCTGTAGTTTATTTAAACAAGATTATTACACTTAGATTGTAAATAAATATTTTCAATCTGACCATTACTGCCTAATGTGATATATTACACAAAAATAATGGAAACTGAATCACTTATGTCTTTTGAAATGAGATTAACTCTACAAAACCTAATGAATAAAACCCATGATCACAGACTAGACTGGTCTAAAAATAGCATAGGGCTCTGTACTGTAAGAAAAAAAAAGAGAATCAAATCATGACACTAAAATCAAGTATTTGGAGAATCATGCCACCCCTACTAGGAGTGCTTAAACCTACTATGTTCTAGTGCAATTTAATGTTATTAGCTTTAATTATCTTCTATTTCACTAAAAGAAGTAATCCTATAATTAAAAATATATATATTTAATGTTCTTATTTGCTGTGATGGACTGGCGATCTGTCCAGGGTGTATTCCGCCTCTTGCCCGTTGACAGCTGGAGATAGGCACCAGCCCCCCGCGACCCCTTGAGGAATTAGTGGTTCAGAAAATGGATGGATGGATGTTCTTATTTGTTTCATCTATTGTGACGCTGCTTTCTTTCTCTTTTTTCTTTGCTTTCTTTTTCTTTGATACTCTCGTCTTGTTACACATTTTCTTTTTGTACCTATATTTTTGTCTTTTGATGTGACGTGAAGCACTCCTTTCGCCTTTGGCCGAGTAAAGCGCTGTTATAGATCAATATTGATTGATTAAAATAAAATGGTCTTCAGTGCCTACACATGCCTTCAGCTGTCTCTGTGGAGTTGTTTTCTCTGCCTTTCGGTTGCCATGGTTACCTATGAAACGCCCATATTAGCTGTTTTAAGTCACGCAGGCTATTCACTAGACACTTTGCGTTGACCGTTTATGGCAGAAAGTGGATCTGTAGGAGGCAGGATATGATCAAAAAAAAAGCTGAGCACATTTCTATGAATAGTCTGATTTAGGGAAATTGCGTGCAGCTGTGCGTACTCCAAGTTTGATAGATCAGAAACTTACAGGCGTAAGTAAAACAAGTTGCTGATATTAAGTACGATTTAAGTAAGGATTCTATGCAAAGCTTTATAAAAGCGACGCCAGTTCCTTAAAAAAAAAAAAAAAAAAAAATGTTTTCCCCTATTATGGAATGTAGCATACTAAGCCCTATCAGATGACAATACTTATCGGTGTGGATGCTACTGATGGTTTGGTTGGTGTAGTGATGCATCAACACAACTAATGTTAAAGAACAGAGGACTGATTTTGCTGACCCCTTCTCTAGAATGTACACACAGAAAATGCTGTTTGTATAATGTGATATCAATCACTTAAATGAGATGCTAAAGGCAGGAAAAAATACAACTCATTAATAAGTTTTAAAATTTGTTAAAATCATATTTTATAGTGAGTGCTCTCTTAATATTATTTCTTAAAGAGAAACTGGAATCTAAAGCTTTACAAATCTAGCAATTAAAAATTGTCCGTAAAATTATCTAATTGACAAGAAACGTCTACACTTTTTAGGACTGAATAAAGCTCCAAAGTTCATCTTGTGACATACTTTTTTTGTTAAAGGTTTTTATTTACACGATAAATTATGA
Source organism: Apricaphanius iberus (assembly GCA_028564705.1). Taxonomy (NCBI): domain Eukaryota; kingdom Metazoa; phylum Chordata; class Actinopteri; order Cyprinodontiformes; family Aphaniidae; genus Apricaphanius; species Apricaphanius iberus. The sequence continues at coordinate 444,974 of JAPXFQ010002501.1, read as the reverse complement.
ATTTGTCCTTCCAAGTTTTACTGATTTTCAAGGTATGGTTTTGGTATTTGCACCCACGTGTAAAAATTCTGAAAATACTTGCAACAAAATGTTTGCAGAGTAGCAATTTATTACAATAAATATGTGGCTGCTTTTAAAAACTTTTCTGCAAGAAGGAAGAAAACTAGACAGCATAAAGAGGAACTTCATTGATAAGAAAGAAGCAACAGAAAAGGTGCCTGATTTCCCAAGGGCTCTTTGGTAGGTTTTGAAACCAAGATTAAGTAGCTATCGCCCCCGAAAAATAGAAAAAAAGTCAAATGGCTACTATTTTAGTGCGCTGAATTTCTCTTGTTATAATTGTATATTTGCTGCTCTGTGGCCACATTTGTGCAGTATTTTTCCATAAGAGATGATCAGAAGGAGCATTAGGCCCAGTCAAATCAATAGCTTGTTACAGTGCCCTAATGTCTTTCACTGAGAGATACACTGAGAGAGCACACAAACATAGACATCCACACACTCACACACACACAATGCATTTAAAGAGGATGAGCATCAGAGCTCACGACCAATGGGTAAGCATATATGAAGAGTAAAAATGCTAACCCTAAACTAAGTTTTAGAAAACAAGCTAATTTCAAACTCTCCTGTAATCAAATATCGCAGGAAAGAAATATGGAAGGAAAAGTCAAGATGAGTTATGAGTGTGATTAAGAGCACTGTTAATAAAAAATAAATAACTAAATGAATAACAAATAATAATAAATAAATAACATCCAGCCAAATCTGAGCACATAATTTTGTAACAGACAAAGTCATATTGACTTCTCTACAAGTGCTCTATTTTAGTTTGCAAACAGTTGTCAGGGTAAAAACAATCCACCACATATGTCCATTTCCTTTTTTTAATACAGTATCCAATGTAGTTTAATTAGTTTTATTCTTTATTTTTTCTTCTTAAGTTTATATGCTTATATTTCCAAAGTCACATTCCTTGTTTTTTGCACACATTCTTGGCCAATAAAGCTAATTCTGATTGTCTTTGTCATTCTGATAATTTTTCAACCGTCTAGCTTAATTTTAACCAGATCACACAGTTATCTATGATTCTCCCCATGAGCCACTAAAATTATTGTATTTCTCCAAACTGACTGATGTTAAGTTCAATTTATCACAACTTAAGTGGGTATTAAATCCATCCAATAAGTGATTTTCTGATATTCTCTAAGGGTAGAGTGACTTTCTAACGTCATAAAGTCAAATTTAAAAATTCATTTCTTTCTTTATCTGTTTGGAAATAAAATGTATTCATCACTTCAGGTTAGAAAATGCTTAATTACTGCAACCTTTTGACCTTCATTGGACTATGGAGACGTGCTTTTTATGAATGCAAATATGTAAAGAGGTTGGCCTATGCCTGCTGTGCTTTGCATTTTAAGTGTCTTAATTCTACCTACTTTTTGCAAAGGTCTTCCTGGGGTCTAAACTGGGATGAGAAAATAGTGTTAAAATAAGAACTACATTTTTCAAACCATAACGAACGAGTGGACTTGAAGTTGTCAGAACTGGCTACTTCAGAAAAGGTTTAAGCCCGAGAAATGGCTCAAACATATGAGCATAGATAATCAGCATCCATTTAAAATATGAAGCTGTAGCAATGGTTATATATCATCCTTTTAAAAGTGTAAAACGTGATATTCCCATGTGTTTAAATTCATATTTGCTCACCAAGCTGTTTGTCTACATGTACAAATCATCATTGCTAGTGACTGGTTAATCAAGGTTGAAAAGCCTCTTTATCTGCTATAAAGTCCTGTTTCTAAAATGATTTAAAAAGTGATGGACATATTTCAAAGTAATGTGAATTAATTGATTAATTACATGCTAGTAAATGCATCTAGGGAATATGTCACTAGAAGATCATTAGAGTGTTTTAAACTGACGCCAGTTGGGAGCAGATTGATTTCCTTTTTCACCACTGTGAGAAGTGTTTTGTTAACATTGAGAGACTAGACATTAAGAGAATATCATGTTTTATTTAAAGGCAAAGGGGTTTGAACAAAAGGGTGTTCAAGTTCCTGTCCAGCTGTGGGTCGCTGTACAACAATCTACTTATATATATACAAAAAACTTTAGCTTATTCCTTATGTAAAGGGCATTTTTCTTATAACACAATTTAAACTTTACTTTATTGTTTTCAACCGAAGTTAAAGTCAGTTTTAAACCTATAACAACAGATAGTGAGCAGCAGAGCTGCTCTGATTAGAATTTTATTTCTTCAAAGTAAGAAAAAGAGAGAATGGATCTCCTGCAGCTTTCCAACACTGGCTGCAAGACGAGAAGTTACCGAAGAAGGAGGAAGAGTAGCCGAAAGACATATTTAAGTAGGTTTTCCAGCGTAATTATCACAGATATGCTGAGAGTAGTTACATCGAGGAACACTAAAGGTTGCTTTAAGAGGGCATTAACTGCCTGCAGGGAAGTGTGATTTAGGACATGTAAGTGATAAAGAGGTGGACAGTTTTCATCTCACATATTATCACTTTTAATCAAATCTACAAGTGATTTTGTGCCTCTGTAAATGACCTTTTATTACCAGCTGAATGCACTCTGTTGACCTTCCCTTGCAGCTCCAGCTAGCCTTGCACTTAGCGATGCTCTTGTGGGTTTGCAGAAATACGGAAAATAGGCCCACTTAAAACACACACTAACAGTTGTGTTTGTCCTTCCTCTTCTGCACGTACGTGCACACACACTCCACCAACAGCATAGCATCCCTCTGTTTACGCCTTTGTTTTGCCAGTTTTACGTTCTCCCTGGCTGAGGGTTTGAAAGTGATTGCCAATGCAGTCCACTTCATTAGCATGAGAACAAAAAAACAGTGTGGAGAACGTATTATCACTTCATAGAGCGAGAAAGACCAAGAGCTGTCTTCACGTTTGTTTACATAGCTGTTGAGTACAGGCATTTTTCTAACGGCGCTGCCACTGCCGTCTCATGAGTATGTGGAGTTTTCTGCAGCACAGCCCGAAGGTAAAGTAGAAATAAGACACCAGCAGATAGAAAGACAAACGGCAGTAGATGTTAAATATGCTCATTTATGTGCAAGCAACAGCATGATTCAGAGTAAATATTTAGATTATAGACCTGAAAAATATAATTTATCAAAGTAAATGACGTAAAACCATTTTCCGATCCCTTATGTCTCAATTAACCACTAATCACTCATCCCTTAATTGAAGGCACAAAGACCAGTGATTTAAATATTCCCATAGAAATGGTAGACTGATTCCCAAAGCTGATACAGAGCTTTGCTTACAGCATTTCTTTTTATATAGTGAAGGAAATATGAGCAATAATGGCTGACATAATGCTATACATACAAATAGTGCTAGATATGAGCTGACAGTTTCTTTACATTGTCAGTTTTCCCTCAGCCAGAAAGCTAGTGCTGGTCATTTTGTCTATTAGTTTAATTTGTTTTGACAAATAAGTGAAATGAGTTTTAGAAAGAAAAAATATTTAGCACTCACATCTGTACATAGGTATACAATGATTTGCTTAGAGTTGGAAGTAGAAAACAATGCAATGATAGCTCCTTGATAGGAAATGGGAATGAGGAGCAAAAATTGAGGAGGGGGAAAATTAAGCTGGACCCTTCACTTGCTTTCAAAAAAGACAAACTTGTTTGTATATTTGGTCACAGAAAGTATATACCATTGTGTGTGAAACTGAACAAGTACCTACCAGTCTTAATCTAACACTGTATTAAAACTGCAGTTAAGCCAAAATGAGCATGTCTGCAGGCTGGCTCCTGCAGCAGATAGCCTGACTACTGGTCCAGGTGATATCCGCCTACTACACTTATATTACTTTGTAAAAAGAACAGAAAGAAGGGAAAATGTACTACCCAACAGCACTTCATCCAATATACATGTTCTATTTCTTCTATATTTCTGCTTAAATCTAAGTATCATACAGTAAAAATATAATGTATAAAATACAATTTATTATTAGATAACTGCATCAATTGATGTTTTATTATTTTAGCAGTGGTGGGAGTAATTGTTGCTTTTTTGTTTTAAAGTAACGCAATGAAAGCTGTAAACAGTGCAAATAGAGATGCTAAAACAGTTTTTTACTACTTGACCATGCCTAAATATAGCAAGGTACAGATTTTAAGGATTGTTATGAAAGTTAAAACATTTAATGGAAAAATAACAATGCCATAACTATGCATGTCATTTTACATGTTTCAGAATGTGTTGAAGCATTTCTTTTTATAAAATGAAGGAAATATCAGCAACAATGGCTGACATAATGCTATACATAGAAATAGAACTAGATATGAGCTGACAGTTTCTTTACGTTGTAAGTTTTCCCTCAGCCAGAAAACTGGTGCTGGTCATTTTGTCTATTAGTTTAATTTGTTTTGAAAAATAAGTGAAATGAGGTTTAGAAAATAACCCGAGATTAGCCGTTGGCAATGCAGGATTTGAATTCCAGTGAATTGCAGTGCAGTGTAATCGTTTAACCACTTGGGGCACTAAACTAACAAATTTTTTGTTACAAAATTAATATTTTCACTAAAATGTACTAAAATAAATAAAATAATTACTAAAAAATGTAGATAGTGCTATTATATACTCAATTATACAGTTTATCAACAAAACAAAGTAGATTTTGGGGTGAGTTACTCTTTAAGCTGCATGGTGGAAACATAGAGCTAAACCAAATAATTTTGGCAGATGACATGGCTGTCTATCAAGTAGATGCTTGATATAAGTGGATTCTTGTTAGCCTGGAGGCTCCGTCCAAGCCTTGACCTCCTGATGTTTTTTTAGCCTAACATTAACTGAGCAGTTTTAGAGTATGGACAGGAATCTTTGACATTATGTTTAAAATGTATTACTTTCTCATTTTATCTACTATCTAGAACATGGTAAGTTCATTGTATTTCAAAGTTTGATGCAATTGTGGTTCTATTATAAATTTAGTTGATAGAACAGACCATCCAGTACCAGAAATGAACCAGTTTATATCAAATAGACTTTACAGTGAGTGTAAATTACTATGAGTCCATACAGCAGAGACCAAGATGCAATGGCTTGAAGAACTACCATTTTAAGACTAATTCTTCTCTCTATCCTTCTCTCATTCCTTATTCTGTAGCCTGCAGGGAGGTGCACCAGCAGAGGGGAAGGGAATATAGAGCAGAGACAAAAGTAGCAATCCAGAAAAAGCTATTTGGAGCAGGTTGACCTCAAGGTCATCTGGTTGGCTAGCTTCCTGGTTAAAGGGGATTGGTGGGAAATGGAAGCAGCACCTGTTAGCCAATCGCAGAGCGGCGAACAGAAATCAATGGAGTTCCAGAGAAAATGTCAGTGGGGACTGACCTTTTGGAGACTACAGCCCCCTGAGCCAGAGAGGAGAAGGAGGAGGAGGAGAAGACAGGAAATAAGAAGGAGATGAGGTCAAGAAGAAAAAAACAGGATAGAGAAAATGAGATAGAAATGAGAGACCGCGGGGATGAGGATAAATTAGAACAGGAGAAACTGAAACAGATAGACAGCCCATGGAAATAAGAAGTAACAAGTGAAAATGTTTAGAGGTACAAATAAAATGTTGTTTTCTTAATATGACAGTACTCCATTTACATGCATAATTCACTGCTAATAGTATACTACGACTGATTTACTGACATTTAGAGAGCATACAGTTCTATAAAGATCTTCAAACTCCAGGGATTTTTTTAAATCAGACAATGAAAATCATAAAAAGGATTTCAGAATAATCTGAGCAGTTTCATATAAACACACTTATAGACTAATTGAGAGAAGTTGCAAAACATAACTTCTTTGTTCTTACGTGAAGCCTTGACATTTCTTCACAAAACAGAGGCAGAATTGAGTTTGTGAAGGAACTTGAGTGAAAATCATTGCTGAGATGGAAAAAAAATTATTTCAAGAGAGGAGAAAGAAGACAGGTTGACCTTCACTGTCTCCATCCCTGCTGCTTTCCCATCTTAAACCAGCATCTGTGGACCCAGGAGGGGCAAGTCCGACCCATAGAGATGGGAGAACACATGCTCTCAATCTTAGGATGTTCATAATGTGAATATTTCCTCTCTTGCTTTCTTACCCATCCTCTTTAATAAATTAAGAGATCTCGACAGAATCAGACACACAACAATTGAGGTTGATAATTGATTTTATTTAACCCTATGAGAACAAATATATTTTCAAAACAAGATGTCTGACATTTCGTTTTTCTGACCAAAATTGTTTCAAATTAGTGTAAAATTGGTGTAAAGCTACTGTCACAACGTTTTTCTATCTTGCCATGTCTGCTGGTATATTATAAAACATATTATGCAGGCAGGATAATCCATATAGAATCCATAGATTCTATATCAATGCTAAAATGCTATTAAAGATTTGAGCTCTGGTACTGAGCAGGGTATATACAAATTATGACATCTTTAGAAGAATATGTAAACATTTTTATTTATTTATACACATTAAAATCTTTTATTCTTTTATTGCCTTTTGTGAGTTGCCGGTGTCATTTCCTATCAGAAATAACTTCTTGTGTGTTATTTTCTTATAAGAGCATGTCCTCTGAAATGCCAGAGAAATTATTTACATTAAGATGAATGGGGTGCTGATAGTATGCTGCAACAGGTAAGGAAGGGAAAATTCTACATTCAGAAACCTGTGATAACTCTGATCATAAATCAGGTATGAATGAAAGCTTTTGTGGTTTTGAAATTGTAACTAGAAAACCTTGATACTGCTAATCAACCAAGACTATAAAGCACGTGTTCAGTTGATAAATTTAAGCTTTTGCACTTCACAAAGTCCTTCAAAAGAACAATAGACATGAAACTTTTTCCTTTAGCTCCAAGTGGGGGACCAATACATGTCCCCTGGTTAAAATTCTCATGTGGAATCTCTTGTGCTCATTCTGTCCTGAGCACAAACCGGAAGGTGAGAGATTACAAATGAAAATCATCTCCACCATTTTATCCATGACATCGCCATGATAACAACATCCCGAGCCCATTCACCTCCCCTTCTGTCACTATTTCTCCACGTCGACCTCGTCTCATCACTCCCCTCCTCTTCTCCTTCTCTGCTCTGTCCCAGGTTGTTTTTAATTGGGAAGCGGGCTGATGGAAGGAAGGACGAGCGCTCCTCTAAGCCTGGCTGCTCTTTGATGAGGAAAGGAGAGTGCAGCAGCGGGTCTTTCTCTCCTTTTTCCCATCTCAAACCCTACTACCACTCCCAACACGCACACATATTCCCTTTTCTCTTACACACCCCCACTCACAAGACAGCATTTCTCTTTGAACTGAGCGCTGCAGTGTGTTCAAAGAAAAGGCGAAGGCAAAAATACGGGGGAGAGAGAAGGACACTTCAAGGTGAATTTGATTTCCACTTTGTTTTAACCCACACACACAATTACACGCGGTGCCCAAGCTGAGCCTCCAAGCAGGCACATGCTTGCTGGACTACCTCAGAGAAGCCACTGAAATGCACCCCTGCACACACTTTATTCGTTTCTATACTTTGTCTCATGCATATTTATTAATTTTCCTCATAACAGTGGATCACCTTTAAACTTCTCTCTTCTGCAGTCTGTTTGTATATGTGTGCGAGTGTTTACAGAGTATGCATATTGAGTGTGTAGGAGCAGAATGACTCACACAATTTTGAATTAAATGGTGCTATTGGACAAAGTAACACAGCACAACACCGTAGCTTTAACCCTGAGTGTGTGTGTTTGGGTCCGGTCAATTAAACCAATCAAGTCAAGTACAATTCGCCCACCGCGTTGCATATTGATAAGGCTGTGAGTGCAATGGGGTGATCAGGACAAAACTGCTATGATCCCTGCATGCACTTCAGCCGCCAACGCCGACCAAAACTCAGGACGTAAACACTTTACACCACTTAGCTTCGCCACACTCCACACAAAACCATGCAAAAGCTGGCCTGACAGAATGACAAATATTGCCTTCCATCCAGAACGAATGAGGTAATGACAAAAGAGGAAAAAGAAGAAAAAAGAATCAACGGCTCATTAGAAAGATAAAAACGTCCTAAAGGCCCGAGGGGGGAACAAAAGGGGGTGGGAACAAGAAATGAAAAAGAAGAGAGAGAAAGAGAGTTGAGAGACGACAAATCATAACAGCTGTAACTCAATTCAGCCGCCCTGCTAGAGATGGCTTTCTTCATCTTTTTTCGTCTCTCTTCATCTTTTTGTCTGTCTCTCGCTCCCTCTCTCCCTACTCTGCCTTCATGGTAATTTTTTTCCCCACCAACCAATAAGCCATTATGTGGAAGTAATATGATTGCTAATGGATGCACCGACCTGGGAGGAAGCACACGACACACCATTAGCCCAAATGCTATGCAAAGCTATCAGAAGACTTTCAAACTTTCTGACTCAGTGTGTGCATGTTAAAGTCTGCTTGAATAAACAGATGTTTGTCCTTTGGTCAAAAGTAAAATATCATGTTGATAGCCTTAACTTGATATTCAAATGGTTTAAAGGGAAGCATTTACTGAAGCAGGGCCCAAGTTGCCAATTCCACAATGCTTTCGGTGGATATATGAGTTGTGTCCACACCCCTGGTAAAATGGCAGGTTTCAGTTATGTATAAAGGTAAACATCATAAATTGTTCAGCTTGCCAAATATTTACCTACTTTGCAAAAGTTCACTAAATGCATTAAATGATTATGACATCTCTTGTCCTACCTTACTACAGATGACTGTATGAATGTTGTGAATGTTAGGATGTTCTGGCTGATCTATTTCTGGATTCTGGAGTTACTTTTCCAATCGATAAATTCCTTCAAATTCCTGTGTTCTTTATATACAGTTAAACTGACAGTGATGCAATACAGTACCCTAGAGTTAAAACTGAATGGTTGTGTGGAACTGTTGAAAATATAACCCAATTTAGCAAAATAACCTACATTCCAGTTGATGGCAAGTAACCCCCAGTCAAGGCAAGGCAAGGCAGGTTTATTTGTAGAGCACAATTCATACACAAGGGAATTCAAAGTGCTTCACAGTTGCATAAATTAAGAAAACAGATAAACAGAAAAAGAGCATCAACTTAAAAAATAACTAATTACAATAAAAAGCAAGACTGCAGATAAAATACTTTCAATCGTCATATGCACGGGTTAAAATAACTGTTATCAGCCTGGATTTTCCCACATCCTCATGAAGACTGTTCCAGATTTTAGCTGCCTGAAACTGAAATGCAGCCTCCCCGTGTTTATTGTTGACTCTGGGAACCACCAGGAGACCCCACCCTGAAGTTCTCAGGGCTCGAGATGGTTCATATGTCTCTAACATGTCAGAGATGTACTTTGGTGCCAAACCATGAAAAGACTTGTACACAAGCAGAGCTGTTTTAAATTCTATTCTCTGAGCGACAGGAAGCCAGTGCAGAGACTGGAGCACTGGACTAATATGGTCGAATTTCCTGGTTGTTGTCAGGACTCGAGCAGCAGCGTTCTGGATGAACTGCAGCTGTCTAACAGCTCGTTTAGAGAGGCGAGTGAGCAGGCTGTTACAGTAGTCTAACCTGCTGGAGACAAATGCATGCATAAGTCTCTCTAAGTCCGGTTTCAACACTATTCCTCTGATCTTACCAATGTTTTTCAGATGGTAAAAAGCTGTTGATGTTATTGCTTTGATTTAGCTGTTTAAGTTCAGGTCCGAGTCCATGATTACCCCTAGATTTCTAACCTGATTTTTTGATTGAAGTGAAGAGATTCAAGATGACTGATAACACTTTCTCTTGTCGTGTCTGTGGTCCAAAAACAATGATCTCAGTTTTGTCTGAGTTTAACTGGAGAAAGTTGTTTCGCATCCACAAACTGATCTGTTCAATACAGTGACAGAGTGTATCTATAGGCCTATGTTCACCCGCCGTCAGTGACAAACAGAAGGATGCTGCCATCACCGCCGCAAATGACTGCAGGATTTCATGGTGTTGCTTTTGTGCATTAAATACAATTTATAAATATGAGACAAAAGTTAAAGATTCATTTCCTCAAACAGTCACACATCCACCCAGAAGGTTTTAGGATATATTTTTTTAGCAAGAATTACATGTTTAGACCTGTTTTGCAGACCTTCTCTTTAGTCCAGATAAATGTACAATACAGAAGCTTACTTTTACATGTTAATGTGACCACCAATAGAAATTCTGAGACCTCATTCAGTATTGCTGTTGGGGTGTTTGCATTGTCCATGACCACTTTCTATGCTGTCTTTATTGAATTTAGGGGCAAAACAGGGATATTTTTTAATTCCACTGTTGTCCAGATTTGCAGTTTTTGCAGAATTGCAGATTTTCTATGTTAGACTGAAGTGGCATACAGACAATTATTTTCACAGCAGGTGTAAGATAAGACATGAAATCCGCTATCAATACAAAAATCATTCCTCCATTATTATTGGAAAAAAAATGTTAGAAATTAGTTCAGAAATACTAATGGGTTTCATTAGATTAAAAATAATGATTTATGTAAGAACATTTTTAATTTTATGGACTCTGGCTATGTATGGCATGGTGAAATAATTAAAACAATTACATATGCTCATTCCATTGAGAAGCAACAATTAAAACTTAATAAGAATCAATTATAAAAACCAAAACTTACTCAGAACACTCAAATATATTTGCAGAAATTAGAGCTCATAAAAATTCCATTAAAGCAAGATGTTTTCTCTGAGTAGAAGGGATAGTGTTGTGATGCATTGTTGAGAGGTGATGATTTTATTCAAACTAAAACAAAAGCACTGAATAAACACAAGCCTACACTGTTGGCAAAGGGAGTTTTGTGCTGTGCATGGGGGTCATTGTTTGCTGAATTGAGTAAAGCGTCCAGCACCACATTCAAATACAGAGACAGAGGACCTTTTCAAGCATCTGGCCAGCTCAGACAAATGGTGCTGCACTTTCATAAGAGCAGAACGGCAGGAAAAGAATTGGCCATTGCTGACCCTCATGGTTCTTATGCATATTTGTCACTGTTATGAAGGCAAATTTTAGTGTCACTTCAATCCCAGGGAAACTCACCGCTGGGCCCTGTCAGTAATAAGCTGGCAGAACGATAAACAGGAAGTCAAGAACAGGCGTCAGGACAAAAATCTCTACACTTCAGTGCCTCTTTGTTTTTCTCTCTCCGTCACAGTCAAAGGTTCTTCTATCCACATCCATCTTTCTTTTTAACTCTGACTCTTTGTTCTTCTAACACTCCTTTGCTTTCCACGCTGCTTTACTGTCATCATTTCTACCTTACTTCTTTTATAACAATTATAACCCTCCAAACACACACACACACACACAAATGCACGTAAACATATATTCAAGCAGCAGTAAAGCAAACACTCACACCTCAAATATCAAGCAAACACTGCTGGGACTAACACTTTGTAACATGAGCAATTAACACAGAGTTGAACTGGCCTTGACATGTGCCCAGAGATCAATTGCATACACACAGGGCAAAAGCTCATACACAGACAAATGCACGTGAAAAAAAAAATTATAGAACATGCACACACAAAAAATTCTGGCGGCCTTCCAGACGGTCTTGTTGCTTGTGTCTGTAAAGCCCCAAGCACTATATCGACAACTGTAATAACTGTGGCTGGCAGGAGAAAGCAGATTACAGCAACAATAATAGGGCCAAGCACACACATAAGCACAGGTACACACACATATATATTTTGAACAAGGAACTTATCAATGTTCATCAGTAGATGTGCGCTCACATATCTGCAGATTATTGATGCCATAATATTGATGTGGCGAATAATAACTGGGTCAATGTGTGCAAAAAAGTCTAAATTATACACTGGGTTCTGCAAAAATCCAGAGACAATCCTCTCATTACAGCATTTTAAACCCAACTTGCAAAGACCTGGGGTCTCATTAATAAAACTCTGCATATAATTCTGACAAAAAAAAACTGTAAATAAGATAAACAAAAACAATTTATTTACACCAAGTAAGTTTTATATCTATCAAACTTTGAGTATGCACAGCTGCATGCAATTTCCGCTTTATAAATCACACTCTCCCTAGAAATATGCCCAGGTGTTTTTGGATCATCCCAACTCCTACATACCCACTTTCTGTCGTAAGCAATCAATACAGAGTGCCTAGTGAATATTCTGTAAATTGGCTGACATGAGGCGTTTCACAGGTAACCATGTTAATCAAGAGCTGGGGAAAGTGTATTCCAATAAGACTGAAATCGAGGTGTTTATGGAAGACAAAGAGGTAGGGAAAAAAGTTTTGTTTCAATATATCAATCAATGTTTATCAGCAGTATATAGAGCTTTACAGCAAAAAGCCGACCAACAAAAGACTAAACTATAGTTAGCCATAAGAAAATGTGTTACAAGACAAAAAAATAAGGAGACCAATTGAAAAATAAAAGCAGCAGTCCAAGCAATTAAACAACTATTTATGTTTTCAATGTCGCAGATGAGAAGCGATCATTTATTTTCATTTTAAGTAGCCTGTCTAATATTTTGATAATTTGTATTCAGAATATGTTTCATATGCTATCAAATGTTATTCCCTGCCCTCAAGTGAGCTCCGAATAAATGTTTGATTAAGGAATATGATTTATATTTTTTCTTTATATCATATAGAAGATAGCATTTTATGTTATATACAGTAGATGGAACCTATTGAGAGGGAAATTTAGCTACTACGACGAATTGTCGCTTATCAATTAATCGATGATCAATCGATAAGATGAAACAACTTTCGATTAATGAATTATTCGATAATTTGCATCCAGAAAAAATATTTTATTGTCCCACAAGGGGAAATTCAGTTTACAGTACAACTTGTCCAAAATCATGACAACAAACAACAAGCAATATAAATAGATCCAGGTCACTGCAGAGCTTACAGTCAAAAGGGTCGCGCTCCCTTGATAAAAAGATAAAAGCAGATGCACGTCGGGGAGTTCCACGGTGTAAAAAAAAAAAAAGAAATATGTGGCCTTCCCACATCCAGATGCTGTCAGTGTCGTGATCTTCGATGAGCACCAGCACTGCAGCATTATGCAGGAGTGTCACTGCAGTATTTATATTTGTTCATCCATCCAATAGATGTACCGGTCATTCTATGGAGGGTTGCAGGGATGGAGGTTGGTGGTTGTCTCCAGCAATCATTGGACGAGATATATTCAGATTCAAACCTGTCACAATAAATGTACCAATAAGAGCAATTGCTGTATAATCCAAATACATACATTTGAACATATTGCGATATAATCTTTATATGAAACATATTTTTTTTTCAGATTCACATTTTAATTTTCAGTTCCGAGATGATGGTGGGATTGGCCCTCCTGGAGCTCCTATGCCTTGTGGGTCAATTTGAAGTCTATGGCTCAGATTTCCTTTGTGCTGGTGTCAATTCCTGGGAGCCGTATTGATGGCTCCTCACTCCAGCTATTGAACACTCATATGGAGAAACCTCATATGCACCCACATGCTCATACACACACAGGTGTGGGGATTCTGGTGTTTATAGATGCATTCTTCGGCTGAGATTATCACAAGTTCTTGTAATAATTGGTACCATGATCTTTTCAGTGACACCATTATTGTATTTATATACGAATTTGTGTGTTATTGTGTAGTTATATGTGTTGTTCTGTTGGTGGTGTTATTTTTATTCCCCTCTCTCTGACGTCCTGCGCTTGTAGAGACAGACTGGGAGGTTATCTTGTTTTGGGGTTTTTTCTTCCCCTCCCTCTCACACCCTCCCCCTTAACTTTTTTTCTTCACTACCTCTCTTCATCTTCTCTCTTTTTCCCTCTTCATTTTCCATCTCCGTGTCCATAATATCAGGGAGAAAAAATAAAAAAAGATCCACAACAATTTCTAATAAGGAATTATTAAGCATATAAATTAAGTGGAGTACTACTATTGTACTTGTACTCAGACATCAGTTCTGAATGTCACACTGCCAGGCAGGACACGTTAGGAAAAAAAAAGAGAGATGGTGGTGGCTGACTGTTGGTTGTGTGTTCAAGTGTGTGTGAAGCTCTACAAGTCTAATAATGTAGCTTAAATTCAATATTTCACCATCTCACAGGCTACACTGTCAGTGTCCTCCATGTTCAAAAAATGCATAAGCAAAGTCCTCAGTAGGTTTAAAGTTGTGCAAATTTTTCCACCACGTTTTTTTATACACATTCCAAACTTATGCAGTTTTTATTCCCCTTTCTTTGTAAGTAAGCTTTATAAATGAAACTCCTTCCTCCTGAAATCAGCCTAAGTAAAACAAAAAGCGCATCAAAACTATTATTTAAATGTACAGAATTTTGCTAAACTATTTACGCATGATCCATCTACTGTAGAATCTCCATTGGTCAGTTGACAAGATATGGAAAAACAGCCTTGTACAAATCGCCGGTCCTTCACACGAGAATAACAACTATGCACAAAAAAAATAAAATAAACTCACACCAAGGGTCAATTAACTTGTAGGGCTTTAGCGATACACTAATCTCACAATACGATACACGATATTCAGCTCATTGTACTACATATATCACGATAGCCAACGATAGCATTCAATATAATTTGATACACTTACAACATTTTCTAATTTAAAGGGGACAGAGTGATTTTGGTGGCATCTTGTTAATGTTCCATTTACTTGGATTGAAATAATTAATTGAAAACTAAAAACATTAATTACACAATATATGAATTTGACTGGCAGAGTCTAGCTTGCAAATGTAGGACAAAATGAATCAAAGATGTGCTGAGAAATTAGTTCCATTTATTGAAACAGTGCAAACTGTAGCTTCCAAGGATTTGAAAAGTACATAAAGTGCAGTATAGCAAATAACAATGGAGAGTTAAAAAGTGCAGCAAGTGGCCTGTTCTGAACAGTTTCTTTGACAGCTTTTTAAACTTGCCACATATGAGGTAGCCAGATCTGTCAGAATTCCATTGAAATTGTTAAAAATAAAAAAAGATTCTTTGCTTTCTTAATATCGATACAATATTTTGATCTAAAATATCGTGATATATTGGAATATCGATATTTTCTTACATCCCTATTACCTTGACATGCATATTTAAACAAAGTTACAGCCACCAAATCTAATTGGTTTACTGAAATTTTATGTAATAAAATAAGACAAATTAAGAAAAGTATTGAATTGGAAAGAGTAACAATAGTTGACTTTTTATTTTATATAACATTTGACAAATAAAATGTTAAAAGTTGTGGTGTCGATTTTTCAAGTCTTAACTTTCACATGCAATTAGGGCTTCTTAGTTGTTCTGTTAACAGATTCCCCCTCCTGAGCTTTGGACCTCTGGAGTTCCTGTAGACTTGACCGACTTGACTGGTTCTTAGATTAATGTTTCCCTTCTGAGGCCTGTCAGATAATGGTGTAAACAGGATTGATCAATGTTTCCACAGTTCAATATGAATCTAGAAATAATGGCATTTCAGATTAGCCTATTCTAAGTCAACATGCCGTCCTACTCATAAAAGTCAAACTTAAAGAGCCTAAATCCAGTTTGTAAACAAGTCCATAACTCAGCCAGACAACTAGCCAAACACAGAAGGTCCACAATAGCATCCAAGGCTACCAGTTGGAAATTAAAATTGGCCATATTTTGGTAAATAGACCAGACTTTGACCTGGGTCAAAACCAAAAGCTGCTCAGGTCAAGAGGAAAAAAACATAAGCATGGAGAGAATAACAGAAGCATAATGTTATAAGTATGTTTTTGAATTTAGGGAAATGTACTTACTAAGTGCAGTTGTTCGGTATTCAAACATCGTGCTGAATTTACATAAACTGATATATTAGGGCAAGATGCTTCTGAAAGATTACAATATACTCTCCTCACTCCTCTCTCATTTATTCTACACATCTCTTACAATTATCTTTTACACCATCTTCCACCTCTACATCGTTCCTGCCCTTCTTAAAAATTGCCCTTCTCTCTGTACCTCCTCTCTTCCTTTTCTCCAACCCCCCAACCAAGAAGAAGCAATTTGCAGTGGCAATCCATCGCTAATTCTCGCTCAGTGTTCATGAAAAATGTATAGCAGCCTAACTGTAGGGAGATGCAGATAGGCACTTGGTCCTCAGCAAGAGCCTGCCTCTGCATTAATGGAAAATTATAATCACACTTTTTATCCTTCTCTGTTACATCCATCTATCCATTCTTTTTCATGGTTGTAAAAAGATCTGACAAAAGAAAATTAGAATTCAGTGGAGTATTAGCAGCTTAAACAACACAAGCACTGCTATCTGCAATCTAAACAACGCTGCATGAGCCATGTGTGTGCCTGAGTGCATTTCTGAATGTGAATTTGCCCGCAAGCATGATGTACAGCTAACTGAACCTTCTCAAAGATGATAAGAGAGGAAAACAACTTTATCTTAATCTTTTAAAGGTCCAATATGATGCTTGAACCTAGCTACCGAAATGGTTTGTATGCGATTGTGTACGTGTGTGTTTCTTTTATTTTTGCCCAAGCTCATAGACACGTCTGTGAGTGTGTTGGGATGTGCTTTAAGTGCACATATCTTATGAGAGTAGATTAAAGCCGGCACTGTAACGCCATCAGCACTAGTCACAGTGTGTATCATGCATAATAAACCTCCCAAGGAGTTTACACACATACAAACACATACATCCTGTCACCATAGCAACAGCAGTGATGTTGCTCTCAACTTCAAAGGCAGCTGTAATTTCAGCCTCCCATCAGCTAGAGGGAGCCATAGTGAAGGCAGATCATTCCTGTGGTGGCTCTTTCTGTTGTTTTCCTTCCATCCTATTAATGAGTTTACTATGGGTGAATTTTACTGCCATAAAGCAAGAGCATACACTTACAATGAAAGCGGGATTATATGTCTTCACTCTCAAAACCTGCAATACTTGCACTGAAAACTTCTGCTCTTTCTCAAATATTATCTGTGTTCATCAAAACCTCTAAAGCTTGCTTTCAAAACTTCCACTCTCTTTCAAATATTCTCTGTTCCCTCTCAAATCGTAGTTTTTTTATGCTCAGATTTTATGCTTCTTGCTCACAGATTTTCTCCTTCCGCACAAACTGTCTCGCTGCATGGATCAAAACCGTGCTTGCAAACCTCTGCTTGCGGATTCTGTGCGCTCTCTTGCAGATCGAGAAGTGTCATCACCTAGCAACCGTTCCAGCCAATAGAATGTCAATGCTCCAGAAATGGTTGCAGCTGACTTTAGGATATGTTGGTTTTGTGAACTTTTTGGAAATAGTAATTTGTAACTATAGCTAATTACTTTTTTAATGTAAGAAGCCCAACACTGTGGGTCACATACAGCCATTGGGTGGCGCACATAAGAAGAAGAAATCCTGCTCCAACAGGAAGGGAGGGGGGGAGAGGACCAGATGTTGTATAAGGGCCCCTCTAGCTGCAAGAGAGCCTTAATTTCCACTACAGTCAAAGTAGATTTACAAAAATGTAAGCATGAAGAAGTTCCAACATTATTACGGAAACACTTTCAAGGCTAATAACATCAAACTACTTCAAAAATCAAGTCAAGTATCAAAATGACCTAAATCTTTTTAATAAATCATATACATTTTTGTAGGCTATTAGAGAATAACTCTGTAATATTTAATAACTTGATCTAAGTCCTACTGAATGAAAAGATATGCAAAATCTAAAAATATATTCTTGAAATATTTTTTTCATTTAACATTAAACATATACATACTCTATAGTTTATCTTTTAATTTAATCGATTTCACACTTTTCTCAGTTTTTAAAGTGTTTTTGGGTCTGTGTGGCCAATGGGATCTTCGCCTCTATGTTTTACACAGAGAGCTTTGAGCAACGTGCCTCCACCACACATTTGCTGCAACCAGTTCATCCCTAAGCTACACCTGCACTATTGTAAACAACTGCAGAGCCTGGGGAAGACGTGATAAGAGCGGTTAAACGCTGTGGTATTCCATACATCGGACCAGTTAGTTAGTTAGGCGGTGATAAAAATCTAAAGATATCGCCCAGTAATTGGTGTCTATGTTCGACATAATCTGACCACATTTGACATACATATTTAAGTTTGTAGAACCAGCATATGATAATTAAATGACTTACTGCTGGAAACCGCTGGCTTTTGATTCCCGCCTCCTGTAAGCCTGCGGGCTGCTGTGAAGCTGTTAGCGGGGGAGAGCCGGCAGCCCCGCCCGTTGGAAACAGCGTGTGTGGACCGACCGTACCAACTTGAGGAATAAGGGGGGTGGACTATAATTTCTCAACAATTAAAAACACATTGTTTTGTATTTGCAGACTAACTTTTTCGTTGTGGTTTTAGAAGACAATACAGTTTTACTGATAGCATGTATGTGTTTACAATAACTTCTTTTGTGGGGGGGACATCTTTGTGTGAGGGGGGGACGTGTCCCCCCCGTCCCCCCTGGGATCTCCGCCTATGGAAGAAGCAGTAGCATCCAGATCCCTCCTTTGGTGGTGACAGCACATGAGTTTCTGGAAGAAACTCAATCAAGGGGACACAAAGACCGTCGATAATCAGGTGAATTGCAAACACTAATGAAATGAATATCACTGCTCCGTCTCAAAGCCTACAGAGAGCTTTCAGTATCACAGACTGCCGTAAGAAGAGAAAGGGAGCCCTGAACCAGTCGAAGCCGCATTCCTTCGCTGTCACAGAGCCGATATGAGGTGAATACATGCTGGAAAAGACTCCAAAGGTACTTTTTCAGTTAAGGTTGAAGCTGATCGCTGTGTCACAGTCTACCAACCACTGAACAACCGTGAGTCTGCTAGGCTATGTTAGCCTATTGTAAGCCTGGTGGCTACCGTCTTTTTAACCCCCTCATTAACCATGGAGAAGCCTTGAGAACTTTAATCGTTCAATAAGATCTGGCTGAGCAGAGGCAAGATTAGTTTAAGATAACTAAACCAGTGTTTTCAAAGCGTTTCCGAACAAGAGTCGCTTTAAGTCCGGTAATTTGAGTTACTCAACCCGACAGGAGTTTTCTTTTCTTTTTTTAGTGTTTGATAAATGAATCAGAGTGGCTCTATTATGACACCCCATGGGTTAGAGGCAAGCTACGTGCTTTTTAGCCCTGCATTTCATAAACATAGATTGCTATTGATGGTGTTCAAATACAGATCGGTTTAAAGTAGATTGTTTAAGAACAGAAAACTAATCTTTTTAGCCATGTTTGAACCTGCCTTAATGCATCAAATACTGGAATTAGATTGTTTACTGCCATGATCAATCGATACCAAAGGTTAATGACTTCTCATCCAGATACATTTTAAACAAAACATTACTTAATCCAAGGAATGTTTTCTTTTTCCTTACATTGTTTATTGGTTTAGACATAAATCAATGGTGCTGATTAGTTTAATGTAATCCCAATAAGTAAACTAATTTATCTTTCATTCCAGCACTGCAATTTAAGCCTTGGCCTTTAAGCATCCAGATTACTACAGAACTGTGACATCAGAATTTACCGTTTCTATTTTATTGTATCTTTATCCACTCATTGTGATCTTTTTTTTGGGTAGTTAGTTATTCATTTCTCGAAAATAGTAGTGTGTGTACTAGCTTGTTTGATTCAAATGCTTGTGTTGTTTTTATTCTTCTTTTGTAAATATTTTTTTTGTATTTTGGAAAGCCATTTGTCAATTTTATTCTACATACACACGTAATAAGGTGCTGTTCAATGAATGTCTAGAGCTACCAGTTTACTTGGTGTTTATTATCTCAGCCTTAACCAGGTAGATTAGTAAACAACAACTGAGACTGAAATATTTGGCTATTAATATAGTTCATGACTTTTCAGGTGGTGACCCGTATATAATAATTTTCCATAATTAATCGTATTGATTGCCATAAGCAATCCTTCATAACTATTCATAACAAAATAATTGCATCCTTCTTAATACATAATAAATACATGCCACCAAAATTCTTTCGTAAAATGATGTGAAAACACTAAAACATATGGTGATGTATCATCTCATCTACTCCCCACATAATAGCACTTTAACAGTGATCCAGTCATTTTCATGTATAACATCTTAATTTAACAAGACAGTGTTCATACTGCCTATCATCATTGTTCTGCAGATTTGACCAGTGTGTATTCAGCTGTGTTGATAGGATTCACAACCAAAGAGTTGCAGCAGCCTCCATGTCCTCATTCATCCTGAATTTGAACCAGTCTTCCAAACAGGCTTTGACAAATGACATGAGCCATGCAAGAGGAACTGATGGCCAAAAAGGAGGGAATGTTTCTCTCCTTGTAGGGTCCGTCTCCACTTGCCTTCCTCCTCCTCCCTCCTTATCTCCCTCAGTATCTCTCCTTCTCCTGTATTACAACACGGTGGAGAGGCACCGGAGGATTCAGATTGCTGTTTTCTTAACCAAGTTCATTCTTCTCCATTTCCTACTCACTCGGAATTCATCATGTCAGACCACTGGGATTGTACGCATGTATAAGCATGAGAAAGTGTGTAAGAGGAATACTTGGACAAACACAGACAGGTTTACTATTTGCACTTTAGCTCTGCTGTGCTGGGCTTCAGCCTGTCAAGGGTGGTTGGTTATTAACATGGCCAGCCCTGCAGCTTCTCCCTCCATCCAACATCTCTGTAAACTGCTGCTCAGCCTTGTGTTACCAGTTTGCTTTAACAACCAACACTGGTCAGCAGACTTCCTGGTGGGCAGAACAGTATGTAGCCATCAAATTTTGCCAACTAAAATTCCTGCTGGCAAAAGCAGAAAAGTGGTTCCTATTAAAAAAGCTGTATTTCCTCTACAGGGGATGAGGGTAAAGAGTCTGTTGCTGAATTGTGCTTGTGGGAAGTCAATGTCCTGCTAAAAGGACACTTTGGCAGCTCAAATGCTTGCCAGGGAGAGCTAAAACTTTGATAATACAGAGTTATTTGATATTAGGAGAGTCATCATTTGTTTAGGTTTTTTAAAGTGTCTATAATAATACAATTTATAATAAAATTGGGGCTTCTATATATATTGGTCTTAAAATATGAACACACAACTGAGTGGAAGTACATATGGAAGGAGAGAGCGAATAAAAGAGGAAGGAAGGAAGGAAGGAAGGAAGGAAGGAAGGAAGGAAGGTATTTGGACAATTGGATAGGGAATAAAGTTTTGATATATGGACCTGAAAAATAGAAAAATTAAAATACAAATATTTTTAGATAGTCTACAAGTTTGATGATATCCGTAGGTAAAAATATTCAAAAACATTAAGACCCGCAAAAATAACATGTCCCAGCTGTTCAGAAAAAACACACACACGTACATTAAACTGTGTGCAGACACTAAATGATTCATAAGAAGCACATGAAAACAAGCCTGACATACAAGCTGTAAAATAGGCCATCTGCATTATACATGAAGACAGAGTCCTCTGACCTGCTGTGTCATGATATCTGAGTCTACAGTGAACCAGGGCAGAGGTGAGAACACAGATTATCAGACTAAAGAGTAGTACATTACTGTGAAAATGTCATCATTTTCTTGAAATGTGCCTACTGTATATTGTAGAATCTGCTTCAGCAATGGATTAGATATCTCCTTTCCCACCCATTTAATTTTTGTTGTAAACTTAAAAGAAGTAATGATGCATTCTCATGACACTGTAGAAGATACAAGATTTAAGGCATCTCAGCAATACTTTAAAACTGATTTATTTGATGTGTATAGCACTTAAAAAGTAATAGCAATGTAAAAAACTAGGCTTAATCAATGTAGTTAAGAGTATTTAGTCCATATATTGTATTGTTATGCTTTTCTATTAACAAGGGAGTATATAAACAACAACAAAAAAATCAACAAAATAAAGAAACCATGGAAATAACTGTTAAATATATTGAAAATACAGTCAAAGCATTTACATTTTTAGATTAGAGAAAATCAAAAGTAATCAAAATTCCTTTAAAAACGCAAAAAGTGACAGAAATAAGCATTGAAGCAAATGTTTGTGCTTTCTGTTGGTATCTTAAAATTCCCTTTTTCATTATGTCTATTTTCGACCTTATACCCCAAAGTCTGACACGCATATCATTTAAAACTGGTCTTTTCATCTTCAATACTTTTGTACTCTGTTACATCTCGGTCACTTTGGTAACCAATTATTTTTACCTGTTATCTCTCTCAGCAGCTCAAGAACTACTTCCTTTCTTACTGCAAAATAAGATTCTAAAACACTAAAACAGGAAGTCAATTTTAAAGTTTTCATAGTCCTAGACTGGTCAGCGGCGAGCAAAAACTGATGAAGCCTCTTGGATAAGAGGTGAAACTTCTTCCCAGACAAATTACCAAGTCCAGGTGCGTTCGATTGAAATTTCCTTGAGACTCCACCACTAGACCATTTTTAAAGGGCCACCTAAATTTGTCTTATAACACAAACCTAATAACTGATAATTCAGATCCTCTGTCCGATATATGCTGATTCTAATCTCCAACAAAAAACTTTTGTCAGCGGCTTCCTATAAAAAAAATATATAAGACAACAGTGCTACCAGCTGTTCCACTGTTGTATACTTCCAGAAATGGAAAACACAGAGAGTAACGTTATGGAAACTAAAGGTCAACCAACAACTGGTGTTAAGGTGACAGCATCTGAGATGCCTAAACAACAGCAGTGCAAGATCACATGGTCAGTTTCTGTTACCAGGATTTTTTTAAGGTTATGCTTTCACTTAATAAACCTTTCCTACTGTTTCAAGTTGTTTAGATGGGAAACTGCCAATATTTTCTCTGTTGCATGGAGCACAGAGTAAACAACGAATACAACACTGCCCCACTGCCAATTGCTGACCAATGCAGATCAGCTGGGTAAAAAATGCTATTACCGTTGCTGCCCCTCCCCCCAAAAACAATGAAAAAAAAATACATAAATACATCAGCTGGTAGAAAAGTATTTTCATTCAAAAACAACTAAAGAGCATCACCCATCAGCCTTTTTATAGAAACACTATTTACATATCGTTTTAGCAGCATCACAATTGTTTAATAGTTGTTTTGTTTTAAATAAAAACTGCTTTATCATCTTACATATCTCTTTAACTTTTTTTGATAATTTTACTCATTCATGATACTGTGAGAATCTCACACTGTCCCAATTCTTAGTTAAAAGAACAAGAATAAATATAGAAAGATGAGAAAGAAGAGACAAACCAAGAGTTTAATACAGTAGAAATCATCTGGTGGATTTTCTCTTTTTTGTGCAGTACTTTAAGTAATTCTTTCCTATTATGAAGGGAAACTAATTCAAACAAATGTAAACGTTCACAGGTTTAAGACTAGTGGGACTGTGACAATCTTTTCTACTTCAGACTGTGAAACCGGCTTCAGATCAGTTGTCCTATTCTCAGAGCTGGATGGTAGCGATGGCAGGGAACTGCTGTGGCTTTTGGTGCATGCTCTCTGTTCTAAGAAAGGCACCAGAAGTCCAGAAAAATCTCATCTTTGAGTTTACACGTCTCTGCCTCCTAACGCATGTATCTATTAAGTATACATACTGTATATACATAAATATATCCATCCATCCATCTTCTTAACCGCTTATCCAATTCAGGGTCACGGGGCAGCTGGAGCCTATCCCAGCAATTATCAGGCGTTAGGCAGGGTACACCCTGAACAGGACGCCAGTCTGTTGCAGGGCCAACACAGAGAGACAGACAACCATTCACAACATTCATTCCTACGGACAATTTAGAGTGATCAATTCACCTATCATGCATGTTTTTGGACTGTGGGAGGAAGCCGGAGTACCCGGAGAGAACCCACGCATGCACAGGGAGAACATGCAAACTCCATGCAGAAAGGCCGGGATATGAACCCACGACCTTCTTGCTGCAAGGCAACAGCGCTAACCACTGCGCCACCGTGCAGCCTACATAAATATATGAAAAAAAATAATTTAAAAATACTGGCATCTCTGTCACATTTCTTAGCTTTTTTCTGCAAGCCCTAATGAGGCTGAATCTAACCCCGTTGCATGACATTACTATGCGCTGCCTGCTGGCCTTCACTGCCAGCCTGGGGACTCTAAAATAAAACTCAGCAGTGGGAAGAGGCGAGTGTGAGCACATACTGTATAGGCAGACTGACTGACATGCTCTGACAGAGCACACACACCGTGTGTGAAAGCGTTCACAGAGGACAGAATGTGCATCAAAGTAAAGGCTGAATGGCCGCTAAGATAGCTCTGTGTCTGTGTGCGTGTGTGTGTGTGTGTGTGTGTGTGTGGTTTTGGTGGAGGAGGAGGGAGGGCTGCAGGCTCCTCCAGCTGTGCCCTGTCAATCTTTTATGACCTCACACTCAGAAAAACAGAGGAGGCTAAGGTGGACAGGCGTGAAGAAAGAGACGCAGATTATGTTTCTGATTTTTTTCCTTTCATCTGATGGAAAATAAGTCAAGGAGGGGCAAATGAGCTCTGAAAGACACACAAAAAGGCTTTGTCACTGTGACCGTGTTTGTGTGTACGTGCGTGTTACAGTGTGAAAAACACACCACTGTTGAAACCCCACAGCCTGAATTCAACATCCCTCACCCTGAACAAGTGACAAAAAGATAACCACGTTTCACTTCAGCGCTTCACGCCCTTCCTCTTCCCACTGCGCTCAGTGCTTCTTCACCTCACTCTACCACCCCAAGCTCTCACTCTGTGTTTCCACATGGCTGGCCATCCTCTCTCATGTCCCAGAGGATGGGAAGCTGTGCAGCAGCTTGGCAGGCTGTCAGGGGAGCGCAGGAGAGCTGGGAACATACAGTGACTGGAACAGGAGTGAGACGGAGAGCTGGGGTGGGGTTGGTGGGTCTAAAACCCTGTGTCCTCACCTCACTGAAGCAAAGGAAGAAGCAGTTTGGTCCAGCAAGACTGCTTTAAAAGAATAGTTATGTGCAGTTTTTAAAAATTTGAAAAAATTAGCTTGTATCATTTTCCAATTTTGGATAAATATGCAAAAAAGGTCAATTTTATATAAGAAAACTTCTTTTTGAGATCTTGTCAAAAATGTAGTGATTTTATATATTTTTTTTTATCATATTTAAATAATTTATCTTTATAATCCAAGATCACAATTTCAATTAAAATCTATTTTTAAATAATTGACTAATTCAATGCAAAGTCTGGGTCTCTATGCTCAAGCTGCTGCTCCCACGACTGACCCCGGATGAGCAGAAGAAAATGGACGGATGGATGGATGGATAGAGTTGTTAAAAATATTTTTTTAAGCCTTTTTATCACCTCTTTGATTACAAGAGGATAAATGCCAAATAAAGATTTGGCATTCAGTCTGGAATAGTTAATTCCCAATAGGCAAGTCTAGGAGTTAAGGATTTGATATGGTGCCTTATGTTGTGTCTGACATTATATAAAAAATAGGTTTCAATGTTGTGTTGTTTTGTTATTTGTGAAACTTATAGCTACCACTGAAGCAGATTCAAAGTGTAGATTTCGTATTGCAGTGTTAAAAAAAAGAGAAAAACAGAGCAGATTCAAGTTCAGACATTTGAGTCTGAAAATTATAAAATTTTGAAATAAAAATGTGTAGGAACCCTGTAAAAGGTTATTTGCATTAGACACAGAACCCTTTAATATGATCTTGAGCTATACTATTTTAGGTACCTGGCATTAAAACACTGCAAGCCAATAATCTATACGTTCGTCTCATATTGTAGGTTTGTTGGTACGCTTTCAATGTCAAGGGGTAAAACCATAAAACTCCCAAATGCCATTTAATCATAACATGCTTTATTCAATTAAAAAAAATAATTCATACAAAAGCTGTAGAAGCTTTTCCAGTTTGAAGTTGTATAGTTGCAAAATGTAGGTGTTTTTGATAAATATTTGGTTCACAATCTTTTTTATTTCCACAGTTAAAAACATTTGAAAAAAGTTTTAAGTGTGATTTACTAAAACATGTTTTAATAGGTTTATCCAAAATATACTTTTTTATGCTCTGTCATTGAGCCAGTCCTTTTTTATTTTATAAAATAACTTTGTTTTTGAAGTAATAGAAATTCTAAGGTACCAAACAAAATACAGATAAATGCAGAACTATCTTCAATTTTTGGTTCCTCTCAATTTAACTTTTAGCTTGAGCCTGTGGATGCTGCAAATTTGGAGATAGAAATCAAGGGAGTTTTCTACTGCTGATAAGAAAATGCATGGCTGCTTATAACCTTTTAACAGGAACTTATTTTAAAAATCTCACACCATCCCTTTAATGCAATAGATACAAAGGAATGATGTTGAGAAAATGTGGTGTAGAGAGAAAGAAATGCTTGGATCTTTCACCCACATACAAATAATCACTCTCAAACACAGCTGGAAATAACAAGGCAGGCGACAACGGGGCAGCCTGTGCCAATCACATGCTCTAGCTCAGCATAATGCCAGCAAACCAACATGTTACCTTTATTGACCAGCAATTGCACACATCCAGGGGACATCAGAGCAATTTTGAAAATGGCATCACTCAGCCGAGGAAAGCATGATTCCATCAAGTCCCTGTGCAATCGAAGCAGCGATTTCTGATATATGTCATGAAAAGAAAAGCAATCTAATCAGAGTCTTTCCAAAGTTATGACCTTTGACTGGGGGAACAAAATCAAATTTGTAGTGATTCCCACACAAAATTAAAGCAGAAGTGCTGGCAAGAGTTTAGGAGTTTAGAGGAAGGGAATAAATGGGATTTTAAAGCCAATTTTTTTTAACATCTGTTTGTTTTTTCTCTCTCCAAGGTTGATATTTTCTTTTGAACACCCACCTGATTTCAAAACTTTTCTGATATGGAAAAAAAAAACACCTTAGAAACACCAGAGTCATTGTCACAATGAACATGTCCTCATATCGATCTTCTTCTGGCTGGATACCGACTAAGTGGGCTTGGGCTAACAGTGGGCTTCCTAAATGACCCTGATGGGCTAAGTAGAAGTACATATAAACAATACTAAGTTGAACTACAGTAGCTCTCTTCTTAGCTAGGTCTCCAATTTGAACAAAGGTAATCTGTTTTAAACTGGACAACACATCTGATATATATCTGTTTTGCCAGCAGTCATCTTGTATCAAACTCATATAAACAGTTAATAAAGTCCAAATTCTAAAACAGCAGAGAATCCCATCTCGGCCTAATATTTTTAGCCAATTTCCTCCAAATATGGCCATCATATGTAAATGGTTGTTGGTATTTAGAGACTGAATAGTTTAATAATCTTGAGAGTGCGAGTCACAATAATATCAAAATAAGACTTTTTTTTTTAAAGTAGAAAGGTATTTTCAAAGAACACTTTTCTTAAGCTGAAAGTTCCATCTGAGCCATGCCTTCTAAAACAGGAAATAACTGCATAAATGAATGAGGTTATCACACCATCTCAGAATTTTTCACTATCTAAACAGTGCCTTAAAGACACACTCTAACTTTGCAGATATTTGCCCTCTGTCGCCCTCTGTGACTACACAAAACTAAAAAAGTTGTATCACTGGGTGTTGCGGGCACCTGTTTTTTAGAGGCCTTTTGTGTTTTATTAACTTTGCTTGTGTCTACTTTCAGTTTGCATGTTAAATTCTGCTTGCATGACTCCCACCTGCCACTATTTCTATGCTTTTTGTTTCTGTTTTTTGTGCTTAGGTTTTCTAGGAACTTTGGTTTACTGCTGTTCTTTATTTTTGTGTTATCTTTGTGGAGTTTGTTTTAGATAACACATTTTGTCATTTGGGTTAAAAAAGTTTAAAAAAACACTTTAAGTTCTTTGTTCTGTGCCCATTTTATTTAAGGCTTACCTTAGCCTGTGTTTTTGGGCACCTTTTGTTTTACAGAAACCAAGCACTTATCAGTTTTGTTTAAGACAATTTTTTGTTTCTGTACATTTATTTTCCTCACTTCTGATTAAACTCTTTGTTCCTCCTCCATTTACCATCACTCTAGAGGGTCCTTTTGTTACACCCCCTGACCTCTAGCCAGCTGGTTTGTAACACTAGGTTTTAGAAGCTAATCCTACTTTGACCGAAACTGAGTAACAGTTTCATAGAAAAGATCTTTCAGGGCAGTAAAGGAAAGGAACTGTTATCTGACCCATCTTTTCTTCCATCTTGCTGCTCTGCGGCTTAGGATGCTGCAACTTCCTTATCCCCGATTCACACCAGGAACAGAACGGATGCGCCCCGCTATGAATCAAAGGTTAACAGTGAAGCTCCGGCAGCTTTCACCTGCTCTTGCAGTCCAGTTTCTGTTCCTTACTTCTTCTGATAGCTGCTTCTTTGGGGTTGAGAAGCTGGCTCAGCTCAGCGTCCAGCACTGTGGCTCACACAGGGCACATTCGTTCACCTGGTGTGAATCAGGGATTAACAAGTCTTCTCCAGTAGTGAAGCGCTGGCAGCTTTCAATTTTGCAGCCCAGTTTTTTTCTATCTTCTTCTGATATCTTCTTTGGTTTCTTTAGTGGATTTGCCATGGCTCAAGTCTAAAAAACGTGGGTTTGTTTACATCATTAGGTAGCACGTAGCGTAATGCCGTACAGTGAAACTCACTACATTGAAGGGGAAGCGGTCCATGTGTGAAATGTTCTATAGTGCGGTTTTTAGCAGCAGGTCCCTCCCGTGTAGTGACATCTCCAAAAACGAACATCAGAAATGGTGTTGTCACCAAAACATTTCGAAAAAACGTATTTTTATAGCGTTACAGTTAAGGAGTGTCTTTTAATATATGTTCAATTACCTATTATGACATAGAAAATAAATAGATGTACAGTAGTGAGTACCTTTGCTACAAAGATCTATTCAGAAAAGATGGCAGTCTTGGTTAATTAAAAAGGTAAAAAAAGAAGTCTTTCTTCTCACCCAGCAAAACAATGTTTCTATTGGAAAAATTTTCTTCACAAGGATTATTTATCAATTGCAATACTCAACTTAATGGAGGGTACAACCCAAATAAAACAGATGTAGACTCAGCACAGTTTATGCCATAGCTAGATCAGATCACTTTGAGCATGGAGTCAGAATTCAGACCATCGAGGTAACAGCAAGTGTTGTTTGTTAGCATAAAGTTTTATCAGGTAAGATCATACATTTCTTTACAATGATTTTTCATTTCTGTCTACTGGTATCATGTTTTATCAGCTACCTTTCTCCTGTACGTTTATCCGCAATAATTAGTATCAGATTCTCAGTTTTCTTCCCCCCAAGTGTAGGAGAGAACATCTGAACACAACTTTTATCTGAGTATTTTAGCTTCCCTTCCATCTTAGAAGTGGAGGTCAAATTGGCTTTCAGGGCCAAACGACATCTTTCTGTGTGCAAACTAATTGCATATGGAGTCACAAAGTTTAAATGTTGTGACAGGCCGTGTCCTCATTCATCACTGCAGTGCAATTTTACCCTCATATGTCGAAGACCGACTGACTGTGTGAGAAAAAGTGAGACTTGCACTTCATAGCTATCAAATATGAGTTGACACAGATGTTTGAAGAAATGAGATTGATAATACTTCTGTACATCCGTTCTTATTATAGGTGGTAAACTACCACCTTGTTGAATTACAGACAGTCTGGGTACAACAAAGCTTTTTAAGGAATAAATCTCAATTTGATTATTTAATTTATGTACCTAAATTCAAATGTCAAAGTTTACTTTGAGTGCTTTTGTCTTATATGCATTACAAATAGATTCCCTAGTTAAGCTTTCCAAACTTCATCACTCAGCAGCTTTCTTTGAAGTGAGAGAATAACTATCATAAGCTAATAATATATGTACTTTAATGTAATTAATATTCCAAACTAACTGATTTAAAATCAGAAACGTTCCCAATACGTAATTGCGCAGAGATATATATCAAACATGTTTTGAAAGGCATAAGAGACATTGTGACTCTCAATCGTATAAGTTACTGAAGCCTTTTTTCCCCCTTTGGTCTATCTTCAAAAATCCCGCCAGATCACACAGCAGACTCATCCCAAAACAAAAACATGACACTTTGTCGACCCGCTCTCCCTTCGCTCCTGGCAGAGAGAGAGAGAGGGAGGAGGGGAGAAAGGATGACAGCAGCTTTAGATCTAACATCAAACGGCAACGAAAGAGTGAGAAAGGGAGAGAGACAGAGATAGAGGGAGTAAAAAAACGGTTACATCTCCACCGTGACAGCTTGCTAGAAGAGCTTCGCAAAATGCACAGCAATTTCTCTCTCCTGCTTTCCATCTCTGTCTATCTATCCCCCCCCCATCTCTGTGTGTCTCTCATCAAAACTTGCTGTAGATTAGGATCTCTGCGAGCCATGTGCTTTGGGATGAGATGTGAAAACACACAGAGAATCCAAAGGGGTAAAACGCCGGGATTAAAGTAGTGAGGGAATAACGGGGTGATAGTGGCACTGGTTCAAATAGATCTACCCCAGCGACTGTTGTGGCTTGTTCTTGTTCTCTCTTGCTCCGGATTCACACATTGATACATCAAGGCCATTTCTCATTATAGCATCAGGAGGCGAAAGAGCTTTCATGGAACAATTTTAGAGGGGGAGATGGGAGAGAGAGTAAAAGGGTTTGGGAGAAGTGGAATGAAAGAAAAAAGGAGAAACACAGAGATGAAGCCAGATGACACACTATTGGTACGTTAGGAAAGAAATGAGAAGAAAGTGTCTCACTGGTAGTTTGGAATCCCTTAACAAATGACAAATAAGTCAGCACTGATTTGAAACAAAGAAAAGTCAACCATCAATGTCTGTCGGGACGACCAGCATGCAAAGATTTTAGAAGAACTGGTATGAGGAGAATTTCACAGCCTAATTGGAGTTTGCACTCTTAATTTACTTATTTTCTTGCAGTTTATTCCTCCACTCCTGGGGCTTCTCCAAAGTATTTGGTAAATTAAACTGCGCACACCTCAAGCAGTGCCAATATTTGCAACCATTTGCAAATGTCTATTTGTTGGGAGAGAAATGATGGCGTAAAAAAGCAATTAGTAGAGCCAAAAAAAAAGCCAGAGCAACCCTCATACTTCAGATCAAACTGGTCACACCATTTCTTCTCAATTACTCCTCCAGTCAAGCTGCTCAACAATTTTTTTTTAAAACTCAGCCAAATATTAAAAGGTTGGCGCATGTGGATTTGAGTGTGCTCGGAAGGAATGTCTTCGCTTGGTGCATATGCTTGTCTGTGCATGTGGGTGTGTATGTGTGCATGAGAATGGATGTATGTTGTTGAGCCATGTCATGATGGAAAAGTGGCCTTTTTCCCTTTGGCATGAACACCAGTCAAAACACAGACGTAAGCTCTGAAATGAACAGTCAAATCTCACGAGATGTCAGACAAAGAAGTAGGTCACGAGGTGAGCAGAGGATTAAAGGCAACATTGCAGAGTCAAATGGAAATATATGACATATTGTGTAAAGGGATCAACAAATTTTTTCTGTGATTTTATAATGTGAAATGTTTTTGTTTCATCTAGAAAGATCCTTCAATGATGTGTAGATTTAAAACAACTGTGCTTTTTGGGATGGTGCTTGGTAAACATGGCAGACTTACCGGGAGACTGGAAGGACGGTCCTGGGATACTCCGTCCTCATTGTTGGTCTTCCCAGAATTCCCTTGAGCAGGTCCTCTAATACTGTAGCTTTCCTGCTGACCCTCCTAACATAGACAAAAACGAAACATTAAAAATATATATATATATATGCATGTTTCTTGTTAAATTTGTACGTTTGGTTTCACTTTGATTCAGACTGATGCTCAGTTGAGAAATAAAATAGCAGAAATGTCTCTCTTTGATAAAGTATTTTTTTCTTTTCTCCAAACTGAAACAATTGAATGTGCTGAAAAATCTCTTGTTTTGGCTTTTTCAGAAATACACTGAAAAATCGGTCAGGTTGCTATAAGACTCAAGTGTAGACACTGTTATTGTGGGAAACAGACTCAAAGTTGCCCTTTTCAATATCAGCTAAAATTGTTATTGGCATGTAAATACAACCATCTAATAAAAGTAATTTTATTCACTGAAGGAAAAAATAAATCCCATATTAGTAAAAACTGTTTTGGACAGACCACCAGTGTCACAGTTGTTCAGGCACCCGATTAAACCTTACAACAAGCATGTAAAATAATTAGTTTAGTCATTTCCACTTAACTTTACCAGGACAAGAATCTCTTGGGGCTTCCCTGAGTATGAACATCTTAACCCAGGTCTGTTTCTCTTAAAAATTCTTCAAGTTTTTTGTTATTGAAGAATGGCAAATGTTTTATACATCCCCCCCCCCCTCTAATTTCAGGACGTTTGCCAGATTTTTGTTTTGTACCAAACATCAGCGACTTCATCTTTACAGCATGTCAACATCATGAACTGCTAATACAACAGGACCAACATAGCTGTGTTTAAGTGGCGAAGGGAAAGAATAAACTGTTAGAGATTTTTAGGTTTACAAGGCTGTAATAGACTGACGTTCCCAGTTAGTCACAACAAAAACAACACACTGTATAAAGAAATACACAGAAGCATCCAAACGCACACCAATCAGCTCATCATGCCGACCAATTCATTTCAACCAGATCCAGCCTAACCACCCACTAATCCTCCAAACATGCACACTCACATACAAACCCACATCAAGACACACACTCAGTCCCATTGTTCAATCCAAGTCATTTTCTTTCCCTCTGTAATCACAAGCCTATCTAGTGTAAACCAATTTTCTCTCCATTGTCGGAGGTGTTGCCCTCTCTCGCTCCCTCCGTCTGCGTCTCTCCATCCTTCCCTCTGCCTCTTCTTTTCATTCACCATGAAGGTCGTTCCTCCATCATGTAAAGTGTCGGCAGCACAATGGCAACTTGTTAAAGAGCTCTGAGTGGAGGGATTAGTGATAACTGATCAGCGAGTCGCAGCAAGAGATCACACACAGGCGCTCACACATATAAACATATGCCAAACACACACACACACACACGAAACCATGTGTTTATATGAAACACACACAACTCAAAATCCATCTCTCCCCTCCAGTTTGATTTCTTATCCGTGGTGTGATTATACTGTAGTAGGTGGGCAATATTTCTGTCAGCTAGGTGATATCATTTTATAGCAGAAGATAATACTTCACAGCAGGAGATGTATCATGTGAGAACTGGTCTATTATTAACTGTAAAACCACTTTACCTTCAGGATGAGTATGAATGATTTAGAAATGATCAGGACCTTTTAAGAGTTCATCTCATTTTCTTATAAAAACCTTTACAAACTCCTATAATAGCTATTAAGAATAGGAAACAGCATTTCCATAATTATTACGTGTAATGAATTCAATGTGTCCATGAAATCGAATCTTATATACATGAGTTTTTATATGTAGTTGCGGTTATTTAACCAGTATCTCCCCTTACTATCTCAAAGTGTACATTCAAAATATTGTTAAGCTAATTCCTGAAAATAATAGTAATAACCCTCTAAATGTTTTGTCAATAAATTTGGGGTCTATAGAAATAGTACATACACTTAAGTAAAATAATAGCAGGGGCTTATTCAGGTTAGGGTCACCAGTCTGGACTTTTGGAATGAGATGAAAAATTTTGCAATCAGGTTTGCAGTAAAACCAAGGTAACTGGAGTCTGAATTAAGGGCACATCTCCTGCATACGACATACATGTAAGCCAAAGAAATCATGTTGTCACCCTCTTAAAATAACAGCCTAAGTCATTCTTTCAGGTTTTTAGCAAAACACAAAAAACAGAAAAAATATTGAATATATGAAATGTATTAACAATTCCACCAAAAGAGGATTTGACAATAGATGACTGTTGACATATTAAAAATGTAGGCAACATTACCAGAGGTAGACAGAATCACTTGAATATGAGTTTTTATGCCATTCTTTTAGGAAGTTGACAATCTATTACTGAAAACTGCTTCAAAGACTGTTGGATTTTTATTACATATCATTATTTGATCTTATCAGGTAAAACATTGCCATTATATGCAATTACTAAAATCCAATTTTAAAGAGAATGCAGGATTATGTGTCTGTGTTTCAAAAAGTTCACATATTTCTCATTACTATCTGGAAACAAAATATAAGCCAATGATAAGGAAATATATACCAATGTTTATACCAATGAAATGTATACCAAAATCCTTGAATGTTTTGATATATTTTTTGCGGTATATAGACCATTTTCATTGGGTGAACTTAAATCTAAAAAAAAACAGAAGAAATGACACAGGTACACTTATTGTATAATGTCCATCTTTGGAACAAGTCACAGATGGACATTATACTGCCATGAACAGAAAAACAAAGGAAACAACATTGGCCACCAAATACTGAGCTTCACTTAGTATTTCTTTGGCTAGGTCAGTGACGGAGACATTTCTTCCATTGCCATTAATTTATTTCCATTGTTTCTTTTGTTTTTTCCAAACAAAATATGCCTGGGCCACTGCTCCAGTGTTAACGTACATTTTTTTCTGTATAGTGCCATCAAATTTCTGCACTCACTTTATTTTATTTTTTTAAAAGGCACTACAGGCTTGGTGTTTCTGGTCATCTGTAGCTTTGTCTGTTCCTTGGCAGAACCATTTATTGAATTAATTAGTTTTTGTTTGTGTCAACTTTCTGCACACTCAGATTTTTGTTTTTCCCATGGAAAGTACACCTGGCTCAGCCTGATTTTTTTGCTGTATCTCTTTGCGTTAAGACAAGGGTTTGACACCCCAGTCCTTGAGGGCCTTTGTCCTGCAACATTTATAACGTGTTCTTGGTCCAACACACCCGAATCAAATGGTTAAATTGTTTCCTCAGGAGGCAATCAGGTTTTATGGGGTACTGCAGATGATCTAATTATGGGACTCAGGTATGTTGAAACAGAAACCTGTTTTCAAAAGAGAATGCTGGCATCAGTGAGCTTGTTGGTCATTCATAGGTGGTCAGCCTCTGGCAACAATGTGGTGTTCGGGCGGGGGTTTTTTTAAACAAAAAGATTACGTGATAAAGGAGGGGTGTGGTAGTGGTGTCCGGGCTGCATATAAACTGTGAGACAGGAGAGTCAGTGGTAAAACAGACTTGGCTGTTACTTGTTTTTATCCTTATTGTAGCCTTGCTCCTCATGAGGACCACCTTTTAGAGCAAACCGCTCTAAAAGGTGGTCCTCCTTCAGAGCCCCCATGAACTGGCAAACTTGTCATCAGCTCTAAAGGTCAGAAGCTCCTGGACCTCTGCATCACTCCAGATTTTGATTTCAACTGATACAGTGTACACATGCTAAATTAACTTCCCATGTTTACATTTTAAATAATATTACTTAATCGGGGCTCAGCGCAAATTCAACACATCGTCACCCTCTGTTGCATCAAGGCGTGATCTTCATTCATAAGCACAGTGTTCTGGCAATATTGCGATAGTATTACTATCAAGCTTGCCTGCACGAATGCCACAATACTCACACCTTGCCAAGATGCATCCAAAAGACACACCATGCCCACAATTATACCCTAATATGTCGCCACGGTGTGTCTTTGGAAAGCATGTCTCAAAGTTGCAGGGCACTGGCCCTCAAGGACCGGAGTTTGGCACCCGTGAAGCGCTGATTTACTGCTTCTGTGTTTAGCTCAGTCTCTTCCCTTTGACACCACTTAAGCTGTTGCTGCCATCGACTCTGTGGACTCAAAATTGTTTTGTTCTTTCCCTTAGACAGTCTTCCTCTCTTTTTTTCTGCATCTGCTTACTGTCCTACTGGGTAGATGGGTACTCATTCGAACCTCCACCAGAACCAAGCTGGTTCTAGTGGGGATTTCTTCATTTTAAGATGGTCTTGTTCCTACCCTGGAACATGTCTACATATTGGCTCAGAAAGAGGCATAAGTCAAATCATCAATTTACAATCATCTGGGCTTCTTTGGACAACTTTCAAGCATTTGCTATTAAATGGACTAAATTAACTAAATTGAGTAAAGTTTTTCAACTTTAAAAAAAAGTTTGACTGTTTGTAACTACATATGAATTAAGCTTTTAATTAGACTCATTTGTCATGTATAAAGCCTTATGATGACATTTGTTGTAAATTGCTATATCAATTGACAGAACTGAATTTGATCTTGTAACAGATCCTAATCATAGAGAATAGAAACAAAATCTTCATTACAGACAAAAAGCATGAGACTGAAACAGTGACCAAAATGTAAACACCATTTGTGTAAAAACTGGGACTCTTCCAGTCTGTTATTTAATTACAAAACATGTAAATATGAACAGAAAAAAAAACTCCCAAACATGTCTGAAAGCCGGAGGTGAAACCTAGAAACTACCAGATGTGGTTCAGTTAGAGGATTGTGTATTCCCCTAGAGGTGGGTGGGCACTGTGAGATGCTTAACAACAGAACCACAACACAGGAGATGTTTTTCTATGTTGCTTCTGTGTCAAGCCCCTGGGTAAGCTGTGTTTACATGCGCACACAAACATCATAGAAGCATGCCCAACATCAACCTTTTATTACATGGCTGGATGAGATTGAAGCAGAAGGGCTGCACAGACACAAATACACCTCCACAGGTAAATACAGGCAGGGGGTTAGAGAGGACACAAAGATTCTCGGTGGCCTTC
The DNA here is from genome assembly GCA_028564705.1 of Apricaphanius iberus. NCBI lineage: Eukaryota > Metazoa > Chordata > Actinopteri > Cyprinodontiformes > Aphaniidae > Apricaphanius > Apricaphanius iberus. The sequence goes on along the minus strand of JAPXFQ010002501.1, from coordinate 408,327 downwards.
TTATGAGTGGACGCACAAGTGGACGGCTCATGAGCAAAAATGCACACACACAGAGATCCGAGAATAGAAAATAGACTGCTGACTCAAGTTCAATATTTACACAGGCGTGATTCTCTAGTGTTTGTGTGTGAGTGTGTGTGTGTGTGGACTCTGGGGGTTTTAAGTGGGTCAAAGTGAGGTGAGCTTCTTACTACTGTTTACGCTTCTTACATCATAACAGTTAAATGTATTATGAACACAGAAGATGGGATACAAAGAGAAATGAAAGAAGTCTGAAAGGTTAGAGAAAAAACACGAAAGCTGAATTGAAAAAGTGAGAGAGAAAGTACATAAAAACCAAATGAAGGAGTGCTGCAAGTGCGTCCTTTGATTTGAGTTTTTTTGTACAGTCTATTGTCTCAAAATCCCATTTCCAAGCTAATTTAGAAGCCTCTAAAATACACTCCACTCCATACCTTAAGCCTAAGGCCACAGCTAATCTTGTCTTCATGCACATACACACACACACTCACAGCGACACTCATTCATCCTCAGTGCTTTTGAAAAGACTTCATCTTGGCATAGTGGAAGCGAATGAAGGATATTGAAGGAAAGCGTTTGAAGTACATGAGGGAATGCAGGAATCAAACTGTGAGTTAAATGCTATTAGACAGCTGTGTGGAAAGGCAGTGTAATATTAGATTTGATTGAATAGATGACTGCTGAATGTGGTGTAATATATATAGAGCCGGAGAGGTTTTATGCAGAAGTAAATCAATATTGCACCAGCAACTCAAATCAGGCACAAGTGAGCTAGTCAGGCAGGGAGCGGAAAGCAGAAATGCATTGCTGTTGCTCGCAGACAGTTGGATTGTTTTTGTAATCGGAAGTTTGAGCAAACCCAGTTTTAAAGTCGTTTGCATCATCATCAACCTGCTTTTAACTTAATTGTTTTAAAATTATTGATATTTTCTTGTCGTAAATTTGCAGACAAGGACACTGCAATACTTCTAACACTAATCAGATTTGCAATTTGCTTTTGCGACTCTCACCCTATTTAAGGATGTTCTTATGGGTCTTTTTGGGCTGGTTGCCTTCCAAGCTTTCTGGCAGGGGAACCAGGTGAGGCGCTCACCATGCTCTGCTCATTTTAATTCATGCTCTTGGAACATAAAAGCACAGAAACTAGCATGACTGCATGTTGGATGTCAGCAGATGACAAACAGGAAGCAATCAAAATAAAATTCCCAGATGTTAAATTAAGCTGATTTTTGACTGGCGTGAGACTTAATCTTTCATTGTTTAACAGTCAGTATTAGATGTGCTTTACAGGCACAAAAACTTGTCACAGTATAAGTATTTTCTTTTATTCTTTAGAATTTAAATTTGAAAACCCTTTGTTCTGCTCTTGGCACTTTTACTTTTTAAAACTTTGCATGCAAAACACAAAAAGCTGGAAAAACTGGAGTTGTTGTCACATACCTCCATTTTGCTTCATTTATGATAGCTTTTTTCTTTGCAGGAGTCAAAATGGCTTGCAATGTTTCATCGTTGCTGGTCCACACATTTCCCACTCAAGACTTTCTTCTTAACTGAATTTCTCCTTTTCACCTTTGGGATACCTCTCCATTTTTAGTTCTCTCAGTCTTCATCAGTGCCACATCCATCCTTCCCTTCCTCATCAGTCCCCGTCTCCACTGCTCTTTCCATGCTTACAAAATGAATTAGTCATCTTACTTTCCCCCGCACCTTGGCAGATGCAAATCTCTATAAAATACCATCCTAATGCCATTAATATTCATTAAAAATTAAGCTTAATTGCATCTCTTTAAGAGAGGCTCCCATACGGACGGAACACCCACTACTTCATCATACATATTCCTTGCACACAAGTAAAATAAAGTGTAAAGTAAAGTAATAGTATTCTTTAATTTTTTTTTTAAATGTTCACGATATAAACACAATTTTTAATCTAAGTTATTGGTATTTCATGGGAAAAGGAAACACAAAGTGATGCATATTTGTCAAGTGGAAGGAAAATTATGTGTTGCTGTCATTTTTTCCCACCGATAAAAATCTGAAAAGTGAGCCATGTTTATGTAATCAGACCACCTTTAATTTTATACTTAGGATCCGGTCCTAATCATTGCCTTCATATGTCACCTAATAAGTGACATGTTCTGCTTTGAATGCCTCAGAGGTTTGAAAGAGAACATTAGTGAACAAACAGCATTATGAACACCATAGTCACCAGCAGCTAAGTCAAGGATGAAGTTGTGTACAAGTTTATAGGTTTACAGATATAGCTTAAAAATCAACTATGTTAAAATCTTCTAACATTTTAAAATACAATATTTAATCCATCTTACAAAAATGGAAAGATCATGGCACAGCCTACCAAGATATCACTGTCCAACTACACAGACAGGCAAATAATATAATAATCAAAGAAGCGGCTGAGAGGCTTGTGGTAACTCTGGGCAAGCTTTATGGCTTGTTTCCACTGAGCGGTACGGCGTGGGTCGGTGTGGTTCGGTACACTATTTTGTCACTTTTCCTTGTAAAAGCGGCCAATGCAACCATTCTGTACCACACTATTCCTGGGCCTCCTGTCAGTTATACATCCGTGGGACAATGGTGCAGTACAATAAGGGTGGAATTACTACTGTCATACAAAACATTCCATTGATTGTGAGACAGACATGTCAACGCTACAACAAGCAGAAGACATAAGCATCATGGTTGTCATCATACTAGTATGACACCTTGTTAGGCATTTGGGTTTAACCCCACCTGCTGATGGGAACACTCTCCTGAATCGAGAAGACCGTAAACAGCATACCGAGCCACACTAACGCATGTCGTACGGCTCAGTGGAAACATGGCATTAGAGAGCTACAATTTAGCTAGGATAATCTGCTGACATGATAACTTTTGGTTGTGTACTACATTGTTGACATGACATCCTAAGTCCCATTTGAATCAGAATCAGAATCAGAATCAGAATCAGCTTTAATGGCCAAGTATGACACATACAAGGAATTTGACTCCGGCAACTTTTCTCTCCAGTACAGAACTTAAATAAGTGAAATTAAAACGGTTAGTTTATTGTTCATGTGAATGGACTCACACTCTGTGACTACACAGAGTTCATCAGAGCGACAGCCTGGGGGAAGAAACTGTTCTTGTGTCAGGTGGTTTTGGCATACAGCGCTCTGTAACGCCGGCCTGAGGGGAGGAGCCTAAACAGGTTGTGGCCAGGGTGTGAGGGGTCAGTGGTGATTTTTCTGGCCCGCTTCCTGACCCTGGCCCGGAATAGGTCCTCAATGGAGGGAAGATCAGTACCTATGATCCTCTCTCAGGGCCTGACTGTTCTCTGCAGTCTGTCCTTGTCTTGCCAGGTGGCGGATCCGAACCAGACAGAGATGGATGAGGTCAGGACAGACTGGACTATTGCTGTGTAGAATATGGTCAGCAGTTCCTGAGGCAGGTTGAACTTTCTGAGCTGACGCAGAAAGTACAGCCTTTGCTGGGCCTTCTTCCTTATAGAGTCAATGTGGGAGGTCCACTTCAGGTCCCGTGTGATGGTGGATCCTAGGAACCTGAAAGACTCCACTGTGGGGACTGACCTGTTGGTGATTATGAGAGGAGATGTTGATGGGGGTCTCTTCCTGAAGTCCACTGTCATCTCCACAGTTTTGAGCGGGTTTAGCTCCAGGTGGTTCTGACTGCACCAGAGGACCAGCTGTTCCACCTCCCTTCTGTATGCAGACTCGTCGCCGTCACGGATGAGTCCAATGACGGTGGTGTCATCTGCAAACTTCAGGAGTTTCACAGAAGGGTCTCTTGACGTGCAATTTACAATTTGCAGTTTACCACAAGCTTTGTGGATGAGTTTGCCTTCATAACAGGGGGCATGCTATTCCTCATGAGGGACAGGGAAGCTGGTCAGAGTTTGTCAAAGGAAGTTAAGTGGGATGTTCACTACCCAGCAGTAAATGTCCAAAAACATACACAAGGATCGCTAATAAAATTCAAATATGTATTGCTTTATATTTTATTTTATATTTTCAAGTAAATTTACATATATTGTAATCATATTCAACATTCCAGTGAGCCACATTTGTCAGATTAAAAGTAATTTTCAAAGATAAGCTTTCAGCAGGTATTAATCATATGTTTCATTAAAGAGACAGTGTGTGGTTTTTACCATTAATCTCTGGAAATGTTCATCAAAATATTGTTGAAAATGAATAAAATGATACACAATTTTAAAAAGTATTGGCTGCTTCATAACATATAACCATAAAAAGCAGGTCAAAACTACATGGGCGCAGGTCCTATCGTATGGGGACATATTGGACGTTATGTTTCCTTCTACGTGAGCTGATGTGGACATTACGCCTTTACTGATTTAAAAAAAAAGCGGTTACATCCCTTTTCTGCTCGTCCTCATTAGAAGTTTAAAATTAAGAGCTCTATAAAGAGACTTAAAAAAACACACAAAAAAAGTTCTCCAACCCTGACCAAACGACCAACCCGATCCGAGATTCACCCAAACCAGGTCGCTGTCCCTGCTTGGGGAGGGGCAGCCTTGGAGATCCCGGGTCCATGTTTGGGGAACGGTGCTCTCTCCGCTGTTGTATTCAAGCTTTCGTGAGACATGGACTCCGCATCAGAGGCAGAAGCCCGCAGAGTCGATCAACACCGCCAGAAAACTAGAGTAAACATCAGCATCACAATATCTTAATGGAAATAACTGATGGCGCAGCAAAATCTAAGGAAACACGCTGAGGTTGCATGTTTCCTGCTGCACAGGAAACAACTTTCACCATAAATGTTTTTGTTTTGTTTTCAAACTAGCCCCCAGTCACGGTGAAACTACCCGGAAATGTGTCATTTTTTTCCATTGAGGTCAATCCGTCCAACATTACAGTTTATTAATTTAGAAAAATATCTGAATAATATCACTAACCTACAAAATGCTTTAAACTTTTGCCTTTCACAAATGTTGCTGTTTTACACATTTACCTCTTCACTTGCTGCCTGTGACGAAAGAGAGCCTGATGTGGTTCTCATGTTGCTGCATATATTTACTGTCTGCCTTTTAGTAGGAAAATGCACAATTGCAATTTTTTTTGCACGTATGGGCATCCGTCACTTGAACACAAATATACTGCTTGCTTGCAATGATTTAGGTATTTACTGCCCCCTATTATCAGGAAACTACACACATTAATGCAATAAAATCTTCAATGGTCTGTTATAAAATTCTAATCTTAGTTGTAGTTTTTTTATTTAGCTGTAAGGAGAACAACATTTTAATTAATAGAACAAAAGGCTTAAAAACCCAAGTTTAAAAAAACTTTTAACTAATCTACTGTACAGTGCAAAAGCTTTAGGCAGGCATGAAAAAAATGGAGTAAACAAAGAATGCTTTTACAAATGGAAATTTTGATCATTTCATCAATCAAAAAAATGCAGTGCATGAACAATAGAGAAATCTCAATCAAAAGATTGTGTTGTGTGACTACCCTTTGTCTTTAAAACAGCCTCAATTCTTCTATTCTTCTAGGTACACTTGCAAACAATTTTCTAAGGAGCTCATCTGGTAGGTTGTTAAAAACATCTTGGAGAATTAACCACAGATCTTCTGTGGATGTAGTCTTCCTCAAATCCTTCTGTCTCTTCATGTAAAGCCAGACACACTTGATGATACTCAGATCAGGGCTCTGTAGGTACCATAGCATAACTTCCAGGACTTATTGTTCTTCTTTATGCTCAAGATAGTTCTTAATCACTTTGGCTGCATGTTTGGGGTTTTTGTCCTGCTCCAGTTGGAGTCAATCATACGCCTCCCTGATGGTATTGCACGATGGATATGTAACTCCCTGTATTTCTCATTACAATAATGGTTGAGAACACAATTAATCTTGACCAAATCTTCAACTGCATTTGCAGAAATACAGCCTCAAACATTCAGTAACCTCCACGACCGTTCACTGTTGCCTGGAGACACTCATTATAGTGCCTCTTTCCAGATCTTCAGACAAACAACTGCCTTCTGCTACAGGTAAATATTTCAAGATTTCACTCACTAATCCAGAGCACCTGCTTTGCAAGTCAGAGGTATGAATTTTTGGCTGCAACTCTTCTATAAAGACAACTTCTGGCCAGACTTCTCCGGCCAGTAGATGGGTGTACCTCGGTCCCATTGGTTTCTGCCAGCTCTGAGCTGTTGGTAATGCTGGACATCTTCCAATTTCGAAGGGTAATAACTTTGATGTGTCTTTCAACTGCTACACTATGTTTGGTGGACTGATGATCCTTCTTCAAAAGAGCTTGAACAGCACATCTTCAAACGCCAGTCTACTATCGAATCTTTATTCAGGAGAGACCTTGCTGATGCAGTATAACTTCACTGTGTCTTGTTGCTGTGCTCAATCTTGCCATGATATTAAACTATTTTCCAGAACCTCACCTTGGTAGCAGAGTGTGGCTGTACCTCATCCAGTTTTAAGCCTCCTACACTGCTGTTTCTATTTCAGCTAATGAATGTGTTTCAACCTACGTGTGACATCAATGGTCATTAGCACCTGTTGGTATCATTTATTTAACATTAACTTGACTATTCTCCCAAAAAAAAAAACATGACTTTGTGTGCAAGTGTACCTATAACAATTGATGCTGGTTTGAGGGCAAAAGGTAGTGAGACCAACTACTGATTTGATTTAGATTTTTGTTTGCTCACTTTTCATTTGGTAAAGTGATAAAAACTAAACAATTATTTGTATTTCTGAAAGCAGTATTTTTCTTCGTAGCATTTTCAACAACTGCCTGAAACGTTTGCACAGTACTTTTCATGACATGTTTCACTTAGTGAATTGAGTTTTTGATATAAACAAACTTTTCAATTATATTCCAATGTATTCAATATCACTGTAGTTAAGATTTTTTTTATGTCGATGACTGGCCCACTAAATGCTATAAATACAAGATATTTTCAGTGGATTTATCAATGTTCACAGCCTGATAATGAATGAGCAAAAATATTTGTCTTTAGGTGTTAAAGTAGAAAAAACATGCAGCAATGACAACAGGAAATGATGGTCTAATGCATTGAATCAGAAGGTTTTCTGAATATGTTTATGAGCCTTTTTGAAAAACATTATTGAATGTCCTTTCACAGTTATGCAATGTCACACAAAATCATGCAAAAATATATTAATGTCTCATTTTTACATAAATTATTTGTGACAAAATGTGCCAAAGCTGAAGGGGTAGGAATACTGTGTGAAAAATCAAATTTTATTTGTTTATAAACTGTATAATTGAGTCCATAATAGCACTATCTACATTTCCAGTAATTATTTTATGTATTTTAGTACATTTTAGTGAAAATATAAAACGTTAGTATAGTGCCCCAAGTGGTTAAACGATTACACTGCACTTCAATTCACTGGAATTAAAATACTGCATTGCTAACGGCTAATCTCGGGTTATTGACGTAGGCTTGGAATACTGACGTGGGGTATTTAAAATGAGCGGTCTGGGCCACACCTCCGTAGCGAGGTGCCATGAACTGCCTACAGCACTAAAATCTGGCTGCTCCGTTATGCAGGTGGTTACCCGTACTTGCTTGGATACATCTCTCTAAAACACACATTTTCTGTTGCGGACAATGACGTACAATGGTCACAGGTGCTCGTGTCGAGGCAAAGTCACAAAATTACTCGAGCTAATCTACATTTAGCATTAGATTTAGCCAACAACAATCTACGACTAACCCCTCCTTTCCATTGGACACGTCAGCAGCATGTTACAGCAGCAGCACGTCATACGCGGCTGTTAGCCACTGCTGTGATCAATATAATCTTTCCACCGGAGGCGAAAGCAGCATGAGTTTGCCCCGTCACAGGAGTGTCATGTCGCCGCACAGTTCTATTTTCTACGTGCTACGCCTGTGAAACGTGTAAATTTCAAGATTCTGGATAGAGGAATACAGGAAATCAGTCGGCTCGGCATCCGGAAATTTTCAAAATAAAACAAAGATGCTTCTTTCCGGTAGCTTTACTTACCTTAACCGTTACCACCTGTGCGGCCCCGTGAGAAGTCAGTAGGTCGCAGGAGGGTCATTAAATATCTACACTACCTCGAATCACTACTAACATTATTCTTTTGCACTTCGAGGGATGTTGTATGTTCCCTGACATAACATAAACTAACATAAAACATAGACCTTTTGAAGCCATGTTGTAGTTTTTTTTCTGCTTGTTGATGCGTTTACTGACAAAACCACGGGTGACTTTGCTGATCTCGCATGATTTCGGACCCTCTCGGTGAAGGCTGCTTCCCTGCTGCTACGTGCTGCTGACGCCCTCTGTGGAAAGGGCCAAGCAGCAGAATACGTGAGTAAAACGTGCTGCTCCTGTAACAGCTGCTGACAAGTCCAGTGGAAAGCCCGGGTAAGAGACGGTGCGCATTCTATGCCGCGATGCCACTACAGGCTGGGCCTCTGCTCCGGGCAGAGAACGAGTGAGGGTGAACTGATTACAGCTTTTCTCTTCATCTATTAAAAAAAACCCCACAAAAGCACTTTTCTTTTTTTTTTTATCGCTCTGCTGTTGCATGTTTTGCATTAGTATTTTCTTAAACATTCAGGAATATTAAAAACAATATTTTCTAATTCTTATTTTTGCAAGCTTATACAATCTTCAGGGACTTTATTGGGCAATCTGATGCTCTTTGTAACTAGAAAAGGGGACAATGGAAAAAACGGTGTATAACACTACACCTGCATTAATATATTGTTTAACGTCGGGTGGTGTGTGTGTGTGAGTTCATGTGTGCTTGCAGCCTATCTTAATAGGTCCATTTGTACCAGGGCCTGTTCTAGTGCCGTGTCCTTCAGATTGGATTCTATCTCAGCAATCCCCCTGACCTTAAGCTCAAAGAGACTACAAGAAAGGACCAGCGCTCTGACACAAGATCCACACATGCACAAACACACACACACACCAACAACAAGGAAAGCGTTCATTATGAAGAAAAATAAACACATTTGGAGACCCAGAGGAAAATTAATATGCACACATTTACTTTACTCCACACACTTCTCTGCATTTGTACGGACTTTCCCTCAGGGATGATGTCAGATGTAGCTAACATTGCCAGGATTTTTCTTTTATTCTCCTACACAAGCCAATCAAATCAAAGCCCTTCACTTCACACACGCTTTGCAAGTCCCTGTCATGACAAGCCCCAACACCCGTTCACTTCAACTTGCTTTGGCACACCCTTAAAACTAGACCCACACACTACACCCACATGACTTTTGCTAAAGCACTGAGGGTAGATGGAGGATGGAGTGTTGGGGAGCGTGACTTTGACTGTGACATTTTTTAGGGGTACTGTCTGTTTTCTCTTTTTTGTTCTGTGAAGTCTGAATTCAGGAACAAATGTAGCGGCATTTCCTAACAAATGGCAGCTAAATGAGGCCCCTAGGGTGCTGCATAGCTAACTCTCGCACCCCCCTCCATTTTTTTTGAGCCATTATGATTGTCCTAACCGTGCCATTTGCATTTGAATTGCAGTTTCGCAGCACAAAAACAAACATAAATCAAAAAGTGGGGGGAAGAAAAGAGGAAAAAAAATGTGGCAATCCTGGCCGAGCAATTAGCGAATGTCAGTCAATGTTAAGGTAAACACAAAAAGAAGCTAAATTAAAAACATTACATGCAGACACACTATCACACCTGTACAGCCTAGAACTCGTTTATATATATATATATATATATATATATATATATATATATATATATATATATATATATATATACACACTTTTTTCTCCCCCAAGTTTCATTATTTAGTTTTAACTTCAAAACTCATCACACTTAAGTGCTTGTCTGTGGTGGCCAATCAGAGCGGCACAGGCCCAGGGTTGCTGTGGCGATACACAGGGACATTTAGAGGACTCCGATAAACTCTGCCATTTAAAAGGTTATGACAATTAACGCAGCTCTCCGCAAATTACCACTGCCAGACCTTTACCCACGGACGTCTCTCCCTCTTATCACCTCGCACCCAGCCTCACTCCCTCCCTCTGCCTCCTCCTCTCTATCTCGCCATATGCCCTCCATTTCCACAGCCTGTCCGCCTTCCCTCCCCCAGCCCACCCAGCCGTCCCTACACCCCCTTCCAGCCAGCAGCACTTTTATTATCCTGTTAATTAACAGACTTCTTCACTTAATATTCAAATGCTGACCAATAAATGACATTGAACTTTGGGTACTCCCCCTCACACACACCCACCTAAAAACCTTTGTTTCAGTCCTATTGACTGCTCCACTCATACGTACACACACACACCTTCCTGTCTCTCATTTCCTCCATTCGTCCCTTCAGCCTTCCCCGCCATTGCCAAGGTGAGCTCCCATTTCTGTGTGATTGAAAGAGTGTGTGTGTGATGAGGAGTGGCAAAGGTTGGCTGAGGCAGCAGAGCAAGTATACGACGAGGGGGTAATAAAGCCAGAGGGGTGGGTCGAAGTAAGGCACAATGGCCTTTTAATTAACCTGGTGTGATTAAAAGTGGGGGTGGGTGGAGGGTGGGGTGAGGGAAAGGGGCCTGGTGCTGGAACCAGTTGGGGGGCTGAGAGGTGACAGACAGGAAATAGGAAATAACATGTGAACTAATGAGCGTTACAAAGCCCAACTGGTGCAAAAAAAACGTGGACATCCCATAGGTTTTATATATATTTTAGTCATTGGATTGAAAAAAAATAACAAATTTGATTTTTGCTTCGAGGATAAAATTCTAACTTAATTTAACAACAATTAAAACTGTATTTGGTGAATTAAATATCTGATTTACATCAAACATCACAGGCAGATGGAAACAGGAATCAGAGAGTAAATCAGAGATGCCCCAAACAGGAAAGGCAAAAAAGATCTTAGCTAAACAGTGGAGTGAAATGTTTTTGCTTGTTTTTGTTACAGTTTAATGTTTAAGATCATAAAGCTAATTAAAAGAAATATATATATTATCAGTAAAACCAAGTAAAAAAAAAATATGCTCAAATTTGGTAAGGGAAAAAAAAGTTATCCAAGCCAACCTGTCCCCATCCGAAAGACTAATTATCCCAAACGTAATAATTGACCCATGGCAGCAACATCTGCCATTAATTCTTGTAATAATTAATAATGAGTTACTTTTAATACAATGAAGGATTTTTGGCCCGCTCTTTTACGTAGAACTGTTTTAATTCAGCTCCATGAGAGTTTTCTGAGATATTCAAAATCACAGCACAACATTTTAATTTAATTCAACTCAGACTTTGACCAGACCACTCCACACTCCAATTGTTTTTTTTCAGCCAGTAAGGGCTGGACTTAATGTTATGCTTTGGATTAATTTCCTGCTGCACCACCCAACTGTGATTATGCTTAAGGACACAAACTGATGGCCAGACATTCTTCTACAGGCTTTTCTCCAAAAAGGCAGAATTTAGGATTCCATCAGTTGTGAGAAGTTATTCTGGTCCTGAAGAAGCAAATTGGTCCGATACCATCATACTATCACTGAGTGATGGTATAATGCTGTTTTTTCTGAAATTAAATTTCAATAAAAATTATTTTTGAAATCATGAACACTCACTTGAGATGAGACAAGTGAAGCTTACGGAGCATTACTTATTGTTACTTCCTGTTCTTTGGTGACCTACTGGATGTGTGGTGGATGCACTAACAGTACATTTTATAGACAGACAACTCCTGACGAGGTCCATCACTGTTTCAATGTTTCTCCATTCACACAATATATATTCTCTGTTTTGCTAGAGTCTAGAAGCAAATGGTTTCCTAATGTTTTCCAGGATGAGCAATGACATTTACTTTGTCTTTGTTATATGTTTTTTTTTTTTTACAATTTTTTGGCCTATTTCATGTGTTAAGATGTGTTGTAAGACAGGTGCTATTTATAGCAAGTGATTTTGTGATTCTATAGGTGAAGTAACTGAAATGAAAGGACAAAAATGGCTAACCAAAGTCCCTTTATTATTTAACAAAGAGTTAAATATATGACATATATTTAAGTTGGTGTGGCTAGCTTTGTCCTGCATATATAAACCCCAAAATGAAAATTGCTTGTTGCATTCAGTCAGGTTGTCTATAAACTGTTTAATCTAACATATTTAAAGTGACAAAAAAAACTAAAACAAAAGGGTTCTCAGAGTCATTGACTGGACAACAAAGGTTTTGGATATACTTGTGTCCTTAATGCTCTTTCTCCAGTACCCTCTATCCATACGTAAGCACAATCAACTTGACATGAGCTTAGACCATCAACAGAACAGGCAAAGAATTAATCCAAAACTTTTTAACTTGAAGGCAATTGACATTTCACATTAACACATCAGTTGAACTAAGCCAAAACTTCTTTCAAACCAAAATAAATGGAATTATTCCCTTTGCTTCTAAAAAGTCTGCTTGTGACTTCATTTATTAAGTTGTTAATTTTGCTCACTAGGTTAATCCCTTTTTGCATTAACTTTAGAAACAATCTTATACTGGGAACACTATAAGTGATGCACATTTACTTTATGCGGTTAATGATTTTGTAGATTTGGTAAGATTTATTTCCTTGCTGGTACATTTCCATCATGGTTGGCAGGAATAATAAAATATGCGCAAAAATATGCAAATTTTGCATTATTTCTAATTCTGCTTCTTATTATATTTCTGTATTTCCTATTATTACCTTAGTAAAGGTAACTTCAAAGAGTCAGTCTCATTCTAATGATAAAAATGTAAAGTTTAAAGTGAATGTGATGCTAAAGACATTCCAATTTGTTTATTTGTTGTTTGTGAGAACCAGTATGTGACTACTCCTACTATTAATAATATTGATTACATTTATTCTGTAGGAAAATGTAATACTTGCAGGCTCATTTCTAGCATAACCATTCAGAATTTGCCCACACTAGTGACAATACTAAATTTAACGCTACATCCCTTTAACAGTAAGATTCAATAGTTTTTAACGAATGAGCGAACTGTTGTTGTCGTTGCTGAAAAACAGGCTAGAAAAATCTCTTAACCAAGAAAATAGAAAACAATTGACCTCCCCACAAATCGGGACATTGTTTGCCTTTCTTGTAGCAAGGCATACATGTAAGAAAGTTGTTATTTTTCAAATGTACAATTACTCACAGACAAAATTCAAATAGTTTTATCAAAATATTGTGTTTTTAGTTTATTGTTGAGCAGGTAAAAAAATACATCATTTGTGAATAAAATAAGTCTATGTGTACCATGAACTTGAGGGTTGTGAGCTGAAAAGTTTGAACATAGAATGGAGTTCTATTGTACTACAAAGCATGTTGAATTACATGTAAATGAAAGCAGCTTTACCGATATATTTGCCACATTGACACCCAAGTAAATATCCTCCTATCTGCGCAAGTCCCTGTAAAGTGAGCATGTCTTCCCCAATCAGCTTGGAGTTCATATATGCTAAAGCACTGGTCTCCAGGGACCACTCTCAGACAGGAACAGGAAACGCCAATAGAGCAACTGGGATCAGCTTCACACAGAAGAAAGTGAGAAAAAAAAAAAGAGTTTAAAAAAGACCTAGCTTTTTTTTCTCCACAAGACCAGCAGTCAAAATTCAGCCTCACTCGAATACAGCAAATGGAATACCACCGATTCTAAAGAACACTAAAACAAGATGCGGTTAGATTCTGTTAAACATTATGAGTCTATAAACATCAATTTAACACACTGTCTCTCAATGAAAATTAAATGGTGTGTGCTCCAAGGAAAAACTGATCAAAGGCAGAACAACATTATGAGTTTAGACCTGGCAGATGGCCAGAGTTGCATTCCACCTGCTCTCTTTAGCTGCAGAGCCTACTCTGTCACTTTTTGCTGTATACAACTCTTTAAAACAAATATACTCCATAAAAAATTATCATCCTCAAATTATATCCAGCTCACAGATTATTACATTATTCTGCTATGAATTACAGTCCATATTTCTAGTCATTGAAATAAAAAGGAGCAGACTTTAAAAATATAAACATAATTAAGACAACCTACCTGTTAGCATAAAGCAGGCTAAAAGACCTCAAAAAGCCTCAAATTCTGTTCCAATCAACAGAAATTCAAGAACAAACAAGAAACAAAGTTGTTGACATCTATTGGTCTAGAAATAGTAAAAATGTATGTATTAAAGCTTTGGGACTGCAGTGAACCACAGCAAGAGCCACTGACCACAAACAGAGAATAATGTGTTGAACAATTCCAGGGGGGTGCTGAATAGGGCTGAACGATTAATTCCATATGCAATTAAATCGCAATTTGGTAAAATGCGATTTCCTAATCGCAAAGGCTGCGATTTTACTTGATGTTAACATATCTGGTAAAGTCACGTGACTTGCAAACAGCTCAAAAAATGCAGGGAGAGAAGGAAACGCTGCACTTTAACCCGTTATAAAATGACCTAAAGCTTAACAGAATCCAACACTGCACAATATTTGGTACCAAAGAGGAACAGTACATCAGTTGTGATAAATTATATCTGCTATGAAAACGTTGATGCTGCGCAACGCCAGCTATTAATTATGCAGAACCCGTCTTGGTATTGTTGCTGCCTCACGAGGTAGGCTACAGTACGAACCTTTATCAACACCTAAAAACATCATACCCCCATATATGAGAGTTGCACGGCTAAACTGACCGCCACCAGTGTTTAAATTCCCAGTAAACAAACTTCCAGCCGACAGGGATCGCTGACCGAGCTGTTTGAAAGAATCGCTCCTTACGAACATAAAAAAACGGCACACGGAAATAATTTGTGCCATAACGGGTTTTATAGCCAAGGGTTTACTTTGATAAACATGACGAATAAGCTAGGATTCAATCTCACACACACATTTTAGCCACATTTTACCTGCGCTGTATAAAAAATGCAGACAGAAAGTTAAAGCCGTACTAAAAACAGCGGAGTATTTTGCAAAAAATGACCTGAGATCAAACCGTCCTACGGAGCCATACCAGAGTCTGAAAGGGCATTAAATCGATGGAGAATTAAAAATCAGAGCTTGTTCCTTCAAGCATCCTACTTCCTGGATAACCACACAGAGGAAAACATTGCAGCCGGACAGAATTCCTGGCTGGGATCAAAAGGAAGAAAACCTTGATTGCAGAACGACGCCGATGACTATCGAGTGTGATGATTAAAAGTAGATAAAGTTGTTAATATTTGCCTTTGTCTTAAAATAAGTCTATCTTATGGAATACAATAAATTATGTATAAAAATCTGTTTATAATAGACAATATTTTTGCTTGTATTAATTACAAAAATGCATTACAAAAGCCCCACAAAAAATTGCATATTAATTAGCAATCCCAATATTGAAGAAAAAAAATTGCAATTAGATTCTTTTCCAAAATTGTTCAGCCCTAGTGCTGAACTACCAAAGAAGAAAACTGAAAGAACTGCATGCGTCTTTTGCTCAGGTTCATCAGGTGTATGTACCGTTACATCTGGCATAAAGCTAACAACCTGAAAATAAACATCATACCTACAAAACATGGTGATGGTAGCGTCATGGTCTGTGGCTGCTGTTAAGTGTCTTCATGGCAAGGATGACCTGTCCTGATTGATGCCATCATGAATACTGCTCTCTGCCAGAAAATCGCTAAGGAGGATTTCTCACCCTCAATGTGTGATCTTATACAGCAAGACAATGATCAATGTGCACCAGGTAGTCCCTCAAAAAAGGAATTCATTTGGCCTAGTCAAAGCCTCTGCTTAAATCAAATGCTGTGGTCTGACCTTAAACAGACCATTTGTGCTTGTAGAGCTTCAAAATGGCAGAGTTAAAACATTTCTGCAAAGAAGAGTGGACCCAAATTCCTCAGAGGTGTTGTTAACAATTAATTTCAGACTACTGTTACTGTTCACAATTAAAGACACATTGCAAATTATCAGAAATAATTCATAACAGTTGTGCTGTAAAGTGTGGAAGGAGTTGTTAGATTTAGGGAAAAACACTTAGTCAAGTGGTTTTGAACAGCTATCCACCTAATAGATAAACATACAATTTGAAAATATCTTTTTTATCTCTTCAGGTGTTTTTTGTCCAATATTAAAATACATTTAGGCTAATGATCTGTAACATGAAATATTGAGAACAAAGCAGAAAGAGAACTCTGGTATTGGGCAAATGCGTTTTCATGGCCTTGTACCTATTTTATGCTGCCTTCAGGATATCTGGTAAATGTTTAGGCATTTCTGTTTATGGCCTAAAAATTGGTTTTTAACAGTAAGCTCTTTCTACAATTAAATAGAAGCAGTTTGAAGGTTTTTGTCCAGTGTAAAATGATATTTTAACATAATAAATAATATCAAATACTATATGAAGCTATTTACTAATTTTCTCAATTTTTTACAGTATCTTTTTTTTGTCTTGAAATATGACATGTAAGGAGGCAAGTTATTTTTCACAGCACTGATCAGAGTATTACAGTTAAATAACGATATGCCACCCTTATTCTCAATCACCAGTTCAGAAATATCTGCTACTTTAAACCATCCTATGCTTTGAAATTCTCTTCCCTAAATTGGTGTTACATATACTTTTATTTTCTATATAACTGTCAATGTCTTTGAAAATGTCTTTTATGCTGCTTTGCTCCTTGCAATCAGATGAGGTCATGAGAGGGTAACAGACTCAAAGAAAGAAGGCATTTTTGCTCAATTTTGCTACAAAAACCAGCTAATAGCAGTTGCTGCACAGAAAACTCTGTGTCAAAGGCAGCTGGAATGGTTCCATCAGCGAGAGGATGTCCTTTGGCTGGGGTTAATGGGGATGGAGTAGGGGGGAAACGAACTGCTGAGATGGCCGGAAGAACAAAATAAAGAACATTTCAGCTTAGATTTCTCAGCATAAAGCAGGGTCAGAAAACAGGGGTCAAAACCACAATGACCGTAATCTGACGTGAGTTTGCAGTTGTGCATGGGTGCGTGCGTGTAATCCGTTCCGTGCGGCTCACATCATGTTTCATTTCAACCCAGAAATCACAGTCAAAGGTCACCGTTTGACCTTTTCACAGCTCACAATCACGGCACCACGCCTGCCTGATTAGTGTAGGCGCAGACACAAGCAGACATGCACGTGTAGACGCTGAAAACAGACGAACACACTCACTCAACAGAAAAATGAAAGTAATAACACAAAGCTCAAAGCATACAAAAAAATCATCTTTTTGTAATCTTCCCCAACTCTGCTGTGCGAGTTCAATTTTGAGACATGTTTACCTCTTAGATCCACAATGAAAAACAAGCACTGAGCTTCTTTGTTATTTAAATTCATTCTGATATTTTCGGGCATTTGGTTTCTACTCTAAAACCTCCACTGAACTGAGAATTTATAACCTTAAAGTCCTAACACCATCACATATGTATGTTTATCATTTTTAAAATGTCACATTTTAATGATGCTAATTTATTTGCTCTTAATTTCTCAATGGGAACCAAAGCTCAGACTGGATTTACATGCTAAATATTAGATGCTTTACCCTTTTTCAAAGATAATCTTGCCTATATTTCAGTTTTCACAAAGTAGGCTTGAAGTATTTTATGATGTAGACTGCTGGTTGGTAAGCCAGACTTTTAACTAGTATAAAATGACAAATTACAGAACCTAGATGCTTGTTAGCTGGTGTAAAGTTGTGAGTTTATTAGCCTTATATTGTGCTGGTGTGCAGATGGAATTTAGGAGTTCACAGACATCGCCTGCTGTGCTGCTCACAAAATGCTTTAGAAGATGTAACACATACCGTTGGAAGGTTTTCTTGATTATAGGTAAAAACAGCAGGATGCAGCAATGATGCAAATGTGCATGTTGATTGAAATATAAAATACTGTGCATGCATTACAATGAGAGACGACGGGAAGCCCGCTCTGTGTTCACCTCAGAGGTTGGCATAGTAACCAATCAGGAAACCATCAGCATAGTAACCAATCACGAACCTATCAGCACAGGTGAAACAAGACTTGGGCCAATCAGTGTGTTCGGGTTGAACTATCTAGTGTATAAATGTCAATGTGGGTCAATTGCCACCATATCATCAGCGAAGATGAAAACACACCATTACTGTCAGAAAATGTCAATGTGGCCATGGATCCTAGCCTCTCCTTGTTAGAGTGAATAATGTTTGCTCAGTAGACTGCAAAGTTTGTATGTGTGTGTGGCAGTGTGTGTGTTACATGAGGAAACAAGACTAAGAGAAAAAACCACATTGGCTGACACAGTATGTAAATTACTATGCTAAAGTTTACAGTTTCCTTTTTAGTGACAACCTGCCTTGGAGCTCACAGTGGCTTTTTGCACAGCGGTTTGTGTTAGGGAAAACTTTATTCTGTATAAAAAAGGGATTTGTCTATTTCTTGATAAATTACAAGTATGGTATGAGTCTCTTTACCATGATCAGATACGATCAGCTTTAACAGATTTGAAATAGATCTCCACATAGTTTAGGTGCATGTCTTCAACATCTGGGATTAAAAAAAGAGATACATTTGGGGTGATAATTGAACATGCAACAGTGTAGCGCAAGGATGGGCCTTCTACTAAAAACACTTCATCCCAGATATGAACATTTTCCTAACAAACAATTTGTGATAACTTGTCCCAAATCAGACACAGTTTTATTGCCCGTGTTTGTGTGCACAAACACGAAACTTAATCTTGGTTTCACACGTTTGAAGCATTTAAAGATTTTTGTCCATGCACTAAATCACTTTTGCTGTTAAACAAATCTGCAGCAATAAGGATAACCAATTATTTTAGATCACCTTACCAATAAGACATCAGTTTCCATGGTACCAAGCACACCTGATGCCGTGTTTTGATTACAGTGCTGCGCAATGTTTGTTTTTTTCAAAATCCAAATCAACTCAAAATTCTTTAATTCCTCAATTCAACATATTGATATTACACTGATTTTGTCTGTAGATAGCCATATAGGGGCAACGATTCTCTGTTGTTTGTTTTGTCTTATATTCTGTATTTTGTATTTCACTTCATATTTCTACTGAGCTACTGCACGTGCATTTAAAGCACTTGTTTGAACGACTTAAAACCAGTTGTAAAGAAAATGTTTTTTAAATCTGCTAACTATTCTAATCCAAATTATTACTTCAAGAGAGTTTTATAAATATTACATTTCTCTTATTTTTTTTTGCATACTGTTAACTATTGATTGATTTGATTTAAGATTGGTTGACTTTAACAAGCTCCATCAGGCATAATGGTTTTCTTGCAAGAATAAAATAAAAAGCTATGATATTTTCCTTGGACATTTCTGATTAAATTTATGCTGTTATCTATTTTGTTTGTTTTATCTGTTCCCTTGTTTCCTTTTGCAGTCTTTCCAATCTTGATGTTTTTCTTTGTCATGTTTGTCCTCCTCTGGAAGCACTGGGTGAAGGGATATGGCCTAGAGTCGTTCCATACAGCCTGACAGGTCCCTTGTGCTTATGAGCGGAAGAGAAACACATTGCAAGCCTTTACTTAACTCCAAAAAATATAACTCATTGAACCACAGCCACAAGATGGAAATGTTTCACAGAAAAACAGCTGGAAACTTGGAAGGAAAAGTCTCGATCCATATGTGCACTCCAGACCCTTTTTGTTCTGAGAATTGGGTTTTCATCTGATGGACTTTTGTGCATATAAAATGTCCAACATGTGTGGATGCGCTGAGACAGGCCTAAGTTTGATCATGCATCCAATATAATGTATCTAAAAAGGGTGTATATGTTCATCTTTGCTCTAGTTTTTACCTTTTATGGTGCAAACACCAACTTTGTTAGGACCAGCTGTATTTACTGAAATAAGAGCTTAGCCCTAATGAGCCCGAACAAGATAGTTGAGGTTTTGGTTAGGTCAGGAATCCGGCATCAAAATAGTATGACAACCTTAAGTAAAAATGTACACCTACAGCTACTATAATATTAAGTATAATCATTATTACAGTTAAATTAACCAGTTTTTAAATGAACAATTTAATTTAATATCCTGAATTTTCCCAATGTGAGATTATAATGAATATGTTTTATTCTATTCTATTGTGATAGATGTTCCAACGTGATTTAATCCCTGTCCAAAACAACTTTTCAATACTAAACAGGCAAAGCGGAAATCACTGCTAAAGTCTCTAATTACCGTAATTGACAATCCCACATTGGCTACATCCCATCTAGTTAGTCTATAAAAATACATTGCTGTAGATTATAGCTTTAAAACTATTATACTTAAATCTAATTTAACTCATGAACCTTTAGCATTTTGTTTTTCTTTCTCAGATGGCCGCAATGTACACTATTGGGCTACACATCGGTGTAGTTGGTAGCACTGTTGGCTTACAGCAAGAAGGTCCTGGGTTCAAATCCTGGCCTAAGGGCTTCCTGCATTGAGTTTACATTTTCTCCCAGAAAATGCGTGGGTTTCCTCTTTATACACTAACGAATTCTCTTTCATCACTTTAAAGGGACCTTTAAGCCATACCAGGTGAGACTGGTTTATTTCAGAGTATGGCATACATTAATAGTGAATTTATTTGGCTATTTCCTTAAAAATGGGGTCAAAACCGGCTTTAGTCTATCCATCCATCCATCCGTCAGATACACCTGTTTGCTCATGCAGGGTCATGGACAAACAAGTCTCATGGTCTGTCTCCTGTGGTCATTGAGTGAGAAGCAAGGTACATCTTGAACACACTCTCATAGGGGCAATTTAGAGAGAACAATTAACCTAACAATAACATTTTGAGACTGTGGGAGGAAGCCCCCAGAAAGACACCAACAAATGCACTGGGAGAACATCCAAGCTCCAAGCAGAAAGGCCCCAGGTTAGGATTTGAACCCAGACCTTTCATGCAGCAACAGTGCTACAAAATCTGCCACTATGCAGCCTCACAAGTTTAATACATCCTTTTTTCTCTCCTAACAGCACAGAAGGGAATTATTTTGACTAGACACTGCAGCATGAATTGTTTTCTTAGTAGTGATGAAGCTGTCTGTAGGTGAGTGAGAGTACCTGCTGTGGTGGCGGTCGAGGTTGCAGATAGGAACTCTGTGATGGGCCTGTTGGAGTCTGTTGAGGAGGGCTGAAGTACGGAGGGGTCCCCTGCTGCCCTCCCTGCTGCTCCCTGCTGAATCCCCCCATCGACTGCTGGCCATATGGCGCAACCTGCTGAATAATAAAAAAAAATAAAATCTAGCTTATTAAAGTGGAGATGTTGATGCAACTGCAACTCAGTTCTCATCATTCATGTTAAAGAGGCTGTTTGCATAAATTTGTTCATAAATGTCACTAACATCAAGCCCTGAGAAGACAGGATGAGTAGGAGTGTATGTCATAAGTCTCATAAAAGAAGGACTTTTTAACTTGTTAGAGTGCTTTTGATATAGAAATAAAAAGCGGGAACGTTGCCCAAAGGCACAAAAGTTAAGTAAATAATGTTTTTTCATATCACCAATTGTCCCTCTGCTGCCAGCTATAAAGGAGATCAGGGCAGGCAAAAACTAGTCTCCCATCAGTTCTTTAACTAATGAATTCCTGTTGCAGACATTTCCAACTTTATGTCCTCGAGTTTGGCAAATGCATCCAACTCTTTACATTATCTCTGACTCGGTCAGCTCACAGATGAGTTGAGAAGTGCTGGATATTACAGCAGGCCTGTCCCAGGCCGTAACCTTAATGAGAGACGCATGGATGAGTGGTAGCATTCCAGGGCAGAGCGAAAAAAGAAAAACTAACTCGTAAGAGTGAAGCAATGCCAAGTGGCAATGTCGCATTACATGGTGGTTTTAAGAGAAAACGCGAACAAGGGGAGCGTTCAACAAGCTGGCACAAAAACAAATGTAGTCTTAATCCCATCGTGTTGTCTCCTATGACTACAGACAGTGCCAGGTGCTCTAACTGCTGCATGGATTTCCTTATTCATACAGAGACAGCTACACATTTAAACAAACAGTCAGCAACAAATTATTAAACAATATTTACAACTACTGAAAGCACTTTTATTGTCATATTTCCTCCTCGTCGTGTCATGTTGCTCTGCCACAAACCTACACAAGGCCATAATTTGGGGGGTCTGTCAAGCTTGTCGTCCACTTGCAGTGCTTAACTTTAAGATCTCTCCTTAAATCTTCTTTCACAAAGTACAACCCCTTAACTTAACATGGTTAATATCTCAAATGATGGCATTACAGGGCCCTCTGACATGACGTAACTACCACACCATACAGCATTGTCAGATAAAGGCAAACAGCCGGAGCGCAGGCTTTATGAGAGAGAAACCCCATCAACATAAAAGAAATGATGAAACTCAAGGCTGGTGGAGAACATGGGGAAATCTGATCTGGTGACAGCGGGACACCAGCGAAAATGAATACATTTGGAACAGGTTTTGAAGAGTGCCTTCCATTGGAGTGGGAAATATTATCTCAATGCTTTTGACTTTCTCAATCACAGTGATTGGAGAGTGTTGAATACACTTCACTTCAGTGGAAATTTGATTAGAAAAGACAACTTTTTGTGTGTGTGCGTGTGTAGCTTACAGTGAGTGTATGTTATTAGACCGATGAGACAGACAGACTGGGTGAGATCAGTCCAGCTGGCAGAAAGGTTAATAGCATGGCCCTGCTCATGCCAACAGAGCCACTGGATTCATTACCAGCAGTCAGAACTGCACACAAACACACTAAGCCACTATTTGATGCTTTAATACTGGAATAAATGCAGAAAGATAAACCATTGCTCACTCACTCACATATGCATATCATTAGCAAGTATTCAAGCTTGCCCAGTAAAAACGAAGCAGTCCTATCTAGTTATTAGTGTTGACATTCTGGTGTAACACAGTAGGTTTCAACAGGAACACCGCTGTTCTGAGACTGTTGATGATTAGGTCACCTTGGCAATCAAGACCAGAAATCTATGGGTGGGATTCCTTTTTCCAAAGACACACGCAGATACAGGATGACATGCGGACAACTAATAGGAGGACAAGTTACGGAGGCAACAGGACAAATAATCGAACACAAAAAAAGAAATAAGGCTTAAAGTTGAATGACGTTTTGGATGACCCAGCCAGTTAGACTTGACCAATAGCTGATGAATTCATTCAGAAAAAAGAAAAAATACCCCTACAAAATAAAACAAACAAAAAAATCCAAAAAGTGTGATGTGTATTTGTATTCCGACCTTCTGAGAAGATACTTTGTAGAAAACTGCAAGTCTTTTGAGGTCTTACAGCTTTGTACATCTATGAACTGAAAATTCCCCATACTTTGTAAAATGGCTCAAGCTAGATCAAAAGCATCTCTGAAAATTTTTCAAGTCTTGCCAAAGACTCTCAAATGGATTTAGGTCTTGTTGACTGAAGCATTCTAAGTCAGGAATATACTTTGGTCTATACCAGTGGTCCTCAAGGCCCACTGTCAGGGCTGGCTTTGCCGAAAGGCGACACAGGCGACCGCCTGAAGGGATTTCTGCTGGACTGGGTGCAAAGTTGCAGAATTAAAAAAAAAAAGTTTAAAAAATGTATTTATATATTATGAAATTCACACTCTAAACATACTTGAAATTTCCCTCCAACAGACATGAAAATAAAGCCTCACTATTTAATTATTTGCAATGATCTGGCTGCATGACTTGCTGGCCATAAGCCTAGTTTATACTTCTGCATTTTGACAGACATGAATTGAGACAGTGCATTATCCATCGACACAAGGGCTCTAAGTCACCTATGCAAGGACAGAAAGAGTAGATTTTAACCATTTTTTAACCATCTGTCTCCGTCAACGGTATGCCTGTGATTGGTCAGTTCAGTAACAGATGTGTTAACTGATTTATATTAAATTCTGTGCATGCTGAATGTACCTATCGTTTAGATATTTAGCAACAGTTAACTAAGACTAAAGGGCTATTGAACTGTCCAACTTTAGTAAATTGCTTCATATTAGCATTTGCAATTTATTGCAGTATGTGGATTAAATACAGTAGACCACACTATTCTTTTAACTTGTTTAAAACAAATCGGCCTCTCTGGTGCTGTTCATAAACGGTTCACATCCTATCTTGCAGACAGGACTGTTATGATAAGTTTAGATACCTGTGCCTCCAAGGTCCATAAGATCACATGTGGTGTGCCCAACGGTTCAATTTTAGGCCCAGTGCTTTTTAAGCTGTATATGCTCTCTCTTGGCAGGTCATCATAAGACATGGAATTAACTTTCACAGTTATGCTGATGATACACAGTTGTACATCTCCATGTCTCCTGATGACACAAGGCCAATGGATACACTTTGTAACTGCATTTTAGACATTAAATCCTGGATGGCAGAAAACTTTCTCCAGCTCAACCAGGACAAAACTGAAGTTTTAGTCATCGGTTCTGAGGCTCAGAGAGAGAAATCTTTTACCAAAACTACAATCATTGTCTTTTAATCCATCGTTACAAGTGAAGAACCTGGGCGTGATTTTTGACAATGAGCTGACTTTTATCCCACACATTAAAAATATTACTAAAATAGGTTTTTATCACCTAAAGAACATCGCCAGAGTCCGCCCAATTCTCTCTCAGGCCAACACGGAGATGCTAATGCATGCTTTTATCACCAGTAGAATTGATTATTGTAGGACTACCTCAAGTTTACAGCTTTTACAGAATTCAGCAGCTCGTGTCCTGATGAAGACCAGGAGGCAGGAGCACATTACACCAGTCTTAAAATCACTGCATTGGCTCCCCGTAGGTTTTAGGATCGATTTTAAGGTTCTTTTAATGGTTTTTAAGTGTCTTAATGGTGGGGCCTTCTTATCTTTCAGAAACCCTTTTACCATATGAACCCTCACGATCTCTGCGCTCCTCTGGCAGCTGTCTCCTTATCATCCCCAAAGTCAGGACATGGACACATGGTGAGGCGTCTTTCCATTGTTATGGCCTTCACCTCTGGAACAGGCTGCAAGAGGACCTCAGGGCTGCAAAGAACATTCATGTTTTAAGAACAGGCTCGAGACTCATCTTTTTAGCCGACCTTTTAACTGATTACACCTTTGCAGTTTAATTGTACTAAATCAAAATCAACAACAACGCTGTTATAAATCGCACATTACTTTTAACAGACTATATATAATAACTTATTGAAAATTGCACATCTACTCTCTAATTGCACTGCTCATTGCACCATCCGTACTATTCTAAATTTCTAAATTCAAAATTTCTAATTACTTTAAAAACTATACAGTACTCTTTTTCCGTAACTATAGCACGTGATGTACATGTTTTTCTTTCTTCTGTAATAATTGTGTGTGTTTCTGTTCTGTGTCCTGTTCTGTTTGTACATCAATTTTTTCTGCTGTTACAACCAAATTTCCCCATGTGGGACAATTAAAGGATTATTCTATCATTATTTATTGAAATCTGTTTAATCACTCTGCATGCTTTAT
Source organism: Apricaphanius iberus (assembly GCA_028564705.1). Taxonomy (NCBI): domain Eukaryota; kingdom Metazoa; phylum Chordata; class Actinopteri; order Cyprinodontiformes; family Aphaniidae; genus Apricaphanius; species Apricaphanius iberus. The sequence goes on along the minus strand of JAPXFQ010002501.1, from coordinate 382,823 downwards.
TTGATTGAATTTCTTTGTTTAGTTTTTAACTGATAATTATTTATTAATTATTTATCTGCTTTGGATTTTATTTGATCATATCTTATCATTGTCTTATATTTTATAATTTCGGATGCTATCAGTTTTTTATCATTTTTATCAGTATTTTACTACTTAATCTAATTTTCTGCTGTTTATTTGATTATTTATTTGTTTATTTAAACTTCTTATTTTTAATCATCCTTCTAGTGTTTTGTCTGTGGGAGCCCTTTGCATCAGGAGCGGTGGTCAGCTGTAGCTGCCTGGGTGCTCTCCAAACAGTTCCTGGCTGGAGGTGGGGGCACCATCCCTCCCTCCTCTTGGGCACCCTGGGTCAGTGCCTTGGCTGCTGCTGTTGATCTGCTGCTGCCAATGCAGATGGCTCCAATGATAGTACTCAGTCCCTTGTTGCTTTTGTTTACTGTTGATTTTATGTGTGCGTGTGTGTGCATGGGAGATGTACACACACACACAGGGGCTGATAGTTGTGATGATGATTTTATTTTGGGTTTGGCAAGGGTGGGGTTTGTGGGGTCATTTTAATATGTACAGCACTTTTAGAAGCTATGTAGTAGGAAAGGCGCTTTATAAATAGAATTTGATTGATTGATTGATTAAAACTATATGTACATGAAAGGTAATGCTGCACAAACAAATATATACATTTCATTTCTGCAGCCACAATAAGCACTACTGCAGAGGAGATGTCAGTATCAGGATCAGCACCTGAAGAATGTAAGTTAAACCAACAAAAGATTATATCTGACCTGTCTGGTCCTTCGTCTTCATGATGTTTGTTAAATACTGAAATCCATTACTTACTGGGTTTTATTCAGGTGTTTTAAAATAAAGATGGCACAATGCACATGCAAACAACTCCAATTTGTGAATATAGAAATTTTTGAAACCAATATAAATTTTTTCCTAAACAAAATTTATGTGGTGATTTGTTTTGGTCTATCACAAGAGAGAAAACCTTTACGACACCTCAAACTCTGTGACTATAACGCAATAATATGAGGTATCAATGCTTTTGCAATGCAGTTATTTTTTAATTTTTTAAACCAATATTCCCCTGATATCTTTTTTTTAAAAACCTTCAAATGTAATAACTCCAACAGCAAACTTTCGGTAAGATCTCTTTATTATCTAGTTGCATCTCATAGTATAACCACTGTTTTTTCTAAACAACTTATTGAAGACTCTAAAGTGTGTCATTAATGTACACATTTACAAGGAATGAGTGGCAAAAATGTAACTATAGCATACAGACAATCAAGAAAGACAGAGACAGAAACAATATGAAACGATAGAAATACAAACCCCCTGCCATTCAGTCAAAAATAAGCACACAGGCAGTAGGCAGACTGGAGGTCTAACGAGTAGCAACCTGCCAAAGTGGCTTTGGGTGGGAAGAAAGAGCTATTCAGATGCAGCCTCTGTTTGATCGCTAGGGCAGACTGTATAAATGCACTGTACCTGCTGAGCACACACCAACTCAATGAAACCTGATGCTCTTTGACTGGGAATATGTTTAGCGATAAACAGACTTGCTGTGCTGTTGGCTCCACCAATAAAAATAACTGCTGGAAGGAAAAAATAAGACCATTTTCTGCCTTTTGCTTTCCCTCAGGTGCAGGAAAGCAGACTAAATAACTGTGATTTATCCAGAGTGTCTTGGCAGGCACACAGTGTCAAATAAACGTCTGTAATGAACAACAACAGATGTGCAGTGCTGTGGGGAGAAATGACGCAGGATAGGCGTCCTGCGAAGCAAATAATTTGCCATAAACTACCGCAACAGTGTGATGAAAACAAAAGCCTTGGTGGTATATTAAGATCCAAAAAGCACAAACAAACTGAGAATAACTCAATCAAAAATCTATCAAAACAAGATTTGTATGAAAAGGCAGGCAATAAAGTTTCTCTTCTGCAATAAATAGCTATGCTAACTTTCCTTCATGCAGGCGGTGTATGTGGTACATGCAGAGTACAAGAGCCTTAAATCAGCTGTTAAAAAGCTTTGCACAGAACAAGGTACTGCTTGTAATTCAATTGGGCCGATGAACGGAGAGAAATCTTCATAATTCTGTCAAAGCACCGATACGCCTGATCGATGACACAGGGCAGAGGTTGACCCCGTTTTGAGTGACAGATAGGCTCAGCCAACCAAAGCGCTAACCAGTGCCATCACATTGACCCCGGAACACATTCACACCCACATCCTGACAGGTCTGACAGGCACACACATCAGCCATGCACGGCTTTTAACATTTACGTGCCAGTGAAGAGAGTGTTATCAGTAAGTGCTAATACTGTACATCGCTGAAAAGGTATTCACATCCTTTAATTTGTTTTACGAAACAATAGCAAACTTTCATGCATCTCACTTCAATTTATATGTTAGACCAGCAAAAGCAGTGCAGCTGTGTAGAATCAAAGGAAAAAAGGGACAGTTTTGAACATTTTTGAACAAGCATAAATAAATAAAATATATTTGTCTCTGTATTCAGTCCTTCTGGTCAATATTTTATAGAACCATCTTTTGCTGAAACAATTACAAGTCTTTCAGAGCATGTCTCTACCAGATTTGCACATCTAGAGATTAATATTAATGTACTACCAGAATGGGTGGGAGAAAGTCTGAACAGTCAATTTTAAATCTTTTCTTTCAGATTCTTAGTTGGATTTTGGTCTGGACTTAACCTGAGACATTCTAATACATGAATGATATTTCATTGAAACCAACTCATTGTGGAACAGGCTGGATATTTTGGGTCATTGTATTTCTGGGAGGTCAACCTTTGCCCTAGTTTCAAGTTTTCTGTGGCTTCTAAAAAATTTTCCAGCACAATGCTACCAAGGGATGTTTTGGGGTGATTTCCGTACAAATTATTTTGCATTTAGCCGAAAATGCAAAAATGCTAATTTTGGTATCATCTGACCAGAACACCCTTCCCCACATGTTTCTGTGTCTCCTGTATGGTTTGTGGCAAACTTTTAATAGCCCTTCTTACAATTGTTTTCCAATAATAGCTGCCAAAATGTGTAGATCTTACAAGTGCGCTATGGGCCCCATCAGCTCCCTCAGAGTTAGAATGGGGCTTTTTGCTGTTTCTTTAATTAATACTCTCCTTGTCCATCCTATGAATTAGATGTAATGCCCATGTTTTGGTAGGTTTGCAGATGTGCTATACTATTTCTTATTTCTAGTAATGGATTGAAAAGTGAATGTAAAATATTGTTTTATAACTTAACTCATGACCTGTCTGCTGTGTTCCTTTGTCTTCATGATGCTTTTTGTGAACCAATATATGCTTGTACACACATACACATGAATGATAGTATTACACCCAAGTGTAATGAGAGTTTAATGGAAAAACCTGCAAGTGTTGATAAGTCTGTGTACAAGCAAGCTGCAAAACAATGTACCACTAAATTTAAGTGACTTCTGTTTTTGTTGGTTGATTGTATTTATGGGTATTAAAGTAAGGAGGGTGTAATGCAATGAATTCTCAACTGTCTACTTCACAAGTATCCACTGCTTTCTGACCAAATTCTGACCACAAGAAATATATTTGAACTTTGAGATGATAGTATGACAAATTGTGAAATAGTTAGAGTGAACACTTTTCCAAGACACTATAGCTAACTATTTTTTATACAAAAGGAATTAATTCTCTTCTGAAACAACAGAAAATGAAAGAGGGGATGAAAAGTGTTAAAAAAAACTGGCATGATCCACTGGCAGGGGAAGATGTTGAGAGAGAGAGAGAGAGATGGACAGATAGACATGAAGAAAGATAGAGGATGGGTGTTACATACTGACATACTTAAAGGGAGAGATAAGGTGATGTTTCACACGATAAAAACAGAGGGAGAGACGGATAAAGACATCGAAGCAAAACGATTTGTGGAGAGAACGGAGCTACACAGATGAGATATAAAACATGAGTTTTGGATGAAGGAAATAAATCACTATACAGTGTTAAGCAACCAAACATCAATTTTACAAAAGTTTCCCTCATTTCTATACCGAAATGATAAAAACTAAGAACATGTAGCTGGTGAAGCAAGCTACATTAAAACAATCCCTGTTGACAGCATCGGAAACAGAGGATTTTTTCTCCATATTTAAAATTTCCAACACCTGATTAATCCAAGCATAGACTTAACAGATATCAAAGAGGACGTTGCACTAAAGGGAACGCAGCGGGAAAAAGGTAAGGCAGGAGAGGCAGTGTTGACAGATGTGTCAGTCAAGAGAATGGAAAAGTGTACCACTATCAAAATAACTCCTGACAACACTGGCAGCTGGCTCACCTTTTTTCTCTCTAAAGCTTCTTCAATGCAAGAGGTTGAGGCATTTAAATAACACAAAAGTGAATATTTTTTATTGACCTGCAATGTTCGTTCTGCTCCTATTGTCTCACCTTTAATGCCTAAAGGAGTCTGGCTGTGGGAAAAAAATCTGTTCTGATATTGGCAGAGATATTTTAGTCAGTTTTCAAATATCAAATTAAGAATAGCAGAATTATTGCAAAACACAACATTTCTATAAGATTTGAATATTTTCTGTGATACCTATGTATTTGTTATTATATCCATATCATCTTGTTCTCTTGGTTGTTTTTGTTCAAATTGAGCATTATTTCAAGCTGATATTGCTACAGCCTGTAGCAATACAAAGTTTGCTTTCTGCACTAAATGTAATGTTTTTCTAGCTTTTTACTTTAAATACATATTTCGTAATATTTTCATGCTAAAAATCTACCTTTGATAAATCAGAGCCTTTTTAAGGTGTTTCAAAGCCAATTAGAAACTTAAAATGAGCTATTCCAGCACAATCGGAGGCAGACCTTTATTAAAAAGGATGTACACCACCATATATGCGAATATAATGTATATCATGGGACATTGTAGTGTGAGTGCTTGTCAACATCAAATCAGAAATGTTGTGCTTGTGTTTTGCTGGAGGAAAAGCTTTTATGAATCAGAATGTGCCAAATCGTAGTAGCTTTAAACAACATAACAGCAAAGGATAGAGTGAGTATCAATTATATTCATTTGAAATATATTTAGATATAAAAAGAGGTCAGTGTAAACTCTAATATAGATAGTATTCGGGTCACAAATTAAGAGGAGGTAAAACATATATTGTGGTGGACTAAATAATGTTCTGCCAGAGTTAAAAAAGTTTAAAAATGTATTTTATGTACTTGTTTTTACAAAGATGACTCTGTAATCCTGTTGTAGCACACTGGCTCTTTCCTAAATTTAGAAGGTTTGTCTTATATAGACAACATTAAGCTTAATATTTCTTAAGGTTTTTTAAATATTCACAAACATTTTTGAATGATATATGCACCTGTCACTCAACTATTATTTAAAAATAACTAAAAAAGAACAGTGACTTCACCAAGCATAATCTAACACAACACTGTTAATTCCACACCAACGATCTCAGTATCCATGCACTATGCACTGAGCTCATCAAAATAACACATACAGGAATCAGACATGTGAGCAGACTTTTTTCGACAAATATTCCTCAATTTACTCAACACTTGTTTATATACCTTTTTTTGAATTTCAGATTTTCTTTTTTAAGTCCTTCAGAATAATCAAAGGAAAAATGATTAGCATTGCTGCAATCTAATCCTTATAATTACTGATGGTTGGACGCTGATTAATTTGGATAACCAAAATAGTGAAATGATTAAAAACAAATTTAGCAGTTTGGAGGTGCTATAGGACAATGAGATAATTGCATCACAGACAAAACCCTGCACACTTATGAATTGTAAACGAAGGTGAGTTCCATAACGACACATGAAGCACCAGAGGACAGGGTCAGCTTCAACAGGCTCATGATTAAACATAAGGAAGAGAAAGAAGGGATGCATCATTGTTCTTGTCATCTCCTCGTATCTCTTCCCCCAAGGTGAAGGCGATTCCCGTCCCTCTCTGCCTTTCATCTCTCTCACCTCCTCCCCTTCCCCTTCTCATACATCGGAGGCCCTTGACACCGTAGGAATGAGCTGCCCTTGGAGGAGTGAAAGAGTGAGGGACAGGAGGAGGGATATCCAGCACTGTGAATCCTGACCTGCGAGCCGCCTAAACAACAGCCTGCTCTGTGACGCCAAAACTTAATAAACAGGCACACATCCAGATAATGCCACCATAAGAAATAAAAAGTATTTTCTTGTATAAAGAAGTGTGTCTCCATATACTGCAGATCTTTTTCCCAAATGAAAACACACCGCTGTCTATTCAGCAATCATTACTTATTGACCTGTTGATAACATCAAACAACACAGACAGCGAGTAAAAGCAAGGATATAGTGTGGCTATAAACCAAAACAAACACGTTTGATACATACATGCATTTTTTTCATTGTAGATTCATTTAGGAGAGCTGAAAAACAATATTCGCCTTTTTTATTCTCAATTTCTGTCTGCATAAGCTAATGAAACAAAAAGTGGCTTCTTATGGTTGCTGTTCTAAACTGATGGAGACATTTGCAAAAGCAGGAAAGGTTAATGTGGTCTGCTGTATGTGTGTGAAAAGCGATTTATTTTAGTATTTTCTTTATTTTTGTGAGTGGCTCTGGGCCACCAGCTCTAAATGTTTCTCCCCTACTAAACTCCTGACCCCAATCTGAGGCCAAGCAGGACAGAAGAGAGGGAGGGAATGGAGAAAGAAAGGCAACGGGGTGAAAAAAAGGCAAGCGTGATTCAGTGACAGGGTCGAAAATGGTTGTGGAGAAGAAAAAAATGGCGAGTGACATGAAAATGATCCAGCTGTCGATATTCAGTACAAATAACCAATCACTTAAGATGTCTAAACTCAATTTGTAATTGTTCATAGAAAGTCATTTTATGAATTTAAAGCAAACCCCATTTATTCTTGACAGATAGAAAGTAATAATCAAGAAGAAAAGAGGGATTATGACCCCAGTATATGGCGCCTGGCGCCATACATGTACACATCACGATGGAGCACTAAACCATCTATCAGATCAATCACTTCTGTACGCTGCAGCTTGGCTCATTTTTACCTCTCACTGTGATGACAAGCTCCAGGTTGTGTAGGAGTCACGTCACTTACATGTAGGCAGGGGAAAAGAAGGAGGGGAAGGGGTTGGAGTGCACTTTGTCACCATCACCGGCCAATGTTGGCTCAGGAGATTATGTTTGAATTTTAGTTCTCCTGCTGTGAAGCCGTGTCTAAACGGAGGCTGATGTGCTGAGATGCTGCTATTTTTGATCAATCACAGTGACCTGTGAACTGTAAGAGTTCTGTGATACAGATGAAAAAAGTCAAGTGAAGGGCTCAGTGACTGGGTTCATAGTTCAAAGGCATGGAGGCATAGCCTGCTCTTAATATTTGACAAAAAATGAGTGAGGGGAAATATTACTTTGGACGGTTATCCTACCAATGACTATAAAAGGGGCAGCTGACTCCTTTTTGTGAATAATTCAGCTGATAATTACTTTACCACCTAGAGAGACTCATGGAGGGTGTACAAAACATGGAACTTTCAACCCAAGATGGTCAAGCAATCTTTAATTATGGCTGAAAGCAAAAACAAACAAAAGAAGCTACAACAGCAAAATGTATTTGCATTGTCTAACACTGCAACATACTGTAGTTTTACACCCTCTGAGCAAATATGTTCATAAAATATGCTACATTTTTTCACGTTTGGTCAAATGTCAGTTGAGCCTAGAAAGTAAACCAATAAAACAGGGAAAAGTCTGGTGTTAACAATTCACAAATGCAATTTTGCCTTTGTGAAGGCTGAGGTTATAAACAAAGTACATTTACTGAGTGATTTTTCCCATGGCTGAATTCGCCTATGTGCAGAAATTCTGATTTTTTTATTAGTAAATTCAAAATTCTGGTGTTAAATTAAAAAAGGTTAGGATTCTCCCTTTGTCTAAACAGTCTATGAGAAATGACTGCATTTAAGATGCACTAAGTGGTTTAATTTTGGCAGAGCTATACTCATGCCAATCCATGCTCTCTGATCTGTTTATCAATGCAGGAGTACTGTGTCCGTGAAATACAAATGAACAAGCTGAGAGGCCAGATCCCCCTTGACCAGTGTAAGAAAAAAAATCCATCTCTAATCTGGATGTAAACTGAGAAGAATTCTCGGCGAGCCAATTAGAGAAACGACTAATCCCTTTCTAACTCAAGAAAGATGCAAAGCATCCCTTTTTTTTCCTCAGCTCTTCGTTTCGCTCCACTTTCATCTCTCTGTACTTTTATCTTATCAAACAGGCACATATAGAGCACCACAAACACAGAGAGCTGAGGGCTGATCTTTGAAAAACACACAGTTTGTGACGTTTTGCATCTCTTAACTAAATTCAACCCAACATTACATTGAACTGCAACCTTAAATCCCCTCTCTGAGCTACATTAATGAATGCAGTGGTTATAAACCTAATGGAATCAGGAATGTATGACAACAGCATTTGTAAAATATCTGCTAGAACAAATACACTCCATGTATAACTTATTCTATATGTAACGAGGGAACAAGCAATTTCTTAATTCATGATTCTTTAAGTGTTTTGCCATTCTCTATATGGTAGTCCTATGCTCTATGATTGATAGCATCACTTAAACTAGAATATGAATTATGTTTGGGGGAGTGAGGCTGGGGAGGGGGATCTTCCTTTTTTCCAGTTAATGGGCACAGTGAAATGGCTCTATGTTGTGTTTGATTGGCTGAGGGCCACCTCTAAGCAGTAAAGTAATAAAAGTTATAAATGAGAGCTGGCTATTAGAGTCATTGACGTGCGTAAGGCTAGCTTGCTACTTAATTGATCATGAAACTTCATCTATTCTGCGGTGACAGACAAACCTTTAATTAATTAGCAATTCACCATCGTTGTAGTTCTTTTCGTCTACCCGGTTGTCTTATTACAACAAAAAAAAAAACTCGTTTTCATACTTTCACCCAAACCTCTGTTTGCTTGGTGTGTACCACAAGTTAGAATGAGTTGTAGCAGTGAAGAGGACACAAAAAAGAAAGAGTGTCAAAAGAGGTGGAAGGAGACACTGGAGTGGTCCACTTTGTGGCCCCTTCCCCTGCTCTATCTCCATCTTTCCTGGCAGAGAAGCTGATTTATAGGGGCTTCCCAGTCATCCGTCTGAGCGAGCAATGCAGGCTGCATTAACCCCAGAGGCAACCCTACCACCCAGGCCCCCTAAGTGCTTCCAAGTCTCTCCCCCTCCATTCAAGCAATGTTATAAATTGACCTTCTAGCTCTTTAAGCTCAATAGCCCACAATATAAGGTCTGAACACACAGAATTTCAAGGCCTTTTGTCTAAATATAACTATAATGTACATGTGCATCTTGCTTGTATAGGGCACAATGCTACAACCTTGGTAAAGAGGTGTAAATATTTTTCAAAATCTTCCTCATTGTCCATTGGGCCAGGATAAACTTGGGTTTAGGTTCTAAAAAAGCTGTGTTTGTCACAGCTCCAATTGTTTTAAAAACTTTTGTGCAACTCTGTACATTTGTGTAAGTTTATGGCTGTTAGAATTTGAGACACATTAGCATTATTTAAATGTCCTGTTTTTTTTGTCTCTCCCTTGCAGAAAAGGGGTTAAGAAAAGTGGGCCTCCGTCATGTCAAATCTGCATAGCCTCTGAAAATTGCAGTATTTATTTATCTATTTATTTTACATTTTATCAAATTGAATCAAAAATCTTTGATATGTTTCAGTGAAATTTTATTTGACTGACACAAACTAGTGCACAAATGTAAATTGGAAGGAACACCACGCATTGTTTAAAAATTTTTAAATAGCAAAATCTGACAAGGATTTACATTCAGCTTCCTTCATTCTGATACTGAGGTCTTCAGAAAATAGATGCATGGTCAAAGATAAATGATACAAAGCTCTTAAAAATACATTGTGCATTGACATTTGTGACTGTAACATAAGAAAATTGTAGTTTTTCAACATACAGTTTTTTTCACCCAAGGAATAAACAAGTTAATGTCTCCATGGTCGAGTTAAAAATGTGAACATTTAATGAACATCATTAGCTACATTTTGTGTATTTCAATTGTTTAGGGTGGAGAGAACATTTCTCTCTTTTGTGGGATTTTATTCCTCATTGAATAAATACACTCAATGAAAGATTTGATTTCTCAAAAAACTTCTGTTTGGAATCCTATTACAATATTACAACAACAAATTATTTAAGGGATTAAAGACATTTTTACCAATGGTAATATTAAATCTGTAGAGTGTTTCATGTCAAACTTTGTGCTTAAATGTTTTCAGTTCGGCCCGATCCACCAGGGGTGGGAGGCCCCAGCACTTCCAGTCGGGGCCCACGGCAGCGGTACCGCCGAGCCCCATGGGGGCCCCGGCAATCCACCAGCCCCCATGCCAGGGGCATATCTAAATCCTCCCCAACATTCACACTGCTAACAAAACACATGTCACTAGACACCCAGGTTGAGTTTAGCCCCCCCTCACCCTCAACGCCCTCCCCCCTCCCGTCCCAAGCGCACCCCGTTAAAAAGAGCGCCTGTGCTAGATGGTAAAAAGCCTCCCCGCCAATAAGAGACGCCCCAGGCACCGCCAGCGTCAGAGGACCCCCGGGCCGAGGCCGGAACCCGGCGCACCACCGACTCGGGTACCCCGGACATGCCGCGCCAGTCCCGTGAGCAGACCGAAGTCCCGGGCAGCCAATCCCCAGGCCGACATCCTCCAGCCTTGCTTCTACCGCCCGATGGCCGGGTGGCAACAGAACCCAGCACGTCCACCCACCAGCCCACACCCCACCAACTGGTCAGTCACTGTGGAGGCCGACCAACACCGGCCAGAGCCCCCCACCCCAGCACCCCCGCGAGGGCTAAGACCAAGACCCAGGAGCCATGTCCAGTGTGAATATAGCCGATCGGGGGTGCCTATTGGAGTCAGCAGGGGAGCTGGCTCCCTGGGGTTGACAATGGTCACCCCAGTTATTTTCTCCCCATCCCCATGCCTCTGTCCACCTGCTCCTTCATTCTACCATTCACAAGGCCTTGGGACGTGGGCACGTCACTGGGGTGCGGGATGGAGCTTCCGTCTTCGCTACCTGGTGGCGGCCTGGGTCCCGATTTTATTGAGCAATTTAGACACTACACTTGCAACATTTACAGGGAACGCACATGTAGGGACCTGGCGGTGTGGCGCCACAGGCGAGACCCCCCCGTTGAGGGGGCCTCGCCTGTGGTGCCGGCACCCACTGGTTAAACGCATCTAGACACTGAGGGCCCGGGGGGGGAGATGGGGGTACCCGGCAGTATTCCCATGTCCCCCCCCCTCTGTTTTAAGTGCACATTAGAACAACACGCAACAACACCACATTGAGCTGGGGGAGAGAGGCTGGGGGGTCTTTCCACACCCCTGTTCGTTGGACCATCAGGGGTCGGAGCCCGGATAGAACATCACGCCGTCTGGTCGGGGTCCTGGGCTGGTGGGCTGCTCTTGCCGGTGTGGGGCCTTGGCGGTCTACTTGTCCCCGTCCTGGTGGGCAAAGGGGTCTGTCTCCTGGGTGCAGGGGCAGGGTTCTCTACTGGGGTGTCTGTCCCTGGGCCTGGGAGTATGGAGTATAGTGTACGTATGGGGGGTATGAATGAGGGTATAGCGTCCTTTTTTCGTATGTCCTGTATTTGTAAGAATGTGTACACAAGAAAGGGAGGGTACGTATGAGTGTCTCTGTCTGTCTATGTCTACCTGTCAGGTTGGGTGTTTGGCTGCTCTCTGGCCTGATGCGTCTTCTTCCCTCCCCGTCACTCCCCGTCGGTGATGGTTGCTCCTGCCCGCTGGTTGATGATGACTCTCGATGCCTGGGGCTGGGGGTCCCGGTTGCGGCCCGGCTCGGTCCTGGTGCATGTCGGGCGGGTCCTGGGTGGTCCGGTGTGTCGGGCGGCCGCTGTTTCGGGCCGATGTCCTCCTTGGATTGACTGGGGCACCTCTTATGGGGGTGCCGGGTTTGTAGAATAGGTTGGTGCCGTCCGGTGGATCGGTGGGGACCGTGCCTGGCGCCCAATCCTCCTGCCGGTTCCAGGACTTCAGCTGGCTGGTCTGTTCGCCTGGTGGGGCTGTCCGGCATTGGCTGGGCCCCTGATCTTGGCGCCCCACGTGGGGCGGGATCTGGACCCTGGAGCTGGAAGATCTGGATGTCCAGGTGCCGGCTGGGCGTGGCCTGGGGAGGGCGTACATCCGCTGCGGCTCTTGCTGTGGCTCCCTGGCGTGTGGATGTGTGGAAACGGGCCGGGTTGTTGGCGGTGGGTATTGGTCCGGGGTGGCGGCGGCGTGTGTTGTCCGTCGGTTGGCTGCGGGTCCTCCTTGCCTGCGGCGGCGGGGGGGGCCCTTGTCGGCTGGTCCCTGGTTGGGGCCCCGCTGGGGGGCGGGGTGCCCCTGGTCCCCGTGGCCTCCGGTTCCTGATCCGGGCCCGCCCTGGCGTAGCCGGTTACCGGCGGAGCCCTTGGGCTCGTCACTGCGATCTCTCGGGCCCCAGCATTGCGGCTGGTGGGTGCTCCCCTGGGGCTTCCATCTGTTCCTCTCTTGGCGGGTGATCGACCCTGCGCTGATCCGCCTGTGGACTCTGTACTCTGTGGGACGCTGGATGCATACATCTCTTGCCTCCTCCATGTCTGTGCCGATTCCTGTAGGACGGATTGACGGTTCCTTACACCAGCTATCAATCACTTGCATGGGGAAACCTTATTCCGACCTGCATGCTCGCACACACATAGGTGTGGGGACATAGGTGAGGACGGACATATCTTAAGCTGAGGTTATCATCATTAGTTAGTTGTTCACAGGAGCTTACCAGAAACATTTGTATTATGTTCATTAATCAATGCTTGTGTGTAGTGAATGTGTAATTCTTTGTTTATTCTACCAGATCCGAACTATTGGTTTGGTTCTGTACACTTTGTTGTTTTTGTTTTGTATTACTGTTTCTCTGCCGTCCGGCAGAGGTGGAGGACTGGGATGTTTTCTTGTGTTCTTTATTTGCCTCCCTGTCTTGTGTCATCGGTTCGCCCCTCTGTTGGTCCGGTTTCTTTTCTTCACCTTCTTCCTTTCTCCCTTCTTGTCTCAGTTTAATGTCCATGACGTCAGGAAATTGAACCCACAGTAATCACTAATAAAGATTTTTCATACATATACATCAAGTGGCGTACTACAGCGAAGCTGTAATACTCTGCTTGGGAAAGTAAAACTGTTGGGCTTGTACTTGGTACTCAGACACCAATTCTGAGTAAAAAAAAAAAAAAATAAATGTTTTCAGTTTTGCTTTCTGTTTTTTTTACTACGATAATTAACTTTTAAAATGAAATTACATGAAATTTTAAAAAACATTCAAGGAATATGTTTATTTAACTGTTTGTCTGAAAACCTTTAAAAGCAAGGGGAAGATTTGTAATGGAAATTCTAAACTATACAGAAATAAGATCATTGTTAACCATTGCATCCAGCCCACATCTGTTTCAGAGAGCTGAACCTTTGAGACACTAAACTAGTCTGCTGAAGGCCTGCTGGGACTGGTACATTATAGTGGTCCCTTCAAAGTTGGATTCTAAGCTGCAGCTTTTACTATTAAAGACAGATTTATGGTTCACACAAAGCTGGTAAAACTGAAACAGCAAATACCAAGTAAGTGTGAGAAATTAAGAAGAATTAATATATTCACATAATGTCAGTACAAGTAGCATCTTTGTTCTTCTTTCTTTCCTTCTATTGTCAATATACTGAAGTAGATCCAGAAATACTGCATTACCATTAAGAGATAACATAGTGCATGATTGCAGTCCTCTAATCCATGAACAATTATAACAGCAGTTATGCCCTCAATTCAGATTGGCCCAGATCTCAATCACTCTAATTAAGCACCTGTGGAGAAAATACTGCATATTTGTCAAAGAATTGATGCTGTTGCTTTCTGCATATATTCAGGTGAAGGCAGCTCACCTTTCAGCATTTCTGATTTTAATAAAATGTTAATTAAAAGTCCCAGACGGACTGGTGAAATGAAAGCTTTGCAGCTATTTTCAAATTCCTAGCTGTTTATACAGGCAAAAAATCTTAAACTGACTATGACAGTAATAAACTAAAAATACATTTTCTTACATTCACTGTTTGATTACAAGCAGTACAATTTGTGACAGGCCTTTTTTTTAATGGCAGACACTTTCGTATTGTAGGAAGACACAAAGGTGTTATGTATAAAAAGAGTTTGTGTTACTATACTGCTATGTGAGATACATAATTAACGTTGCTGTTGAACCATTCAATTTACACCAAAGCTAGTTCACAGAGTGTGTCTGTGGCTATTTATGTAACGAAATAAAAAGCATAGTTGATGGTTGCCTCACATTTGTTTGTACTTTCATGCAAAACCTCTGAAGCAGTCAAAGATGTTTTGACAAATGAAGCGAATTTGGAAAAAAAAGACAGCCATCTTTGAATGCTTATTGTTCAGGAATGTACACAGCTGCTGGCTAGCTGAAAGGAACAGACACACACAAATTAGGCATAACATTAAGACCACTGGCAAGGAAAGAAGCACAGCTACATGCATTTCTGTTGGCCACGGGATTACCAAGCTTTTGTCAAAGGATTTCAAGATTAAATCAAAGGAGCAGAGAAACTAGCGATAAGCAAATCCTCTTATTAAATTGGCCATCAACTTTAAGCAAAATCATTTTCAGTTTATGCTTACAACTATTTGTTAATGACCATAAGCTACACTAAACTTAGTAAAGCATAGGTCTGTAGGACATGTGCTGTAGCTTTCTAAAAATAAAAATACTTAAACTTGATTTTTTTTATTAATTTTTTTCCAAGCGTTAACAAATAGTGTCTTTTTTCCAAAGTAATACAACGAAGTAAACTGCACTTTAGGTGCAAGAAACAGCTGAAGAAAAACGTACACACTTAATTACAGTCCTGAGAAAACAAAGTGTGAAAAATGTCCCCGAGCAAACAATTTTAGCTTAATTAGTTTGACCATCGCACAAATTACATCTTTTTTTACCCAAAATTATGTCTTTGATGTTTTGAATTTTCAAACTTTCAAGTTTTTCTACATAAATAAATCCAATGATACTCCTAATTAATAAAGTCTCAATTTCAATCAAAAATATTTAATTTCATGTTCTTTAATGAAAGCTTTAAAGAACATAAAATTAAATATTTCTTTTTTAAATTGACTGTTACCTATAAATCTCTCTGTGATCAAATCAAGCAGGATCTATGTTTCATCTAAAAGTCAGAATCTGTGGTCTGTTTGATCCCAATAATAGACCAAAAAGACAAAATATTGCAAAAAGATGCAATGCCTTCATTATATTGTTCAATGTGCCTGACCATGCAACACTATGCAAACACTTCGGTGTGATGAAGACACTCAGCTCAACATGTCCGGTGCTTGAAACTAAAACTGAAACTGGTGGCATTGCCTAGCTTTTCAATAATTCAGCAATTAATGATACGATCACTTGGGGGAACATTTTGGGGTATTAAAATCCACTTCCCAGACAATCAGTCAATTTTTAAACATGGCACAAATAACAAGACAAGACTGCTGTCAGAAACGTCCAAACCCTTGATCCAATACACACACAATTTAAACCAAAACCAAATCCAAACAGCACATTAAAGATATGGTAGGACTTTATGTTAAACAAAATGTACACTGAACAAAAATATAAATAAAACACATTTGTTTTTGCTCCCATTTTTTATGAGATGAGCTCAGAGATCTGAAACATTTTCTACATACACAAAATAACTATTTCTCCCAAATATTGTTCAGAAATCTGTCTAAATCTGCGATAGTGAGCACTTCTCCATTGCTAAGATAATCTATCCAACCTCACAGGTGTGCCATATCAAGATGCTGATTAGACAGCATGATTATTGCACAGGTGTGACTGGCCACAATAAAAGGCCACTCTGAAATGTTCAGTTTTATCACACAACGCCACAGATGTCACAAGTTTGAGGGAGCGTGCAATTTGCATCCTGACAGCAAGAATGTCCACTAGAGCTATTGCTCATTAATTGAATGTCCATTTCTCTACCACAAATCATCTCTAAAAGCATTTCTGAGAATTTTGCAGTACGTCAGGTGTAACCACACCAGTCCAGGACCTCCACATCCAGCAGGTTTACCACCAAGATCGTCTGAAACTAGCCACTCCGGCAGCTGCTGAAACCATCGGTTTGCATGAGCAAATAATTTCTGCACAAATTGTCAGAAACCATCTAAGAAAAGCTCATCTGCATGCTAGCCATCCTCTTCGGGGTCTCGACTTGAGTCCAGTTTGTCATCGTAACAGACTTGAGTGGGCAAATGCTTATGCTATAGAGTCTGGCATGTTGAAGAGGTGTTCTCTTCATGGATGAATCCCAGTTTACACTGTTCAAGGCAGATGGTAGACAGCGTGTGTGGTATCGTGTGGGTGAGTGGTTTTCTAATGTCATTGTTGTGGATCGAGTGACCCATGGTGGCGTTGGGGTTATGTTATGAGCAGGCGTAGGTTATGGACAAAGAACACAGGTGCATTTTATTGATGACATTTTTGAATGCACAGAGATACCGTGACAATATCCTGAGGCCCATTGTTGTGCCATAGATCCAACAACATCATGTTGCACATGATAATGTTGCAAGAATCTGTACACCATTCTTGGAAGTTGAAAACATCCCAGTTCTTGCATGACCAGCATACTCACCGGACATGTCACCATTTGAGTATGTTTGGGATGCTCTGGATCGGCTTATACGAAAGTGTGTACCAGTTCTGGCCAATATCCAGCAACTTCACACAGCCATTGAAGAGGAGAGGACCAACATTCCACAGGCCACAATTGACAACCTGATCAACTCTATGCGACAGAGATGTGTTGATGTGTTATCTACATGAGGCAAATGGCGGTCACACCAGATACTGACTGGTTTTCTTACTCCCCAGACCCCCTAATAAAACAAAACTGAACATTTCAGAGTGGCCATTTATTGTGGCTAGTCTAAGGCACACCTGTGTAATAATCATGATGTCTAATCAGCATCTTGACTGATTATCTCAGCAAAGGAGAAGTGCTCACTATCACAGATTTAGACAGATTTGTGAACAATATTTGAGAGAAATGGTTATTTTGTGTATGTAGAAAACGTTTCAAATCTTTGAGTTCATCTCATAGAAAGTAGGAGCAAAAACAGAAGTATTTTGTTTATATTTTTGTTCAGTATATGTTGCAGAAGAGTAAGGTCTGATTCACGGGACAAAACAAAGCGTCTGATGCTTTCAAATATCCAAACTCACAAACTCCCCCCAGCTAATTTGCTAACAAAGACATAATTTACATTTCTAAAATGCATAAGACACCAACAAATGTTATTTATCTATCCTCCCACTGGTCAAATAATTTTGCTGCCAAAGGGTTGATGCCCATTGGATGGTTTTAATATTAAAGCAAATGAAAAGTACATTTTATATAATGCTAAAGCATAACTTTTTGGCTGGATTTTCTCAATTTATATTTGAATTAGAATTATTTGTAAACAATATTTCTAATTCAATATTAGAGTTACATTTTGGGGGGAAGGTGGTTCTTCTAGGTGTGTGTAGTGAACAAGTGGCTGGTCAGCTGCATTTCTACTTGACTTTAAATGCTTGGCTCCTATTAAGTTGCCCCACCGTGTAAGTATAAAACATCCAACACTGAATGGTTTCTGCCTGATTGGTTGACACATTTGCCCTTCTTCACACACACACACACGCACACACACAAACCACTTTCTTCTCTTTCTCCCTTACAACTATTTCCCAGGATATCTTTCTTCTCCACCTACTCCCACTCCATCAACCCCTCTCCCTTCCCTTTCACATCAAACACTAATGTTTCCTTCAAATGCCTTTTCCTCTCCGTCTGCCAATGCTGACATCACAGGAAATTAGGCTCAGAATTGGAAAGACTCCCCCCCCCTTTTCATATTCATTCCAGTTTCCCCACAAAGACACTTCTTTCGTGTGACCTGACATTCCCAAAAACACCTGCCGCCATATTCAACTGTCTTGATGTTTTTTTATTACTGGTATTCAACTAATTTTTACAATGGTTATCATAACATGACACACAACAAAAAATGTTTCACAAGCACAAAGTGTCTGTCAACTTACTATTCAAGTAAGAGCTAAAATTCAGATTTACAGATCAGTCTGTGCGTACAAACTTAATCCTGATATTCAAAGCGGATAACTAAGCCCTTTTGTACTGTTATTCTATTAATTTAATGATGCCATTACTGAGAAAAGAACACTTTTATAGTTATGCAGCAGGACAATTATCCAGTGCACGTAAGGAAGTCGACTTCAAAATGGGAAACGAAAAAATTAAAACAATTAAAGATTTTGGAGAGGTCAAGTCAAAGTCTGGATTTATATCCAATTGATGATCATGTTTTAATCTAAAACAAGTTTTTCATCCGTGGAAGACCCCATGCAAAGAAGAGTGGGCCAAAATTCCTTTTCAGAGATGTAAAAATTGCCAGTTATTACAAATTCGTGGGGGCACCTACAAGTCTATCCATTGTCTATACCAGGGATCAGCAACCTGTGGCCTTTAGACCTTCCACATGAACTCATGAAATTTGGCTAAAAATAACAAAACCCAAAAATGTTTTTTTCTTCAATAACAAATTGAGATTGAAATTACATGATAGAATGACACTAAAAACAACAATATTTTTAGATATTTTTTTATAGTCATTAGGTTGTAAACTAAGTTCATTTTTACATAATTTGCCACAAACATAAAATATTAATTGAAGAAAACGAACCCACCCACGTTTTAGTAAAGTTTTATGTTTTCTATCTTTTGAAACCCAAAAACAGAAATACATTTGTGGATCTTTATGAATGACAGTACATTTTACTCTCGTAGATACTCATTAACATTTTTAAGTTACGTTTTGAAAGGACATGTAAGCGCAATCTGGCTCTTTGGATGTTAAAGGTTGCAGACCCCTGGTCTATACCTTCAATCCAATGCAGGTGGTGCATAGGCCGTAGGCCCTCTGTAGATAGGCTGGTACCCGTCTCCAGCAATCATTGTGCGAGAGGGGGGGGTATGCCCTGGACAGGTCATCAGCTCTGCAACCATTCATTAGGGGCAATCACGTTTTCACATATGGGCAGGTTGATTTAGATATTATTTTTCCCCAAACTACATCTAAATTTCAAAACTATTTAGTAATTTTGTCTGATACTGATAATACGTTTTTTCATCCGAGAGGATGAAATGAAACTTTTTATAGCAATGGACTGTAATTTACAAATTTGGGGAAAGTAAGAGGAGATAATCAGATATCTTTTACAAAACTAAGCCATGAAAGTAGTGCTTGCATGACCAGCTATAGATTTTCTTATCACAATTATCACAACACTCTTTAAACCCAAAGCATTTACAATATATAAATACTAGGATGATGAACTTTATTTAACAGATTATATTTTTTCTTACTGACAGGTTCAGCGATGAGATGAAAGGAAAGAGTTTGTAGGAGACTCAAACAAGGGCCCTAGCTGCTCAACACCCAATCTCTGTCTATGGGAGAGACAGAGTTGACAGGAAGTGAACCCATTTTGATAACTCCAGTGAATAAAATATTACCAAGTAGAGCTTATTTTAAATAAGCTGAGGTTACATTTTGTAGGATTCAATCTTACCTATGAAAATCAGTCAAATAGTCTTTTTTTTCTACTGTTAAAACCTCTACATACACAAGACGGAGATACAGACGCTCCGTCCCAGGGAAATCACAGACAAACACTCTTGCCTTTGTTGACGTCACGTTGCTTGGCAACAACTCAGCATGCCTGGCTGTGACAAGCTGGGGTCTCAGCCCTGAAGTGTTATGCATCATGGGGGATTAGTGTGTGCTGTGTCTTACATCACCCACAATACCCCTTGCTGATACAGCTGCAGCCAGGATCCTCATTTGCAGCTGATCTTGGAAAAGTTTCACAACGTTCAAGCTTAGGAAAGAGGTTGTTCCTGTTTCAGATTCATCTGCAGTCATGTTTTTCCTAACCATATTTGAGTGCGTCTTTCGGCAAGTAATTAACAGTCACTTCAGGAACTGACATGCGGTGATTTCTGCAGCACGTAGTATTTTGGAACATTAATTTCCTGGACCTCTCCTCTGCTGCCTGCTCAGACCCCTGACCGTTTTTTTTTTTTTGGTGGTGGTGGTGGTGGTGGTGGTGGGGGGGGGGGTGTCGTTCTGTAGGTGAGCCTCATTACGCTCATCTGAGAGGTTGGAATTAAACCTTCTCCTCCGAACTCATTACCGCGAGCTAGATTTCACCGGCTTCAGATAGGCAATGCGGTGGTGCTGCTTTTAAAGCCAGAGCCAGATAATTAGAAACTTTAGAAGCACAGTTCCCATGGCTATAGCCAGAGTGAACAACTAATTCTATTTGAACTAATTACATTCCATAACGCTATGCAGTGATTGCTACCCCGACCACAGCCTCCCCTATGAAATACGCCGGAGGATTTCATCACAAAATAGTACTGGGATGTATTTTTCTGTGTATGTGTGACTGACTGTATGTCTTTGTGCACTGGTATTACTCTCGGAGCACAGCATGTCTTCACATATACACCCCCGCTCGCTACCAACTGTGTGTATTTCATAACGTGAAACCCCTTATTGAGCTCAGTAATGATCATTTTGGGAGCGTGTTGTCATCACAAAAATGCGTCAGAGGGGGTTTTGGACCTAAAGCAATGAAGTCTAAGATCTGAAGTGACTGAGCTGGGACTGCACTAAAGTCACCTACCAGAACAGGTGCTTCAACAGAGAAAGACTTTAGCAAAATACTATCTTTGAAACACAAAGATCCGTTTGCAGTAACAAGCTCAATTCAGAGAGATAAACCAGATTTTAAAGTTACTTTATTTAAACAGTTTTAAACAATAATATCTTACAACCACTCATATTTATAAAGCTGGAGCTCTTTCATTTAGGTAGAACATTCATTTTGGTCTTTGCCTCATTTGGACTAGCCATCAAGCTTGTGCCTTTAGGACTGACTAATTTCGATTTGTACTAAATAAACATGCCAAAACCGTGATAACCTGCCCATTGCTTGTAGCCTGTTTTGAAACAGAATTTCCCTTTCTGAAGTTAAAAAGGAAAATAATGCTTTTTGGTGTCCATATTTATGAATTTTTGTTATGACTGTACACTGTTTCCCTTATAAATAAAAATCCTATGTAAACCATAATCAGTATAAATTGTGTAAGATAATTTTTTTCCGCTGGCTTTTTGCAGATGTCTGCAAAAATGTTAGACAAAACAGGAAGTCTGTGAGTTGATATGCTTCTCTCTTATTCTGTTTCTGTAGCTTTGCTATGTGTGGAACCTCAGCTCAGTCGCCCCAGTGAGAGGTCTCCAAGTCCAGACCAACTGACCCAGGCAAGTTAAATATAGCAAGCAGTGGACAGCAGGGAACAGTGCAAATTACCCCCCTGAACAACACTGATGAAGCAAAGTTTTCATCTACATTTACACACACAACTTCAGTCACTGCCAGAATCTACACACACAAACTCATCACAACCACACAACCAAACCCTTACTGTAGAAATTTGATTCAAGCACCATTGTTTTACAGGTCTATTGTGCTGCAAAAAGAGACAATGACGTGGGCTATCACATATGTAAAACAATTATGCCTGTATAAAAACAGATTCAAGCACAAGTATGCAGAAAAGCATTTAAAGAAATGACTTACAAGAATAAAAACTGAACATGTTTCAATGCATCAGCAGGTGAGCTATCACACTCAGCACACACAATTCAAACTTGAGGCCTTTCAGTCTATTAATATACCTGTTGTTGAGGATATTGCATGCCGCTCATGCTCATTTGGCTCCTTCCCTGCATGCTTATTGGATATCGTTGCGGAGGAGGTGATGCATATGGTTGGCTTGAGGGGTAACTTCCGGCCCCTGGCTGTTGGGGAGAGGAGTACGGATTGTTTGTCATTCCATACATCTGTGAGCGCTTCATAGCCATGAAGTCCATGGAGGGCACCTGTGGAGGAAAGAACATGGATTTATTTGCACCAGTTTTGCCAAACCTTTTCCTTGTTCATTCATCACTGTCCACAGGACTGGATGAATGACTTGAAACTCCAAACAGAAGTCCACTTGGCAAACTCACTTCATTCAGTAACCTGTACAGCCAAACTGTACAGGATTAATCTTTAAATCAATATTTACAGATATTTACGGAGATTAGGAAATGAAGCTAACATAAGCTTGTTTCAAAATAAACTATTTAATTAGTATATAAATCTGGCATCTTAAACCGCTTTGACCTGCCAGGTGAATAACACCCATCCAGCCAAGGTTCTGTTGCAAATACCATTAAACTGTATATAGCAAACTAACAAAAGTAATTATTTATTTATTGTATGTAATATTCCATTCTTTAATTCTTGTACAAAACCACCCTGACACTGCAAGGCAACCAGATCCATGAAATTGTTTTCTCAGTTTGAAAGGACAGTGTTATAATATCCCAAACGCTGGACTAAAAAGGCTTTAGAAAATCATTTAACTAACATAATTAAATATTCACAAGTTTTAAAATGACAAAAAATTATTTGCTCATATAAAATACCCCTCAAGAGTTATGTGGGATCTAGACTTACTTTTACAACTAAAATAGTTGGAATAGAGAATGGAATCTAATAATTAAGGTATCCAGGCATTCTTTACTAGCTTTCAAAAAGCATATTGCTGGAACTGGAATTCTTACTATAAAAAGCTCCCAAAAAATGAAAAAAACAAATTCAAAAAGAAGAAAGAAAATGTTACCAGGGCTTTTTTTATCCCCTTGTATTGTGAGTGTTTCTGTGAAGTTACAAGGGTTTGTTTGGGGTCTCAGTAAGCCACTGGAAATTTCTTGTACAGTGCGTCGGCCTAATGCTAATCCGCCGCCAGTATTTTTCAAGTTTGCAGGGAAGATAAAGTGACATTTTTCTGCCTTCCCTTTCTCCTTTCATGCTCTCTTCCTTTTGTCTCTGCCATGTAGGATCATGAGTGATTTATGACATTTTGCTCCCACTGTTTCTTATACACACTTTCACTTCTCTTTCTCTCTAACTGCCTTCTCTTCTTCCACCACCGCCACCACCCTCCTCTGGTTCCTCTCTTCTCCCCAACTCAATATCACCTCGTCTACTGTAGAGGAGAAATTGCAGCTGCCTCTTATTGCCAGGCTAATATCTAGAAGGTAGAAGTCAGGGGAAGGGAGCACTTTATACAACTGGTTACGAGTAGATGGCCAAGGTGCTCCTCTTCTAAAAAAAAAAAAAAAAGGGTTTTGCCAACTGATGCATGTGTATGGGATAGTTTGGACTATTTTAGAAAGTACAGAGTGGAGGGAGAAGCGAAACTGATTTAGAAATAGAGAGAGATGGGATAGTGAGAAAATTGGTGTAAGAAAGCTGAGGAGAGAAGCATGAGTGTTCATGAGTGTCTGAAATTATTTCACAGCATGAAGGTGTATGAGCGGGTGTGAGAAGGGTTATCCTGTCATGGTTCACGTAATCAGGACTTCAGTAGTTAAATGTGACATTTAATTAGTTGCTGGTACATGGTTCTGGTTGAAATCATAAGGTGTGCCTCTCTCCATTTCATCCTTATTTTCACGTGCAGCTATTAATAAGGGAATTATTCACAGTTTTATCCAGAGCTAAACTGGTAGCAGGTTTGGCGCTTGCTTAGCACCAGTTCCTCTTTGTTTCCATCCCCAAAAGATAAAGAGCTGGTTCTAAAGTGATACAGCACCCTTTAATTGGGTACTGTTGTTTAGGGTCAACCTAACTGTTTGACAAGTATAAAATAATACAACATGAAGCTCAAATGCTAATAAGGAGTTGAGTTTGTTATTTCAGGTAAGATTGTAAATGTAAGTGAGCACAGTGTTCAAATTTATTTTAAATAACTCAGAAATACTCTTGATGAGTTCAATCACAAACACTGTTTTCTTGACATGAATCCTGTTTAAAACAGGCTTTATATCTCTTTTTTTGTGATATTTGCGGGTGTTAACTGGAAGTTCAAAATAGTGATTAAAAAAAGTGCTGACTATTAAACTTTTTATCAACTATTTATTTTCCTCAAACCAGTGCTAATACAGGGACATTGATTGCTCAGCATCGGTTTTGTCATTTTACAACTAAATGCTGCTGCTCAGAAATCCCTCTAATAGAATATTTCTTATGTAATCAGAATTTGATGACTTTTTCTCTGTCGTAGTAAAAGCATCTAGGTCAGGAAGTCAAGACGGAGAAAACAAACTTAGTGTTCTAACATAATGTTTATGATAAAGATATCTCAGATCAGATGTCAGAGCACCATGATAACTACTGGACGTTCTGGCCTTGGGGGACTGTCATGAACTGGTTCTTCAGGAGCTGAACAAGAAGATTGAAGAGGACATACTGGAGAAAATTAATCAATGATTGCTAAATATTATTTATGGTGTTTAATCAGAACGGCTGGTAGGGAACGCAAGAGATAGCTCTGTCCCTCCATGTTTTGGCAAAGCATGTTTATTGAACACTTAAAATGCCTGAAGGCCTCAGTTTTTTCTTTGTTTTTAGAAGAGCTATCTTTTGAACCATAAAATCACAAACCAATACAAAAATATATTTAAATTTCATAATTCAACTTTAATTACTACAACATTTACTTTCTAAATTAATGGTTGACTTTGCGGTTTTAATACCAGTGTCACTTTGTGACAAAGTGAATGCAGATAAGTGTACTGTATACTTCCGCGTTCACAGTCACCTTTTTCAACTGAATTTATGAACAACACTGGTAATTCAAATCATAAATATTGTTTGTTTTAAAGCAACCAGCTAGTGTTTATAAACCTAGTTTAAGTCATATTAAGTACGAAGACCATGTTAACTAATACAAATAGCCATTAGAGCTGCAATTTAGCATTTTAAGAAAAAAAAAAAAACATTGTCTGAACCAGAATTTATGAGTTAGACTGGAAATATTTTGTAGTTTAGATTAGTATCCCCATTGTATACGTTGGGGGTATCCGGTACATATTAAATGGACTCCCAGCAGCCCTTGTGTCAAGTCAGCCGCCATCTGGCCACTCCCAAAACTGACCTCATTGGCTAGGTTATTCTCTGTGCACCCTCCAGTTCAAGACAAAGAAGCTGCCTGTAAGCTGGAACTCCTATTACAAGCCATGCCAAACAGCGGCAGCCGTAACAAACCTCCAAACTCCATCCCCTCTCTTAGCGCAAACTGAGGTGGAAGAATTAAGCCTCATCTCTCACCCGGGACGTTTTCTTCAACTACCTCATCATCCAGTCATGAACAGAAAAAGCGATCAAAAGTAGGAACTTTCCTGGGTGGAGCAAGGTTATTTTATTTAGATTCACTTGTATGTGTTTTCTGCCAGGACTGGCTGGTTTTGTTAAATGCTATTCGCTTTTATTTTATTTGTAAGCAGTGTGTTTGCCTGTGTTGGCTGTGATTGTTTTGGAGGAAGGATGAAGATTTATGAGCAGAACAGATCTAGATCAGGGATGCCCAAAGTAGGGCCAGTGGGCCAAAGTTGGACCCCCAAGCTATCTTATATGGCTCACCAGGTGATGCCCTAGATCTTATATAAAAAGCTATTTAGATCAGAGAGTAAACTTAATTTGCATTATTATTATTCTCCCACTGCTGATATCACTTCTGATAAATAGGGCCAAGTAATATACCTCAGGATAGTCTTCATTAGTTCTCACTCATGCTGCTTACATTATATTTGAAATATCACAAATTAGGTTTAAAATTAAAATACAAAATACTTCAAAGGACATGTAGAGTACATTTGTGCACATGTTTAGATTGTGCACATTTTATAAGAGCACAAATAGTCATTTTGCTCAGTTTACAAAATGTCCCATGAGACTTAGCTGCCACAAATAATAATTATAATTTTAGATTTTCTGTGCATTATTACGTCGCATTAAACTCAGATATGTACCCAAAGCCCATTGCTAATCAAAATATTTATCTAGAAATATTTTACACATAAGTGAAGGTTAAATAACTTTTTAATAAATAAAAGTAATTTACTAAACTATTAGTATTTTAATTTTGTGAAAGAAATTACTATATTTGTCCTGCAGCTCTTATAGATTTTCATTTTAGCCCTCTGAGGGAAACAGTTTGGGCACACATGAAATATATAAGGTAAACGAACAACAATCTAGCAAAAGTATTGGCCGTCTTCAAGTGAAGCACACAGACAAATTTTTGCTGTAATTTCTAGTGGGAAAAATCATTTATTTTACGAAACCATAATGTCAACTTCTTAAACATTCAAGAATTGGGTTCAACTTGACTTGCTCAAATTGTAAAAACCCTCAGGAGGTAGACAGCAAAACACATTTCAGTTTCCATGGCGCTGTGCCACTTATAAGGGAAAAATAGCCCCCTGCTTCCAAACACCAGCTCACTAGTTCATCTCAAAAATGTTCTTAGTTTGCCATAAATGAAAAAAAAAAGCGCTAAGCGCAACACGAGTAAATCCCCCCCATGCTGTTGCCAAGCATGCACACATGCCTGCAAAAAATAAAAACTCATTGAATGCTGCACTTAGAAAGGTACTGAGAAGAAAAAAAAAGCCACCGAGTTTTGGGAGCAGAAGAGTGGATTAAACGTACTCTTTATCAGCAGATTATTTTAGTAGCTCCTCCAGTTCTCACAGAGTTCCTTCCAACTCCACGCTGCTATTTCAAACATTTTAATGGGAAATTCTTAGATCTAAGAGTTGCAGTTAAATTACATCTGATACACTCGTTGGTTTTCTACACGCATCATTCGCACCTATCTGCAAAAAAGAGGAAGAGACAAAAACTCTCATGACAAGTTCCACTATATGGGATTTCAGCTCACCGCAGTCTTGATTTTTTTTTTATATTTCCCTCACACCTGTGACCAGACAAAAAATGACAACAAGTCCTGACAAACTGAAATATATTTTGGGGCGACTGTGGCTTAGGATGTTGGAGCTCGTCTTGTAACTGAAGGGTAGCCGGTTCGAACCCCATCTCTCTTTGTCCCGGTTGTTGTGTCTTTGGACAATAAATTTCACCCACCTTTGTCAGAGGGCCCAATGGCACCAGTGTTTGGCAGCATCACTTCTGTCAGTGCTACAATGTAGCACAGCGTGTGAGTGAATGACTGAATTTTGACTGACTGAAAATTCTGACATTTTCCCCCTCCTAACTAAAGAGGAATTTTCTCTACTTTGGAAAAAAATACTATGAATGTGACGTAGAGGGAAGCGTGTTCAAGGCAGGAGGAACTGCCGATAAAAAAAAAACAGAGATGAACTACACAGAAACTGCTTTCTGCTCAAATGTGTTTTTTCACTTTTGTTCATCCGGGCCCGCCATTCAGCACAGGCAAAGGAAAAAACGAGGCATGGGAGACAATAGTAATTCGACTGCTAAATTTAAAATTCAATTTATGAACTCTCGATTCTTGTGAGCTTTCCTTTTTTTTCTTCTTCTCCCTTTCTTCCAAAACAAAGCTATTAAAAGAGAACATGGGTGAAATTACTGTTGGGTGAAACCTGCCAAATTGCTTTTCAGAGCTCAGTCGACAAGATTTTTTTTATGTTGCGAAAATTATTTTCCTCCTCTCTCCCTTTAATGTGCTAAGTTGTTAATCAGGAGAAAGCAAACTGTTTGACGCAAACAGTTGGGAAATACGGATTATGAGACACACACTGGGATCAAAGAAACATAAAACTATATTGGTAAACGGTTATTATTCAAACCCTATTTAGAAGAATTATTTGGGGTTGGTTGGGATGTGGGTGGGGCAGAGATTCCTGCTTTTATTAGCTTTGATGATTTTTTTTTCTTCAGTGCAGGCTTAAACGATGTTACATCTGCAAATTTCAATGTATTTTATTGGTATTTTGTACTATGGTGGAAAGTATTGGAAACTTGTAAATGGAAAGGAAAAGAACATACAGTATGTTTTTACATTTTTTCCCCAAAATTAAATCTAAAAACTGTGGCATCCAAATTTAATACAAAACACTAGTGAAGAAACAGCATCATGTAAACAAAGCAGAGGTCAGATTTGTGATATATAAAATTGTAATTGTGACTACAATGTCGCTCTCTCAAACGACTGCCAGGATGCAAGGACATTATATCTTAAAGTTCCATGGAGCCAATTCATCGATGCAAATGGACTTTCACTGCCCTCAATGCCTACAAAATGGATATTTTTAGTAGCTAAAATACTAACGCTCATAAACAGTGGTGGAAACACAGTGAAAGGAAAAGAAGGTAAAAGACTCAGGAGAGAGTTGATATTGCTGGCACAATATTCAGCAACACTCTCTCAATCAATGGTTTTCCTGATATTGTGCAGTCTACTACAAATTTAGAATGACGCTGCTTTTCTCCTAAACTGCCATGCAGGAAAGAGAAGAATTAGTTAGAAAAGCAGTCAAGAGGCTTGTGATTATTCTGGAGGCGCAGCACATATCTACAGCTCAGTTGGCACAATCTTTTAACAGCACAAGTATTACCTGGACTACATGCAAAACTGTTTATATGGTGAAAAATTAACACCCTAAACACACCATCGCCTCAGTTAAAAAAGCTGGTGTAAGAATCATGCTGTCTTGATGTTTTTCTCCAGTATCAGGAAAGCTGCACAGAGATGATCGGAAGCTGGGTGGAGCTAAATATGGTGAAATTCTTAAATAAAACATGCTAGACACTTCAGAATACTTGGGACATACTCGAGTCATAGCTGCAAGGAATAGTTTAGAACAAAGCATATTCCTTCATTAGAACGGCTCGGACAAAGTCCAGACATAAATCCAACTGACAATCTGTGGCAAGACTTGAAAAAGATGGTCAAAAATGCTCTTTATCTAATCTTTTTGAACTTGAGCTATTTTGCAAGTCAGAGTGAGTTAAGATTTCAGCCAGCAGATGTTCAAAAGTGCTACAAACATACCCCAAAATGACTTACCGCTGTCACGGCAGGAAAGGGATCTTTCATAAATATTGAATCAGGGAGTTTGAATACAAATATGAGCTGTAATTTTAGATTTTCATTTCTAACAAAAGCATAGAAAGAATCAATCACTTTTCCTTCTTCTTCCCACTTATGTATTGATTGCATCCAATCACATAAAATCCTAATAAAATGTATTTTAATATAAGATAATGCAAAAAAAATGTTTAATGAGTGAAAACTTTTGTAAGGTACCATTTAATTCTTGTTTACTTTTATTTTACTATCCAATATATACAGAAAGGTTTTAAGACATACTCACTAACCTACCCACAAAAGGATAATGCGCTACAGATTCCAGGCTTTAGGGATGGAGTGTCTCCACTTCGGTCTTCTGTGTTTTTTTAAACTCTGAAAACCACGACTGTGTCTATACAAACAACGATGCAATAAAGGATGTTCCTTCATATGTTCTTTATGGGCTACAAGCTGCTTTATTGAGAAACAGCTACTTCTGAAATTGGCTGAACCCCAAAAGAGCAATTCAGCAAACTATCTTGATCCTTTATATCACCAGATGGTTTAACACTGCCTGCTGCAGGAATTCTTTTTTCCTCTCTCTGTCAGCTGGGTAAAAGTTTTTGTATAGAGAGGTTTGAGGATAATCTGGGTGTCCCCCCCTCCCAAAAAAAAACATTTTTAGTAGAGATCAAATGTTGCAAATTCACAATACGAAAAGCTGTCAAAACACTCAAACATAATGATATGAAATCATAAAAAGTGACACAAATCAATGCTTTTTAGCAGCGAATGAACTCTGCAACATCCCAGTTGTGAATTTGTTTTGTAAGGATTAGTAAACATTTGTCAAAAGATATACTTGTCAAGACTCAAATTTAGAGTGATGGCAGCCCATTTTGATTGACTTTTACCATATGAAAATAAATTATGTGAATAAATCTATGGTTGATATCTCCGAAGTGGATATAACACTTTTTCTTTTACATTTTCTTTTTCATTTTTTTTCTGAACACAGGAAAAACCGAATTGTACATTCCCAGACAGTATTTTATATATTGACAGTGGCAGTGCATGAAAAAAACAAAGAAAATGACATTACTACAGTCACCCACTCCAACATATTCTCCTAATTTAGAGAGGCATCTTGCTAGGAGTAGCCATCTCTTTATAAAGACATCAGATCTTAGATGTAACTGAGCAGTTAGAGCTTCCCTTCCATAAACCTCCCTCAGTTTCTGTCTCCACTGTGCTGCTGTAGGAGGCTTAACATTCATCCAGTTTAATGTTACCATTTTTCTAGCAGTCATCAAAAGCATATGTAACAGATACAGACTCTGATTGCTGGTGTAAATATCTTCAGGGGTTAGGTCAAAAAGAAATTGTCTTGGAGTGAACGATAAAGCGATTCCCAGGATTTTGTCTATTTTGCTCTTTATCTCCCTCCAAAATGGAAGCATCAACAGGCAATCCCAGAATATGTACAAATGATCACTAACGCCTCCACATTTTCTCCAAAAGAATTTTGCAGCAGGGTTGTCAGTGAAATTGGAAACCTCTGAGTATATTTAATTGGATCAAGTCCAGAAATTAATCTATTTTTTCCCTCTAACCTAACAATTCTTGACCTTCATCTTATTTTTTATAATATGCAGCAAACGCCTGTGCTACCTCTTTTGGTTGGGAAGTTCTCCTGTTTGTGTCAGGATGCTTAATTTTAGGTACCACACGATTTGGAAGGCTGAAAATCTACTTGCCTTTTTTCACATTTTATAGTGATTCCTTTTTGACGAATCTGAGTATTCCCTCTTCTTGATATTTTATGTTCTCCTTCTAACTTCGTAACTTTAGCCCATAGCTCAACTCTTCTGGCTTTTTTTGTTTTTTTATTCTTGAAGTAATTTGAATACTATGCCTCCTCATAACAGCTTTGGCCCCGTCCCATAAAACAGAAGGAGTGACATCCCCACTATCATTGATTTCTAATTTCTTTTTTTTTTTGTCTGTCCCGTAATTCCTGTTGGATTAGAGGGTCACTCAATATTGAAACACTGAGTCTTCAATATCTAAATTGTTTTTCTTGGTCTAAATTTATTATCATCTAAATAGGGGTCATGATCTGAGAAGGTTATGGGTTCTATCCTGCAGTCTGTCACTCTATGAAAATCAGTTTCAAACAAGAAACATATCTAGTCTAGAATAACTCCCATGGACTTGAGACCAATATGTGTAATCGCTGTCTGTAGGATGTTGATATCGCCATAAATCAATCAGGCCCATTCCCTCCATTTCCAAAACAGTGATACATTTTTTTTAATTGCAGTCCCTTCTCAGCAGAAATCGGTCCTTATTGGGATTTAGTATACAGTTTTGGTCCCCCATAACCACTATCATTCCCTCCCCTTTATCTGCCAATTCAAAGGCTTTTTTCTTGAAAAAATTAGGGCAATCCTCATTTGGCACATACAGGTTCAAGAATGTAAATCCATAACATATCTCCCCTCCTCGTCTTTCAGTACTTTTTAACTATAAAAGAAAACATTTCTGAATAAGATGGACACCCCCGTTTTCCTCCATCCTTCAGGAGAAGCGCTATATATTTTTCCACCCAATCTCTCCTTAATTTAAGGTGCTCTGCCTCAGATAAATTAGTCTTTTGTATCATGTAACATCCTAGAGCTTTAAACTTGTTAAGTATTTTCTTTCTTTTGAGTGAACTTTAAGTATCAGAAATAATATAGAAACATATTTATAAAGACTCAAGATTAATTATCAGTTCACATTAAAGGAATTCGAAACATTTAACTTTAGCCCATTCAACAGATCGTTATTCCCAGATACTCATTCCTTACTCCTTGAATAATGAGTGAGTCACTTCAGGAGAAAAAAAAATCTGGAATCCTCTTCAGTTAACGTGCTGACTTTCCGCCCACTTCTGTCGGGGACCTGTATCTCCCACCGGTGTCTGGCCGACTCTCACTTCACCTTGTCAACTTTCTGCGCCACGTCCAGCACAGTCTGGAAGTTCTTTTCCTAGGCTCCCTCCATCATCCTCATTTAGGCCAGGTACATGCACTGTGCTTTGATATTTTTTTGCTTCAGGGGTTTAACAATGAATCTGACTTGGGCGCGTTTCCTCTGCAGCTGCAGTGAGTAATCGTTATCGAAGTAGGTCTTTCTCTCACCCATCTTCACCATGGGTTGTTTCCAATCCTTTTGAAGGATTTATTCTTTTACTGTGTAGTCTGTGAATTTAATCACGATGGAGTGAGGGGTATCCCTTTCTTTAGGTTTTGACCAGGCGCCTTGTGTGCTCAGTCTGTCCTGATATCATCTTTGGTTAGCAGCAGAGCAGTCACAACTGTTGGGATGAAGTTTTTAAGAAAGGCCGCCATGTCATTTCCCTCACTTCCTTCAGGAACCTGCGCAGCCTTAAGTTCTGTCTTCTTTCTCGGTTTTGGAGGTCCTTACATTGTTCTGCCGGTTCTTTCTCACGTTGCAGTAGAAACCGAATAGCTTTCTCATGGGCTGAAATCATTTCCTCAGCAGTTATAATACGCTCCTCTGCATTAACTACTCTCTTTTCTAGCTTTACTGGCTGTGCGCTCAGCCCTCCCACTGATCTTCGAATCTTGTAAATGCTTAATTGGTTTGGCCTTTGAATTCCTTCACATCCATCCCCATCTGTTGGATGTCTCACCGTTCGACTCAACAGTAGCTTGCAGCCTCTCCTCCATGTTGTTCCCAGTCTCACTAGTTGTAATTACGGTAGCTACATCAGGCTTAGCAGGCTTGTTAGCCCCAGCTGTTTCCATCGTTTTTTTGTCTCTTTCCTTGTGTCTATATTGATATTGGGATAATCTACTGGTGGAACTTGTCTTTGTGGTATAGTTGGGCATATTTTTCGTCAGTTTGATAGAAGTATCGTTTGCTGGGTTGATTAGTCAGCAGAGCACAAAATTTTGTGTCCTACATCAACATCGTGCCACCGGAAGCCGTAAAAACCATTTTGGATGGATGGACGGACGGATGGACATTTAGACACAAACATAGTGAATACAAATATTGCTCATACTTTATTTCCTGTCCTTACTGATCCTGACCTGGGTACTATATTAAGTTCCCGACTTTTCCAGACTGCAGAGGAGCACACAATGAATCCGTTTTAGAATGTGTGCACATGTAAGGAGAAACAAATACAGATAATTATTGTCAACAGCCCCTCTTTATCCTTTCAGCTGTGACTGTCTCTGGAGACTCACAGTGCTGCAGCCAGAGTCTACTAGGAGAAACAGCATCATTTTCTCTGTTATTTACTTCCACCATACAGGGCAGAGCATGCTCAAACTCTTTCTGAACTGCAGGGTCCTGTGATGCCTCTTTCTCTAGTACAAAGTTGCAGTGTTCAGCAGTAAAACCCCTTGCGTTTGCGGCTATTATCTAAGAAAGATGAGAAATATAAATAGGATGGAAAGATGAAGAGGTGGTGCGATGAAGTTTACAAAGATGAGAAGAGACTGCAGCAGAGGGTGAATACAGATTGAGTTCCATACTAATGTGTGCAAATTCCCCCCGCTCCTGCTGACTAAGATTAGAAAAATTAATTTCATGGATGCAGAGACAATACTGATGTCATCAAGCAGAGAGAAGAGAAGCGGTGCACTGTTAACTCCTCCCTGCCTGGCCTCCCCTGAGGAATAGATCTCTCATTAGTGTTGGTTCATCACTTCGTTCCACTGTCAGGACTCACCAAACCAAGTACACAATACAGGACAACAAAACAGAAA
This sequence comes from Apricaphanius iberus, assembly GCA_028564705.1. Taxonomy (NCBI): domain Eukaryota; kingdom Metazoa; phylum Chordata; class Actinopteri; order Cyprinodontiformes; family Aphaniidae; genus Apricaphanius; species Apricaphanius iberus. Next base: position 348,862 of record JAPXFQ010002501.1, on the reverse strand, counting down.
CCTTGCCTTCTGGAGATCTGTGACTTAAATCTATGTTACCCTACAGAAACTGTGCCACGTGAACATTCACATCCCTAAGTGCCTGCGTTATCACCATAAAGAAAACTCTGTAAATTATGTCTTGGATCCCGCAACTCAGTACACATGCCTTGTTGGTGAAAGGACCCAAAATTAATGACAGTGTGAAGTGTAGTGCCAGTCTGTCGGGAGACGGGAAGAGCCAAATTACATTTCTTGAGACCAACATGCTCGGACGGCAAAGCCAGCAAGGCATGAAAAGTAGCTGGCAATGGGAAGAGAGGTAAAGAAAAGACAGTTGAATTGTTTATATTCACTGTGCATGATTCCCAATGAGGCTGTGCACCGAGGAAGAGAACAAGCAGACAAAGAGAAGCCATCTAAGGTGTTGTTGTTGTCATGCGTTTTTTTGTGTTTGGTGCAAAGCTTCATAATTGCTCTCTCCTGCATCGCCCTTCAGAGCTGCTGATCGGCATGCCCTCTGCATTTGACACCAATATTTACACAGAAGACAAAACACGTGCTCAGAAATTCATCCGGCTGCTCTGAACCCCCACAAGCGTGCAACAGGAAAAAGTTGCAAAGCGTTCGGTTTATCACGGCCTGCACAAAGACGTCATTAAAGGAAAGGGAGGAGGAAGCAGAGGAGAACAGAGGATAGGAAAGGCAGAGAGCCAACGGGGGGCGGGGGGAGGCTGAAGAAGGAGGCGAGAGGTGGCTTCATCTGTCTCAAGTGAGATTGGGGTCTCAGGGTCACCGGAGCCCTTTGCCTTTGCTGAAACTGGGAGCTAAAGAGGCGGCTGGGTGAAAAAGAAGAAGGGGAATGAACAAAATAGAAAAAAATCTCTGTGACAAAATCGAGATGAGGCTGACATGCCTGCAACATACAGTTAGGGAATAAAAACAAATAAAATGCAATCGGGTGCAAACAGTGGAGAAAGCATGTGTGAAAGGAGCCACATTGTGAATTTGGCAGTCAAATCTCCTGTCTGGATGCAGTTTTCCCAGATGGAATTCATTCAGATTTCCACTGAAGGAAGAACACATTCACGGATGAAAATAGATAAACAATGCATACAGTCTAGTCTGAGTGCAAAGCTCCTTTTCCAGTATTTCTTTTTTTACAATGAACTGTTTTTTCTAACAATATATAACAAAATAAATGTTAAAAAAGTCAAATTACTACCTCACGATACTGTAAAAAAAAAAAATCACATATATACCTCAGGATAGTCTTCATTTGCCAAAATTATTTAAATCAAGAGCCACAGTTAACATAAAAGAAAAAAAACAACTTATCACATCTGAGGGCTTTAGTGGAATGGGAGGAATGTACTTCTCTCCAACTTCCTCAGTTCACAGAACCCAACAGGGAGACGCTGTTACACAGCTGGGGGGAAAAAGGGGGAGGGTTGACCTAAACTGAAATAATGTCATAAGCCCATAGTGTGAGACAGGCTGTTACTATTTCATTTATTGCTTTGAATAATATATTTTTATTACTATTCAAATCAATGCAGTTCAGTGTAATGTATTTATACAGTGCCATTTTGCAACAAATTACATCTCCCTGGGCTTTAAAAGACAATTTAGTGCTAGTTATAATATAATGCAGTGAAACACAGTTTAGAATGTGTACTAATAAAATGTATCCATTATCAATAATAATGATAATAATCATATAAAAGTAGCTATTATAATTATTAATAACACTAAATAAAATAAAAATTATCCACCTCTCTTGTTTTCTAGGGAATATGCTGGTGTTGACTTTGCAGACGAGATATCTCCCATAATGGAATGAATTGTGGGGGCGAAAAATATCTTCTCTGATAATTACAAACAAGTTCCTATATATCACAGAGCGTTTGTTAATAGCTACTAGTATTACTGTGCTTAAAATAGGGTGAAAATTGTGTAAATGAACACTAACTGCAAAGTGCAGAAGAAATGATGCTAAAGGGTCCAGAGGGGCCACTCTCTCATTCATCCATTAGTCTTCCTTTAAGGCAAAGCTTAACGAGCTTCGTAGACAAGAAGGCTGCCCACTGAAGAAAAGGCAGTTGCAGAAATTATGAATATGGATACATGTAAAGCCACACAATAATAATCCCCCCTCCCCTTTGTTTGGCTTGTGTCTTGGTTTCATTTGGCAATTATGAGAAACACATTGTAGCAGTCCTAGATTAGCTGGAAAAGGAAAATTATGTCACTCCTGCCGTGCAGTTAAAAAGGTTTCCCATGAAAACATGGATTTGCATGAACTTTTTTTTTTTCCTTTTGGAGCACTACCCAGTGCCTCTGGGTGTAACCGTCTTTGTTTCTCATGCAAGTGATCCATCACTTTAAAAACAAAAACAACAGCTATCCTGACCTTCCTCCTCAGGCTGATATTAGATACTCATTAATAGTCACCTGAAACAATTTGAACCTGATTGATTTCATTATTGGACTCAGCATGACACACAAGGTTCCCCAGCCTCTGATAGCTCAGCTGGAAATTTACAAAGTTAATTAAAAAAAAATTGATTTTCATATAAGTTTTCTTGCTCTGCTCAACCGGCGTAAAGAGACGCGGAGGGTGTCCTCTTGAAGCGCAGCAGCAGTGATGTTGAGAGTGGATGGGAAACGCAGCAGGTTAGAAGTTTGAACAATGTGATTGTGTGTTAGTGTGTAGCTATTACAGACAGTGTATAGGCTTGTTTCTCCCCCAAACCCTCACTTACCAATATCCCTTCACCTTCTCACCATCCGCATATTCTGAAGCACACATTCCCCATTTTGCCAACCCCCCCGATCCATATAACGGTCCAGGCAGCAGCAGATGTGGCCTTAATTTTCTCCTGTAATGAATGTGTTTCCTTGCCCTACATACCTGCTGTGAAGGCTTCTCCAGAATTGGTCTTCTGTACTGAGGTTATAGGCCCTGGAAATAAGGTTATCTCCCCCCCCCCCCATCTGCAGCCCCCTCTAGGTCACCCTCTGGGAGGCCCCGGGCTCCGTGAGCCCAAGCCAGGCCTCCAATCTCCTGGGCCGTGACTGGGAATCAATCACCGAAGTTGTCTGGAATCATGAGGGGAGGGTTGGGGGCCGATCAATGAGAGGCTCCAGGCCTGTGAGAGCCTTGATGCATGGTCTGGCTGCACATGCACACCTCTGACTCACAGGGAACTCCACCATTTACTCCCATTATTACTAAGCCCCAGGGCAGCTCTGTTTACGCTGGACCATATGAATAACATATGACTGGGAAATAGCAGCTATTTAGACTTGATTATATTTCAGCATGATCAGGAATATCTCATACTCAGTTGGTATAAAGGAAAATAGTTTTTATCAGCCACATTGGGTTTGTAACAATGTGATTACATACTGAATTGAGTATTCCAGCATGAATACCTTTTTCACATTTCTTGTTCATGTATTCTTCAAACACAGATTTTGCAGAGCTGCATAGAGAAATAACCTGGTAAAGGAACGATGTGACTTTTAGGTTGAACAGTGAACTGGATGATTGGAAATTCAAACAATTGGTGTTTTCTGATTAGGACATATACCATATTATTATTATTATAGATATTAGGTCAAAGTGGCAACACTATTGAGTGAGAATGCTCTTCCTGTAGGCTTGAAAAAAAAAACTATTTTAGTACATGTGAGCATTTTACAACAATGTCAAAGGAAGATGTAAGAGGCAGAAGCCATTTAATAGGATAATGAGATAATACGACAGGTCTATAACTGTTACTGAGAGAGCAAAACTTTGAGCAGATAACGGGGAGGCTGAGCAGAGCAGAGAAAAGTTGCTCTGTTTTGAGATCTATGTTTCTCTCTGTCATGAAGCATGCTTGGCTTGGAAATGTTTGCAGCCTCTTGAAATATCAGAGATGCAAAAATGATCTCCATTTACACAAGTTGTCATCGGTTTTAACATTGCCAGTCATGGTAATCAACAACATAAGATGGCAGATGCAAAGAGACTTTCTACAACATGTTTGTGAAATAGTCAGGGTGCGAGAGAGAGAGATTTAAATAATACAATATTAATTCTAAACAAAGTAAAGTATGGCTTCTGTCTGTTACGAAACAAGCTGGAATTGGAAATGCTGGAGTTCAGTCATTAAGCAAGCCACACTGGTATATTGGCAACGTCTAGTCGGATGACCGATACTCCAAGACACAACACCCAGCAATCCTTTCTGAGCCTGTTCGATATATTTATGAGTTGTGTAATTATATATATATATATATATATATATATATATATATATATATATATATAAATGCAGGATTTACTCAGGAATGCAAACATCTAATTTCTAGTGAAGCATTCAATGTTTCTAACAGTATGTCTAACTTTATGATAAACAAGTAAAGGTTTACTTGTAGCATGTAAGTATAGAACAAATGTGAGTCAACTGTGTTTGTGTGTGGAACAACAAGAATTTACACACATAAATTGGTACTCTGACAAACTGTAAATGCGCAGTATGTCTGTGAACGTCAGCCAATATGAGTAAAACATGCAATGTGTGTGTGTGTGTGTGTGCGTGTGTGTGAGATCAGTGTGTACCATCTGTGTCCAGATGTTGCGTAGAGAGCAGGCTGTGTGGACAGCCAGGCAGTTGGCAGGCCTTCTGACAGGCCTGTGTTCCTTATTGATAGAGGGATCACAGGGACAGAAGAGTCAGTCGTGCTTAGCTGGACCACAATATTGTCCTCTCTGCTGTTATTCATCTCTGCCAGCTCGGGTGAAAATGGGATGCTCTGAGCCAAGTCTGTAGCTGTCAGATCTGGGCCAAATAAAGAGCTGAGCAGGTTTCAAACATTTGGAAAACAGCTAAAGGAACGTTTGATTTGTCATCAAGATGCAGACAGATTCTCGTATGTAATTTATTACAAAGCAATTTCAAAGCAGAGGAACCTTAAGTGCACAGCCAAGTTCACTGGGGGGAATGGCAAGGAACAACATGTTGGTGAAGTGGTTAAACTACTTTCTGAGTTCAATAAAAGAAAGCGCTGTAGAGCTTTCAAGACCTAATACAGTGTTTTGTTTTTGTGCTTTTTTTTCAAACCAAAATAATGTTAAAGAGTATTGAATGAATATAAAACTAGAAAGTATCTCAGTGTTCAACATAAAAAAAAAACAAAACACAAAAACAAAGAAGTTCTCTTTTCTTTTGACTTTTATAAAAGACATCTGTAGACTGCTTTGCTTCCACTGCTGCCTCGCCAAACTGTCTCCTGACCCCTCATCCTGTACAATGTTTTTTAACAGACTTCATCCAGGATTATGGAGCTGGGCCGACATTTATAGCGGGTGGACCCTTTTTCAAGCGCTTTGATCCAGCATGTTCTATTGCCTTCAGCTTTGCAGGGGTCATTCGTGAGGAGCAATGTGGGCAGAGGTCAAAGTGAAATCACATCAAGCAGCTTGTTTTTAACTAAACTTTTGTTTTGTGGAGTTATTAGGTACTAGTTTTGTATTTTCTCTTCATTAAAAAAATGCATTACACAGCTGGGTAATGAAGAATGGCTTTTCACAGAAGTATTTCCCAACATGAAAAGTTTTAAAGCACACTTAAAAAAAATAAATAACTAATTATACTTCCTGTATTTGAGTTGATGACATCACAAGAGGTACATAAATTGAGCTGATCAGCTGGCATTAGTAGAGTCTTTTGAAGGATGAATTTTGCAGAAAAGGTTGGACAAAGTACATAGTATTATAAAGCATACTTAACAGAAAAATGTTAAACTGCTTTTCGACGACAGTGCCTCAAAATCTAAGATAATCTGCTGGTAAAGTTCTTTAGTTAAGAACAGGTGTAAAAAAGCGGAAAAACAACAAAATTACAAATGAACATACTAATAAGAACTATGATCAATTGCCTTATGTCTCCTGTGTGATATCTTTGGAGTCAAATGTGGAGGTCTGTTTTATCATTGGAAGATTTAAACTCCATATAACAATGATGTATGACAAAATTGCAACAACAACAAAAAACTGACAAAGAACTGACCAACGGGTGTTGCTCTATACGTGAACAATTTCTATAGCAAGTTTAACAGAAAGTTCTGGCCAGTAGCTTAAGGCTCCGTTCGAGAGGGAAAACCCAAAAAATGAAAGCAAGGACAACAAAACTGAAAATCAGTGGAGGCCAAATCCAAAATATCATCAGCCAACATAATAGCTCTCATTTCTGTCATCTCTTTTTCATCAAACCCCACGTTCCTGTATACAAATTATTCATGCAAACAGCTAAATGTATTCATACCATTCTGTTTACTTTATTACCACACTTTTATTCTGCTCTTTTTCCACACATTTGTTTACAAGCATAAAAGCTTACTCTGACAGAATTATCCCCACTTCCCAACAAAAAATAAATCACAGCGCTTGCATACACATCATTCATACACAAAGCATGCGGCTAAATTATAGATGGCCCCTCTCTCCCCAAATATGCATTTCATTAGCATTTCCTTCGCCTGTTGTTTTCTTTTCTTTTTTCTTGAACACTTGCACACGCGACACACTGAAGCTCATGTGGGAGTGTCTGTGTGTGTGTGACAGGAGAATGAGAACAGCCTTGCAGCAAAGCAGGACGTGTCCTCTTTCCCAAGCCTAATTTAGGATTCAATTACAATACTCTTTAGAAAGCATGGACTTCACAATTAATTATTTTAAGATTAGCCTGACACTAATGGGCCGGCCACTGATGCCAGCTAGAGTAAAACTGGACCCTCAGTCAGTCAGAGTAAAATATATATACACTGTTTACAGTCTGTTCTCTTCGCTCCATTCTTCAATTACGAGGAAAGAAGAAGTGAATCTTCCCTTTCTTCCATGTCTTACACTGTCCTTTGTCCTGACCTCTCCTGTTAGTCTCACCACCCCCACAACCCCTCGTTACGTTCTGTAGCACTCTGGTCTCCTTGCTGCTGCTCACGCAACTGATATAGCTTCAGTACAGAAAACTACTTTTTAAAAGCCACCAGGGCCTTTTTCCACATCCTGCAGATGCCTCTGCAGAAAACCTAGGCGGATGAGCCCTGCAACAAGGTCTGGGCGCACAAATAAACGCACACATGCACGTCTGTCACCACGGCTGCCTGCTGTAAGCCAACAAACACGTCGCCCTCCCTCCATCCGATTTAACTGAAGCCAAGCGAAGCATTTCTACTCAGACTTTGTCTCCAATGCTGCTGTGACTGCTTTTCCTCCCACTAGCACCCTGTATACCCCCCCCATTTCAAAATAAATGTCATCACCCGTCCTCTTTTCTCCCTTCACTACAACTCCCACCATCACCTCCAGGCAAAACTCAGCTGACCCCCTCCCCCTATTCTATTTATTCAATATTTGATATGCAAGCAGTCAGGAAATAAATGTCAGAAGAGGAAAAGGGGATGAATATGAGGGATGTGGGGAACAAGGCCATTTCTGGTAATGATTTCTATTACATACGGTGTCCTCAAAGCATTATATACCCAACACACATAACTATACAGACGTAAGTCTCAATACATTGAAGCAACAGGGGAATATAGATGTAACAGTGTTTTAAAAAAGTCTGAATAGCCGTGCAGGTAGAGATGACAACACAAACAACACACTTGTTCAGCCAGTGGTATAGAAAATAGGCTCTCATTTGCACAATTGACTTCTCCTATATTGTAAACTGCTCAAGCTATCAATTTACCAGCCATTGCAATTTCAGTGAATTTGAAAGAAGCACTCTACAAATGCTTTGAAAAAAAATCTCAACAAATGCCTTCTCTCCCTCTGAAAGTACCAATTCCAGCATGACTGTTAAAGTAAGAGCACAACCGTGTTTTCCCAGGTAAATTGAATATTGCTTAGGTGAAGTTCAAGAATTTCCTTTAGTTTTATAATTCAGCGAAGGACAGCAATGTGCTTTGTGTATCTTTGAAACAGTATTTTCAAAACTCTGATCAAATATCATTTGAAAATGTATAATAAAAAAGTTAGCTTTGTCAAGGAAGAAACATCAATTCACTAAACAAATGGAAGCTGCTTTTCCCTGTAATTATCAGCTTGAGGGATTAATTTTACACCTGTGTGCCAAATTTGACAAACTGTAAAATGAAACCTGGTGCCATCATGCTTTAGGTTTTTCTTTATGTCAATTAAAGAAAGTTTTTGATATGGAGATCAGGTGTTTACTGCCTAATACAATTTATTTCAGTTTGATTCAATTTGAATTTCCAAGAACCATACTATGTGTAAATTCTGTTTTAATTCAACGGTTACATATAACAAACAGTGCTGCAGGTTTCTTAGCAAGGGAAATAGTTTAGATTACAACAGAAAATAAAATATTACAGATTATCCCCATTTATAAATCAAATCATGTCTCGGAGATGTTATCTAATCTCTGCTAAACTCAAAACTAAGTGGATCAAGCAACATATTTATGGTTGTTGTGAAAATGTGTGGATTTTCAACTTTATGGATTTAAAATCTAGTATTTAGTCTGTTGGTCACCAGATAAAACTCAACGGAGAAAATGTGCAAATCACTTTCAATAAAATTGTAAAAAAAGAAGTAGTTGAGGTAAATAAAGTGTTGCCACTGAGAATGAGGAGAAAGAAGTAAAAGTACATAACCATTCTTTCTCTAGAACACCCTTGAATTTCACCTTGATGCTGAGATGCTGAAAACTTGCAGATCAGCACAAAACAAATCCCTAAATAAAAGGAAAAATACAATGTTCATTAGCACTGAGAAATATACAGTCTTGGCATTTCAACCTAACAAGCTCGCTGGCCAAACTAAAGGGTGCCAGAAGGGGAAAGTGGCATCACATCAGGAGTCAAAAGTCAAATTGAGGTGTCGCCGACGTTTGACCTCAACACTTCTAATTGACCAAACATATTGGGTCCCAATGAGATCTTTTCCATCCATCACCATGCAAAACTATCTACAAAGATACAGAGATCCATCTGTGACCTATGATGAACAAGAGCCACACAAATAGGACACACTAGTATCTTGAAAGTTCAGTTGCCTAATAATGAATATGTCAGCACACATATCTGGCACATATATATATTTATATATATATATAAACATTTCATTACTTTTATAGCTTAACTGCCTTCACACACAAGCTCCCTGCTCCCCTCTGCCCCCTCCAGAGTCCAGGTCAGGGTGCCCTCCAGAGCGCTTCACCATCTCCGCTGTTAATTACCGCTAATTGGCCCTACTCATCCCCTCCCCCCTTTTGCTATAATGGAACCATTCATCTTTACTACTTAATGAGTAGGAACTGTAGTCACCCATCAAGGTCATCCACAACTAGCATCCAAAAGACAGAACAAAATAAGCTTGGAAACACTCGAAAGGAGAAATGGAGGCGGTTGCTTTAAAATACAAAGCAGAAAAACATGAAGTTGAAACAATTTCCACACATGACTTGGCTTTTTATTTATTTATCTTTTTATGTGGCCCATGTGTTAAAAAAGAAGTTGAGAAATGCCTAGGAGCCGTGGGAGTCTGCAGTGCCTGACAAAAAAAAACCACAACATAGGCAGGGAGTTTCCAAAGACACACTAATTAAAATATGAGTTATGTGAGCAAAAACAATGGCTTTCTCAGAATAATGCTGACCATTGAAGTCAAAATAAGCTGCAAATACACAAAAATGCCTTTTCTTCTTTGGAAGAAAAAAAAAAGTATTACAAGTCTTCTTATCTGGCTTGGGCGCACACGTTATTATCAAAACAATCACCCCGACTGTCGGCACAGATTCCAGCCTCAGCGGGTGAGAGGGCAACATGTTAGCATGTCTCGACCACCATCAAACATCTAATTAACACTGAATGTTTTAAATATTAGACCGGCAGCTGCTTAATGTTCATGTCTATGGTGATTCTAAAAAAGAAAAGGAGTTACTGCTGGAAAGACTGACTAAAATAAACAACCACAGAATTACTGAAACACTACTAGGTTTATTTAGCACCTCCGGCAAAGATGTGTAAAAAGCCGTAATATAAATTCTGTTTTTATTGCAGTAGCATAATCTCAAACTGAAAAACTAACCTTCAGTTGGAGTATATTTATTCAGTGAAAAATAGTAATTTTTAACACACTCAAATGTTTTCCGTGGAATATGGTCTGGAAACAGGTGACCATGGAGGATGACTTCTTTTTTGGTGTCTGGTAAAGCATTTCTATGTAGACTTTGCTATATGTTTTAAATCATTATGCTGTTAAAAAAACTAATACAAACAATCTTCCGCTGTTTGGTAAAGGCCACCTATTCTATTCGAAGTCTGATATTTAAAATGTTTAATGATGCCACGCGCTATAAAATAACTTTCCTTTTGGAAAAAAACAGGCCAAAATCATCATCTTCTATACTTACACTGGGTATGGTTTCTTTTCCAAATATTCACCCGTTGTTTCACACCAGACTCCACTTGAACTTTTTGTTGCCAAAAGGCTAAATTCCACCAAGATAGTCCAGAGGAATTGGTCTAATTCAACTAAGAATGTCAGAAAAAAATACAAATCTTATTTTAGTTTGCTTCACTTTAACAGTGCACTTTTCAAAGGGGACCGCCTCGACAATCCCTGGTGGCAACATCTGGTAAGTTGGGGTGTTGGCACACAAAGTGGCCTTTTATGAAAAGAAGGCATGGAGTGATCCAACGTCCTGGTCAACGTGCTGGTCTGTACAAATGAGATGAATGGCGCAGTACCAAAAAAGACGCTGATGAGCGAGAGTATACAGACGTGGACAAAATTGTTGGTACCCTTCATTAAATAAAAGAAAAACTCGTAATGGTCACAGAAATAACTTTAATCTGACAAAAGTAATAATAAATAAAAATTATATAAATGTTGGCTAATGAAAGTCAGACATTGCTTTTCATCCATGCTTCAACGGAATTATTTAAAAAATAAATGCATGAAACAGGCCTGGACAAAAATGATGGTACCCCTAGAAAAGAATGAAAATAATGAGACCAAAGGGACACGTTAAACCAAGGTATGTCCACTAATCAGCATCCTAGGTGTCTACAATCCTGTAATCACTCAGTGGGCCTATATATATGACTCCAGGTAGTCACTGTGTTGTTTGGTGACGTGGTGTGTACCACACTCAATATAAACCAGAGGAAGCAAAGGAAAGAGTTGTCTCAGGAGATGAGAAAGAAAATCATAGACAAGCATGTTAACTGTAAAGGCTATAAGACCATCTCCAAGCAGCTAGATGTTTCTGTGACTACAGCTGCACATGTCATTCAGTAATGTACGATCCATGGGACTGTAGCCAACCTCCCTGGACGTGGCTGCAGGAGGAAAATTGATGACAGATCAAAGAGACGGATAATCCAAATGGTAACAAAAGAGCCTAGGAAGACTTCAAAATAGATCCAAGCTGAACTTTATGCTCAAGGAACATCAGTGTCAGATCGGAACATCCTTCGCTGTTTGAGCCAGAGGACAAATCATTAAAAAAAACAGACTGGAGTATGTCAAACTACATGCTGACGAGCCACAAAGCTTCTGGGAGAATGTCCTGTGGACAGATGAGACAAAAATTTAACTTTTTGCCAAGGCACATCAGCTCTATGTTCACAGACGGAAAAATGAAGCATATCTAGAAAAGAACACGGTCCCTACTGTGAAACATGGGGGAGGCTCGGTTATGTTCTGGGGCTGATTTGCTGCATCTGACACAGGGTGTCTTGAATCTGTGCAGGGTACAATGAAATCTCAAGACTATCAGGGGATTCTAGAGAGAAATGTGCTGGCCAGTGTCAGAAAGCATGGTCTCAGTCGCAGGTCACGGGTCTTACAACAGGAAAATGACCCAAAACACACAGCTAAAAACACCCAAGAAGGGCTAAGAGGAAAACACTGGCCTTCTATGAGCCCTGATCTCAATCCTATTGAGCATCTTTGGAAGGAGCTGAAACGTGCTGTCTGGAAAAGGCGCCCTTCAAACCGGAAACAACTAGAACAGTTTGCTCATGAGGAGTGGGCCAAAATACCTGCTGAGAGGTGCAGAAGTCTCATTGACAGTTACAGGAATCATTTGATTGCAGTGATTGCCTCAAAAGGTTGTGCAACCAAATATTAAGTTGTGGGTACCATCATTTTTTTCCAGGCCTGTTTCATGCATTTATTTTTTAAATAATTTCGTTGAAGCATGGATGAAAAGCAATGTCTAACTTTCATTGGTCAACATTTATATAATTTTTATTTATTATTACTTTTGTCAGATTAAAGTTATTTCTGTGACCATTATGAGTTTTTCTTTGATTTAATGAAGGGTACCAACAATTTTGTCCACGTCTGTACAAAGTGGTGCTGTAGTTTCGTAGACCTGAGCTTGGATTTAAAACTTTTTAGATCAAATATATGTCTGTACATTATACAAATGAGATGTCACTGGCTGGCTTTAGTACCTTGTATGTAGCTGCAGACTCTTAAAATCGCTGCTAGACCCAACACCATTCTAGGTCCCTGCAGGTTGAAACACGTTCTGGTCCATGTATGGCCTTATTTCTATTTGGTGCATCTATGAAAAACATTCTATCTAAGTCATCTTCCCTTTCACAGCTGCACATAGGTCAATTTTTTTTTTTTAATGATGGCTCATTGATTTAGTTTACAATTCAGGTTAAGGGTTTGTGTTGAGCAAACTCAACAAGGTGGAACAGTTTTCTTTGTCTCCACCATAGTTTCACACCTGCCGAAACAACTTGGAAGATCTGAGGAAAATAATTCTAGGCTTTTTAAAGTAGATCACACAGCTCTGGTGTGAAAGTGCCCTTAGTCTTATCTTACTAAAGTTCCCAGATTAATTTAAACTCCAAGTAGGGTCAAATTTATTTATCTTTTACTAGTTTTTTCCCAAACAACTCCTTGACATGTAATTAGTTTCTAATGTTTTGTTCTGGAGACTTGGTGACCCTTATTTTCGTTGCAGTTCACTAATGATGAGCTTTTAAGATTTTTTTTCTACCCTCTCTACCATCATGCATGCACAGTGTGGTGCCACTATAACTTTGGATCCTCATCCAGTCTGGTGGCCAGTGGCTTAAAGAAATTGGCCTCTATGTCAAGTCATATTTGTACACTCGAGAAATAGAAAATGAAGGATTACTGCTTTGGATTCCCTAAAAACTAAGTAAATGTTAAAGTAGAAATTTAAGAAAGGATTTAGTGGTATTTATGGTATTTATTCCTAAACTACTATTTCTTAGCATTGATTATTTTTCCCACTTTGAATAAAAGTACCAAAATTAAAAGAAATGCATTCATAATTTCAATGTAAAATTATACTGCAGTTATGAAAGTTTAGTTATTTTAAAACTTTATAAACATCTTTAACATCAGTACCACTAAATTTTTTTTTGTCAGGTCAATTAGAACAATATTCTGCATCTTAATGCATACGCAAGGTAAAATCTAGGTCAGTACCAAAATCAGATATTTTAGTGTGTTTCTTGCAGAGAACTTTTCATCCAGTCTCACACCGCGCTGCAGAAGCATGAGCAGGCACGTGTTCCTGCAGAGCTGTGGCGATCAGCCCAGCACAGCTACGTTTGTGAATGGGAAGGTCCTCTATGGATTATGTTAATGTGGTATTCCACACTCCCCTCTGGCATGTGTCTGACATTACAGTAACCTTTGCATGTTTAGCCAACAGTAACAATGGGTGTTCATTGAGTAGGGAGGGGGAAGCTCACATACCGAGGAACACCAGGCCCAAGATTAAATGTGCAACAGCAAACATCTGCCCCTGAAATCTGTATTGATATTTTTTGGAAGAAATTATATCCTAAAGAAATAAGACATTTATGCTTAAAAGTAAAGTTCACTCATTTTGTCAGTGTCTGTTCCAGTTTATCCAAATACTGCCAAAGGAGTGGCTCAAATGATGAAAAATTGTATGGCTATGTCATAAGACATAAGAGAGAAATATGAAAAATACATTTTATATTTAAAACACCCACTGCAACAAACTGCATTCTAATGAAACCTCAAATCCTCATAAACTGCAGTAAAAACTTTGAAATATGCACAAAAAAATGTTGCACTGCATATGGCCTGGCAGGAAGGAGGATGTGGTTTAAAGTTGTTTCCAAAATTGCTGAGTTAAAATTGATCTAAATGAAGCATCCTTCAGCCAGAAGTGACCACAACTGTCCTGTTTTGCTATAAATTTAGAATATAGACCCCACCCACACACACACAGTCACACACTGAGCCTTGGGGGATTTGGAAAGGGTTTGGTGAGGAGTAGTAAAGGGTGACAAGAGAATGTTGTGGATAAGGAAAATATATGGCTGACCATAATGTTGAATATGCCAATATGAGATTCTTATACGAAAACGTTCGTTTTTATAAAAACCATCTCATTTACACAATAATCACACTTCTTTCCCATTCTTCTCTGAAGCAGAGTACACATGCAGTGTTTATTTGATATGTAAGTATTGCATGACGTTATCTGAGGTGTCTACGCTTCCTTCCTTAGCACCTGTTCTGCAGCAAGTTTAAAGAAAAGGGCTACAATTTTTTTTTCACTCTTTTACAAGAAAGACCAATACGGCTGATGTAAAAGAAATTATGAACATCAACCATCACTGCTATTAATATATAGTTATTTTAATGAAAACACTGAGCAAATCAATAGCTGGATGTCCTATAATTTTCTCCAACTGAATAAAAATAAAACTGAAGTAATTATTTTTTTGACCTAAAGAGTAATGAGCACACAGCTTCAGTTAATATAACTACAAACCACTGATCAGGCCTGAAATCTAAGAGTAATAATGGACTCAGAACCTCCAAGGTCATATAAAAGTAATAAAAAGGTCAGCTTTCTATCACCTGAAGAACATTTGTAGGATTAAAGGACTAATGGTGCAACAAGATCTTGAAAAACTCATCCATGCATTCATCTTTAGTAGTCTCTGCAACGGCGCCCTCACAGGTCTGCCTGAAGACAGCTGTAGGAATGCTGCTGCTTGTGTCCTCACTAGAACCAGAAAAGTAGCACATCATCCCAGTTCTAATGTCCATAGACTGTCTCTCTTTAGCTCAGAGAATAGACTTCATAATACTCCTACTAGTTTATAAATCATTAAAATAATCCAAAAAATCACAACCAAAAATGGAGAAGCTACTTTCAGTTTCTATGCTCCTCTTATCTGAAACAAACTTCCTGATGACTGCAAAGCTGCTAAAACACTGAGCTGCTTTAAATCAAAGCTAAAAACTCATCCGTTTAGAGCTGCCTTTGAGTATGCGATTATGCTTTATTTTGTAATATCTTGTGCGCATGTCGCACTTAATTCCTGTATTTTTTTCTTCCTCTACTGTATTTTATGCTTTTCATGCTTTATTATGTATATTATGCCTTTATTGCTGATTTTATTTTTAATCCTTTATTCATGTTTGACATGTGATGTGTTCTGTGTGTGTTTATGCTTTATTGTTTTTTTTACTGTCATGTAAAGCACTTTAAATTACCTTGCTGTTGAATGTGTGCTATGCAAATAAAACTGTTTTGCCTTACCTTAAAATCAGCTTCAGTAGGCTATGGCCAACATGTCTATCAAAGAGGTGACTCCAAGCTGTCTACCTGAGTAGCTTATCAGTTACAAGTTTCACATAAACACAAAATTATAGTAGTAAGGAAGTTGCATCACCCTACAATGAAAATTATTATCCGAGTCATAAAAAACTCCTGTTCTGAAATTTACAGGACCATTCTCAAAGCAGATCTGGGTTTTCAATTAAAAAAACCTATAAAAATTACTTACTACTTATTACAATAAAGAGAGCTAAAAAAATGGTAGCAGAGGCAGAAGAATGGTTCAGTAGCACCTCACAGATCAGTATAGTTTAGACTATGAATGTTTGATAGGCTACGCTTCCTATCTAAATACCTCTGAACTGAGTACCGCTCCCTTGGGAGACTTGGCAAGCAGTTGGGATCCTGAGGAGAGATGGAGAACAAGGTGTATTTAAAGAAAAATCTGGAAAAAACATATTGCTTTGAAATGAGAATCTCTATAGGGAAGCTTATGTAACAGCATACATTTGTCTCCAATACTTGGAAAAAGGAAAATACAAAATGTATGAAAAGAGCATTTGCTACCTCGATGTAGGATCTCCACATGGCTAATTAGCATTTGTGAAGGTCAGGATGGGGCCAGTTGTGGGGCTGGGGGAAGTACAGGGCACCACCACTTGGCCTCATGCCCACACTTACACACACACCACCACACAGATATTCTGTTTGTGATTACAAATGCAACAACTCAAATACTTTTTCTTCCTCCTGTTGCTCACAAGGCTGAAGTGGGGACACTCCAAAGGGAGGGGACTTTAACTGTGTTGACTTTTGCCAGAGTTTGCTCACTGATTTTCTGTTTCTCTCTGTTTATAAAGTCATCCAGACCCAGTCCTCAGAAATCTGCAACCTTCTGTGTGACTCAGGTCAAATATGGCTGTATGTCTGCATCTCCTACTAAAATAACTACATACACGTCCCTGCAGATGTGTGTTTTAAAAAAAACATGGTTCAGAATATATGAATGTTTAAAGAATATGGAGATCTGACTTCATATTCGATCAGATCGAGGCCATCCACCCATACAATATTTTTCTCCTATTCAGGCAAATTTTACAATTCATGTTTAAACTTAGAGCTAAGATATAGATGCACACTTAGTATTCTCAAAACGTGTATTTTAGCAGGTATTTGATAAACACTTAATTCTGTCATGTTAGCAAAATTAGCCGACGTTTAAACTTGTCAAAATAGGATGTGTCGACCTTTACTAAAGTAATGATAGGAGAAGGAACTTTATGCTAAAAAATATAAGCATTTTCCCTCTTTGGTAATTCACACACTAATTTGCATTACGCATCATTATGCACCCTCTCTTCATTTTACATCAATGTACTCAAATATTACATGACATCAAATTACTTGCATACTATTTTACAATTTGTTATTACATTCTCCATTGATGTTGGCAAATCTGATGGTTTCCTACATGTATATATTACTTATTAGAGCCATGATCAAAGATTCTTACAGTGGACTAAAAAAGTGGACTGTAAAAAAATTACATCATCCGTTATCTAACAGAACCCTGATGGAGACAAACTGATGTATAGTCAGAATAAAGTGTCCCAGACAGATAGCTCTAATGCCTACCTCAAAAAGTTGGGTATATAACAACCAAGACTACAAAGGTAGAAGATTATGAATAGAAAGCGACCATTGCCACTTTGAGCTCTACAGAAGTTACATCAGACAAGGAGAGGCCTATACGAAAGTTTATTTTTGTCTTGAGGCCTGTTTTCAACTAGTGGCAGGAAGGTGGCGAGAAACGCTGATTGCAAAATTCTTAAGGAGTCCATGCCAGCAGAGAAGAGGCAACTACCACATTTCAACTTTTTAAATTTATAGCCAATCATATAATAGTTGTGACATCAAAGACAAGAAAATGTGTCGGGAACAAGCTGAAAAAACTCACAAACCACAGTTCAAAGAAAAGAGCGATACTATTCTTTCCTTGCAGCCCTTTTCTCTTGGAGAGCACATAGAGGTCTTTATTGAGCTTTCAATCTCTATTTTCCATGAAGCATATAAGACTTGGTGATGTTGGCAGCTTGTTGCAAGACTTTCACATCAGTAAATATATATTTACAACACAGAAATTGCTGTTACAGGAAGCAAAGATAATTGTACTGATGCACGCTGGCTGGGAAAAAAAAACCTACCAATCAGAGGTTGGGGCCAAACAAATACTAGATAAACCACAAAGCCCCTCGGATTTTTTTGTTCAAGTTTTTTTTCAATGACTTATGCTATTTTTTAAAAGGAGGAACATTGATCTTTCAAGGAAAGATTGCCCTGGAAAACTGATAATAATCACCGTTTTTCTTTATTTTCCTTCTTCACCTCCTTTGACTAGAAAGACTGCCATTATTGCCCACTAGAGGCTGAAATTTAAAAAATTGATCAGAGGGGAAGGTGGCTGTTCACCTAAACTAAAAGTAGTATGTATGGACAAGAGTGCAAACTTGTCCAAGCAGCTAACATTCATGGACCAGTGAAGTATATCAAGGCCTTAACGATCAGAGCTTTTGTAGCTTGTTCATAGTAGTCTATACAATATTAAAGGAAATTTGTAGAAAATATCAGTAAAAGCAAATATTTACATTTACATATCAGGGTCAAACTTGAACCTAGAAAACTACACCTAACCAATAAATATGTTCAAATTATTCATGAAAACAATTGATGCAAGCCAAGGTAGACAAATTAATCATAGGTGATTAACACAACTTCAATACTATCTATTCAAAAGTCAAATCTCCCATATGAATCACAATTTTTGTTTCTCAAAACTGCTTTGTTTTCTGGGGTTTTTTCTGCTCCCTCCCTCACATATCAGATAAAACGGAGCAGAGAAACAGCTGACATAAAATCAACACCCGCTCAAAGTAATTAAACCCTCTCTTTAGGCCATTTACACACTAACATATGACTCCATGTCAAATAATGAGTGTGCCGTGTAGCAAGATACATGAAAAATCTTTTATTAGTCAGCTAATAATACACAAGCTTGTGTCCGTTAATGCAACTGATCTGGTATTTGTTATTTTAAAAATGTGAATTAATTGGTGTTTTGCGGAGTGCACAGGCTGATGAGGGATAACCCCGGCCTGCCAATTACCTACATGGTTTCCCAGTTTCATCCATGAAGATGAAAAACGCTGCACGGGGGCTTTATCGGAAGCAACAGACCAAATTAAAAAATTCACACCATCACTAATCTGCAGAGCGCTGTCTGGCCAAGACTGAGATGTAAACAGAACAGCAAAAACAAATGACTGATGGTAGGGAGCAAAGAGGGCTGGGCTGCTTGGTGCGGACAACTGGGGGGTTTGGTGTGCTCTTTTAGGTGGAGACTATGTAGAGGAAACGCATATAAACAGAAAATATGTAGGAAAAAGTAAGACATTTGATGACCAGACATAGCGGGCTGTCCATCTGATCCAGAACATGATCCATAAATTAAATTCCTCAGCCACAGACAGGCACATCACTATGCACAAGGCTCACTGAGATAGCTGCATAATACAAAGTGACATTGATGCATTGCTCCCATTATAAAGTCTTTGTTCATATCACAGTAATAATTCATAAGACAGAAATGTAAACAGTATGCGCTGCAGAGCACTGCGAACAGGGATCATTTCAAGGTAAGCACGTTACCAGGAAAGAGATTGGGCCTACTCTTTGATACAGAGCTCCACTGAGCTTTAATTTCAATTCTATTCACAAAAACACTGAGCAAAATAGTCATAAATTAGAGAACGTCATAGATGTTTATTCATTTTTATTTTATTGGGTCAGAGTTTAAAAGAGTTGCTGTTGTAATTATCTAAGCAACAACGCTATTTCTCTCTCATTAAACTCTCATTATTATCTACTAATTACTTAAACTGTTTTCTAGCTCTGATCAGTTTATAACAGACAGATGCGTATTATAAGAAATGTTTATGATGTTAACTGAAATAAGTTGTGAGGATTGCACATATGGTGCTAAAGTGGATCATTGCTATAGGTGCTGCGAATGAAGGGGAAGAACAGCTACAGAAAATCTAAATGCTCATATTTAAAGTTAAACTACAGAGCTCGGTTTTTCACAGTTTATATTCTGCTAACTCTTGGAAATAATGCATATACTTTTTTAATGCACAACTACACTTGCACATTCTGTACATATTCCTAAATATTTGTAATTATTTAAATATTTTTAAAGGATTCTGGGTATTCTGGGTATGCCCCTTTGGTCATTAAAAATAAAAAATAATCAGTACTCTAGGTTTTGTAACTATGTCCATAATGTACATATTATTCTTAACTATAATTATTTGTTTATACCTTTCTACTTATGAATCTTAATGTTTGAATTTCCTGCCACTTTGCTAATGTTGCAGCCAAATATCCCTTGTCTGACAATAAATAATTTCTCTATTATTTTCAGAGGATGCATAGACAAAATTTTGAGAACATGAAAAGAAGGGTAAGAAAGCAGCTGAACCTGTATTTAGAAAGCAATACTGCCCCCCATCAGAACCAATTAATATCAGCTAGTTTAGTCCTAATTGATGGCCTATAAAAAGGTTTCCCATTACAAGGTGATTACACAAAAAGGATCTCATGATGGATTGAACCAAAGAGCCCTGTCAAAACCTTGGCAACTTTATTCTAGCAAATTATACTGATGGCATTGGTGGCAGAGGTAATTCTACACTTCTAAACGGAGCCTTAATTCAAGTGGAAAGACCAGCTCTTCACAACAAACCAACAACATCAAAATTTCTGACAGAGAACTCAAAATGACCAACAGAAGAGTTGTCCAAAACCATGTGCTGAAAGCATCAGAAAACATGGAATTGAAACAAACTAGAAATATTACCCTTAAAGGTTGTATATGGAACATTTTCATTAAAAGTTATATTGAAAAAAAATACATACACAGGTCTTTTAGAGGGTTGCAGAATGAAAGTACAACATTTCCTTAACAATTGATATTTGAATTTAAATATAATAAAATGTAGATTTAAATCGGGCACCTCAATGACGTTTACATCTACTAGCTGCAGGTTGTGGGTTGACAGACCTACGGTCTCTATGATCCAACTATATGGTCAGCTCGGCTCGGCTGGTACTGGTAATAATGGTGGAGTGAGCAAGACAAGCAGCTGCTTCAGATACCGGGACTCATTGTTATCCATCTTAATAGAGAAGTAACCGCAAAAGAACCGAAACTAGAGTAGTTTTAGGTGAAGCCTACACTAAATGGACCCACATAAAACATTTCCACGATATCAAACACACAGGGACTTTCCTCCTGAATCGGTAAGCTAACTCATTTGCCAACTTTGCTATTGTTAGCTGTTAGTTAAACTGTTCCAAAATACATTCCTCAATGGACACAGTTCAGGTTGGTCACTGGGCGTATCAGCATCGAACCAGGCAGGCCAACGGCTGGAATTATGTTTTTGTTGTTCTAACTACAACCTAGATAAACTAGATGTCGCTATCATGCTCATGTTCCATATCCAATCTTTAACCTATATAAATATTCAACACACATAACTACACTGCTGAAAAGATGGGATTTTGAAGCTTATTCAAAGATGGATGCAGAACATTTGGAAAAGCCAATAAAATACTGGGAGAATATTATCTGGTCAGATAAAATAAAAATTAACCTTTGTAGGAGGAATGACACTGCACATTATAACACCATACAAACAATTAAGTTCGGAAGAATCTAAATGTGAAACAAGGACAGTAAGGATAAATGGCAACTAGTTTCTTAATTCCGTAGGCATCTCAAAGCACTCCATAAACAAATAGATGTCAGAAAATACATGTCAAAGCTTATTGATATATTTAATTTTCATTTTTTTTGTATGTATAGATGAGTTGGGTTCTTAGACATTTGATGTGAACTTTGTGTTAATATCCCTATCTGAAATACTTTACATAGACAATGTTGTGGTGCTCAATACTTATTTTCCACACTGTATGTTGTCAAATATACAATCCAAACCTAAGGTTGGTTCCTGTAGAACAAACACGCACAGCAGTTTGGCTTTAAGTCTGATGAGTGGCCACAGATGAGTGCATGGGAGGTGGGAGCTGTTGTGTAAATGAGGGATGCTCGTTTTGCTCACAGCAAGCTCCTGAGGAGAGGTAGTAGGGAGTGAAATTGAATTTGAAAACCATTGGGGGGAGGGATGTGTCAACAGGTGACAGAGTTTGAGCATCGACCAAATTTGCTCTAAACTGAAGCTCAGCCATATCAGTGGGCCAATTTGGAAGCAGCATTATGCACTACACCACTCTGATGTTTTCCCCCCACATAGCCTGTCAGCAGCGTACAGGAGAACAGTGCTCCTGCTCCCAACATGAATTAAACATAGGGATGTTTGGAGCGCAGATATACTGTTCCTGAAATGTTGTCGGAGTTAGAGGAAAAAAACAACACCTTATGCTACAGAGGAAAAAAACTAAAGCACTATCTGCTCTGTAGGGTCCTTTTCTTTTAATTATCTCCACTGAAAACCAAGGATAGAACAGCTTTTAAAACTATCTTCACCATTTCCAAGCATCTTAACAGACAGAGTCAGTCTCTAACAATCATAACGCAAAAGAGTTAGATTGTGCTACGTTACTTGAAATAATTTCATACAATCAATAGAACAGCAAACCCTTCCAAGCTTAAAGCATTCACCTCATTTTCACAGCACCCAACACAAACTGCCTTTGATTGAAACAATGTAGGCTAATGAACTACTTTTGTTTCCACGGGAGGCAGACAGCATAAGCTGTACTCAGCCTCTTTGCCCTCCAGCTGCCCAGATGTGCCATCCAGCAGCGCACATGATTCGTTGTAACAAAACAACTGCAGTGAAATGCCTTTTCTTAGGAAGGACATGTCCCTTTTTTGCTTCGGATTTGCAGACTGGCATTGGCTCCACTGAGGGCAGGAAGGAAGGTGGAGGTCTGGAAGGCAATTGCCACCCCTAAACATTTTCTGTCCCACATTTCCAATCAAATAGCCTTAAATGCAGAATCATTTTCGTGCATGCATTTATGTAAGAAAAAGGCCTGCTTCAGTGAATCACAAAATGTATCTTCTCACTCCTGGTCCCCCAAACATATAACATAATTGAGTTAAAAATATAGGAAGCTAAAGTATTTTGAAATCCCGGATACTAAATCAAAAAAGTCATGTGTAACATCTCAAATCGTCCAGGTGTGGAGTATAAGTGTAAGAAGACAAACTACTAATCTATTATAGTATGTATTTAGACTACTATGTTGTTTAATTGTTTTAACTTAAGGTTAAACTTCAAAGAGATATGGAAACATACTTAAAAAATAAAACATTATTTGTGGCCCCCACCTGGCCACTTTTTGGAGGCATCCCTCTGAATGGTAGCTCAAGCAGTCCTCAATTTGCGTACTGCTGACAGCATTATGTGCGGCACTACAAAATCTGGGGGATTTAAAGACGCCCATATCCCAAGACAAAGATTGATAATTAAATAAGGAGCTTCATTTTGCATGCCTTTATTCTGTAAACTGCCACAACATTAAAACATTTAACTTAAGCTTTGATGTCATGATGACTGCATAATATTTTTCTAAATTGTCCAGGCTATATACTGTAAGAATGTACGATATAATAACATATGTTGGCCAGTATATTCTAAGAAGCAGAAATTCTAATTTTGTTATGCCAATTAGATATTCAGCCAGCTAATTCTTCCCTGTAGAAGATGCCAGCACCTGACACAGGGTATAGGTCATGGGGGATGGCTGAAGCATCTTGATAACAGATGGGAATGACTGTAAAATTAAGATTTATACTATAACTGATATCAATAAAGTAATACTGACCTGTGAAACTGTCCTTGACAAAAAGACAATTAATGTTAATTAAGATTAATAATTTTATTTTTTAAACTCTACATATATATTTATAAATTACATCAATTATTCAAAGCAGAATAATCTAAATGAAAAATGTATTATGGGAATGGACAGCCTCCAGGGAAAGTATTTCCATAAGCAGTATAAATACAACATCAAAACCGTAACGGCCAAAGAACCCACAAGAGTCCTGTTGTTTTCCTCCTGGAAAAAAAACATTTTTGCCTCGCGTGGCCACTCGGAGCCAATCAGATAGCACACTCTGAGAGCTTTAATAGTTTACTAACACTGTTCAGATTGTGTACAGAGCTACTTAGAAATAAACCGAACAGCGTGGATGCGCTCCTGCTCCATCCGGGAAAAAGCGCACGGAGAGAGGACAGACGCTACATAGGCTGCCGCGTTTTCAAATTATCTTCTAAACTGAGACAGTTAGAAATAAATAGAAAAAAAGTAAACGTAAAACACATTTCATCGTGAATAGTTTTCCTTTCTATTGGAATATTGCACTTTGTTCCGTGAACGCATTCAGCGCTGCACGTACTCAGCTCAGCAGGGGCGTTTCGTTTCGCAACGTGTCTGACAACACGTCGACGGAGTTTTTACATCTGTGCTATAAAACTGCAACGATGCAATATATGGAGAACAAATGCGAAAATACAAATGTGTTTAAATAAAGCTAATGTTGCTTAACAACATCTCTAACAATATAAGAGGGATTTCCTTTTTTATGTTTCACATTGACCCTATTTAGGCTGTAAGAGCCGAATAACAGTAAAAAGTCAGAATATTAGCCGGTTAATAGGAATGGAAGCATACTGTATGTATGTTAACGCATGCAACGTTAGTACAAGGCTGCTCTTGAGTTTGGTTCAGCAAGATGCAGATTAACTCCCAGAACTCACCTGTGTTCTCCCGAGGCCCTGCCCTCCGCTGCCTGCGTTCATTGAAAGCGGGTGGTTCCTATGCTGCCCTCCCCAGTGGGCAGTGCTGGCTCCATACTGGGGGCCCACGTCTTTCCCCAAAGCCATGCCAGCCTGCTGCTGAGGCGTTGGGCCGCCATAGTCCTGATAAGCACCTCCGTAACCCCGCATCATTGGGCTGGGGGAGGTAAGCAGCTGATTAAGTGTTGGCGTGGCCCCTGAGGGCCCCTGTTGCTGCTGCGTTTGCCCCGGGTACCTCTGAAACCCACCCAATACAGGGGACTTGCCGTGGCTGGCCGAGGAGTTGTTGCCCATCATCATGTTGCCTGGCTGCCTGCATCCGGAGGAGCCAACCATTCCGTAGGCCCCTCCGCCGAAGCCTGCCCGGTACCCCGGGTACTGGCCGTACTGGTTGTTGTACCCCCCCTCATGGGAGTTCTCCATGGTGTGAGTTACTCCCATCCCACTGCTTTGTTGCTGCCCGCCATGATGATCATAACACGGCCGTGAAGTGTAATAGCTGTTATTAAACTCAGAATTGTTAGTAGGGGGACCCAAGTTGGAGTGTTCAAACCTGGAGCCCATCATTCTTTCCGTGGGTTTACAGGTGAGGTCCCCCTCACCTTTCCCTGGGCCGTGCTGCTGCTGGGACTCCTCCTGATCCACCAACAGGTTCTCCTTACCACCGTGCTGCTGGTGGTCCACACTTCTGTCCCCGCGGGGGGGCTGCCCGTTGTTGCTGTTGTTACTTTGTCGTTGCTGATGTGGCGCAAACTGGCCGAACTGCGGCGTCGGTTGCTGCTGAGATGGAGTAGCATCTCCGCTACCCGCACATTTCAGCTTATGGTTCGCGATCAGAGCCGCTTCCATCGGAGAAGTATTTGAATTTGAAGCCGAGAGGTTAATCCCTGTCTTGTCGTGGCCGTCCGAAGCTTTGTGGGCCGCGGAAGTTGAATGGACCATGCTGCCGAGCTCGGTTCGGCGGTGATGGTCTACATTATTCAGAGTTCCATCGCCGGTACCCAGCATCTGTCCGCTGCGCTGCGCGGTCCCTGCTACTCCACCTCCTCCTCCGGATTTCCCCGAATTCAGCTCCGGAGCCAAAGCGCCGGATAATTTCTTATTTTTATTAGTTCTGGTTGGAGCCGTTGCCACTTGCGCAGCCATGGTCACTCCAACATCTCAGCGCGCATTGACAGCAAGCCCCGACCAGCCTTGCGCACAGAAAATGACAACAGGGAAAGGGGGGTAAACAGAAGCTGAGAGCTTTAAAAACAATGCCACGAGAAGTCTATTTTTTCCCTACAGCGCAGGTTTCGCTGTGTTAAAATTTCGAGGCTTCATGTTGAAAGTTTCTCTGCCGGCTTTGAACGAAACTTTTTCTTCTTCTTCCACACCGCCTCTCCTCCATTCCCGGTTATCTATAGTGTGTAGCAGCGTCTCCTGGAGCCTTGTGGCCCAGCATGGCATGAGAGAGAGCGGGCTCTATCAGTTTATCCACCTCCAAGGCTCCGGCGATCCTCATATGGAAAACCTGGACTGGATTAGTGAGCCATCACGCACTAAATATATGATTTTTTTTTTTTTCTTCAAAATGCGCATTTAGTGGAAAAAACATTACATTAAGATAAAGGGCGTGATTTGAAATAGCTTTAATTTAATAGTGTAACTTAACGTTTTTTCACAGTTTTATTAGGACTACAGGGGTCTAGAAGTTATTGCCCCTCCTTCATCTGAGGCGCAGTTCATTTTTTCAGATCTTAAATAATTGATCGGATGTTATCGATTTACGTATCAACATTGTGCTAACCACAACACTCACCCAAACAAACATGACTAAACACGGATGCAAAGTTTTTGCGCGTCACCACTCCATTATCCAGATCTGATTTTCCCTCTCTTCTCCCGCTCCTCTCTGTCCCTCGGCTCAAGCCAGTTTCTCTGCAGCTCCGACAGCAGCAGTCGGACACGCAACCGAGGGTTACGCATTCAAGCTGTCTTTGGAATAAGAATGGAATCACGCCTTATAACATAAAGTAAAGCTAGCATATTTCAGTTCACATATTACAATCGTGTTATTGCAGCCATGTAAACTGTAGTTTTGTGATGTGCAAACAGGCAAAAATCCAAATATCACTTCTATTTAGGATTTTTCGAATAGATTGTCAATAGCATTGGATGTGAGATGTCAATTAATAGCCCTCTATCTAAAAAAGCGTTGTAAACATAATACTTTTAATTTAGGATTTAAATAAGTCATGTTTCAGTCATAGAGTGCTGTTTCTTCTGAATACCAGTCACTCACTCCCTGTTTACAGTGATATAAAAATAAAACTCGGAATTTCTGGATTAGATTTCAGTTTTGATGTACAAGCAATAACCTCTTCAGGTTCGGCAATAGTCGGACATGGGACTAAAAATGTAAAAACAGCTAAGAGCTTCTATAAAGCTGTAAAACATTACACTTTGCTTCTGTCACAAACTTTAGTTGCTTCCCTTCACCCAAAGCCCAATGTTCCAATGCAACAAAGAAGAAACGGTGTAATGGAATTAGAATCACATGTAATATCTTTGAACCATTTAGTGTAATTGAGGATGCTGAAACCAAGAGGGTACTATACCATGGTACCTCACAAGGGATTTAGAAGGGTGGGACCTTGGTACATTGGGGTTGGAGTAATGGACACCTACTACATAGTAAGCTACAAAGGTTGCTGCTAAAGGAGCTATATGTTTAGACAATCCCTCTAGGAGTTTGTGGCACGTTTTTTTGATTATTGAAGTCCCAACTAAAGTTGTGCAGCTTTTGTAAAAAGGTTCAACAAAAGTTGCTATGTTATTATGAGTGATTTTCTTCTATTTTCGCTAAACACTTGAACATTTTTTCAAACACAAGCTTTTTTATAATATAATTTTATAATTTTAACAGATGAAACACGTAATTTGACCAGCTCAGATTTGGTCCCCAATAGAAGAACAACTCTGATTTTATTTAAAAATCACAGGAGTCTTTGTGTCTAGAGCAGCAGTGGCCAAATTTTTCCCCAAAGAGGGCCAAAATGAAAATATATCAGAGAGCCGCATGCCAAATGTAATTTACGCAAAATACAACTACTAGTATTATTCATTTTACAGTTATTTAACCTTAATTTCTGTGTAAATAACATTATGTAAATTAAGTTATTTATACCCGTTTAGAACACATATCTAAATTTCGGTATTTGATTGATTTAGTATTGATTTCTTGAAAAAAATAATTTTCTTCTCCCAGTATTTTTTTAAATGTCTATTGTCTGCGTTCGACCGACGATCCATGTTGAGAATAGCAGTTTAGGCCAGCAGCCTGCACAGTGACCTGGCAACTTAGAGGTAGTTTGATCCAGTCTGGTGCAGCAGCAAGGACTCATAGGACATTGTATGAATGAATAAAATAGGAATTTTTTGTTGTCTTATAATGTGTGCAAATGTAAATATGTGCACAAATCTACTCTACATGCACATTTTAGTTGCTTGTATTTCAATTTTGAACTTTATTTGTGACATTTCAAATATAATTTAAGCACCATGAGTGAGAACCATATGAGCCCAATATATATTTGTCGGGTCTACTTATCTATAGTGGTGTCAGTACTGAAATCATTAGCCGGATGCATGACACATAAGATCTAGATCTAGAGCATCCTTGTTGAGTGATAGAGCTGGAAAAGGAGCCTTGATCCACTGCTGAAGTTACCATCACGCAGCCAAAATAAAAGGCTTGAAATCGGTCAAAACTTTTTTTTCCCCTTAATAACTCAGTAGAAGTTAAAAAGTAATTGTTGAGCCAATTATTTTCCTTGTTGAAGCTGGAACAAGTACTGTGTGCTTCACCACATCCAGGAAATTAACTATAATCTCCCTTGAATTTTAATCTTTCACCTCTGCTATATACAGTCCACAGATAGTAAAACTTCTGAAATCTTACCATAAATTTCCAATAGAATTATTATTGCCCCCCCCCACACACACACACAAACTGCTAACCTTTCAAAATTCCCTGAAAACACCCCTGTCACTATACAATGGAACATAAACCTGTGTTCACGTTCAGTCTCAGCTGAGTCTTATTTTAATAGATGATTGGATTCCTCAACTTCCCCATTTAAGATTTTCACTATTTTCAAAGAGGGAGTTGTCTGAACATCTAATAGAAATAGAAATAACCGCAGGCCGCAGTGTTAGACCACACAAAACCAAAGTCTACAAGATATTCTATCCCATCAATGGTATTTGAAACTTGAAACATGAATGTAAAATAGTGCTTAGTAAAGAAGCCAGAGTGTCTGTTGGGACTTGAATGAGCAGAGGGTCCGCTTTGATGAGATCAGATGCATTTGATCAACAGAGGGAGCTGCAGATGAAGAGGGGGGGGGGTGCTGGGGGTAGGAAGAGAGGGCTTTTTTAAAGGGGGCTAGAAGAGAGTTGTGCTGAGGACGGCTGTGATAATTATGATTAGTGGCTGTGGCTGGAGGGAATATGAAAAAGAGATCGGTAGAGGTAAAAAAGATGGCCATTATTGACATGATGATTATGGGTTGAGGTAGTGACGATCAAATCATTTGTGCTTTATGTCACAGTTTACTTTTCTTATGCAAGTTCAGTGTGGGATGATTCCCAAGAAACTATGTCCATGACAATGGGAAGACCCCTGCTGGAGAAACCGTGTGACTACAAGCAGATGGTAAAAAGATAGAGCATAAAGCAGACATTTAGGTGTTAAGATTCCCATTCATCCATTGTTCCTCTTTTCTCAGCCCTTAACCCAACGTTTATAACTGGATGTCAATTCTTTTTGGAAAAGCTAAGCAGCATAGCTATTTTAGTCTTTAAGTGGTCAGAAAAAAAATAATGGGCAAACTGAAAATAAAGAGATGGGAGATGGTGTTATAAATAAGTTTCACTTGTAAATATCTTCTCAGTTAATATATCTTTATAAGTCAGCCTTTTTCCATGCCTTCACATTGAGCTATAACTGTTGTGAATATTTTGATTTGAATTTAATTTGTCTAAAATACAGTAGTTTCTATATTTTCAGTATTTAAGTATATTTTATTACCATTTTCATTTCAGTTTTAATCCTTTCCTCTATCAGATGTATCTTTTTAAAATTTTAGTTTTTAATTTGTGCTTTGAGTGGTGCAACACTTAGTTTCACTGTTTGCTATTGTTAACAAGAAAATAATTTCAATATTTTCAATTTTAAATACAATAGCAACCACCTAATTGTGTGGCTGGATGCATACATATATATTTTATTAAGAACAATATATGTTTTTATGGAAAGATGATAATAAAATGTCTCTAGAACCAAAAAAATACAGAGATTAAGGGATTTTTAAAATATGGATTCAGAATTTAACAAACATTAAAATTATGAAAATATAGTTACATCTCATCAAAATTAAATTGTTAAAGATAAAAATGCTGACAAAGCAAATTAAATGATGCCATAATGGATAAATTAAACCAGTGTTTGATATATCAGTTATTTATTTGAAGCACAATTAGCATTTGTCTTCTGTTTTATCTATAGCATATCATCTATTTTTTCTATTTGATAATAAAACTTCAAATTTATTTTTGCAGAGTAAACAAGATTTATTTACACTTGGTTGAATTTGTTTGGTAGTGTTATTTATTTCTTTTTTATGTATTTTGCAGGATCATAACTTTGCTGGAAACAGTCATATTAACTCAAGTAGATTTGATGATGTATACAGTTCTTCATTCTTAGTGTTTCAGGAGGGCATAACAGAAATGGGAGAGTATGCTTTTATTTTATTTTTGCATCCCATAGATATAAATATGAAATTCATATTGTTACACAACGTAAAGAAGCTTAAGCCCAATTTTCTAAATAGAACAAACTCACTGGAGACAAATAAACAAGTGTGACAACCCTGGAAACCTTTCCCAGCTGCATACCTTTATGAGCCCATATGGCAGAGAATAAAAGCAATAACATTGTTATGGTCCAACTACAGACTCTATACTGTTCATTGGCCCAGTCTAAAGCTTCAACATACCAGATGGCTGTTTAAGTATAGGGCACACCATGAAGACGTCACATTAACAGCCAAGCTATGTATAATTGTGAAGGAGAAACCACACCGGTGATCGAAAATTGCACTTATGAATCACTAAATAACTGCTTTTGTTTGTTAAGAGCTGAAGTATTGACGTTTACGTCTGATCCACACAATGTACACATGACATTTCTGGTTCTCATCAGCACCCCAGATCAAAGCCTCAGCCCTGATCTGCTGGAGCTACGCTAACGCTGACAGTAAGGGGACCCACGGCATTAGCATATTCTATGAAGGCGCCCCGCTTTTTCAAGCAGTTGCTTCAGCTGCAGCTCTGGGTGTGCCTTGCTGTGGCTTTGCAGCTCTAATTTCCCCTTTCTCACTCATTAAAAAAAGCCTACTGTTCTCCTATTAATTCACAGACACACTGATCTGTTTGAAAGCTGGGGATGTGTGTGTGTGTGTGTGTGTGTGTGTACTTGGAAAGGAGGGAGGTGGAGGAGGGCAATGGCTCAGCGCATTTGCATTTATGTTTAATTTATAACCTTCAGGGGCCCCCTGATGCAGCAAGATTGAAACAATAACTCCAGACAAATACAGGGAAGAGTGGAGGAGGAGCCTGAGGAAGGTGAATGGAATTAAAAATACACAGATATGAGATGGTTTGCGCTTTGGAAATGCGTGTCTGTATGCTAAAGATGCTGTTGCTGTATCTGCAGCTTTGCATGTGCATTTCAGTGAGGATTGGTGTTGCTCATCTGCATCACGGAGTATTTGAGATGCACACATACACACGCGCACGTGCTGACAGAGAGGCAGAGGTCTCCAATCCACGAGGGGATAACATGCCACGGTGAGTGTCAGTCAGGAGCAGAGCTGGAGCCTGTTCTGGGGGAGTCTACAGGGATCTCCCCCTTTGCAGCACAGCAGACAGTAGCAGCAGCACAAGCTTGGCCAAGCACAGAAAGTGGGTCAATCCAAAACCACACATGCACACACGCACGCACAAACATGGATACAAACACGCTCATCTTAGATATTTGCAGCCCTGATGTCAAAGGGTGGGCGTGTTCGCAAGAAAATAGAGAACGCACCAATGAATGTGTACATGGGAGACAGTATAGCAGTTTACTTTGCATTAGTGATGTTAGTGGGGGTGGAGAGTGGGCTTATATGAGATGAAGGTTAGATGGCTGCTCGGTAAAAGAAAAGGGGGTGTAGCTGAGACAAAACCTAGCCAGCCTTTGTAAGCGTACCGTGTGGAAGTGCATTGAATTGATCCATAGTCTTTTCATTTCAGGCTTGGGTAAATAACAGCATTTGCATTGATCATTCTACACAACCAGGCAACAATGGTCTTGGGTAACTTGCGTGATTCTTTTTGTGGAAGTGTGCGTGTGTAAATGTGCCTGCTAGCAAAACACATCTCTCATTTCTCTCCCGCTCCTTGAGGAGTCGAGGGCCTCAGCAGAGACCTACAGACTGCTATGATGGATAAAATGTTTTCAACAACACTTCAGAAGAGTGGATGCTATTGTGTCCGCCTATATACCGAAACACAGAATCACAGAATTCCCAGGACGCCACATGCTCTATTTATGTGTTATGAAAAACATGACTCAAAAGAAAATCGGAAAACAGCCCTGCTCCACTTTCACTGTCAGCTATCATGTGAAGTGTGAAGAAGAGGAAGAGGATGAGAGTGAGAAACGGGGAGAGAAGAGTAGAGGTTTTTTTTAATCCACAGATCCTTTCCTGATAGTGACAGGGGACTGGGCTCTCAGAAACCCCTCAACCCTGCATCTCTCCATCCCTTCCGCCCCCCTCTGATGCCTGTCACTGCTACTCTCTCCCTCCCTTCTCCTCCTGACTGAAGGAGTGTGTGAAGTGTCCCCTGAGAGGCACTGACTCAAAGACGGTATTTACAAGATCCACACTGAGCCCACTTTTAACTGCCTGTGAAGAACTTCTCCCACCGCCTTTGATGTGCCAACCTAATGGGGAAGAGCTTGCCGGCAGGCATTGCATATGTTAGCAAAGCAACGTGAGCTAATCTGCTAGCATAGCAAGGTAGATTCATGCTGCTTGCCGTAAATTAGGTCTTCAAATGCAGTACTGCTTTGGTACATTGATGTCTTTGGAAAATTCCCCTAGTGGCAAAAAGACAATGATGTGATCTATTAACTTTTACAGCAAATCAGCAAGAGCTGAAGCAAAGTGCATTGTACTTATTGTTTGGTGGCCCTATTTATAAGTTGGTGAATACCCTCTAATATGATTGGACAACTGTGAAAACCAATTGTTGCCAAGGGTGATACTTATATATTTTCTATCGTTCTACAATTGCAAATAGAGTTGCAGTGAATCAAATAAGTTAGTTAAGCAACTTTGAAATTTGTTTAGAATGGCCTGAGTGTTAAACCACAAGTTAATTGTGATTTATCTTTTTTGTTTGTTCAGTTTGCCTTATCCCAATTTGATTACTGCAGTCGGTTCACAAATTACTTAAAGAGAACCTGACATTACTAGATAGTTGCAAAAAGTAACACTTCATGCCCTGTACATAAGAAACTATGAACAAAACAGATGAGAAAGAAAGTCAGTAACATATAGAATTCTGGAAAAGGTCACATTACAATTCAAGGGCTTAGCGACTCCAGCCAACTGCACTGAGAGCTGTTATCAACAAATGCTGAAACGAGGAGCAGTGGGGAACTTTCCCAGGAGTGGCTGGCCTAACAAAACAGTCCAAGAGTGCATCAATACCTCATGTACGAGGTCACAGAAGAATCCACAATAGCATCTAAGCCATTGCAGGCCTCCCTTCCCTCAGTGAAGAGTTCATGGTTCAACGATCAGAAAGAGACTGGGCCAAAAAAATTGAATCTGTGGGAGGTTTTCAATGCAAAAACAACTGATGAACAAAACCCTTAACATTCACTTTCTAAAAATGAAGAAAACCTCCCAATGATCCCCAAGACAGTTAGGAAAATATTCTGTGGACTGACAAGTCAAAAGTGGAACTTTTCTGAAAGTGTGAGTCCCATTACATCTGGTGTAAAACTAATAATGCTTCATAAAAAGAACACCATGCAAAATGTCAAACGTTCAGATTTATTCTTCTTTTAGAGAAAGCCTTTTTAACTTCCTCCATGCATGGAAAGAAAACTTGCAGGCTTTTTCCACATTACATTCTTGAGTACCTATTGTTTTTCAAAAGTTATGACATATAATGTAAAAGATGTGCTGATAAAATATATTAAAATACAATCAATCAGGGTTCAGATAACACTTAATTTGGGTCCACTTCTGGTCAGTTGGTCATCATTTGGGGACTGCTAATCTAAAGTCAGTTGAAACTTCTGATTTGTTTGATATCATCTTACACAACAACACACACAACACCCTTATTGGCAGAACTGCAGAGGCAAAACACTGATGCTCATCCAACTAAGCTTTATCTTTAACAAGGATTGGAAGAAGAACTGATTTCACAACAAACAGGCATTTGGAATGATTTTGAATTAGGCTAATTAGATTTGTGTTTTGTTTGTTGCTCAGGAGTCGTGATCAAAGTGATATTTCACCAATTTGTGTCAGCTTGGGAGCAGAGGAGAAAGAGTTCGGAGAACAGTGCCTATTAAATCTTCTCAGGTTTGGCGCATCGTTGCGTTAGGGACAGTAATCAAAACAGGAGAGTTATGAATAATAAACAGTGTTGATCAGAATGAAACAAAACAGTAAATTTGTGCAATATTTATTTATTTGTAACAAAACTGGATTGAGGTCGTCTTCAAATGGATTTAATACAGGTACAGTTCTCCATGCTTGGATTGAGTGGCAACAGAGAAATATAAGAAATTTGGATGGCTTGACCCAGGAGCACGAAGTCTGAGAGCAGCTGGCTGTTTTGATCTTATCTAATATTTATGTATAACTTCCTTGATATTTCCATCGCTCTGTGAAACGATCTGCTTTTACAGTTTTACACAATGATGTCTTAGAGGGGCAATGATGAAGATCAAACGAGGTCGAAACTCAGAATACAGAACACACTCCGTCTCTTTCTCTCGCTCTACACAGCCTGCGAGGAAAGGCAGCAGCAGGCTATCTAACACTCTGTGATTGAAATACATGCTCCAATAGACTGCAGCATACACTCTGATCATATTTGTATTTGTGTCTCTGTCAAAGGAATATGGGCAAAGAAAGGGAAAACGCCGTTACCATTTGACTATATGTGTTTTCTACAGAGAGTATGTTTCTGCAGAGACACTTATTTTGGGGTCTTTCACATTCATGGCTGCCATGGAACCAATCAAAGCTGTTTGGATCAGTAATGGCCTCAGTTTTTTTCCCACTATCTCTTCACAAAAGTCAAGTGTTCTCAACATGTTATTTGCCCAAAGTGGCCTTGTTCCAAGGCTCTATTGTTAGCCTAATGGAGGCAAGATGACACTAAGACTCTAATTATGGACGCCAACGATCAGCCCTGATAATATTGAGAGTAAAGTGGGTAATTTGTGGCTGTTGTGTTGAAGGGCTGAGGGTAGACAAAGAAAAAAGGGAGAGAGGAGGTGTAGTAAAGAGAACAAGGGATGTGGGAGAAGTTGTTTTCTAGTGTCATCGCCTCATCGTTCGTCACCCTAATCATTCCCCCAGAGTGTAGGGCTGAGATGTGGACACAGCAGGAAAATATTAATGGACTGTGTGACATTACTGTTCTGCCCATTCAAAAAGACTGTTCTATTACATTATGGCCCATCAACAGGTGATTTCTCGTTGCATGCTAGGATACAGTGGAGTATACTCCTATTTCATAAAGTGACTGCATGCCGCAGATCAAGTACCCATGTTTCATGTAGAATGCAGATAGTGAACATGCAAGGACTTAGACTTATACATCAATGCCTTATTTGTCACCATGCTTGTGGCATACACAGATCTGCAGAAGTCTTGAGTCAGCACTCATTTCTTTGCCTTTCTGTCCCTAAGGCCCCAGTCTTTGACAGAGGTCTTGTGCAATACTTCTTGATAGACTACTAAGCAAAGAAACTATTACGTTTTAAGGTATTTGATTTAGTGGTACCTGGCCTTCATGAAAATAAGATTTTGCTTAAAAAAAGAATATACTAAAGACAACAGTTCAGCAAAAAAGGGGTATCCCAAATAAATTTAATTTGATATTCAACTTAAAGTGAATTGATGATGCACTTCTCATGTGCAGAATCAGTGTGTAATTTTCGGCCAGTAGGGGGCAGTGCATACCTAAATTATCTGTGTCTTCGAGTAAGAAACTCAACAACGGAGGTCCAACTAGTGCTGTTTTCAAACGCTCTATTCCCTGAGAAGGATCCATTTTCAGCAACATGACGAGCATATCAGTCTCTCTTTCATCGCTTGGAACTAGCGAAGAGGTAAAAATGTATTTATGGTGAAACTTTTTTGCATTTTGAGGGGAAATCAATGTTTTAATAGTGGGCTTGTTCCGTGCGCTTTGTCAGTCTGGGCTCTTGTAGAAGTAAAGATGTCATCTAATATGGCTTTCCCCTGAAAAGAGGACCTGCGTCTATGTATTTTAAAACAAATTTTTAAAGTCATATTTTACAATATCGGCAATATTTTGCAGTTATTGTGCTTTACGTTATTATTATTACATAATGTTTTAATGGCTATTTTCAAAGATGTACTGCAAAAACTACTCACCGTCACTTTAAATATATCTGTTTTGGAAGCCTGAAATATGATCTTTGATCCTCTGTTTGTTCACCTAAACTTTTTGGTATACAGTTGTATTTATTAGCATCTGACCTTTCACCAACAAATACTTTTCTTCTAAAACCATCCTTGATATATCTTATATAGATACTGATTGCTTCCTGAATCGTTTTGAAATGTTTTTATAACCATTCAATGTTACACTTAATAAAATGGTTATCTGAATATTTCAATACAGGTCTCCTTTACAAATGATCAGATATTGCAGATGTAAAAAGTCAGAACAAAGCAGAAAGCCTTTAAATAATCTATAAATTAAGTTTAAAGAAGTAATTGTTGTAAAAAAACAAAAAAAAAGGATTTTATACTCTTGATTCAATATAAGGATTACA
Organism: Apricaphanius iberus; assembly: GCA_028564705.1. Lineage (NCBI taxonomy): Eukaryota > Metazoa > Chordata > Actinopteri > Cyprinodontiformes > Aphaniidae > Apricaphanius > Apricaphanius iberus. The sequence continues at coordinate 312,212 of JAPXFQ010002501.1, read as the reverse complement.
TGTAACACCTTGCACTTGAAACAGGTTCAATCTGGAGAAATGTTGCATCTACAAGAATGCTGGGTTGGGTCTGAGTTTAATTAACAGAGAAAAAATGTAGTTTCCTCATGATGAATCTTTTACCCAGAAGCTGCTGGCTCTCAGTGAGCATGACTTCTAGGTAGAACACAGAAAAACAACCACAGAACTACCAAAATGTACCCCTAGTTGATTCAGTGCAAAGCCTGATAATTTGCTTGTCAAAAATGGTCATCTTCAACACGTTATTTTCATTGAATTTGTATTTGAAATTTCAATAATATGTTTGCATTTTCTTAGTTATTTAAATTAACCATAAAATAAGATTGTAAAAGTGAACAATAAGATTGCAGTCAGAGCCTTAACAACAAAATGTACACTGCAGTGTACATTGCTTTGGTCTAGTATAAGCACCAGACAAAGAATTAAGAAAAAATCTTCATAAATCCTCAAAAACTACTAATTAAGACTACTTCAAAAGATTAGCCTGCGATGCACTATATTGCCAAAATGTATTTGGTCACCTCTTTCAAATCAGAATATTCAGGAATGTGTATAAAATTCAGCTGCTATTCATGCAGACTGCTTCTTTAAATATTTGACAAACAATAAGTCACTTTCAGGAGCTCAGTGAATTCCAGCATGGATTTATCAAATCCAGTAGTAAAATTTCCCTAAATACTAAATGTTCTACAAACTTCCAAGGTCACATAAAAACTATGACAATATCAGCTTTCTATCACCCAAAGAAAATGTTGAGAACTAACATTGCAAAGGGAACTTGAAAAATGTATCCATGTGCTCATCTTTAGTTTGCTTGATTACTGCAACAACATCCTCACTGGTCTGCTTTAAAAGTAAATCAAACAGCTGTAACTGGTTCAGAATGGTGCTGCTTGCGTCCTCCCTAGAACCAGAAAAATAGAGCACTTTATCATAGTTCTAATGTCCATAACCTGGCTCGCTGTAGCTCAGAGGAGAGACTTCAAAATGCTCCTACTAGTTTATAAATCATTGAATGGCTTAGCAAACTAGATATTCCTGTCCAACATTAGTGTGTGACCTCAAAAATGAAGTAAAATGTTTTAGCAATATAGTGTAGTGCATGTTTTATTCAATGCATTTCTGTCCAGAAACCGAGAAGCACTGAGCGGTTCCTTTTACATCACATCTCTTTTTTTGTGTAACATAATTTCCCAGCCAGTGTCTAATGTGATAGGCTTAACAAAGTTTGGCCTTTATCTCAAATTCAGTCTAAGGAAACAACTTATCTTGATGAATGAAATGTAGTGCCAGTAATGGCAAGACAGAAACCAAAGCAACACAGCAAGCTTGTGCCTATTCTGTCAACACCCCAAATCAAAGCTCCTTTTTCTCTTGAGTGATCTGTCCAAACAATTAAAATGGAACCTCTTTGTACCATCACACTTAACATGTCAGACAGAAAAATGAAAGGAGCCTCGTGTATTGCCTTGACGCCTCCTGTGACAAGCCCCACGGAGAAAGCAGCACACCACAGAAATGACGGCACTGTTCAAATTTTAAATATGTTTTGACACAAAATCAAAAGTTGCTCACCATAATGGAGCAGAGCTTCCCCTTCTTTTCCTATGTGATCACTTATTAGACCCCAAGGTGAAGGAGGCAGAAATACTGACACCTGAATATTCTCTTTACACTTTCTTTGACATTTTTTAGCAGATCTGGGAATCATTTCACAATGTGAGATATCATTTCATAGTAAGATTTAAGCTCTGATCTCTCCACATCTGAGGCCCATGACAAAAGCAACCAGTGATCAATGAGGATTCCTGTGCAAGTTGCTGGGTTTTTATCTGCTTCTGGTGTCCAGAGCTATGTCTGCTGCGGTTCACGTTCTGATGATTACAGTAAAGAAGATTTTGACATCTTGACAGTGAATGGAGCGCTTTTTGTAACCACCCGAATACCAGGAGCAGAATTACCCAGCATTTGGAAAATTGTTTGGACCAATAGAATTTTGATCCTCCATTTAGATCCTAAGCATACTGCATAATTACAAACCAGCCAAACAATCCCATCGCTCACAAAGGTTACTGCATTCTTATACTGTCTGGGAAAGTCAGGAATTTGTTTCATTAATTTATTTAGCTCCGGATAAGGGAAAAAAGGAATTTTCAGTATTTCCAGACTTTATTCCTTATTTAAGTACATAAAACTTGTAGCATCCATCTTCCCAAAATCTTTCCATCCTAAAGTGATTATACTTAAAAGCTGGCACAAAAAAAAAAAGGAATGAGTAGCCTGGATATGTTAGTCTTCAATAGAGAGGAGATATGACATAGGGTATGTGTAGGAAATCTATAGATGGTAACTGAAACCTTTCGGTCATGAGGAAGTGGTGCTACCTGTGGAACAATTTCTGTTTAACATTAATAGACAGAGGCTTTAAACATAATAGAAAAAAGAAAGTCTATTTCATGGTCTTTTACTGTACTCTGAATAATCCTGAAGATGAAATTCTTAATCTTCCTCCAAACAGGAGAGCGTTTCTTTTTTAACCAAGACCCTAATTACGCCTAGCTTCAGATTAGCATGTTTAATACAACAAAATGTTTTAATAAAGAATAAAGGCAAGACAGCAGAAAACAAAAGGCAACTTGGTAATGAGATTATCTCTGCCGGGCGCCCAGTGCACATCATTGTAGTTCCCAAAAATGGAGATTAGGAGTCACATTCAAAACAGCCTAATCCACAAATGACTGCAGATATGATTGCTTTCTATTGTGGATGGTGAATGAGTGTGGTGGGATTTATCTGAAATCCTGAGGAGTCCTTAAAGTACAGTTGTACATGAAGCCACAGAGCCAGTTGAAGATTAGTTGAATCCATCTGTGATAAGCGTCTGCAGTTTGGCCACAAACGGAGATAAACAATAAAAACTGAAGACAAGATGATGTAATATAAATTCAGCAATTATAGATTCTCCCCACAGATTAGAAATTTGCATAATAAGCAAAGTATATTGCAAAATACATAAATATTTGTAACTCATTTCAAGCAATAAGATGTAGTCCTACAAAGTGTTTCAAGTGTTGCATGATTCAGAGATTGTTGTTGGTGTTGCTGTCCCAAATCCCATTTCTCTAAGGGCTAAAACATGCTTCTTCATCCCTGACCTCCCCGCTTTAGTTCCTGACAAGGTCAAACATACCATTAGAGAGGACTAGGCATAGCCTTTTTTTGCAAGGAAAGTATCCGAGTCGTAGGCCTACATCGTGAAGGTCAGGGGCTGCATAATGAACTGGAAAATGTCAGCTATATTACTCCTCGTTTAAATAGCGGATTTTCCGACACCGGGAACAAGGGTGATATTTACCCCTTTTTTTCGCCTGCGCGAGCCAAGAGCAAAGAGTCCTCTTAATCCAGATGAGGGTGTGAAATTGAGTCATAAGTGTAAAGGGATGTGATGTCCTGCTGTGTTACGCTGCACTTCTTCAGTAAGGCAAAGACATGAAGAGAACAGCATTACCCTCTCACTCAAATTTTCAAACAGTCAGTCCTCTGAGAAATTATGACTTGGAAAGAAAACTGATAAACAGGGTAATAAATGTACACTATTTTGCAACAGCATTTGTACCGTTTGAACTTTTCCACTTTTTTTTACTATTACAAATGGAAACTTTAATGCAATTATCTTTGATTTAATACGATAGACTAACACAAAGTGTGAAGTGGAAGGAAAACTATATAGCTGTAAAACGTTATAAATAAAAGTCTGAAGCACATTTTATTTTGATACCCTTACATAAAACAATCAATATCACTAAATAAGTAAATACAGTTCACATTTGGTTCATGTTTTCCAGAGGCTAGGGGCTCACACCAAATATGTTGAACAGGGTGTTGTTGTCAAATGAGACCAAAAGATTGGTTTTGGGTCTATATGAAACATTTCGATATATCTATGCAAATTCTACATTGTTGCATGGTAAAACATGGAAGAATCAGAATCAGAAAGGGTTGTTGGCCAAATGTTGTGGAAATTGCTGTTTGTTCAAACATACGATAAGACAAACACTTCTCAGCATGCAAAAAATAAAATTAATATGTGATGAACAGATTGATATATACATGAGTGCAGGTGATGATCAGTGCAAAGCAACAGGTGCAGAGAACACAACATAGGCTCATGTGGTTAAGAGAGAGCACGTGTTGGAAACAGTTATTGTTCATGAGCCCAACAATGGAGGGGGAAGAAACTGTTCTTATGGCGAGAGATTCTGGTCGGAATGGACCAGAGCCTCCTGCCTGAGGTGAGCAGGTCAAACAGTTTGTGTCCAGGGTGAGAAGAAGGACCCAGAAGGAGGACGTGGCAGTATCTTACTGTGGAGCTTTTGTTCTACAGCAGGAACAGGGTCAAGTTTAGTCAAATATTTTACATACTGCTGGCACAAATATATTCAAAAATATTTTACTCAATCCAAAAGTAGAAATTATCTTAGCTTTTGATAGGATCTTTGGCTTAGAAAAAGCTTAGAAAATGAGAGTGACTAAAACTCTCCATCAAATTTCACTAAGATGGACACATTTTGTAAAGAATAATGGGCAAATATTCCAGCCTCTAGTTCCACAGAGCAGGTAGAGAAATAACCCGAAAGGGCTTTTTCAATTATGGCTACATTTCATTGTTCAAAGTGTAGATTCAAGGAGGATAAAATATAATTATGTATTAGTTTGTTATGGACTACCACATTAAAAAAGCTCATATAAATACACTGATCTTTGATTACAAACTGTGATTTTTTTTTAGTATGTATACTTTGCCAAGGCACTACAAAATTACTATTTCCTATAATAGCAAAATATGACACAACTGGACGTGTAAACCTTAATTATTAGTCTGATTATCCACATTTGTCAATACATTTTCAAACCAAGAGGAATGTTAGCAGCCACATGCAACAGAAGTGACAATGAAGTGATGACAAAAGGGCATCCAAAGGAGAATTTTAATAATGATTCCTCTAAAACAATTTCCATTAATTTTCAGCCCTCTCACCGGGGAGTAATATCTTCATGCCCGAGGCAGGTTTAAATTGCTTAGTCTGCTAGAGAAAGAGAGACAAAGACTCCCGAGTGTCCAGTAGCTCTCATCAGCACAGGAAGAGTCGAGGAACACCCAGGAGACAACCCCACAATAATAGAAGCCTCACTATTAGCACGCCGTCAAAACTTGAGATGGTTAAATGTGAACGGGCATTGTCTAGAATGATGCTGTGAAACAACCCACAAGAGGCGTGCAGGCTGTGGCTGGATTTCCTGAGTCTTTGTCTCATGTTGAGAAGCTTTACCTCAGGTGGACAGCATGGCCAGATTGTAGCTTTATCTGCTCTGCCTGCTGCATAGCTAACAGACAATGTCAAAGGTAGGACGTGAATAATACCATCATTTCATATTCCAACTCCCTGCCAGGAAATATGTCACTTAGACATCAGGTCGCAAACCCAGCCACCGCATGAAGGTAGATCTGCGGCCTCGAGCTTTGCTGAGAGTAGAGGGAAGGCAGCCAGCTAATGTCATGCATACCAGCCTCAGGGACTCTCTCATTTTCCCTGCTGAAGTTATTCTGGGTCCAAGCTGGCGTCCCTCGTAGGTCCCGGTTTACGCGAGCGCACTTTGATCGATGACACTAGGCAGGTCTCTTGGGAACGGGCACACCTGGCAAACTGTCAGCAGATGCAAGTTTTAAGAGAGGGCAAAGAGGGTAAGACGGGGTTGCAGACGCTCTGGGAAATCTCAATAGAAGAGACCATGGTGTGTGCATTAGATTAGAAGCTCATTGGAGAACAATTTAGGTGAACATAAATACATTTAACCATATAATTGACCTAGTAAATGACAACTTCATTCACATAATTAACCTAATAGAAAACAATATAAATTTTGCCAACAAAGAAAGTAATGCAATACTTTGCCAATAATGTAAAAATGTATTATTGGCTGGTTAATACTGAACAGACAGAGGTAACATGACCACTAGTGTCTTCCTGAATTCAAGCTACTGTCTAATGCGTATTCCAGTAAATAATTGAATAATATAAAGCAAAATGAACATTTTAAATAAAACATTTGTAAATTTAACAATTTTTAAATTGGCTCCTAAAACCAAAATTAAGGGTAGTGCTGAAGAGTAGCTATCACTGATGAATGCATATGGCATAACTGTGACATCAACTACTTATATTATGTTTTAGGTAAGTTTTTGCATGGTCAAAGGACATCAGTAAAATACTTACTGTGGATTATAATGATGCATTTAAACTATTATATTTACCAGTTAAAGTGATAATTTAATAAAAATCAGCAATAAAAAAAAAAAGAAAGAACAAGTTTAAATTACGTAAATTACAATGTAGGATAATGCACAGAAAGAACATGTTTTCTGTGTTTTGTGGCCATTTTGAGTCACTAGTCGTCTGATTTTCCTGGGATGGTTCTTTAAATTGGTTAATGGCTCAGCTTTTGAGAACAGTCTACAGATGTTTTGTATAGTTCAGATCTGCTTTATCCATTCATCAGGTTTTGTGTTTGTTGGGGATCATTATCCTTTTGGAAAATCTGCTGATTTAAAATGAAGCTGAACAATTTAAAGGTAGACCTGGATTATTCTGCACATTTTATGCAATGCACTACTACCATTGGCAGCCAAACAAGTCCACAGCATAATGCTGGCAACACCATGATTAACAGGTGGTACACTGCTCTTGGGCTCAAGTTTCACATATGTTTATGGATGTGGTGAAAGAGTACATGAATTTAGCTGGTGTTAATTTAGAGGAACCAAAGGATAGGATTAAAAGGAGAACGATGACTTGTGGTGGCAACTCCTTAAGGGAAAAGCCAGAGGAGAAGAAAAACAAATTTACCAAGAAGATTGGTGAAATATCCATCCAGAATAATCTCAGAAGCTTAATGGTTGTTGCAAAACATGTTCCTGAGGTGCAACTTGCCACCATTTAAGTGAGGGTACTGTAAAAGTATTTGAGCTTGTCTGCATAAGTGACGACGCATGGATTAGACAACATCCTGAAGAGATTCAAACTTGTTGACATAAATCTTGCTTTTTGGAATAATTTAAGCTCTGTTGTATTATTTCACCTTTAAATGAGAACAGCTCAAATAAAAGTCAAATGCAGATACAGCTATACTTTATCAGTCTTGAAGAAACATTCCTGCATTGCTGTGCTCTTAAAAACAATGACATGTAGTGAAAGAGCGGAGCCAGTAAAAATGACAGTGATTAATTGAAACATCAAAAGTAAGAGAGACGAAAATGCAACATTATAAATATAGAACATAAACATACTAAACAAGAAATCACCAGAGGTTTTAGAGTTACAGTATGTCTTAGACATTCTGTTCAGCGCAGAGTTATATAGTCTAACGGCCACAAAAAGGAAGGATTTCTTGTGTCGTCCTGAGTAACAACCAGGTGGAATGAGTCTGTTACTGAACTTGCTCTTCAATCCTCCAGCATGTTGTGAAGAGGGTAGGAAGGACTGTTGAGTATGGTTTCTAGCTTGGAAGACATCCTCCTCTCTGACACTCCCCTCAGAGACTCCATCTCCGCTCTAACGACAGGAATTGCCTTACGGATCATTTTATTGATTCTGTTGGTGTCGGCCACTCTCCCCAGCACAATACAACAAAAAAGGGCACCACCAACCACAGATTCCTAAAAAGTAGGGATGAGCGAGTTATAATAAACTGAACTTCACTAAAAACCCTGATACCATCTAGGGGAAGGGACAGGGCGGTCCTTAAACATTAGCCTGTGTCTGTCCTTCACAGTGCCAGTTAACTGTCCAGAGTGGAGATGTCCAGGAGCTTCTGGCCTTTAGAGCTGAAGACCAGATCACCAGTTTCCCAATTCAGCTAATAATGTTTAAAAATGCTAAATAAACATCCTATGTTTACTTGCATTCTAAATACTGCTGCCGGTTGGAGCTCAGTGCACATTCTACACGTCACAGCATCTGTTGCGTGAAGGCGTGATCATTATTGATAAGTCTGGCATTGCGGCAATATTATGATCAAGCTTGCCTGCACAAATGCTGCAATATTCGCACTTTGCTATGCCACCACTGCTGATTCAAAAGAAACATTGGTAATATTATCTCAATATGCTGCCACAGTGCGTCTTTTGCAAATGCCTAGTAGCTGGTTCCGGACCTGGTCTACTGAGAAGGTTACAGAAGAGGATGGAGGTGAGGTGTTGGTCAGTATAGTATAAGGAGAGCAGTGGGCTGAGAGTAGGAGACTGGGTAGCAGGAAGCAGGGGAAGGGATGTGAGTGGGAGATAAATGGAGGCTGGTAGCAGAAGAGGGGTCTGCAGAATGGAGATCAGTAGCCACAAAGTCAAATCTGTTAAAGAATAAATTCTACTCATTGGCCCATTAGCAAATAAATGGGAGACTGAACTACTGGCTTTATGTTTAAGCTGACTAAAGCACATCCCATGGTCTACTGAAGCATCACTGTCGAATGTTTTATGTTAAATCTTTCAACAATAAATCATTGCTCCAATAATTTGTAAAAATATTTTTGTATTCCAACCAAGAACAAAAGCCACTTTACTTGCAGTTTTAGATGGTGATTAACTACAAAAGTTGAGGAGTGTCATTCCTTAATTTAGGTCATACAATGTAAGGGATACATTTCAACCACTTCAATAAAAAAAAAAACATCACACCAATTGCATTTAGCACCTCTCACTTGTCACTTGCATAGGACCTCATGATGAAAAGTTTTTTTTTTCCTAAAACTTTCTAATATCCTGTTCCCCGCCTGCTCTAAGGGGTTGGATGTCTCATTTGCAAGTGAGGATTTGGAGAAGAGAGGGCTGTCCAGCAGCCTGTCCATCAGAGAGGCTCACTGGGGAGAGTGTGTGCCTGAGCTTGAAGGAGTGTGCATGTGTGTGTTGATTAATACCGGGAGGGCAGGGCAGTGCTCAGGCTGTGGCTGTCGGGAAGAGGGAGAGAGAGGACACTTCTTTTCACTGGCGCTCAGGGAAAAGTCTGCTGAAGGAGAGGGTAATGAGCCAGAAACAGGCTGAGAGACGAGAACGGAAGACTAAGAGGAGGAGAGTCAGTGGAGGAGGCACAAGGACAGGGCGCCGCACTCCACCACTGACCTCACACATACCCTCACCCCCCTTCACTCAACTTCACCTTGCCATTCCTTTCCCACTCTTACAGGAAGCCAAGCACCTCTATGGTTCTTGATTTTTTCCCAGTATTTTTTTCTCTGCACGGGTCTCTTGTCTTTTCTGCTCTACATCACACAGTAACCTGAAAAGTGCATTTGTATGTGGTTCCATGCACACAGTCACAGGTTAGGCATGCACACATGGGCAATTCCCATTGTGAAAGGTCACATGTACTCTTTGCATAGTACAGTACACCCAATTAATCTAAAAAAGGTAGCAGTTCATTAGAGATGAATGCTTTAAATAAACATAGTTTAAATAAAAACCAATTTAAACAGTAATTTAATATGCTTTAGTGACATAAGTTGACCTTTAAAAGTTTTATTGTCCTCATATTTTTTAAAGCAGGTGCTGGGCTGAATATTGGCATGACTTACCAGTCATGTACTACATGACATGTAGTATTTAAATTTACTTCAAATGCAACTAAGAATACATATCTTATTTCAATAAATACATGTAGGGATATTTAATTTAATTTAGTTTATTTATATAATGCCAAAGACTAACAAAGACTGACCTCCCACAATGAACAAACTAATTTATACACAAAGGCTAGCCTACAAGGGACGAAGAGGGGAGAGGGGAAAAAGACTAAGACAAAAAGTAAACATGCATGAACTAATCAAGTCATTAAATTATAAGTAAAACACACATACCCAAACTAATACATTCTAACAAAAACTGGCATACCAGTATTAGAGCTTTTGCTGATCTGGGAGCTTCTTAAGAATCAAGTCCCCATGCTTCCAGCAGCCAGATGGATTATTCCATTTCCTGGAGTTGCAGCTTAAAGAGTCCTCTCCCTCAGCCAGTCATTTCTATCTCAGCAAAAAATAAAATAAAATAGTTAATGATCAAAATGAGATGTCACTAAATGTGTGCACCCATGTTAGCAAACATCTTCAAATATTGCAGAAAATAAATATGGTCAATGAGAAAAGAACAAAACGTTTAATGAAATACTGAGAGATGGCTGGATGAACCTCCACAACAGGTCATTTCAATTTAACTATAAATGTTTTCTATCTACGGACACCTAGTAGATTGCACTGAGTCACTGACTTGCAGCATTCACTCCGAACAGTAGACAGGTGCCTGCATTGTGTCTTGACTTAACAGCAATCATGCATACCTGAGCAAGCATGTAGCAATGGTGGGGAGAAAAAAATCCCCATTAACAGGAAGAAAACTCCAGCAGAATCTGGCTCCATACAAGAGACCACTGAGGGTTTGAGAAGACAGAGAAGAGAGACAGAACCAGAGGCAAGGCAGCTCAGTACTCCCTCCAGACAGTGATCCAGATCACCACAAATATCATCACTTCATCACTTGTTTCGGGTCCAACTGCAAATAAATCTTTCTACAACCTTTTCACGTATGTTGCTAACATACACACAAACAAACAAACCCAGGTGGGGGATAAAGAAATGTTCTCGGTGAAGGTAAAAAAAATTCCTCATGCAAAAATGGCATTTTATGTTAAAGAATTATAAAAAGTTGGAAACAGGAGAGGGAGAGCATTCCGTTGGGAGTATCATCCCAGTCGATGCCCCCCTTCAACAAGGCATTACAGCTGAGCTGTAGACCAGACCTAGTGTAGGTTATATGGAGAGAACACAGAGAAAACAAAGTTAACAGTTGAAATTACAGCAAATAATAAAACTGGACAGTAGTAGAAGAGATAACGAGCAGAGTGAATGCAAATGGTCTGTCCTCCAGTCTAAGACTATAGCAGCATAAATACATGTTTAAATAATTTAATAAAAAATTAAAGAATTGAATGAAGTGGATTACCTTAAAATTATCTTTATTAGTTGAAAACATATGTAACAAAATATTTCTTTGGATTAGTTATTTTAGTCTTTTTTTGCAGCAAATTATGAACGTATTTTATCTGCTTGTCTTACCTGTCAACCACAATGGGCTACCACTGCTAAAACAAGTTCACTGATCTGCAAGACTTTGTGAAAGTTTAAACTATTTCTTGGACTTTTCAGAAGGAAATACCAAAATAATTTCCCAATTCTTTAAGGGAAATTTATAGCCAAATTCTTAATTAATTTATTCAGTTATTTATTTACATCATATTGTAAATGATCACATATAATGGTTTCACAAATTATTTGTTGAAATAATATATATTGTGACAAACAGACATCACTGTGCGTGGTGTTAAAATTGCTTAATTTGTTTGTGTACATAACCGATATATGATAATTTGAAAGCAATTGTGTCATAGCCCACTTCTAAACTAACCGTCAGCCCCATACACAAAAAATGTTTCATGTCATTTTCTTTAGTTTTGGCCCACTCATGCATAAGAAAGTTATTGTTATCTACTGCATACCTTAGAACATGTTTTACTTCTTTGATTTAAAGTATTTGAATGCAGATTTAGAACAAAGTCCTACCTTCTATTAACCCTCTGAGTCAAAATAAGAAGAAAAGAATCAAGATCTATCTAAAATGCCTGAGCAGGAGAGAATTACTTCATAATAAAGATAATAAAAAGTACTCCCCGATTTGTCAATAACAGCTGTTAATCTAGTTCTTGTATTTTCCTCTGAGCAATAATGCATATTTATATTTCTAATTAAGTAAATAATGCACTTTATCATTCAGCCAATTAATTTGCAACAGCTCATAGCAGTTCTTTTATATTTCTAAAAATTATCATTGTGAAATGTTAATTTTTTTTAACTGTGGTTATGGATAAACTGTATTTGATCTGAATTCTTAACCTGCAGCAATGCGGTGTTTTAGGCATGCATCATATTAGGAAAACATTAATTTCAGTTAGACATTTCAGAGTTCATTGGGTTTGCCTGTTCAAATACCTGAGGCTAAACATTCTTCCTAATAGTGATATATCATAAACTTGTTTCTTGGTGTTACTGGATCTCAGTGTTGCATTTGACCGAATAATAGGAAATTTCTGTGGGGATGTTTGGCACAGTGGTAAACTTGTTTGTTGAATATTTGACGAACAGAAGATTAAAAGAAAGGTTAAAGACAAGAGGAAACCTGTGATGCAAATCAGGCTTATTTAAAAATACTAGATAGAAATAAATACATTATAATTCTTAACCCTTTAGATTAGATCAAGTCCCTAAAATATTTTCATCCCCCCTAAAATTAATTCTTCTCATAATAAATCTAAGCAAAAAAAGATCACATTTACGGTTACTCTAAAATCTATTCTCAGGCCACTTCTTTTCAAGATCTCCACGATCCTCCTCAGAGAGTGGCGTATTACATCTTTTACGATATCTATGCTTATTATGACCTATAACTTTATATTTCTTTGGCACCAAAGGACTTCAAAACATTACAGTCACTGAATCAACCGTTCATCGACTACACCCAGCAGAGTAAGCAGAGGATAGGTTGCCAGTCCATCACAGGGCAACACAATAGCACACAAGAAAAATGACCATGCACACACACACACTCACACCTCAGGGTAATTTTGAAAGCTGAATTGACAGAACAGTCATGTTGGTAAAAAAATGGTAAATGGCCTGTATTTGTATAGCGCTTTACTCAGTCCCTACGGACCCCAAATTGCTTTACAGTACATTCAGTCATACACCATTCACGCACTCATTCACACACTGATGATTGCAAGCCACGTTGTAGCCACAGCTGCCCAGGGGCGCACTGACAGAGTGCCGGACACTGTCGCCACTGGGCACTCTGACCACCACCAGTAGGCAACGGGTGAAGTGTCTTACCCAAGGACACAACACCCAAGGACACAATGTTATTAGACTCTGGTTGACACATGAATGCAAACTCCATGTATAAAGACCCAAGGCCGGGATTCAAACCTTTTGTGCTGGGAGGCAAAAGTGCAACAGACTCCCCCACCATGTAGGTCACTAAACCAAGGTTTCTGCAAGTAAATGGGTCACAATTTCTTCCAGCTTAATGCAGAACAGACAGGAGTGATGCTTTTAGTCCCCACCATGCACATTTACAGATCAAAACTCAGTAAGAATCAATGAGGCAAAAGACCCTTATATCGCATGCTTTGTCAGAATCAAAAAACGCTCACAATATGACTAGTTTGACGCCTATAGAGCTGCAGTAGATGACATCATACTGTCAGGAAAAAAATGTAAACAAGCTACATTAGCTATCCGGCTATTCAACAGTTTTCCAGCTTCTCAAAAATGGTTGACCTGCGTTATGCCCCTCGGTGCACAAAACCGCCGAGGTCAGTGTGTACTGTTGGCAGAAAGGTTCCAGATCTGGATCTTGATGACAAACTCCGATTGCGTCCATTTATATCCCTCCAGGCTTTTATATGCTTTAAGCGATACTCTGGAGTAAGACGAGGGAAAATTGATCAGGAAATTGCATGTCATGGTATCTCAGGTATGGTAAAAGGTTTGCTCCTAGAGCTTCTGAAGTTTTAAAAAGTATTCCAGGGACATGGTGAAGGTTGGAAATATTTGATAATTAAAATTTCCCGGTACGTAAAATATTTTCCGCTTTAAAATGAGAAGTAAATTGGATGGAGTAAAATCCCAGCCGGCGATGTTCATTTTGATAACATTATTCCTGCCAACATGGCTCCTATGCTCAGAGTCACGTGACGTCCAGAGCTCTAAACATTTATAGGCTGAAGCTTGCAAGGCACGTGGGTGAGCCTTTCACTGCCTGATTTTTTAAACCATGGTGGATCATGGTTGGCTTGAATATGTAGACGTCGGGCAACGACATTACAGTGATAAGCTCTGATTGGTTGATACGCTGCGTCAAGAGCGTCAAAGGTTCAGCTAGCTGAATTGCTGAGTTGTTGGCTTTTGCTGCTTTGCAGCTTGAAATGCAGGAAAAGTTTTTTTTAAATTGACACAGCCTAGGCACACAAAGTGCCACAGAGACTCTGATGCCCCCCGAAGGCCCCAACCATAGACTTTACATGTAATCTTGTTGCTCTTGATGTTGACGTTTGGGGTGGTGTGAACACACCATTAAGCATACAAAAAGTAAGGTGTCTAAATGAATTATAAAGACCATCACCATGGGCTGTTTTGCTCAATAGTCCCAAGAGAGAACTAAATAAGCTTCTCCCTAGCTCTGGGACCAACTCCCTGAAAACCCACAACATGAAAAACTGTAAACTCTGAATTAGGACTGAAAAAATTGGGTCTACTGCACCTTTAAGGGAACATAAAGGTCAAAGATATGGTTTATCTGGATCTTTTACTTTTTTCATTTTAACGAAAAATATTATTGTTGTTTTGATGTATTTAGTCTTTATGTATTTATCTGAGTAATCCCTGATCCCTTATTTTCCCCTTAAGCACATGGAATTACCTTGTACACAATATAAGGGTGCTATAATAAACTTGTATTGCCTTGAAGGTTTTGTTAACCATTTGCTCCACTGCTCCCAAGTGGCCGAAAAGGTTTGGCTAAGTCAAATTAAATGGCTAAAGCCCCAAAAATACATCAACATTACAAGCAGAAAAAATGTCATTTTGAACACTCACTGAGAGCAGAAACTGCAGCCACAGGAAACAATTGAATAGTGTGTGCCTTTTCACAGTAGCCAGGGGGAGAGGGGGTAAATACTTACCCACAGGTGGGAGTAAGAATGGACAGTCATTGTTATGACAGGGTCACGGTGTCAAAGCTATGTCCTGCCGCGCCACAATATTACCCACCTGATGAAGTTTTGTTTTTTAAAACTGCTGATCTCTGTGTCTTAAATGGGAGATAGGACTGTGTGGGGAATATCTGCTCAGAGAGGATGCATTCGCTAAGACTTATGAGGTATAGCTGGCCAGAAGGGGTGAGGGGCAGGAAATAACATGAGCAATTTCATAAATGGAAGGGAGAGGCTGTGACTTCCTAAATCGTCTGTGAAAGACAGAGGAGGTGATGCGTTGGCAAGTCAGGGGGAGACAGGGAAAGGAGACGACAGAGATAGAGAGAGATGGAGGGAGGTGAGAGTGACGCAAAGTGTGAAAGGGATAGAAAGGAGTGGAGAAGAGGGGGTTGGGGGTAAATGGATGTGAGAGGGTAAGGGAGGCAGGGACAAAGTGAGAAAGAGAGCGAGAGAGTGGAGAGATGAAAAGATGCAGAGGGCAGATTTCCCACCAGCTGAGTGAGCACCTCTATTACCCTTTCTCTCCCCCCCCTTCTGCCTTTTCCACCCCTTCTCTATCTCTGTGTCCTATCAGCCTCAGTGTGGCATCCTCTCACATCAGATTAGCTCAGACCCTGAGAGACGGCTCAAACTCCTCTGTCAAAGTTATTTAAAACACATCCAATGCTGGGGCCAAGCTCCAATCCGCCTCCTCTTACAGTCCTTTCTTCCTCCATGGTCATCCTTGTCATGTCCCAAAACTTAAGCTAAGGCACATTATTTGGCAGCCTAGCTGGGATGCACATCTCCCCATGGCGTTGAAAGTCACGATCAATCAAACAGCAGGGCATGGTGGTGAACCTAGGTATGGCAGATAGCATGGAAGAAACTGCAGGAGACTTAAGTCAACTTGCATTATCTTTTTTTAGAACAGATTCAGAAAAATCCCTTTATACAAAGAATAAAATATTCACACATGCATAGGACACAAGCATCCAAGATTTTACCTTTTATCTAAAAAAAATGTTTTCTCAAGGTCCCCTGTCCTTTCCAAACAATTAAAATAACGTATTCCATGTAGGTGGCATCCCAAGATTCCCAACATATGAGAGGCATATAATGCTGTCAGTTATACTCAAAAAAGGTTTCATCTGAATGTCTGCCAATCTATTAAAATAGTTTAGAACAGATTTTTTTTTGCATACTTGTATTCAGAATTGTTTTTTGTTTTTTTAAACCACCATTAGTTATTACTTTAAGAACTGACCATATTGTTAATCCTTGAATGTGTGTTATTCAATGGTATGATTAGATGTTTGAAACTCTGACTGTGAAAACAACCCCTGTCATGAAATAGGTTCATGACTACATTGGTAACATCTGGAAACTTGTGGAACTTAATGGAGTTCTCTCAGACTCTAAATAAATGTGCTTTGAAAAATGATGAAAGCAATCTTTTTTCCTAATTTGTTGTGTAACATGACACAGCTCTCACAATATGCCCCTAGTCCTTCTGTGATTGGTTAAGCAGTCCCTCTTGACATCCTATGCCCCTGAAACCCTGTCCCTTAACGGTGCCAACAATAAATGGGACATTTTCCAGCCAATATAACCTCCAATCCACCTTGGTATGTTTTAATAAAACTGCAGAATAATGTAAAGGGTAATATGGGAACGAGTGTGACGGCAAATCAGCAGCCGACTCTCAGTACATGGGTCAGCACAGAATGGAGACCTGATATGACCCTTTGATCTGAGAAAAACAAACAGCAGACTGTTGTAGATTGCCCCGCATGATGCAGCAACCGAATCAGATAGAGGAATGATAATAATTCAGAATATTCATTTGTGATAAATGTTTTGGTTAGCACTCTACCCTTTTGCTATACTAATCGTAGGTTTGTGTAAAGTTCTTGCAAGATTTTGTTTAATTTTCCGTCCAGGGCTTGAACATTTGATTGGTGTCTCTTGGGAGCTTTTGATATAGAGTGGGGAACCTCCCAACATCCAAACTTTGTACTAAAATTGACAGCCTATCAGTTTTAAGTGTGACCTATAGCAGACAGAACTTCTGTTGGACCATAAGTTAACTATCCCTCCAGCTGGGAGAGTGAGATGGAGGAGGGGGAATTGCTATAACAGAAAAGTAAGTTGGTTCTGTATTAGCAAACAGCTACGTCTGACCCAGTTAGGCACTCAATCATAAAAGTTATGGTGCTGAATGTTGAGAACCAAATAGATCCATGACAATTCTCAGATTTGGATCAGTTCAATTATATTTTTTTTTCATTTACTGTTAAAAAAAACATTTAGGGCAGAAATTTCATTATAAATTAGTTTTTTATGCTTCTTGTGCTTAAATAATAGACATCAGATTTTATAGTAAATATAGTTACGTTTTTGTTAATGCTGATTAGATCATTGTATGTGGTATAATATTAAATTAAAGCGTATGGAATACTGAATAAGCCTACAATTCTGACAACAAAAAATATAGACAACAAAAAATCTAGAGTAGCCCGATATTTCTTCAATTTCTTGTTGCTTGATAAAGCATTTTATTAGTTTGTTTTGAATTCTGCAAAGAACAAAATTGCAATTTAGTGAAAGTGTCAACTTAGCTTTATAAAGGCATGACTGTGCATTGCCCAGCAAGATATTGGATGAGTCCTGTGAGTAAGATGAACAGGTCACGCCATGAGGCATTGTAAAAGGAAAAGCAGGTTTGGTGTGGCATGGCCCAGTCTGTTTTCTGACAGAGTCACTGTTTGAGCTCTCTAGTCATGGCCTTTATGATGAATGGCCTCCACTGCCAGAGAAAGAAAGGAAAAATAGGGCCAGGGAGCTCTTGGAGGATCAATACAGACACACGGGAGAACCTGCTTCGCATTTTTAAAACCACCCCCACTCCTGCATGCTCTCTCTGCCTTCTACGGCATCGCTGACGGACCAACCTCTGGGAGCGAGTGGGCGGAGAGCTGAGGTTGTGGAGGGAGGACGTGTGCGTGCATGTGATGGTGCATGCGTTTCTGCATGAAGTGTGTCAGCAGGTTTCTGGAGGGACTGGCTTGTCAGCAAACTCAAGGTCGACACCAAAGCGCCAAGACGCACGCAGACACACGTGCTTGCACAACTCTGCTAATCCACCTACTGTTGATTCTCTGAAATGGGCCACACTGAGATATGGTAATTTAGAGTTGTCTAAAGCGATGGATTCCCATTAATGATCCCAAAACAATGACTAGACTAATGAGCTTATAATGGGAATATTGAATGCATGGGAATGGGATTGGGGCCTTCTGCGAGCCAAGAAGGGGAACGTTGAATGAGAGCCAGTGCACAAAGGCTAGAGGGTTGGAAGGCTAGAAGCTGGAAATGAATACAAACTGCAAGGAGTAAAGCTGAGCATATAGGGGCAGGGCAGCAGAGCAGGCTGCATAGTCAGCCCAAATCAATACACCCCTACCCTCATTTGGGTTTGAGATGTACAAGACCAGGCAATCTCTCTAAGCATAAATAAAACATATTTTCCTTTTTTGTAGAAAAAGGTCTTATATGGATCCAGTTAGAACTGACTGCACACAGATGTAATTCAGCCTTTATCTGGGAATTAATGAATAATCTAAAACACTCAATGAGTGAACCAAGCAGAGCAGAGAACAGCACTATGAGAGGCTAATAGCTATTAGAGGAATCACAGTCCAAATGCTCCGTCTTATTGTAGCCCCATTGTTTTTTGGGCAGCCCCTACGTGTGATTTGATTCCATTTGGACAGCCTCATTTTCCTCTTGATCTCACACATTAAGGACCTCACAACTCACCAGAGCAGTAAACAGGGGGAGGATGGCCAGAGCAATGGGACGGATTAGCACGCAGCTGCTGGGACCAGGCAGGTCAACGTTTTAGATCTGTGGCCCTGTCTGGTTAAATCTGCCAGCCTGTAGAGACACTCGCGCATCAAAGACTCAAATTCTCAGAGTAAGATGTAATGTAAGAAAAAAACAAAAATGGACGGACGGGGTAAAAGTGTTGCACTGGTAAAAGTGTGAATTTAGTTCCTATGCACAATGGTTTACACAAGTATGTTCAGTATACCCATTGAACATAAAGTAGAGCAAAATTCTCCAGTGGAAGGAAAATAAATGTAGCGTTAAACATTTTTTTTACTGATAAAAATCTAAAAAAGGTGTGACATGCATCCATTTTCCACCTCTCTAAGTCAATACTTTTCCAGTTTCATATGAAACCCTGCTTGCTATGCAAAAAGAGGGAGATAGTTTTGCTCATTTATCTTTGCAAAATTGCTTATGCTTATTAACACTGTTTGAAAAACCTCCATTAACCACAACTTCTCTATTTGATTTTGGTCTGGATCCTGGAATACTCTTATACCTAAATCATTCCAATACAGCCCTGGCTGTATGCTGAGGGTTGCTGTCCAACGGGAAGGTGAAGACTTACCCCAATCAGCAATTGTTTCCTCTTTTTTTCAAACCAGGATCACACTATATTTAAATAATTTTTCTCTCCTTTCAACGCTCAAGAGAGCCCCCAGAATAAAGCTTCCACCATCATGTATCACTGTGGCAATGATGTTCAGAGAGATGTGTAGCTTTAGTTTTTGTCCACAAGTAGCATTTGCATTTTTGTCTGATCTGACCACAACACCTTCTACATGTTGACATGACTTGTACAAAGCCTGAAGCCAGATTTCTGATCACTTTCTTCTTATTACAGCACCTTTTTAAGACCACTCTTCCATAAAGACCAGATTTGTGATGCACAAACCTAATTGTCTTCCTTTTGACAGTTTCTAACCTGGGCAGTGGACATCTACAACTTAGCTGGGATGTCAGTTTAGGTGGATGGTAATGTCTTTGCAGGTTTTCACATTTTATATACTTCACTTTCTTTGCTTCATTAGATGCTCAAAGATTTTCCCTGAGCTGTCTGCTGTGTTCCTTGACTTAAAGTAGGGTGAACAACTGTCCTCTTTTCTGAGGACATTTCCACTTTTCACATTCTTTATACAGATCAAGGATTTTTTTTTTCTTAGCACATAAAGAAGGAACCCATTGAATATGTTGAAATCAAAAGCATTTTTAACAGAGTATTTGTTGAACTGTTTCAGGAATTAGTCAAGTGTCCTCTTTTTTTGGAAGTCAAAATATGTGAGACAAACCATGTAAGTTTTACAATGGGAAAGCTCAAAAGGCATTAATTCAACCTTTTGCAAGTAACTATAAAATAACATGCACAAGATATTTTGACCACAAAAAGATTTAACCACTTCGTCTAGCACTCCTGTGTATTATTTAAAGCAAAGTTTTATCCGGCACACATCTCTGCTCTCTGTGTGAGCATGTCTGAGTGTATGTGAAATGCTGAGGTAAGGAATGGCATGTTACCAGAAGTACACGGCTGCCCACCTTGCAACCAGCCAATTATACCTTTTAATTATCTATTGACGAGATGGAATTGATGTTTTTGGAGCCCTGATTGGATAATCAGGAATGTTGGCCACGGTTATTCTTCTTGGCTGGTCTCCGTCATCTGTCCGATTTGGTCTCTTTCTTTTGGTAATTTGTTCAGTTTCACAGCATAGTCCCGCAATGACAACAGTAATTCAAGATTAAACCTAAAAGCATGGGATTTCTTTCTGTATGTTTTTGAAAAAAAAATATGAAAACATTATGCGCCTCTAAAAGATATCAAAAGACTTTTCTTAAAAGTGGGCCAACATTTCCATTACCATGAAAGGCAAAATTTCTAATTTTCCTTCAGTGATTAACTTTTACCTTTATTTGCAGACAGACTTGTGAATTTTAGGGATTTATTTCAAAGTCTGCCTATGTATGAAAAAAACGGTCACATCCTTTTCAGCCTCTTTTTATTCTCTTTTTTTTAATTCTCTTGAAGAGTGGTCTGGCACAGGCCCATGCAAGCATCAGGAAGCGAGAGAACAAGAGGCATGAGTGACACTGATTGTGTCTGTGCTAATTAAACCATACCTGACCTTAGTGTTGGGACATCATTAGTTCTCCCTCATAATCATCACACAGCAGCAATTACATTCTGTTTGGGCTGATTTGCATTTCACAAGACTTCCTTGAACAATCAAAGAGGGATTGGGATAATTGAAGAGCAAGCCAAAGACAGCATAGACTCTTAAAAAAACCCAGCTAGATTCAATTTCACAACACCAAAGAGCAATAGATTGCCGCTTCATATCATTCGAGTATTTAGAGTAAAGGTTTAACACAAGGCATAGGCAGTATAGGCAAATGCTAAGGGCGCCGCATACCCAGGGGGCGCCAGAGATGCATTAAGAACTTTCCGCTGTTATTGTACTACTTGACACTGCAACAAGTGTATCACAGTTAGGATTTACAGTTTACTATCTACAGCTTTACATGGCATTGACTTTAACTGTTAAGTATTACTATAATATGACCAGTGGGGACTTGAAGGGATCACACATACACTTAGCTCACGGTGCAGAACAAAACATGAGGCACCACAAAGCAGGATGGGAAATGGTAAATGCACTGAACTTATATAGCGCTTTTCTAGTCGTACTGACCACTCAAAGCGCTTTACATTGAAGCCACATTCACCCATTCACACTCACATTCATACACCGACACCCAACATGGCTCGGTAGGACGATGTTTTTTTTGGGGGGTTAAGTGCCTTGCCCAGGGGCACATCGACATGTGACTGGAGGAAGCTGGAATCCAAACCTACGACCCTCCAATTGCAAGCCAACTGTACTCTACCACTGAGCCACAGTCGCCCTAAAACCACCACCTCCACCAATCAGACTTCTTTAACCTGCCATTCGGTTTTCGTTTTTATTGCGTCAAAAAAAGTTAACATGTCAAAGCGTCCCAAATTATCTGGTGCCCAGAGGAAGAAAAGAAATGGAGAGGAGGAAAAACGTGACAAAGACAAAGGTAATGTTACAGTAAAGATGATGTTGTTGATATTATTTTGATGTTACAGAAAGATGTTGATCAGTAATGCCATTAGCTATTAGCATACATGGTTAGCTAATAGCAGGGATGCAACGGGACAGGGTGAAGTACCGGACCGTTCGGTACGCCTTGCACGGGACAATCTGTCCTCCTGTACCGCGGGACTTCGGTACTGCCATTGATTTTGTGCTGGTAATTAGTTACTGCCGGCCCAATGTTACCAAACTGCACCGCGCTCCCAGACACAGGTGCAACAACCAGCTCGCTGTTCCCCGCTCCAGCAGATGGTTGGCATAGAGACACGTCCTCCTCTCCATGATGCGTGCATCACGGAGCAGTGAGGAGCAAAAAAATGTACACGGGTCGGTTGCGCTTTTTTCGGAAATCAGCCCTGGTGTGAGGTGGTGCTAAAATTTCTCCCCGACTTGACCGCTTTCTGCCCGGACGGGCTCCAGCATTCAGGGGCGCCGGGTTGCGCTGTGTTCATCTCCTATTTGCGGTATGCCGGAGCACGAAGCAAAGAGGAGATGTGGTGCGCTCCATTCATTGATGCACACACAAATGCCCTTTGAGCTGCGGGCACACGAAGAATATTTACCACCTGTATCAGTGTGGTCAGATGCGCTCTTGTTTAAAGAACTAGTAAAATACAGAAAACATTCTGTTACTGCAGCCCTGTGTGTGAACCATAATCCCAGAGAGACGTACAGCATGTTAATGTTGTATTCTCATGGCTTTGACCCATACAAACCTGTAACGATGTACGGAGTAAGTTAACTGTGACATTCTGCTTTTGTTCCCACTTACCAAAAAAAATCTAAATATTTGTTTTGGGATTTAAAAAAGCAGTCTCTTTCTGCACAAAACATGTACCGAACTGTACCGTGGACCAAGTTTCGAGGTTGTCATATGATGATGTCGTAGATGACTTTGTCTCAAGAAAATCCAGCAAAGTCAAGCTGTAGCAAGTCATGTAATATTCAGGAACCACACCACCACCTCCTTAAGTAATTTAAGGCAGGACCAAAAACACCAATAGAGCTCTTTTAAAGATCATCTTTTCATTTATTTTATTCAAATCCTTGTTGTATTTTTGTGTCACTTAAAGATACTAATAGATACGATATATAAGATAGATAGATAAGAGAAGATAGATAAGATAGATAAAAGAAGATAGATAAGAAGATAGATAAGATAAGATAGGTAGAAAAGATACTAATGTCTTATTTTGCACAGTGCCGTATTTCTATTGTATTTAAGTTAATGTCACTTGTTAACACTTTTCATTTCGGGAGGATTTAAATTTAATACTTTATGTAAGCTATCAATTTGTATTTAATATGTTGAGTTCATTTTTTATTCATTTCTTTAATTATTATTATTATAATTAGTATTTTGAATGTTTTATTTAAATAAAAGAATGTCTAAAACAAAGCTATACATTTTCTTGTGAGTATATGTGCACTAGCAGTGCAAGTACTGTACTGCAATGCAAGGGGGCGCAACTTAAAATCTTGCCTAAGGTACCAAATTGTTTAGGGCTGGGCCTGGTTAAACAAACTGGAACAGAGAAGCTAGACTACCACTGTTGCTATGCACATGTTCTGCAGAAGACATGGATTCAAGAAAATATCTTATTTCTTTAGAGCTTTAAATTCAGATGGGACCTAGAAACAGGATCCCCTCAGAGAAATCTGTTTCACTTTGCTATCAGAGAAACATAGAAGGGAAACTTGGACACTAAAAATAACCACACTCTGGAATACTCAGCTGCAGCGGGCATACATTTCCCCACTTACAGAAAGCCAACTACACAGAAAACACACACCAGCTCAGAATAGAGCCATCTATGTAAGTGCACACTTCAGGGAGAGTGCACAAGGGGCAGATTCTCCATCTGCATTGTGGTTGACAGCAGGGTTGTGCTGGAGTAGCGTTTTTCTCCCAGAGATGCTGTCGACACAGCAACGCTTGGACGTCACAAACATGAAAGAAGGCCCTTTGAATGCTTGTACGCATAGTTTGGCATTCAAACCAGCCAAAGGAGATTTTTTTCCACCAGCTTCTCTCGACCGTCTGCTGATACTGAATCTGACAACAACTGCAGAGTGAAGTCGCTGTGTTAGGATGCCTGAAAACCCCCTTTGGGCCTTGGGCTCGGTCAGGTATTCTCATTTCTATTTTGCAAACATGAACATTTTAAAAAATACAGTGAGGGATTTGCAAAACCCTTTGAACTTTTTCACAAGTGACTTTACAACCACAAACTTATATAACTGGTCAGTGGACATCGCAGAGTATAGCATTCTTTTTAAAGGGTAAGGAAAATGTTACATGGTTTTACAAAATTATTTTGCAAATAAAATCCTGAAAAGTATGTTGTGCATTTCCTTTCAGCCAATTTCACTCTTCTACCTCTAAATAAAATCCAACGATGTCTTTACAAGTCTTGTCGGCTCTGCACATCTGGCCGCTAAGATTGCTTTTTGCCAATTCTGTCTTGCAAAATATCTCAAGCACATCCTGACTGGTTTAGTCTGTCATCGTTGTCTACTGGATTTAGCTGTGGACTGGGCCAGTCAAACACATGAAAAATATTTTATCTAAAACCTGGTATTTTACCACTGGTTAAATTTGTTGAGTTTCCCTGAGGGAAAGTGAAAGTTCACTCAAATCTCAAGTGTCTCAACCTCTAACACAGGGGTGTGCTGTCCTGTATGTTTTAAATGTGTCTGTTTCCAACACACTCGATTCAAGTGGCCAAATTACATCCACAGCATGTCACTGAATCTGCTAATGACCCATCTATAAGCCCATTTCAAAACACAATGGTCATTCATAAGTGATCAGCCTTGGATGGCAACAAAGCATGATCAAGTTTATTTCACAATGTTGACTTGCATTTTAAAGGTACAATACGTAATATTGACATCTTGTGGTCAAATGGGAGATTTATTTTAAATGTTTCTTCATGGTTAGGAGTTCATGAAGAAAAACA
This sequence comes from Apricaphanius iberus, assembly GCA_028564705.1. NCBI lineage: Eukaryota > Metazoa > Chordata > Actinopteri > Cyprinodontiformes > Aphaniidae > Apricaphanius > Apricaphanius iberus. The sequence continues at coordinate 287,366 of JAPXFQ010002501.1, read as the reverse complement.
ATATAGTCCGCTCTCAGTACCTCACCCCTTCCCCTCTGTGAATTTCATGGAGTTGCCAGTTACTGATCGGCCAGAGCATCCACAAGGACAATCAAAGGGAAGTTAAACACAGTAAGTTGATAAGTAAAAACATTTCACAGCAATATCAAGCTGATAGTAATTGAAAAAAGTTGCTTGTGATATTTCTAGAGAAGACTATTTTACTGCGTGCATCGTTAGCTCAATGTTAGCCTTTAGTACTGTTGGTGTCATGTTACAAATGGCAGCGCATCATTTGTTTAGTGTTGAAGACCGTTTCAACAGTTTTGTGTTGAAGACTTGGCAATCTTGCGACCTCACCTGTGATTTGCCCTGGATCCAGGAAATATGGTGGCTGGACAGATATTGTATAGAACGACTACATCCTACAGCAGTGTTTTTAAAATAACAAAAACTTATAACCGCCCAACCGGCTGAGATCAAAATCTGTTTCAAAGTAAACTTCCTTCCAACGTGGTTGAGATATTAGACTGTTGTGTGATTCATTTACTGTACAATTCTTAAAGCCTTTAAGTACTGTTGCCGGTCGGGGCTTAGCACACATTTCCCACATCATCATGAAGTCACCTTCTGTTGCGGCAAAGCGTGATCTTCATTCATAAGAAAAACATTGCGGCAACATTGTTGTATTATTACCATTAAGCTCGCCGGCAGGAATGCCAGAATTCATGGCGCATTCATAAGACACACTGTGCTGGGAATAATTCCCCAACATGCCAGCACAGTGCACCTAATGAAAAAGCCTTCAAGGTTCAGTGATCAATCATGGCCACATTTTCAATAACCTAGGGGAAACTTTCCCTGGGAAGCTGTGAAGTACCATCTCTCCATAGTGGGAACACGCCATCTTATCCTCATTTGATTTTTTTAAAACTGCTCCTTTGTGCTCCTAATCCTTAGGGTTAACCCTGTTCCCCAGTGACATTTCTGAGTTATGTCAACTGCATTGTTAGATAAAAACAAAAACAAAGAGGAACTGTATGTCATATTTGTGTCATATTTTAGAATTTGGGCAAATGGACTGCATCACACCATAAAACAAATGTGACTAATAACACAGAGCTGCAAATGCTGATTACAAATGTTATGGCTTATTAAAAACATTTATGACTAATAATCAATTAATAAGTTAACTATTTTTTTTTATTTGTGTTGGGTAATTTTTATTATTCAATTAATGGAACTTTTGTCGATAATTTGGTTAATCCCTTTTTGTATGTGACATGAACAGCACAGTTGATAATGTATAGCTATTAAATGTGGGTTATTAGCAATACAGATAAGAAAACACAAATTAGAACATGGAAAATGAAGTCTGCTCAGTGACACAGAAAATTATCTTATTGCTTTCTATATTTCAATATAACTGCACCATTCAACAGGCTATCATTTCAAACCAGGATGCAATAACTTCTTCTGAAAATCTTATGCTTACTCACTTTGATCTCAAGAAGATTTATTAAAAACTTTTAAAAAGAGATGAAATTCAACATATTTAAGTCATTTTCTTTAGTTTAAATTCAGTTTGGGGAGCCTTACCATGAGGTTATCCTTCTTATTTTACCCACACTGATTCACAATAACTTGAAATGAGGCTCTTTTTTAAAATAGTAATTACTCTGAGGAAATTAATCACAAATGGAAAAAACGTGATAAGAACAGCTAACAGGTTATTACAGCATGTCATGTTCATCGGAAGTATGGGAAAAAAATAATAAAATCATGCCATTAAGACAGAACAAAGTGCATTCTGGTGCAGATTCAACATTAAGGCAATTTAAAATACTCCAGACCACCCAACTTAGAGGCTGAACTTCTGTGTAACTTAATTTGACAAGATTAATTATACAATTAAATTCAAACTTCTCTCAATTATGTGGAGAAATGCCGCCTGCCTGCTGAGGCTGACCCTTCACCTTTGCCGAGGCGAAGTACCTGATAAGCATAATTTTAAACAGGAGCAGAAGAAATTGCTGCCTATTTTGTCAGCGTGCACAACTCAGCAGATTATAGTTCTTAATTGCTGACAGATTTCGTAAACGTGCCCTTGACATGGAAAAGGGAAATGTTATTCCATTTACATGCACATTACTGAACCCGTTGGAGCTCCTTCCTGATTGACAGGACAATCCACTCAATCAAATAACTTAATTGTGTGTCAATTGATGCTGTAATTACAATTGGCAGTCTTGCCACTTCTATTTTCATTGATTCATCATCTGTGAAGAGCAAATACTTAATGACATCATACGGTTTTTTGCAGTGGGACTGCAAATGTCATCTCTAAAATGGGGTGCCAGCATGCCACTCCAATTTTTATAAAGTGAAATGTAAAAGTCATATTTGCAATACTGTTTTTTTTACCTTTCATGTGCGTTCTTGAATTCATTTTGCAAAATCAATATTACCCATTTTTTATGTAAGGTCTCAGAGAATATAGTATACACAGGCCCAAAAGAAAATTCATCTTTTCAGTTGAAGATAAGTAAGTCAAAGACTTAAAGATTCAACAAATTGTTGATCCAACACCAATGCTGTAAAAATAGATAAAGTGAAACTATGATAACTAAAATTTATAAAAATACTTGTATTAATAACATTGTTTATTTTAGTGTCAAAAATTGGAATGAGAATGTTGTGTGTAACCAGCCTTTCACACCAATAACCCATGGATACAGGCACCAGGGTTACGCCTGACCCTGCAAGGTTATGCAGGTACAGTAAAATGAATAGACATACTGTATGTACTCAGTGTGCAAAGTTTCAGTCCAGGTTTGAATAGTAAATGATAAAGGCTTAAAGTATTTAAGTCTATGTGTAACGAATCAATATATTACATACATTTAACTTTCCTAATTAAGTCATGCAAAATGTTGACCTTTTTTAAACTATAGATTTTTTAGTAATTGCCTTATCTGTTCCATGACTTTCCTATCAAGACCTTAAAATACTGCCAGAGAAACAATCTTACTGAGGTGTTACAATGTATTTGCAAAATATACCCGGCTCATAATAGACAATAGTTTACATTGTCTATTATGACTTGACCACCACGGTGAGGTGGTCAAGTCGTGCGTATATCTCGTGAGTGTATCCTTTGCAGTCCACCCATCCCAAGATACATTGCAGGCGTACAGGAGATTTTTGTTCCTGGCAACACTGGAGGATTAAAGAGGATGGGAGTTTCTTATTAAATCTATGTCAAATCTGGTGGTACAAAACCGTTTGTGTTTTACCCAAATATGTTTTTCATCATTTTTGTAAAAAAATGTTTTGAAACAATAAATTAGAATGAAACAAAATTAGAATAAAAAAAATACTCAAGGATTAAGAGTTGCATTTTTACCCGCTTGTGTTTTGTGCCATCCCAATTGCTAGATGAAAGGACCCACAGTAAGAAGAGGACAGGAATCAATCTGTAGGCTAGACCATCCAATTTCACATACGCTTGCTACTGTTTGACGAAGGACCCGGCCCTACTTCGGCTGGTTAGGCTGTGCTGCAGCCCCTACATTTGGACACACTATTTTATGGGCGGCAGCCATATTGGAATACCACACTGTCAGACAGGACACATAAAAAATAAAAAAAGGAATTCCAACTTTAAAGGGCATTCAGGCTGTAAGTAAGTAAGAGCTTGAAATCTAGCTTCCAAGTGCAAAGAAAGATTTCCATTAGGTTAATCAGACTACTTTTCACTCCAAGTAAAAGCAAAGCCAGATATAGATAGAAAGGGAATTAAAAGGGCAGGAACCGATCCTGCATGGGCTTCTACCAGTATGAATATAAACTTTCAGTGTCCTTTTATAAAATACTATACCCTTTGCAGCTACATTCAGATTGCTCTGACAACCAGACGGTAAGGCCACCGCTAACCCCCCACTCATGTTCTTTTATTATTTATGTCAAGGCTATGAGCTGAACCAGCAGGACTGGGTTACAAAGAGCAGGTGGGCTCATTCTCCTTGACAAGCAGCCACTATCATCACAGCTCTCAGAGTGAGAGAGGAAAACTACCAGGGATAGGTGTAAAAGCTGTTTCAAAGACCTTCAAAATCCCACTTTCTACACTCACACACTCTCTCTCCTTGTCATCATTGTGTTCACCATCCCTCTGTTCCCTTTAGAGGAGAGTGGAGAAAAAAAGAAAGGGAATGGCATACTTGACCTTAATCTGCCCAGTAGTGAATTTCAGAGTGATGACATGCTACCTCTGAGGTAAAGGGCAATTGTTTCTTTTCTACCTTGTCTGAGAGCCAATTTACAGGCCCAGGGGACTTTTTTAACCCAAAGCTTTGGGCTGTTTCAAGTTCTACAACATGGTTTTTCTCATCCACCTGGATATTCTTTCCCATTTAGAAAATTAGCATTTTGTTTAGAGTAATTTAGTCAACCATCCATTGTCTTTATCTGCTTCATTCTATGCAGGGTAAGGATGGGTTCTCATCTCCAGCAATCGGTCTGGAAGGGTCACCAGTTCATCACAATGCCTGTACTAATTTAATAAATTTAATTACTTGATCTGATGGCAGCTATATTAGTTAGGTTATATGATGAATGTCAGAAGCAGAATGTGAATAGAACATCTACATAAAAGCCAGGAAACTAAACAGGAAGGGCCTCAATGAAGCAGCACACACAGGAAAGCAAACACAAAGCATGAGAATTTTGCTCATTTGTCTCCAGCTATATTATTCTACCTTCAGCCACATGACATCAAGCTATATGGGTCAACAGATAAAAACTGGTCACATACTGGTTTTAGCCATGTTTGTTATGGCCGCTCTTTTTAATATTTTATTTTTTTAATATTAAATGACATTAAAAAAGTTAAAATTGCTACCAGAAGCAGATGACAATTACTGCTCAATGTTTCTTTCAGAAACATTTGTAAAAAGATTAAATTGCATGAACACTAAAATGGAAAGGAGTAGGGTAGGAGATACTTGGCAATCAGGCAGTAAGATGACCACTGACCTAAAATCTTAAACAACAAAAAAACCAAAAAAATGCCAGGTTTTAAGTTTCCAATATCTTGGCTACAAGATGGTGGTCAGATGGCCTTGAAGCGTGTACAAAGCGAGCTAGTCGCGCTATAAAACATACTATTTTCATGCACGTGAAGCAGAATTGCGCAACTTGTGGGTGGACCCTGACCGAGACCGCTCTGCTGGCCTTCTCCTCTCTCCATATTCCGAGCTGACGGGGGACTGCGTGTACTAGCCCAGTTTCACCCTCCGACACACCAACTACTAATCTGAGCGGCTGTCCATCTGTCTGCTGAAAGTCAAAGTTTATTAAATAAAATGTGAGCGGCATAGGACGCGGTGGGGTGGGCTCCCAGACACCCGGACAGGATGTCCGGGTAAGGAAGCTTTTCATGGCTCACTTCGACGGAGAGAGCGGGGCCTTTTGCGGCCACGGCTCTTTTAAGACCTACTCACAAACCTCTTAAGAGCATTCCTTTCTAAATAGTTCAACCCCTTTATATATTTTTTTTATTTCTGTCTCTATAGAAAACAGCTGGTGTCATGCAGCTTGTGGTGTCCAGCTGATGCTGTAACTCCATTTACTCACTCACAGCATCCCCGACACCCGTCAGCTGATTGGTTGTCGCGGCGCAACTTGAAGCTGGAGTTGCGATTTCTCCAACTTCTGAGGCAGACGTGATAAGCATGAATGCACAAAATGCACTCCATAAAATGCAGCGGGTATTTTTGGTCGCGCCTGAAACGCATCATCTGCACTATTTGGTCGCACACATCCGGCAGAAAAGCTTTTTCGCTACCCAAATCTGCTTCCGATGTGTCGCGGGATCACGCTTCATCGCGCTCCTCCATTGACTTTACATGTAGACCGGACTCTCTGGTTGCATCTATCGTGTTCAGTTTGTAAGCACCGTTAGACTCAGGCCAGGCTTGTGGGGTAGAAACAAAAACAAACATTGCAGCCGTAGAGGAGATAATCAGTTAGTTTTCAGATTACAACAGAAAAAGATAGCGGCATTGTCGTAGAAGGTACGTAATACCATATTTACTGCTATGGTTTCCTGTTTTCCTACTGTTTTTGCCACTGTTGACCCTGTGTACCAAATATATTTTTTGCTTAAAAAAATTATAAAAATAGTGACGCAGTGGCTTGAACAAGTAACTTTGATTTGATAACTGGTAGGGAAATAGTAACACGTTAGATTAATCATTACTAAAAAATAAACTTATATTAAGAGTAAGACGCGGCTAAAATATATAATATTATACATTTTGTTCATATTCCTTTCACTCATTTCAGAAAGAAAAACAATAAGAATCTTCTTCTGGCCTTTGATTTGTTCTGCCGACCCATAAGAATTTGTTGCCTTTTGGACTTCTCATAATCCTCATTTACTATTACTTCTCTGTTTCCTTGTTTCATCACCTGCTCCTTCTACCCAATCAGCTCACCTGTTTCCACTTGGCAATCTCTACGCCCTCTCAATGTGTTTTTTGGTTTAGTGATTACCTGCTGTGCTGCCAGTGTTTGATTTGCATTATAAGGCTCCTTGTGTCTTTCTTTTGTCAAAATCTTGTTTGGATCTTGCACCAGCACGCATGCCTGTTTTTGTCTTCCTCTACCTCAAAACAGTGTATCAAGAGTCATTCAATCTTAAAGTGCATTTAGTGCCTATTTTTGAAGCACACCTGTGCGGCTCAGCTAAGACATGAATTAGCAACAGTTTACTCCTTACATTCTTCACAAGTCAACATATCTCTAGTTCTGAGTCTAACAAAATATATTATGCTAAACGTTAATTTTAAATTTAAAAAGCAAGAGAGCATGTCATAGGAGAAACCTCAAGGTCTCTGTAAACGACAAACACTTTGAGACACTTTAAAAAGCCTAGGTAAAATGGAAAAACTCTGCAGTGCCTTGTAAAAATACTCATACCTCTTACATTTTTTTAATGTCACATTAAAGCGATAAATTGATATAGTTCAATGCAATTTCATGTGGTAGAGGTACACAATGAGGTACACATGTGGTAGTGGTAGCACATTATTCTGAAGAGGACTGGAAAAGATGCATGGTTTAATTTTTTTTACATAAATGTAAAAAGACATATGTAATCAGCCCTGTTACGTCTGTTACCACAAAGTAAAAGTCGAGCCAAATCCTATCAAAGTCACCAAATTATTGGTGTTCACCTGTGCGTCTTTAAACATCAATATAAATACAGTTTTTATGTGACGGTCTCCGAAGATTGTTAAACATTAGTATACAGCATTACGACAGACATGTCAGAGATAAAGCTGTAGAGAAGTTTAGAAGCAAAGTTGGGATATAAAATATACCAACCTTTGAATATCTCATTGATCTCTGTTCAACCCATCGTCAATAAATGAAAAGGAGTATGGTATAACTGTGAAATCTAACAGGACCTTGCATCGGATCTAAGTTGACAGGCTGGACAAATACGTAGAATGTAAAAAAGCGGCTAATAAATGTGTTGTAATGCTACATGTGGTGCAGAGAACCACAACTCCGGTGGAAAATGTGTTGTCTCGACCATCATGCCGTTTAGAATTATTTTTTGCAGGGACAGTGAAGTTCAGAGCAGAATGGAAGCTATGAACAGCTATTTACAGGAAAATTCAAAGAAAAAAAACTGGTAGAAGATGCAATAGAATCGGCTGAGATAGAGGTTTATTTTTTAGCAGGGCTCTGTTTTAGAATGGCCTAGTCAAAGTCCAAAGTTCTATATAAATGATTATCAGTGATAAAACTTGAAAATTAATGTTTAATGGTGCTCACTATCCATTTATTTGCAAAGAATTTACACACACAAAAAAAAAATAATTCCGTAGATGTGGAAACCGAGTAGAGACACACCAACAGCCTTTCAGGTGTAATTTAAGTGAAATATACTTCGACAAAATATTTGCTGTGGTGAGATGAATACATATTCATGTAACAAGTTTCCAATTTGTAAAACAAATAAATAATCTTCACACTTCACAATTATAAACTACTTTGTGTTGGTCTATTTCATAAAATCCCAATGAAATACAATGGAGGCAACAATCTACATCCTAGCATAGTATAAAGATAAATTTGTATCCGTTTCCAAACAAAGGTAAAACATTCTCGTCATGCCATGTAAAGTTTTCTTTCAGAGACACAAACATCTGACAACAGTACAATATACAAAAGTGTAAGACTGATGCATGTTTGAAAATGCAAAAAGAAAGGGAAATTAACCATGAGACAACTCTTTTTGCCAAGGCTGCACAAGGCATGAATTAATAATTTGGAGAGAAGTTATTAACGTATTTGTTAACAGTAAATATTCCGTATGTGTCCCTGAGAGCATGACTTTTTAATAATTTGACATTTTTAAACTTTAATGTTTGGTTCCATTCTGAAAACACTGGTGCTCAGCTTGCAATTGATTCTTCCGGCATGGAGTAATTATGATGGCTTTGTGGAAGTGATGTCTGATTTGCTTGGCCCTGGGTGACTGGGGACAAGGAAAAGAGAGGAAGAAATTTAAAAGGCGAGGAAGGGAAGACAGGATGAAGATACAGGTTTGTGTGCATCTCTTGACAGACAGTCTGGTTGTGGTGGGAATAGCTCCTAACTCTAGGCCATCCATCTTCTAATTCTCCTGGATTTTTTTTTACCAATTCATTTACATTTTTCCCATCCCCAGGATTTGTTAGTTAGACAGTCTGTCTCTCAATGCCCTTATTACCACCCTGGCAACTTTTAAATCGTTGCTTCTAAATGGGTCTTGTTGCTTACTGGTCACTATGCCGCCAACAGCAGCAGGAAAAGTCTATCACAGCAGGGTGGCACTTAATCCATCAGGGCAGAGTGTTAATTACTCACACATCCATGAGCCGCTGAAGTGGAGCAAGTTTGGCATGTTGTGCTGGTGGCCCTTTAAGGGAATCATCTTTCCAGCATGAGTGCAGGCTCCCTCTATGACCAACGAGGCGGATACAGTGACCCTCAAAGGTGAACACACCCTTGTTAAAGTGCAATGGATTTTTTTAAAGGAAAAAAATGAGACTATGAGGAGTTCTTTAAAATTTTCTCTACGTTTAATGTGACATGCTGTGAAGTTAAGAAAAAAAACAACATATCTTTTGGGGGGATGAAAAAAAATTGTAATCTCTATTGACAGCGAAATCAAAGTTACTCAAAGCCCATATGAAATCTGTTCAAAAATGATTCGATTCGCCTCCGTCCTGGCTACAAATCCACTTTAGAGAAATTTATTCCTATTTAAAAGAGATACGCGTTTGTGTTAAAGGGCAGTTATCATACCTGGCCAAGGCACAGTGTGATTCACATCACCTGTAGGTGATTGCAATGGTAAAGCTGGGTACTGTACGTCCTCATTGATCAGTGTCCTTATTGGTTTATTTATGGAAATGTAGTCGCGGTTGTACAACTTCGGTTGTTCTGTGACGTGCGAAATTAAATAGCGTGTGGTCTCTGGTGAAAAACTTAAATATCACCCCTTAACAATTATTTTTTAAATCTAGTTTTGGAGACACATGCAGTTATGTAGCAGCTTTTATATTTAAAGAAAAAGCAGCTGCATCATGTACAGCAGCGTGGTGTTTGGGAAACCTGAATCAGAACACTGAAACAATATAACACAGGTAATTGTAAAATATGCAATCCTGAAGGTTTTTATAAAAACATTCTCTAAATAACAAATATATAGTCACAAAGACTTACCATGAACAAAATGAGCCTCACATACTTTTAGTTGCTGCACGAAGCTACGCTTTCATCAAAGCATCTGGGTTTAATCTTATTTCCCCTTAACCGCTCACGTTTTTCGCATTCTTGGAGAAAAACTTTTTATCAGTGCCCCAACAAGTTTGCAGTCGACCACACAGCAGGAGTGAACCATTTTCTTTGCTAAATCCTCCTCCAATCATACAAAACAATGGAGTAACATGTAAAATATCCTGTAAGTTGCCACACTTAATCCCATGATGCAATGTGAGGAAACATATACATCGACGTCACAAAAGATTCTCCTATACTCACCTTTTCCTCTTGCTCGGAGACACCTAATGAAGTCTTTGAAGATGACTGCAAGACCAAAAATTTTTTCTATTATTTACGGTTTAGTTTCAATCTGTATTTGGTAAAAAAAAAAAAAAAAAAAAAAAAAAACATTGGGCATGTTAGAATGGTGGAATATTGATATAACTACTACCTACACAAGGGAACTTACAGGAACGAAGACAAGAGGAGCAACCAGGAAGAAAACGCATCAGAATGAGAAATTAAGAACTATAGATTCCACCAGTGAAGGTGGAAAAAAACAAAGACGAGTACTGAGGAGGCTTGATGAAGGAGAAACCAGGTGAGTGCAATTAAGAGAATGCATAACAGCTGTGTCGAGAACAGCTTTCATACTTTTTTGGAGTTGGGGAAATATACTAAAGGAACAGATATTACAAATGACTAACACAAAATACAAAAGCCATAGTTCTCTGCTCAGATTTAAGAAAACTCAAAATCCATTAGTTCATCTAACAAAGGGGTCAACAACAACAACACTGAGGGAGTTGCAGGAATTTGTGCCTAGTCTTGTCAGGTTTCCCTCCTAAGGAAACACCCAGACTTAAATAAAATCTCCTTTAACCCTGTGGCTGAATGTTTAATGATCTAATGCAACCGATTCACAAAACATTACTATATTACAAAAATAACACAACACCTAGGGTGAAACATTGTGGTGGCAGCCACATGCTCTGGATTTATTGTTCATCATCTGGAGCTAATATTTTTGTTCATGTGAACAGTTATGATTACAAATACCACTCAGGTTTGATCCAAAACCTTCAGGTGTCTGCTAGAAAGGAAGAGGTTTTTATTTCCCTTCGTCTGTACAATGACCTGAACTGAGCTTTCTTCAACACATTTGATGAATTTCACAGTATAAATGTGATATTAATAGTGTAAACAGTTTTCAAATAAGTAATCATGAAACATTTTTCAATATTATAAAACCTGGTTCTCTATAAAAATGAATTTGTATACTTTTTTATCCACTGTTCTCATAGTTCAGAGTTTAGTGCAGAAATGACCAGGTTAAAACAAACACAAATGACAGAATCCCCCTCAAGTAAAGGTATAGGTGTACTGAGGATGGCTGGATATCCAATGCATCATTGACAAACATCTCTTCCAGGGGGACCATGAGCCAGGAGAAAAATAAAAATCATTCTGTAGGTTAAGTCTGGATAGCCAGTAGTACACAAAAATACAAACACACTCAGAAAGAGTCTTGTCTGGAACACCGTGGCAGGCCCCGGTCACAGCTGCTCTCTCCCGCCTCAGGAAGAATTGCTTCCATTTGGCCTGTCACTTTCACCAGGGCTGCAGTGGCTTTTCTCATTTGTCAGAGAGCGGGGGCGATCCTCTGGCACTCAAGGCTGATCTGCAGCCACAGGCTAAGGGGAGGCATACACATGCTCACTCTTCTCCGGTTCACTGGGGTCTTTTTACTCTCAGTCGCTGGTGTGTGGAAAAAATGTGGCAAAAAATGAGAGAAAACGATACCACTTTATCAAGGTCAAGCACAGAGTTTGGTGTTGTAATTTAGAGGTGCAGGTGCATCTCAGTAAATCTGAATAATATTTCAGTTATATCATTTCATCTTGACACTGCCCTTATTTGAGCTACTGAATGTATTCAGTGGAACTAATCTATGTGGATTCATTACACAGAAAATAAGGGTAATAAGAGTATTTGCTAAAAAGCTGTTTTCAAAGTGATTCATCAAAGCATATTCATGGAAAGTTGAATGGAAGGAAAATGTTTGGTAGAAAAAAAAGAGAACAGTTCATCTTACAAAAGTGGACTTACCTAGTTTCAATTCAAAAAGTCATATATTTAGTGATAGCATACATTTATTTCTCGTGTTTTTATAATAATGGCTTGTAGCTAATGAAAGCCCAAAAATATATGTTTTCTTGGACAATTGGAAATATCAAAAAGAAAATTATACAAAAACATATTTGATAGAAAAGTATTTCTACACACAGAATCATCTGTGCTCGGTGTATAGTCACGGCTTCTTTTGCATGAATTAATGCATAAGTGCAGTATAGCATGGAGGAGATACGCCCAGCTCATTTGCACTGTTGACAATATATTACAGAATTGTTATAAGGTTTAGGACAGTTTAACTTGCTGGTCATACTACCATATTGTAATTAAACCAGGAGTTGGTACTTTTGACATATACCAAGTCCTGCTGGAAAATTAAATATTTGTAAAACAAGTCAGGAAAATGAAGCTCACAAAAGTTTTCTGGTTGACTCTTCTGTTGACTTTCTAATTGATAAAACACAGTGGAATTTTCAAATGGAATAAAAAGTTTACTTTGATCTGAAAAGAGGACTTTGGACCACACAACAGTTCACTACATTTTCATATCGGTTCAGGTAGAACCATTCTGTCCTGTGGCATTCTTGGCATAGAAGTATCTTAACATTGGAAATAAGCTGGTTGAAGCCGATGTTTTTAATGTCTGTGTGTGGTGGCTTCCAAAGCTCTCACTTCAATCACAGTCCACACCTTGTTAATATTAGAATTAAACTTTTTTCACAATATTCTAATTGTTACAATTAGCCTTGTTGCTCGTAGACCTTTAAAATACAATATCCCACAGTTTTTAATTCCACTAACTTTGCCTGAAGATCCTCAATTATAGTTCTCTGTGAACAGCCAGTGGTTTTATTACCTTATTTACCTTATTTTGGTTACCTTCCTCATGAAGGGTCTGAGTGACTGCTGGAAAACTGCCAAATCGGCAATAACCTCTATCTTTGTGTCCGTATTCATCTTTTTCTTCTTTTTAGAATCATTACATAGCCAGTGTTACTGCCAGTCTCTGCTCTGCTGAAAGAAAGACGATAACCTTACAGTGACAAAATGCTGTCACAGCCTTTTCTATACATGAAAGTTCGGTTCATGTAGCACTTTCTACGGTAACAAAATGACTCGTTAAATCAAAGAGGTGTTTGGAGGTGCAGTTCAAATGTGCAGTGTATGTGTTTCTATACAGACATTTAGGATCACTTAATTCCATCAGGGTATATTTTAGGATAATTACACAAAAAACATCCCCAGCATTATTGTCCACTGTAACGTGTCCTGGTGCTGAGGGAGCTGAGCAGTCCAATTAAAGAACTCTCACACGTGGCTGTGAGGGAAATGTGGCCAACGTGCTGTGCCAAAAACCGAGCCTATCAATAGAAGCTGCCATCGCTTTGAGGTGCAGAGACGGCACGTACAATCAGGCAAACCAGGCAATCGCTTGGGGCCCCTACCAAATAAAAGGGCCCTCAGAGTGCCAAACCAAGTTGGCATAATCAGTCACTGCTGCTATGCTGTGTGGTAGGGGACCCTATGAATTTGGTCATCTGAAATATCTGTCAATCTGGCCCCTCCTACACCTGCCTAACCTGGCACATAAGCTGCACACCTCGTGTGAAAACAGGTGTTATGCTGAGAGATGTATGCCTGCAGAAAACCGCAGGACCACACATCATTCATAAAACTCACTGATAACGATGAGAAAACATTAAAATATCTGCAATGAGGCAGCTTTTAAATATATTATTAATTACCATGTTTCTTCTATTCATATATATTGGATAAATAGTTTTTATTTACATGTTTCATGTCCGCAGGTCAAGTAAATAAGTGTGCAAGACTTTAAGAGTGTTGGCCTATTGATATTAACACGTGAAAATAAAAAAAAGAGGCTGCATTATGAATACGTTTGTCTGTAATCACATAGACACGTTCCAGCATTGGGTCTTTCTCAGTGGGTCCTGAGGGTCTCACAGTGTTTTGCTTGGGGCCACTGGGTGCATACATGTTTCTACTCATCCTTGCATACACAGCCTCTGTAGCAACCAATAGGCGATGCCTCCACTTGATTAGCTTGGCTTAAATCTAGAGACAATCAATACCCAGCCATGTGCGAGATCCATGTTAGAGGAAAAAACTTGTTCTTGTGATCAAGAAACCAGTTCAAAACAGCTTTGTTCCTGAGGTACAAACATAAAATTAGGGCTTTCATTCAGAAACACACTTCAGTGCAATGATAAAACAACGTATCAGAATCAAAAACCAAACAAAAGCAATCTTCACACATTTTATTTGGTAGATTCTAATCAGTTTTACTTAGTAAAAATATCTAAAAAGCTAAAGGACACTTATGTATGTATATATTCAAAAAATACTTGTAACCAAACAATTTATTATTTCAATTTCACTTATATTAGCTAATTTCATTAATAAAGTAAATAAGGTATTCTTGAAACATTCTTACCTATGTTTTATAACAGAATTTGCTATTGATTTGTTAAGGAAATACATATGCAATGCATCGCACAATTAACAGTTCATAAACAGGATAATTGCATCTAAAAAACTTCTTGAAGAATAATATTTCTAAATATACATTCATAACTTACAAGTTTACATCCAACCGTACAAAATAAAAATAAACATTATTGAAAAAGTTCAAACTTAAGTGACTGAAAATTAATAGCATTAGCTGGCATTTAACTGTTGGTCCTGAAAACCAGAGCTAAGACTCACAGCTCAGTGATAACTATTGCCTCTGACATCAGTTGACCAGCTAGTTAGTAATGTTAGATTTAGCATTAACACTAATTACAACAATGCAAAGTTTAAAAAATGCTGCATAAAAATGTAAATATTAAAAACCTAAACATTTGTACCAAAAAGTCTTTGAAGTTTTTAAAAATGATTTGTTTATTCATATTAAAAATCACAATGAATGTGAATATTGGTTGACTGAACCAAACATCTTTTATTTATTTAAATGTTTTCTTTTTTATTTGTGTATTTAACATGGCCGTTGCAATCCAACTTAGTGCAGAACAAGTTGCAACTAATGTGATGCTTTAGAGAATATAGCTAATGCTAATTTTCAACTCTTGTTCCTGGTTGGACTTCTAAACGACATCAAAAAAGAACATAAAAATTATCAAATAAAAAATACTTACACACTCTATACACATCTATAAAAGTTTCAGTGATTCATATATAAAAACCAGTACAAATTAACCATGATTACACTTTTGATTGTGTTTCAGCCAGGATTTTAGTGTAGTGGTGAACATTGTACATTCAGGTATAACTTTCAGTTCACATAGTAGTGAGTTCCACAGTTTAACATTCTCTGTTTTCCAATGCTGATGAAACCAAACTTTATTTATCCACAAAGCCAGATATTTATAGCCACTTACTTGGCCTATTAGCTTGCGTTACAGATATTAAACATTGAATGTCAATTTTAATTATTTTTTCTGAGCCCAAAAAGACTCCATAACACACCATTAACTTACACTTAATAATTTTACCGTAGCCTAAGTGCCATAGTCAGGAGTCTTGGAGTCACATTGAACCCAAACCTTTTGTCAATATGTCTTTTGTCATACCTGCCTGTGCAATATCTAAAAAAAAAACCGGCCTAGCTTGACTTAAAGTGATGCATCAAACCCTATCAACGTGACTACAGCATTACATTTCTAGCTGGGTGTCCCATTGCCTATCATTTTAATCCTTCAGTTTACCTGCAGTTAAATTAGTCTGCTTCATTATTATCAATATTAAAGACTGAGTTCATTCATTCAAATTCATTCAAACTACTGCTACATCTGGCCTCATATAGGTGACCTAGCACCATCCTACATGCAAGATTTACCTGTTCCTTGCTACCCCACAAAAGCACTCCTCTCTAAAGACTCAGCTTTATTTGTCATTCTCAGAATTTCCAGCATGAGACCAGGAGGAACAGCTTTTGGCTTTAGTCTCATCTGACCAGGAATTGCCTCTTGGTACAGAACACGGACACACTACAGTCTGTAAAATAAACCAGGAAACATACCTTTTTATTATAGCTTTTACTTGGATTTTATTCATGTTTACTGTATATTTGCTTATTTTGTTTTATGGAACTTTTAATATTTATGTCTCTCTCTGTCATTTTGTTTATCTGTTGCATTCCTTTGCAAATTGATCTCATCTATATGAGTTTTCATTCCTAGATTGATTTCTTTCCATTTTGATAAAGACAGTATATGTAGTAGAGTTAACTTTGAAGAAACATTTTTCTAAAGTTAGGCAGCACATTGTTACATTCAGGTAACAAATTGTGCTACTGATAAAAATGGCACACAAAAAAGAAAGATCACATAACTTAGTAGGTGCTCAGTTAGCATTGATCAAAGGTTTACCTTCAGCCTATAAATCACAGCAAAATACATTCGGGAAAACATCCTTTGACTGATGGCCATAACTTTTTAAGTATTTTTGACAAACTTAATGTATTCCCAAGTTTAATTATTTCTTAATATTGACATTTCTAATTAAGCAGCATAATTAGAAAGCCTGCATGTGTGCAGTGGCAATCACTTTCCATGGCCACTGAAAAATTAATATAGGAATTATTAATGAACACCGCCACTTTTAATTGCTATGCACCCACATTCATAATTGCTGCAGCATCCTCGGTGAAGTGACATGATGACAAATGCAAGTGTCATGTCAGCGCTTTCCTCCTTCATCTCGCGCCTCAATCAAAGCCAATCCATTTCACCTAGCTCCAAACACTGAAACAAATTAAATTCCCATTTCATTTTCCACCTTCATTAATGCATCTTGTTTCCAAGGTTACAATCTTTTAGCAGTAGTGGAACAAACAAACTTAAAGGACACGTCCGTTAGATATTTTTTGAGTGGAGCTTTAGCGGAAAAAAATCCAAATCCACAGAATTTAAATCCTGCAGGGCTCTGCACTGAGCTGGACATGTTTATCACAAAACAAGGCTTTTATTATTATTTTTTTCATCTGAACAAACATTTTAATGTTAGACTTTAGAGGCTTATTCCCACAGAATTATGTTCATGATTTAAACTTTGCCTCCCAGAATGCAACAGAAGTACATCCTTTATCCACATGCAGGCAGGAAACAGCATTAACTTCACAATGTTATTATGTATGCCATGTTTCCTCCTGCAGTGTGATGTGAAAACGCAGACACAATGACCCCATTTGCCTGAGTGGCTATGGAGGGAGGGGGGTGGCAATGGTAAACATTGCACTAAGATAATGTTAGGTTGCAATAGTGTTTCCCTGTATGCGCCGCAGTTTAACAAATGTCCTGTTTTCACTGTTTAAATGACACTTTTTGCAAACATGTAGAGAAAAGAAAGATAAAGAGCCAAAAGAAAGACAGGGCTGGAGGTGATGCGGGCAATGATGAGTTCCCTGACTGGCTTCTTTCGCATGCAAATCATATCTGAATTTCTCATTAGCATAAATGCATGAGCAACTTTAAATGCTTTTAATTTTCAATCTCGCCCAGCAGAGGAGTAATTTGTCACTGTCAACATGGGAGACTAAAAGGATGGTGGAGGTGGGGGTGGAAAGAGGGAGAACCAGAGGGAGCCAAGGACTCAACACTAAACTGAAATAAGAGAAAAATTCTGATTTACTAATTGACTGATGTGGTGCTCACTTGAGTTGCCTTGAAGGTGTAAATAATTTCGTGTACATTCAAGATGACAAAAAAAGGAGAAAGCACTGGGTGGATAAGGAAAAGCACATTACACTATTCCTTCTCTCCGGGCCATACTTTTCTCTGCTAATTCTAATTTCCTGTCTTTTGCATTTCACTCTGTCTTTCTCAACATGCACAAGTTTGCTGTTTTAGCTCATAATCATCCATAATCAACTGGAAATTAAAAACAGCATCAGTTTTTTTTTCTTCTATAAAGTCTTTGCCATCAAAGAAAAACAGGTCGCCCAAGGCTTTTGAGTGGGAAAGCACAAATTTGTTCCTGCAGTGTATCCAGACAAATAGTCGCTATTTAACTTTGCATCTTCAAACTAAATTACAAATAGCTATTCTTTATATTCAAACTGACATTAACCACTAAATTTAGCTGCAGGTGAAAACAAGTAGAAAAAAAATAACAACCTCTCTGTTTAAATTAGTAAAACCAATTATTCAAACGTAATTAGTGTTTTGTGAGAAAAGCAAAGGTGAGTGCTGCATTACAGTACGCTCATAAGGCAAGTTGTGGACAGAAGACTTATTATATGGTTTAATTGCTCATTTATTGATTTTGACGCTGTTGGGATAAGGATATAAGGCAAAATAATAATTATAAAGTAACATTTTAACCATTGTCAGATTTACACCATCTTTCAAAAGTATCCATACCTCTTCCACATTTTTTTTGCTGTACAAAATGTATTTTACAAGGATTTTATATGATAGACCACCAGAAACAAAATGATACATGATTGATTTGTTGTTTTTAATTTGTTCTTTTATTTATTTTACAAATTAAAATCTGAACAGTGTTGTGTGCATTTCACTCTATTTATTTGAAGACCCCTAAATAAAATACAGTGCAACCAAACGCATATTTAAATGATCTAATTAGTAAATGCAATCAACCTGTGTGTAATTACTTTTCAGTAGAAATGTAGCTTGGCTGGGGACATTGGAGAAAAAGGAGGATCACAGCATCATGAAGGTAGGGGAACACAACAGACAGAAGTTTAAAGCAGGATTAGGTTATAAAAACAACATCCCAAGCTTTAAACATCGAACAGAGCACTGTTCAATCATCTGAAAATGGAAAGCATGTGATATAACTGCTGTTCCCAGGGTTTAACATAGTGGCAGCAACATTATGTTGTTGAAATCCTTTTCTTCAGTAGGGACAGTGAAGCTGATAAAGGTTGGGAGGACCAAAATTCAGGGCAATCCTGGAAGAAAAACTGTTTGTGGCTTTGAAGCGATGGGGCTGGGGCAAGATGTTCATCTTTAAGCAGGGGGATTTTAAAAATACGGCAATGAGTTAAAATGGCCCAGACAATGTGTAGATCTAAATCCAACAATATGACAAGACTCAGTTTCTGGACTGATCTTGAGCTAAATCAGCAAAAATTACAATGTTGCAAAAAGTTTGTCCTCCTAAATCTACATGAGCTGGGAAACAGTTATTTATATATGCAGAATGTGGTTCTACCAAAGAATTTAAAAAGCTCAAGGTGAAATTACAACAAAAACCACCTTGAAATTAATTTATCTTGCTGTAAGATAAGGTTTCATAATAAAATTTACTCAAATATTCTCAGCATTTAATCACAATTCAATTCACTTTTATTTATATATCACCAATTCACAACAAATGTCATCTCAGAGCACTTTACAACAAAAGTCATTTCAATACAATTATACAAACATTCCAATCAGTTAAAAGTTTTCTATGTAAGAAATCCTAGCAGATTGCGATGAGTCATCGACATGAGGTCACATAAACCCTTACATTGTTTGCTGATGAAATCATCGACCAATTAAGCTCCTCTTTTTGCTGCCTTGCTAGCCTTCTCACAGGTTTTCTTAGAAAGTTTTTCCTGTCATTGGGTCTGATCTGATTCAAATAGTGAACTCATCCCCCCAGGCTTTACAAACAGCTGTTATCAAACCACTACTAAAGCGGACCAACCTGGGCAACACATTAATGCAGAACTACAGGTCAATCTCTAATCTTCCTTTTATCAGCAAGTTTTTTTGAAAAAGCTGTTTAAACTCTTAAATAGCTTCCTAACAATTACCAACTGTTTTTCTACTGTTTGATATTTTTCAGCTTGGCTTCCACAACACAGCAATGTTAGCAAGACTGCCCTCCTTGAAGTTTTCACTCACATCGGCATGAATAAAATCTGTGATAGATCCATGTTTGCTGGTGCTTTTGGACCTTAGTGCAGCATTTGACATTGTTTATCATGATATATACGGAAGACAGGGGAGTAGGATTGGACTCTCTGGTACAGTATTTGGCTGGTTTGAGTTTTATCTTAAGAAAATGAACGTCTTCATAGGTAATTTTCCATCAGAACGGACAGAATGTGTGAGACCCCCAGGGCTCCATCCTGGGGTCCTTCCTATTTAATATCTACATGCTCCAGAGCCAAGATTATATCAACCAATATAATTTGTGACCATGACTATGCATTTGAAACTGAGCCTTAAATTACAATGTGATAAGGTGACTTTGGACTCGTCCAGATCCGAAATGCATACATTGAGCAAATTAGTGGATTGATGTGGAGTGTTCTCCAGCTGAATAGAAACAGAACTGAAGTAATTATCTTTGGATAATAAGAGCGATCAAAACTCAAAACACAGCCTCAGCTAATACAGATAGAAACTACTGTACAGGCCTGATCAGGTGTAGTAATGGACTCAGAAATGAACATCCAGGATCAAATAAAGAGATTAACAAGGCCAGGCTTCTATCACATACAGAACATTTCTAGAATTAAACAACTAATGTCGGAAGAGGACCTAGAAAAATTCCTCCATGAGTTTATCTTTAGTCAGACTGATTACTGCAACAGTGTCCTCACAGGTCTGCCTAAAAAATCAGACCGCTGCAGTTGATCCAGAATGCTGCTGCGCATGTTCTCACTTGAACCAGGAAAGCAGAGCAGATCACCCCAGTCCTTACACTGGCTCCCTGTAGCTCAGAGAATATACCTTAAAATACATTCACTAGTTTATAAATCACTGAATGGCTTAGCAACAAAGTATATTAAAGATCTGTTGACACTACACAACCCCCCTGGACCACTAACATCTTCCAACTCTAGTCTAGTAATCATCCCTAGAATCAGAATCAAGCATGGAAAAGCAGCTTCCAGTTGTATTTTTTGCTTTTATTTTTGTTTTCCTCTAATCATGTAAAGCACACTGACTTGCCTTTTTGCTGAAAATGTGCTATACTATTAAAGTTGCCTTGCCTTTCCCCCGCTTACAAAGCAGGACTGGACGGTAGCTTATGCTGCAATAACTGATAAAATAACTTTCATATGTTAAATGTAACAACAGTATGATGTCTTGATCCTTTTTAAGGCCTAGTATTTCTGTTAGTGAAATTAGAAAGTGTAGATTTAGTAAGAATCATATTCTGACCTGCCAACAGTTGTGGCAAAAGGGAGAAGGTTCAAGAGTAGAAGTGAGAATGTTTATGCTAGGCTAACACTGCCCCCCAGTGTTTACTGAGGGAATTAAAGCTGAGATATGCAACCGAACAGTGTACAGAGAATCACTCACACAAAACCAATTTGAAGAATGAAAAAAGTGAATGGAAAATATATGCATGAAGCTCATGATGTTATTCTAAGACAGTAAATTACTTTCATGTTTTGTGGCTATCTTCATTAACAGGTATTTGAGTCAATCCCAAAAATTAATGAATTCACTTCTATTTAACTAGACGGATGAGACATCTATGATTTGGACACATAACATTTTGATTTGTCCATGTTTTGAATGTTCAAGGGCAGGATCTCAAAGTTGCCTCTTCCTCTGGGTCAGTGGTCAGTCTGAGCCTCAGTTGAACTATTTTGGGGTCTTGCTTATGATCAGATGGAATGGGGCCTTGTCTGTTATATTGCTTCAGATTGTCATGATAAAAAAGCTCTCAATTAACTAGTCCATCCAAGATCGAAACATCACCTAAGGTAATTAGATATGGATTATGACTAAAAGAATGAGATTGTAGATAAAATATGATGATATAGGCTTCTTCTGGGTTCCTGGGGTCAGCCTAAAGATACAGTAATGATAATTTGAATAAATCAAAAACCAGTGAATGGATGGATGGATGGATTGGATTTTAATATTATAGAATACGTGTCCACTTATATGGGAACAAATCTGAGTCACCAAGATTTTGCAACTGTAAAAAAACTTTTAAATAAAATGCTGGCTAAATCAACATATGTCAAATTATAGAAAAGATAAGTGTTTGTGTTTCAGTTTCGTACAGTTTTCACATCAGGTAGTAGACAAAGGTACGTAAACCTGATTTGCCCTCTGCAAGTGCCTTTTGAGTTACAAGTCCTAACCTTAAAGGTCCAATATCATGTTATTTTACAGCTTTCAACTTCTGGGATAGACATATATATGACCATATATACAGGTGCTGGCCAGTAAATTAGAATATCATCAAAAAGTTGAGTTATTTCAGTAATTCCATTCAAAACGTGAAACTTGTATACTGTATACTTTCCTTCCACACATAGTGATATATTTCAAGTGTTTGTTCATTTTCATTTTTATTATTACAACTGACAGCTAATGAAAACACCAAATTCAGTATCTCAGAAAATTAGAATATTCTGAAAAGGCTCAATATAGAAGACACCTGGTGCCACTCTAATCAGCTGATTAACTCAAAACACCTGCAAAGGCCTTTAAAAGGTCCCTCAGTCTTGTTCTGAAGGCTCCACAATCATGGGGAAGACTTCTGACTTAACAGCTGTCCAAAAGACGACCATTGACACCTTGTACAAGGAGGGCAAGACACAAAAGGTGATTGCTAAAGAAGCTGGCTGTTCGCAGAGCCCTGTGTCCAAGCACATTAACAGACAGGCGAAGGGACAGAAAAAATGTGGTAGAAAAAGGTGTAATAGCTCTAGGGATAACCGCACCCTGCAGAGAATTGGGACAACAAACCCATTCAAAAATGTGGGGGAGATCCACAAAGAGTGGACTGTAGCTGGAGTCAGCGCTTCAAGAACCACCACGAAGAGACTCATGAAAGACATGGGATTCAGGTGTCGCATTCCGTGTGTCAAGCCACTCTTGAACAAGAAACAGCGTAAGAAGCGTCTCGCCTGGGCCAAGGACAAAAAGGACTGGACTGCTGCTGAGTGGTCCAAAGTTATGTTTTCTGATGAAAGCAATTTTTGCATTTCCTTTGGAAATCAAGGACCCAGAGTCTGGAGGAAGAGCGGAGAAGCACAGAATCCACGTTGCATGAGGTCCAGTGTAAAGTTTCCACCGTCAGTGATGGTGTGGGGTGCCATGTCATCTGCCGGTGTTGGCCCACTCTGTTTCCTGAGGTCCAAGGTCAATGCAGCCGTCTACCGGGAAGTTTTAGAGCACTTCATGCTTCCTGCAACTGACCATCTTTATGGGGATGCAGACTTCACTTTTCAACAGGACTTGGCACCTGCACACAGTGCCAAAACCACCAGTACCTGGTTCAAGGACCATGGTATCCCTGTCCTTGATTGGCCAGCAAACTCGCCTGACCTTAACCCCATAGAAAATCTATGGGGTATTGTGAAGCGGAAGATGCAATACGCTAGACCCAACAATGCAGAGGAGCTGAAGACGATTATCAGAGCAACCTGGGCTCTCATAACACCTGAGCAGTGCTACAGACTGATCGAGTCCATGCCACGCCGCATTACTGCAGTGATTGAAGCAAAAGGAGCCCTGACTAAGTATTGAGTGCTATACATGCACATTCTTTACATGTTCATTCTTTTCAGTTGGCCAACATTTAAAAAAAAAAAAGTTTTTTCATTGGCCTTTAAAATATTCTAATTTTTTGAGATACCAAATTTGGAGTTTTCATTAGTTGTCACTTATAAATATCAAAATTAAAAGAAATAAACATTGGAAATACATTGGTCTGTGTGCATTGCATGAATATAATGTACAAGTTTCACGTTTTGAATGGAATTACTGAAATAATTCAACTTTTTGATGATATTCTAATTTACTGGCCAGCACCTGTATGTTACCATTAGTGTTATGCAATGCTTAGGATGCTGCAGCAATTATGAATGTGGGTGCAAAATTTGGCATAAATTTTTACTTGTATCCTAGAGTTTTTGTTGGACCACAAAGTGAAACGGCTCGTTTCTCTATTATCCCACCTCCTGCCCCTTGCTACAGACCAATTAATTAAACACACAATGCTGTTATAAGATCACATAAGCTGCTTGATAGATGGCTAACACATATTGGCATTAGCATGTAGCTACTTACTTCCCTGTTCAATCCTTCTTTGTTGTTGGAAGAGATCCAGCTGCTGTTCTTTAAGAAGATAGAATAAAGTCCTGTAATCCACACTGCCAAACATTCATTTTTACAGAGATATTTTAGAAAGTAAAATATCAACAAAAAAAAAGTGGTTTCCGATGCTACAGTCCGGAGCAGCTATGAGTTTTGAGAAGGAGGAGGGTGTGTTTGCAACTCTACCAGAGTTAAGCTGCTCTCTCTGCAGGGGCGGTGCTGACACCTGTAGCACTTCCTAGTGGTAACATGGGGTGTTTCTCAATTGCTTACGAGGACCCTGTCCTTCCTTGGTTGAAAAAAAACGGTTTGGAACAGACTTGCCGTGACCGCGGCTGCCGGCTTGCGTGCTCTGTTTACGTACCGCCCATCGTAGTAGCATTGTAGCGTAGTAATATTACTTCAGCCATGGAACTGGAAATGTATAACGAGAGTTTTACTTTTTTTTTTGTATATGTCAGTCAAATTAAATGTGCAAACGAATTAGTACCTGGTAGCCACCGAAGATGCAACTACTAAGCCACTAACCAACCATATATGGAACCATATATAACTGCTTTGGATCTTAAAAATAATAATAAAAAAAAATAAAACAAACATTTTAGATATAAGCCCAATGGTTAAAATTAGTTGACTTACATTTAAAATAGAAATGTACCACCAAAGTAGCTGCTGCCAGCTCCTACTGCGCTGTATTCTGGGAAGTTTTTGACCGAGAGAAGCCATCAAGGCACGTCTGATGTATCCTTGGTTAGTTAGCTAAACAGCTAACAAACGGAGGACAGATTCCTCGGTAGAACATGAACATTGGAACACGCCTTGGCGGTCCTTGATGACGTATCTCTTAGGCAACCGGGGCGGGACCAAGGCATCAAGGCGAGGTTCCTGGGCATTGAGAAACACCCATCGTGACGTAAAATATGTCAATACCACTCAGTCGTTTTCCAGGAGAGGGCGGTGCAGTTGCTCAGAGAGCAGCATTCAGACATACATGAATTAAGCCAAAAAACACTCTGGCAGGGGTTTCTTATGAGAAAATTGCTTTACCACATGTAAAACTCCAAAAACATGATTTTGCCTGATATAGACCCTTTAAATTGATTGTATAGTGACCAAACTGACCCATTAGATAAGATTTTTGGTTTTTCATTTGGTTTATAATTCCAATGAAATTATGCTTATACAAGGTAGAATGAACATATTCTTTGAGTTTTATGTTTATGTACAGTAAACACTGAGAATTTAAAAACAACTGGAAGTATGCCTCTAAAAAAAGATATTAGCCAGAATGATTCACGGCTTTGAGATTCTTAACAGTTTGTTGATTTTAAAGTCAATAATTTTAATAAAACAATGTAATCTAAAAATGGAGAATGACTGTTTCCAACATATTTTTATCAACATGACACTTCGGAAACCAACTATTTGGAGAAGCAGTTTCAGTAAGTAAACCCAGATATAGAGTGATGACAGGTAAATTCAGCCACCTTTTGGCAACTATAGACCATAGAAATCACAGGTTTTTTTTCTAGAACACTGGTGCCAACAATTGGAAATCTTTTGCTACCATTGTCTGTACTAACTATTAGCAATAGATCCGTACATACTAAATTACATATAACCGAACAGCACATAATCTAATAATATCTTGCAAATATAATCTCTCAATCACTTTATATAGACCCCTAAAACCTAACACAAACTTTTTTACTGACTTCAACGACCTTTGCTCTGCAATACGCATAGACTATGACAAGTTAATAATAGTCTGAGATTTCAACATCCCTACTGACAACCATCCATAGCTTTGATCTAACCCAGCATATTAATGAACCAACGCACAACAAACTCTAGACCTCCGTATTAGCAAAGATTTAAATATCTCTAACATCGTGGTAATAGATATTGCATTATCTGACCATTTCTGCATCTCATATGAAAGCACCATCTTAAATAAAATTTCTAATCACAGTAAGACCATTATTAAAAAACGCTACCTCAAAACTCGGCTGAAATTTTTAAACTGATGTACACTCCAACCCTATCCAAATCTCCAACATCCACCAAAATACGTTCAGTAAACAAACTGACTGATGAATTTCCATTCAAAATCTCAGACATGATGGATAAGATTGCGCCACTTAAGGTTAAAACTGTCATCAGTAAAAAAAAGTCTTAGTGGAGAAGCGATCCACTGGTATGCAATGAAAAAAGGGAGTGTTGACGCGCCGAACGAAAATGGCGGAAACCCAACTCCAGGTTCATTATGAGATATATAAAGAAAGAGTGAAAAAATATCAATTAACCTTAAAGGGTACAAGGGAATCATTCTTCTCTGAGATTATTCACAGAAACAACAATAGCACAAGGACATTATTGAAGAAATAAACTCCTCGATGTCAGTCAGGCTTTATTGATAGCGGTGAAGGAGCCCTGTGCTGTCACATAAATGGCTAGGTAAGCTAGAGCTAACGAACGTAGCATAGCTAAGCACATGAAGTGATGACGCATGAACATGGATAACACCCGACTGTTTCTTGACAGAGTACACATAAAATGTGGGTACTTACAAACATGAGTCGAACAGCTGAATGAATTAATGTAGAACAGCACACACATGAAGACTCTCCCGACCTGAGGGGTATGGAGGCCCTCCTTCTGCTTATCTCACATGCTCACACTGACCCCCAACAGCCAGGGCTAAACTCTGCAATTATTTGCTACAGTGGGGAGATTAATACTCCTCCTGTGCCAGTTGCCCCTGAACTAAGCTCCATCAAGGCCTGCAAGGAATTTGCCAGATTCTTTACTGGAAAGATCTTGAATATCAGAAAGTCAACCAGTACATCAATTTCAACCCCAATACCTACATAAAGCCCAGTTAACACCCACGCTGAGAAAATGACAGATTTCAAAACAATAAACCAATCGAGCTTTGACAAAATTGAGAAACTAAGCTCCGCCACCTGTTGCCTGCATATCTTACCAACCAAGACCAATCTCTAATCTCCCATTTATTGGTAAAATTATTGAAAAAGCTGTATTCCAACAGTTAAACAGCTTCCTAACAATGAACAACCTCTTTGATATTTATCAGTCTGATTTCCGTAAGCACCACAGCACCGAGACAGCCCTCATCAAAGTTTTCAATGACATCCTGACCCTGGTAAAGCCACAGAACTAGGAAAGTAGAACACATTCACTCCAGTTCTGAAGTCCTTACACTGGCTCCCTGTAGCTCGGAGAATAGATTTCAAAGTGCTGTTATTTGTCTATAAATCATTAAATGGGTTAGCACCAGAGAACAATACAGATCTGCTATCGCAATACAAACCATCCAGAGCACTCAGGTCCTCCAGCGTGAGTCTAATGATTGTCCCTAGAACCAGAACCAAACATGGAGAAGCAGCTTTCAGTTTATTTGTTCCCCACGTCTTGAACAAACTGCTGGATGAATGCAAAGTTACATAGTCTATAAATATTTTAAATCAAAAATAAAAACGGATCTATTTAGACTAGCTGTTTCTGTTTGTAATTCTACTGTTACTGCTAAATGTTTTATTGATTACTTTGTGTTCATTATTTTTAATTACTGTTAGTGGTTTTGTCTGTTTTTACCTTTCATAATTTTAATACTGTTGTTGCTAAATGTTTTGATTCCTGTGTTTAATTTTCACATTTCTGTAATCTTGTGAAGCACCTTGAATTGCCTTGTGTTGAAAGAGTGCTTTATAAAAAAATGCCTTGCCTTGCACAAAATTAAAAAGCTAGGAGGCTCAAACCTTAAGTGGATCATTTCATCTGATGGCCCAATTTACCTGTTACTCTCTCAATATATTTTACTCTGTCTAAAAGCTTGAAATATTTTGCACTGCCTTAAAAAAGTACTTATACCCCATTTTCATACTTTCAAATTTCAAGAAAACTTTATGGCATTTCAGTAGTATATAATACTATACTATATATCTATCTATATATATTGTTTATTGTTCATTTAGGTTTCAGAAAAAATATACACCAAATACATTATTTTTTCATGAACAAAGGAAACAGGAAGAAGATTAATCTTATACAACCCGCACCTTTTCTAAACAAAACCAAAACACCCAAGTCCTTCACTCTCTTATAATATAAATATTTTATGTATATATATATATATATATATATATATATATATATACACTACCGTTCAAATATATATATATATATATATATATATATATATATATATATACACTACCGTTCAAAAGTTTGGGGTCACATTGAAATGTCCTTATTTTTGAAGGAAAAGCACTGTACTTTTCAATGAAGATAACTTTAAACTAGTCTTAACTTTAAAGAAACACACGCTATACATTGCTAATGTGGTAAATGACTATTCTAGCTGCAAATGTCTGGTTTTTGGTGCAATATCTACATAGGTGTATAGAGGCCCATTTCCAGCAACTATCACTCCAGTGTTCTAATGGTACAATGTGTTTGCTCATTGGCTCAGAAGGCTAATTGATGATTAGAAAACCCTTGTGCAATCATGTTCACACATCTGAAAATAGTTTAGCTCGGTACAGAGGCTACAAAACAGACCTTCCTTTGAGCAGATTGAGTTTCTGGAGCATCACATTTGTGGGGTCAATTAAACGCTCAAAATGGCCAGAAAAAGAGAAATTTCATCTGAAACTCGACAGTCTATTCTTGTTCTTAGAAATGAAGGCTATTCCATGCGAGAAATTGCTAAGAAATTGAAGATTTCCTACAACGGTGTGTACTACTCCCTTCAGAGGACAGCACAAACAGGCTCTAACCAGAGTAGAAAAAGAAGTGGGAGGCCGCGTTGCACAACTGAGCAAGAAGATAAGTACATTAGAGTCTCTAGTTTGAGAAACAGATGCCTCACAGGTCCCCAACTGGCATCTTCATTAAATAGTACCCGCAAAACACCAGTGTCAACATCTACAGTGAAGAGGCGGCTGCGGGATTCTGGGCTTCAGGGCAGAGTGGCAAAGAAAAAGCCATATCTGAGACTGGCCAATAAAAGAAAAAGATTAAGATGGGCAAAAGAACACAGACATTGGACAGAGGAAGACTGGAAAAAAGTGCTGTGGACGGATGAATCCAAGTTTGAGGTGTTTGGATCACAAAGAAGAACGTTTGTGAGACGCAGAACAACTGAAAAGATGCTGGAAGAATGCCTGACGCCATCTGTTAAGCATGGTGGAGGTAATGTGATGGTCTGGGGTTGCTTTGGTGCTGGTAAGGTGGGAGATTTGTACAGGGTAAAAGGGATTCTGAATAAGGAAGGCTATCACTCCATTTTGCAACGCCATGCCATACCCAGTGGACAGCGCTTGATTGGAGCCAATTTCATCCTACAACAGGACAATGACCCAAAACACACCTCGAAATTGTGCAAGAACTATTTAGAGAAGAAGCAGGCAGCTGGTATTCTATCGGTAATGGAGTGGCCAGCGCAGTCACCAGATTTGAACCCCGTTGAGCTGTTGTGGGAGCAGCTTGACCGTATGGTACGCAAGAAGTGCCCATCCAACCAATCCAAATTGTGGGAGCTGCTTCTAGAAGCGTGGGGTGCAATTTCTCCAGATTACCTCAACAAATTAACAGCTAGAATGCCAAAGGTCTGCAATGCTGTAATTGCTGCAAATGGAGGATTCTTTGATGAAAGCAAAGTTTGATGTAAAAACAATCTTCTTTCAAATAAAAATCATTATTTCTAACCTTGTCAATGTCTTGACTCTATTTTTTATTCATTTCACAACGTATGGTGGTGAATAAGTGTGACTTTTCATGGAAAACACAAAATTGTTTGGGTGACCCCAAACTTTTGAACGGTAGTGTATATGATGTAATGTTCCAATCTTAAAAGTTGTGTTTTTATTAGCTGTAAGCAAAAAGCAATCATAACCACAAGAAATGAAGGATGGAAAGCATCGGTTTGTATATAATTGTTCTTCATGCATTTCACTTAGTAAATCGACTTGATGAAATAAATTACCTTTTCAATAATGTTCTAATTGGTTTAATGTATTTATAAAACTATTATGAAAAATAAGATAAATCACGTGACAAGGATTTGTATTCAGACATTTTTATTTTGATATGACCAAATAAACTGTAGTGCCACTAATTGCTTTCAGAAATCTATGAAGCCTTGGTAAATCTAGTGGAGTTGCAAAGAACCACAGATAAGGTGAGAGAATCTGTTTACCGGTCAATTATTCAGTCGCATCCAAAATTAAATAATGTCAGGAAGAAAGTCACTGCTGAAATAAAGCCAATAAGAAGTCTTGTTTGCAGATTGCCAAAACCTGGTAAAGTGTGGGATCTGCAGTGTGGAAAGACAAACCCACACCTAAATTTTCTGCCTTACAAGCAAAACATTAGGTGAATAGGAAACATAACACTGCACATTATGCTGAGCAAACCATCCAGTGGGGATTCTTTTCTTCAACAATTGCAGTGGACAAAGCGCCATTTTGTGTTAGTCTATTGCATTTAATCTAAATAAAATATATAAAAGTTTGTGGTTGGAACAAGACAAATTGGAAAAAAAGTTTAATTTATATAAATATTTTTTCAAGTATATTATACTTTAATAGCAAATTCAAGTAATAGTAAAAAGTAAACTTAACAAACTAATGTTTGTTAATGAAAACTGCAAGATGCAGACATGGATCTAAATTTGCAGGAATGAACTTAAGCCCTTTAATGTCACACATTTTCTCCTATGTGATAACAGTCTATCAGTAAGGAGGGTCAAATGAACGTTGCTACTACATGCAAGTACAGATATTGCCCTGTAGATGGCAATGTTGCATCATTAACTTTGAAGCACTCCAAGTAACAGAAAGAGAAACATGTCAATACGGACAAAATATTTTATTTGCAGCACTTCGTTTTCAGTAATAGACACTATGCAACATCTCATTTGAAAGCCTACTTCAAATACCACAGAGATGAAGCCATTTTCAGTCCATCACAGAGGATCCAATGCTATCAATATTCATATAAGGAGCTTACACAATAAAGAAACCAGCCAGGAAAATAACAAAACATCATTTTGTTACCTTTACAATCACAAACTAATCTGTTCCAGTAATATACCAGCTTTAGCTACCATACAAGCGCACACTGCTATTGCCGCAGCAATAAAATACGGGAGACTACCTAAATTATGAAAGAAATTTAGAGAACTTGTGTTAATGTGCACAGACACAAGAGCATGGCTTAGTAAAAAGAGAAAAACTTATTTTTGTGCGTGCAGCTATTGCAAGCAATGGACCGACTGTTCAGTAGGCCAAGGATATCAATGTACCTTTGAACTTGTATGTTAAAGAGGCAGAGAAAGCCTTTATAGGGAAGAAAAGATGGAGCCAAGTTTGTGAGACTCAACCTCTTTCAAAGAATGGCTATGGCTTTTAAGACATAAAAAAAATCAAGATACTCTCATTTCTGTTTAACCTACTGACCTACTAGGGTTTACAATAAGCAAAATATTTTCTGATTGTAAAAATAAGCTTCATATCTGTTTTATTGTGCATTAACTCTGATATTTTGTACATATGATGAGTTAAATGTTTGCTTTTATTCTGGTTTTGAGAAATATTTGACACCCAGCGATCAGATTTCACCATTGAACACCATTTTCATGAGATCCATATGTTTTTTAAGTAATTTGCAAATATGAACACAAAGGTGCTAATAATAATAATCATAATAATACTAACTTTCATCATGTCATTTTCTACAGACAAATACTGTTCAATTTATTAAACATTAAAAAATAAGGTTTTCTTTTAAGGCTTGTCCTTGTAAATGCAATAAACCACCATGCAAATACACACGTTTCCATTGCAAGCAGGCAATGAGACACCAAGATATAAAGCTGACATTGAAGAGATAATGTAAGGTCTTCTACTTATTGAAGATTTACTTAAAGATGACAACTATGTTATTCTGGATCACCATCCAACACAAACACATGCATTCGCACATTATGAGACTTTTTCTGGCTTTTCAGGCAAACTGAGAACAAAAGGAAAAAGGACACCCTTCGCCTCCGGAGGTGCATTTAGTGCCTCCTCGACAAAGTAGGCGTTCTCCTCCTCCACAACAAACAGAAGAGTCTGGCTTTTGTTCACGCAGTAGATGCAGTTCCCAATATTCGCGCATCTAAAAGGTAAATGACTCCCCAGCCTTTGCGATGCACAGTCGTGCCACATTTTCACAATGGTGTTGTACTTGAAGACGGTGATGCCTTGCTCTCGGTTCACATCGAAGCGGTAGATGAAGCTTTTCAGTGCCACCATGTCGCTGGATTTCTTCCTGCTGTTGTTGTATGGGCACTCCTGCCACTCATCCCTTTTTGGGTCATATTTGAGAAGGCGGTAGAAAAGGGAGCCGCCTGAAACGTAGAGCTCTCCGCTGCAGGTGGTGGCTTCATGGGCCACTGCAAAGGCTCCCTTAGGTAAGGGAGCAATCATCGTCCAGCGGTCCATTCGAGGGTCATATTTCTCTACTGTGAACAAACATTCACCACCAATGGCAAACAGGCTGCCATCCATTGACACAAGTTTTAGTTGTGCACGTGCCTGGTTCAAGGGTCTAATTTCAGCCCAGCGATTGGTTATGGGGTTGTAACAAAATACCTTATCTGAAACCTTTCCCTTGTCCCCATAACCCTTTATCCCACCTGCCACAAACAGGTAGTTGTGCATGGTGCAAATCCCACAGCCTTTAGTGTTTATATCCTCTGGCATCACAGTCAAAGGTCGCCAGTCTTTTTCAGCTTCACTGAAGTAGTAAATCATATGTCTGTCCTCTGAAGACCCAACAGACAAGGGGCTCTGTGGTCGGCTGCCACAGCGGCTCGGCGGGCGGCTACCAACTCGATCAAACACATCATTTACCTCTGCAACCATCAAAGTCTTTCTCCCCTCCATTCTCTTCTTCAACACCAGATCCCTTTCAGATCCAGTAAGGCGTCCGTAGACTGCAGGGTCTTTAAGGATCTGAAGAAAGTTGTCACTCATGAATCTATACGCAGTCTCCTTCAGTTCACTGAGTCGCTGTTTCTTGGCGATGGTCAGAATCTCGTAACAGTTCTCTGATGTGATCTGTTCAGACATGGAGTCCATGGCAGCCTGGACAGCACAGGGGATTTGAAGGATTTTGGCCCCTGTGATGACATCAACCACATTGTCCTTACTAACACTGATCTGGGAAGTGTAAATATAGTCAATCAATGTAGAAAATGTCTTATAACTCATGCCCTTCACTTTCAGGATGTTTCGCGACACGCGTGCTTTGAAGTAATCACTCTTTTCTGCAAGAATGGCCTTATGAGCATTGATACACTGTCCACCAACTTCAATGACTAAATCAGGTTCTTTTTTGGGCTGTGCGCTGTCAGCTTCTAGGCTGCTGTCACTGCAGCATTTTGGTCTCTGAAATGAACAATCATTTATCTGTTTGGTTAGTTCCCCAGGGGAATCAATGCTAAAAGACACTTTCGCTCTGGCTCCATTGCGGACTTCATCACTTCTAATATTTTGTTGCACGGCAGGAATATGATTGAACTCAGCAGATTCAGCATGAGGAGAGTCATTTGGATTTCCAGGACCTACAGAAAGGTGATCCAGTTTTGAGATGTAAGAGCTGCCACCTTTTGGATGATTCCAGTGATTATTCTCTACTGCCCTTCCATCGAGCAGGTATTCTTGCTCAAACACTGGAGGAGCACTGAAATCCGGATCGTCCTGGAGAAACCCCTGGACGTAACCTGGACATACATTCCTATTTTTGCCAGTGAGTGTGATGAGGTCAGGGTTCATGGTGTGGCTCTCCACAGTGATGTCTCTTCTTTCCTGCCCTATGTGGTCCCTGCTCATGTCATGCCGCTCAGGCAGCGTCCACAACAACCATGGCGAAGGATCGGGCAAAGTAGTCTCTCTGTTCTTCTCTCTGAATATTAACAGGAGAGGAAGAAAAAAATACAAGGATATAAAATAAAAGCAGAAACAATACATGGTACTTTTATAATACAGTGGGCAAGAAAAGTGTTTAGTCAGCCACCAATTTTGCAATTTCTCCCACTTAAAAAGATGAGATGGGATTGTAATTTTCAACTACGAGACAAAGTAAGAAAAAAAAAACAGAAAATCACATGATCTGATTTTTAAATAATTTATTTGCAAATTATGGTGGAAAATAAGCATTTTGCTGATAAAACGCTAATCTCAATACCCTTATATACCCTTTGTTGTCAATTTAAGGAATCAAATGTTTGCCATTGCTGTTGCCGGTATTTTGGCCCATTTCTCCATGCAGATCTCCTCTACAGCTGTGAGTTTTTGGAACTGTTGCCGAGCAACACATACTTTTAACTCCCTCCAAAGATTACGAAGCCACTCCTTTGTTACCTGGGCAGTGTGTTTGGGATCATTGTCTTCCTGACAGACCTAGACACGTTTCATCTTCAGTGCCTTTCCTGATGGAAGGAGGCTTTCACTAATTTATTATTTCCTTTACAAGGATCAGTAATCCTTATCCCTTTGAAGAAAAACAGCCCCAAAGCATGATGTTTCCACCCCTATGCTTCAAAGTAAGTATAGTTATCGTTTGATGCAACTCAGCCTTCTTTCTCCTCCAACAAAGTTCTTTTTTGGTTTCATTTGACCAAATAACATTCTTCCAGTCCTCTTCTGGATCATCCAAATGCTCTCTAGCAAACTTGAGATGGGGCTGGACATGTACTAGCCTAAGTAGGAGGACACGTCTTGCACTGCAAGACTGCAAGATCCCTGGTGGTAGTGTGTTACTGATGGTAGCCTTTGCTAGTTTGGCCCCAACTTTCTGCAGGTTATTCAGATCCTCCCATGAGGTTCTGAGATTATTGATCACCGTTCTTGTGATCATTTTGACCCCACAGGGTTAGCTCTTGCGTGGAGCCCAAATTTAAGAAGATTATCAGTGGTTGTGTGTGTCTTCCATTTTCTAATTATTGCACCCACAGTTGATTTATTCATACTGAGCTGCTTAACTATTGTAAAGTTAGTCTTCACAGCCTGGTGCGGGTCTACAATTTTGTTTCTGGCGTCCTTTGACAGCTCTTTGGTCTTGGCCATAGTGGAGTTTGGAGTATGACTGTTTGAGGTTGTGGATAGGTGTCTTTTATGTTGATGATACGTTAGAACAGGTGCCATTAATACAGGTGACGAGTGGAGGGCAGAGAAGCCTCTTATAGAAAAAGTTAACGGTCTGTAAGAGCCAGAAATCTTGCTTGTTTGTAGTTGAACAAATACTTATTTTAAATTATTTTTAAAAATCAAATCATGTGTTTTTCTGAATTTCTTTTCTCATTTTGTCTCAAAAAGTCAAGGTATACCTATATTGAAAACTACAGGCCTCTCTAATCTTTTTAAGTGAGAGAACTTGCACAATTTGTGGCTGTCTAAATACTTTTTTGCCGCACTGTATATTCGCTCCCTTAGAGATTTCTAAAGACTGTACTTTTTTTGTTAAAATAGATTAAATTCTAATAAAAGACAATGTCAACATGAGTAAATACATAATGTAATTTTCATGGATGATTTATTTTAATATAGGAATAAAAACTATCCTAAATAAACTGGTCCTATGTGATACAGAACATAGTTCATGGCTCTGTTAGATAGAAAAAGTTGTCAAAGTCCTAAAATGGAAAAGCAGCCCTAAGCCATCACACTACCACCACCATGCTTGACTGAAATGCTTAATTACTTTTTTGCCAGATATAAAGGGATATGCAATCCCTATTTTGTCTTCTTGGGGAGCATAAGAAAGTTTTTAGAAAATAAGAGAGGAGCATTTTGTGTTGTTTATTGTTAGCCTTTCACCTTGGAGCTCTACGCAGGATTTCATTGTTGCCCAGTCTTTTTTTCTTAGTTAAATAATGCACATTCAGCTGAAATGATGTAAGATAGACCTGCAACGCTTTAGATCTTTACAGTTTTTGACCCAAAAAATAAAAATCTCAACATCCCAAGACCCCTGACCCTTGGTTGAGCATACACTCATTTTACCTTAGTCCTCTATAATAAGGTACAATGGCAACATATCAGCATCAACAGCAAATATATTGACTATATGTTGCTTTTACTTATAAATATCCTTTTTAACTTTTACATAAAAATCATATGCTATGTTAATTTTATTTTTTGGTATCAAGATTAACTTCTCAAGAGGCTCTCAAGACCCCGTGTTACATGTTTGAGACCCTACCTTTGGAAACTGCTGCTTTACATGATCTTCTGGGATGTTTCTGGGCTTCTGTATTGGTTAATGATGAGCTCTTAGAGGAATTTTGATCAGCAACTTTCAGGAAGGTTTGATTTGCATGGTTTCTCAGGTTGTGAATAAAGGGCTTGCTGGAGCTCGAAAGCCATATAAATGGTTTTGTGAGACTTTCCAGACAGATGTCAATGACTGTTTCTAATTGTTCTGTAACTTCTTTGGCTTGGTTCATATTGCTTTCTGAGATCTTTCTTGAGAGTCTGTGATGTTAGACATGTTCTGTTTTAACAGTTTCTTGATTCTACACGTCTTAGAGCAATCATGATTTATCATTATTCAGGTCATTATTGTTATCCAGGTGGATATATCTTTTTCTCTTCTTCAGGTCTATAAATAAAACTATGGTTTGAAGACTAAACCAACCTCTGATATTAGAATTTGTTTATTGGTTTGAAATATTTAAGTGTGAACACATACATAAAGGGTGAAATAAATGTTTACAGTGCTGCAAAGACGTATTCATTCTCTAAGAGGCGCCCTAGCTTTCTCTCACTCTCAACATAAAAAACCCATTAATCTGAACTCTAGAGGATTTGATACCAAAAATGAACTCTTCTAGACACAAAAAATGCAATCGCATAGCCAGACGTGTGACAACGACTCTTCAATGAGTGAAGCAATTCCAACATATGTAGGCTACTGGACATGCACTGCTACTGTCTGTCCAGTATGTGTGTTAAACCAAAGACAATTAGAACGCATGCTCTAATGAATTGACTTGGTAGTCGTTTTAACCTGATATATGGATGACCTACGTTTTCTTTTCCTAAAAAATGCTGGATGGCGAAGAAAATGTAAAGAGACGATGATTCAATACAACAGCGAAAACGTATTAATGATCATGCTTAAGGGTATGGGTGTAAATTCATTAAATAAAGTGACCTACCTATAATTCGTCCTTTTCAAACAGGTCGGCACCAGCGGTTTTTCTAGTGGCCCCTTCACAAAGCTATGTTACGTAAGGCGGCGCTGATGAAACAGCCACTCGGTGCACATGAGTTTACTTTCACAATCGGGTTATCCCTTCCGTTCAGGGTTTATCTAGATCTCTCGTCTATTTCTGGAACGGCAAGATTCTGGACTCAGCCGGGACTCCGTAGGCTAGTAGAGAAAAAAGGCCAAGCGATTAAAGAGCAGCTCTAGGTCGCACCTCCTCCTCATCAACACCGCCGTGTCATTTCTTCCACAAGCTCAGAGCTGTTGCGCGTATCAAGAGTCCTATTTATGTTTTATTGTCCTGAAAACGATAGCGTTCTCTACTCTCTCACGCCCACCACCAGCACCAGGTTGGACGGTTTTTTTTTTCTTTTTCAAACAGTTGACAGAAATGCGGTAGTTATTATTGATCTAAACCCCGCCCTCTTCAGACGGTTTTAACCATAGACTGTAAAAAACCCTACACTCAGCCTCGAAGCTCTTCATCTGCGTTGCGCGTACTGGACCGCTTCCAGTAGATGCGACATTCCGTTACGCATCTAATCCGTCGTGGATACCAGTGACTGGCGGTGTTAAGATTTACTGCTGTATCTAAAACATTAAAAATAATCGATAACATTTACTTTAGTAATTCAATTTTATATAGTTTCATTACACAATTATATATTTCAAGCATTCATTTCAGTTAATTTAAATGCATATTGTTTATAGCAAATACAAAATGTTTAATAAAGTTTTGCCAATATGTTATGGTCTACACAATTATGCTGGTAACTGACGACCTTATAGATTAGAAGGAGAACATGACACAAGCAGGGTAAGACACAAAACGTCATTGCTGAAGAAGCATGACTCTCACAGAGCCCCTTTCCAAGCATATACTCATGGAAAGTTGAGTGGAAGCAATAAGTGTGTGGTAAAAGGGTGCACAAGCAACAGTGATGACAGTGAAGAGTGGAAAGGCAGAGTCTGAGTTGCAGACTCACTTGCAGAAGTTTCAGAGGTTGGACATTTTTTTGAGGGGAGGAATGACATCTGCTGGTGTTGGTCCATTATGTTCTATCAAGTCCAAGGTCGGCAGTCTGAATGTATTGACAAGAGAACGCTGAGAGGCAGCAGGGCTTAAGCAGTTAAATTGCAGACTTTTTTCACACATCAGCACAGCCACACACTGATCATCTCCATCGATTCACTGATTTCTGAGAAAGAGCCATGACCAAGTATTTCATTTGAATTTTCACTTACAGTAAACCATCATGAAGTTTACAGCTCAAGGCAACATCAATACTACTTATTTTAATGAGTACAGTGCACTGAAAAAAGAAAATGCAGCTCTAGCTTAAATTGCTTCAATTGGTAACAAGTAATTGAATTAAGTTTATTTAAGCAACCTTTTTACGTTTTTCAGTTAAAAAAGTTTATAAATTAGGTTTGCTGAATTTAATTCAATTACTTTTTACCAATTGAAGCAATGTATTTAAGTTAGAGCTTCATTTTCTTTTTTCAGTGTGGGGCAAAACAAAAGTATTCAACAGCCACCGATTGTGCACGTTGTACCACTTACAAGGATGAGAGGTCTGTAATTTTTATCATATACTTCCACTCTGAGACAATGCTGCTTTGCTGCAAAGGGGATGTGACAACCGATATGTATTACAGAAAGGATAAATGGGGACAGGTAAAATCAGATTTTGTGCAAAAACCTTCCATCAGTGTGAGCATTGAAGATGATATATCTGGAATAATTTTCGTCCTGGAAGATCCAAACAACGCACAGGCAACAAATGAGTGGCAAATTAAAAAGCATTTGAACATTATGGAGTTGCCTAAGTAGTTCCCAGACCTCAATCCAAAAAAAAAATCTGTGGAGGGTGTTGAAAGTCAAAACATCTCAGCGTTAGAGGAGACATGCATAAAAGGGGTCAAAATACCAGGTACAGTGTGTGCAAACCTGCTAAAGACCTACAGGAAACGTTTGATCTCGGTCATTGCCAGCTATGGTTACAGTATATAGTATATAAGTGAATTTTTTTTATTGACCAAATATTTAATCTTTGGACCATTATACAAATAAACTCTTAAAACATAGTGTGATATTTTTTTTTTCCATTTTCTCTTTCTCTAGAGTTGAACTGTACCAATGATGAAAATTACAGACCTCTCATCTTTTTAACGGAGACATATGAAAAAAAATTGGGGTGTTATTGTGTGTCTCTGGTGCATATACATACATACAAATCTGGAGGGAAAAGAAAACCCATCCATGCTGTTTTGAGTGAGGTAGGGGTTTCTTAATTGATCGTGCATCATTCTCATATTGAGCTGTTCAAAATCTGTCTGGCTTTCTACGTCACAAGCCAGAATATTGGAATATCCATACCTCCTCAGAGTGCTGTGTCTCCCCCTCCTCAGAGCGCAGGTACAGCAGTAAACAATTACCATTCAGATTAGGAAACACCAGGTTGAAGCTCCACGCAATATGCTCCGTTTTTGGCTGGTCAAAAGAGCTCATAACACTTCATCAGGTCACAGTCAAAGAGGACAGAAGAGCTGCATGGGTTGAATTTTATTTTTTATGGTAAGATGTTGGCGGTAAGGGCGGGGAAGACGAGAGATCTGCCGCCCAACTAAGCTGCTGAAAACTGGGAAGAAGACGGGAGATCTGCCGCAGAAGAGCGGCATAGGTTGGCTTTATTTTTTATGGTAAGATGCTGGCGGTAAGGGCGAGGAAGACTGAGGACGGCAGACGAGCAGCCTATTCGAACTACTACAACCCGGGTGAAGACTGAGGATATGCAGTTGCATGGAGCTCAAAGAGCGCAGTCTCCGCAGTGCTGGAGTCAGCGAGATCGAGATGGAAGGCTTTAGAGTTGGCATCTGCATCTCAGGAAGATATCGGAGTGCCAGGTAAGCAGTTAAATATATATATTTTTAACTTTAAGTCATTTCTCCAATAACCATTTAGAAGTGTCTTGCTGAATTCTCTGAATTCTTCCGATTCTGATTCAAACATGTATGTTCAAACTATTTTTTTTGTATGGTTGAATTATTTTTTTTAAATGGTTGAACTACTGCAGCCATGTCTGTAACTTTCACACATAGTGGTAACAGTCACTAT
This sequence comes from Apricaphanius iberus, assembly GCA_028564705.1. Classification (NCBI taxonomy): domain Eukaryota; kingdom Metazoa; phylum Chordata; class Actinopteri; order Cyprinodontiformes; family Aphaniidae; genus Apricaphanius; species Apricaphanius iberus. Next base: position 246,977 of record JAPXFQ010002501.1, on the reverse strand, counting down.
GTGAGTGGGCGTGAGCAAATATTGTAGAAGTGTTGGCCGTGGCTAAGTTAACAGCAGCTCATGTAATATATAATCAGCAGCAGAAAACAGCACAATCTGCAAGGTGCTGTAACAAAGGGTAATACAGGTTGGTAACAATTGTTTCCTACAAGCCATTTCCAGCAAACAACTTCAGAAACATGTTTTCTGGAACTCATAGACCTATTTTAAATAGTAGAATTTATTTAAGACTCCTTTAAGTGGGTCAACTTGCACAATCAGTAACTGCCAAATACATTTTTTCCCCACTGTATTTGTGGCCCTGCGATGGACTGGCAACCTGTCCAGGGTGTACCCCGCCTCTCGCCCATTGACAGCTGGAGATAGGCACCAGCCCCCCCCCCCCCCGACCCCTTGAGGATTAAGCGGTTCAGAAAATGGATGGATGTATTAGAAATATGTTCAAAAGCATTTTTTTCACACAAGTACTGAGACTAAACACGTTAACTTTAAAAATAAAAGAAGACATCCAGAGTCCATAATAAGACTTCCTCCATGGAAACGCCTTAACTGGCCTTCAGATATAAAAATAAAGAGAGGCCAGAGAGAAAGCCTCACACAACTATTAGGTCTGTGAGATTAGAGTGCCTGAAGAAAAGGAGCTTTAATGTCAGAAGCTGAGAAAAAAGATCCATCGAGCGCCAATATGGGCACACTAAGTGAGTTTTGTCATGGAAACCTCGGTGTCTGAAGAAAAAAAAAAAGCCTTCTAGTCTCTAAAATGTCGGGAAAAACTAATAACTGGGTTACACCGTCTGTTCACTGAAACTGAATTAGTTCAGTGTTTTCTTAAGTTTGTGTCAACCCTACAGAACTAAGATAAACCACAGCAGTCTGAGTTGGATTGGGCTCCAGTGTGGGAGTGATTCCAGCTCTAAACAATATTTTTGGTCAAAACATATAATATAAGGAAACATGGAAGTTGTACTACCATAAATGTGGGTGCCTGCGAGCAATGAAGCCTTGACCTGCTTCTCATGTGAAGTAGGAGAAATCCCGGAAGAGCCGTATCAGCCCGAGTTCCTGCAGCCCCCTCAGGCGCATTGCTAGTCTTGGCATGTACTGATTGCTGCACACAAGCACAGTGGAGCACAAGACTGGCGCGAGTGAAGAGAAAAAGCAATGCTGACCTTCTGTTTAGGTCCTGTTGATCTCTAAATTTAAACATTTTGCCCACTCTACTCAGTTTTCACAGGAATGAATAAAAAAAAACTATAGATGGATTATAATGTAAAATGGGAGAATATTCTTAAAACTGATGTTAAAGATAACTTTACCAAAATATCAGTTTGCTTAATAAAACATTGTTTATAGAATTGTTAGTATACATAGGTACATACAAGTGTTTTGAAAGTGTAAATCCTTTTATCTTTTTATTAAATATATGAGAAACAATCGTGCATAAAGGCAGAAAAAGAGACCTTGGTAAGAACATGTCTTCCTCTGTGAACATAAACCTGGCCTGCCAGGGATGCTCAGACGCCTTTGCAAAATAATTCAGTCATCAGGACTTTGCTTACTTGTATAAATCCCTTCACAGAAAAAGTCTAAAATCTCTGACCTGTATAATCATGCACACCATATCCCGACTCATTAAACTTCAGATTTACATCTCTGATCCTAATGGGTGATCTAATGCATCTTTGAAGCGGTTTCAAAGCTCCCTTCTTACCTTGTACGCCCTCGAAGCACCAGATTAATTACTTAACCCTTTACTTTTCAACACTGATTTAAATACTGCAGTCTAACACATACATCTAAAAAAAATTAACATGATGTAGGAACATCCAGAGCATAACATTAGACAGAATATAATATTAGAGACTTTTCAGTATTTTCTCATTTTTACAGTACTTTGCCTTGCAGAAGTGTCTATATCCTTGAACTTTTTCCAGTCTAATTACAGCCCTGTACTCCATCTTTTATTGGAACAATCCATGATCCAAAGATGGAAAAAAGTGCTGCCTAACTGCAAACTTACCAAAAGTGGCAGTCAACCAAAATTGACAAGGAGAACATCAGCCAAGATTCCCATGGGAGCTCTGGAGGAGCTGCTGATATCAACAGCTCAATTGAGATAATCAATTGACAGAGCAACCCTCTGCAGTTTGCAATAAACCATGCAGGGGGGAACACCGCAAACACCACGGTGCTGTGGACAGCTTGGGATCGAAACCTAACCTTCTGCCCTACTGAATGATTTGTGGGAGACAAAAACTGAAACTTCACACCACACTGAAAACACTATTCTCAGAATTAAATATGGTGTTGGTGGCATCATGGTGTGTTGATGATTTTCTTCAGCAGGGACATGGCAGCTGATCAGAGTTGATGGGAAAATTTGATGGAGCTAAACAAGAAAACCTGTCAGTGGCAGCATGGTTCACCTTCCAGGAGGACAGTGACCTTAAACAGCCAGAGCTACAATGGAATGGCTTAGATTGAAACATTTGTCAAGACCTGATAAGATTAAAAGTCACAGATGTGCTCAGTTCAATTTGAAAGAGCTTCAACTTCTTTACAAAGAAAAAAAATTATGATTTCAGCCTCTAGATGTTCAATACTGGCGGAGAAACCCAACAATAGTCTTGGAGCTGTAAATACACAGAATTCCATTAGTAAAATATATCAAAACCCCTGTATGATTTAGTTTTTACTTTAGAACCCTGGGCTATTGTGTTGGTTAATATACCAATTTTAATATGTTGTGTATTATAGTTACGTAGTAACATTTGAACAAGTTTCAGGGGTATAAATACTTTTGCAAGGCACAGTAGATTTTTCACCCGTTTGTAGGAGTTGTTTGCACAAGCAGTAATTATGATAAAGTGGTTTCCCTAATAACCTCGTTTCGAGGCTGAAACATCCTGGTAAAATAGATGAAGACAATAATTTTGGTAAAAAATAGATCATTTAGTCATTCTGATTGACAAAATACTTGGTGAAATGTTAGCAGACCACCATGTGAGGACTGTATGCAGACAATTTGGTTTTACAAGAAAAAACAAAAACACAAAAGGAAAGTATGAGGAAGACTTTGTGAAGTTTTCAGGTATCTAGACTAATATCACTGGGACTTTTGTGTCACATGTTCAGTAATGGGATTTGCCAGATCATAATGGTGGAGTTGTTATCCTCATGGCGAGACTGTTTGGTCTTTTTGCTGACTCTGCGGTGACCAAGACCCCCAGACACAACCAGCAGAGAGCTGACATCCACCCTGTTCGAGCGGCGCCCCCTCTGGTGATAGGCGGGGTCATGAAGCAAGTCATACAAAGCCCCGTCCTCTGGGCCGTGCTCCAGGGAACCTTGGGAGGGAGCTAGGGAACCGCAGGAGGAAGAGGACAGAGAGTCCTGAAGAGCCATGGTGGTGCAGCCTGCCTCTCCAAGCCACACCCCACGTCCCTGAGGAGGACTGGAGGCTGTGTCTGACACAGCCTGGGCGCTCTCTGCATCCGAAGACTGTATCTGCTGGATTGAGGAGGAACCAGTGGAAGATGACAGGCTAGACGACCAATTACGCACTGCTGTAGCCATGGTGAGGAACTTGACGGGCCCGTTGTGTGCATGTAATGACACCATTCCTCGACCTACAAAAAAACATTAATCCAGCACCGTTAATAAGCTTTATTTCCAAGCACTAAAATTTATGATGTATCACAAATATACTATATGCAATCAAACATTTATGAGGAAAAAAGCACGTAACTGCAAATATATTGCTGAAAACTGTCATGTTCATGTGAAAAATGACTAACCCAACATTTTCTGCCCATTTTCTTTCTTGACCATGCCCTCACCAGTCTGTGTGATCTCAGCCTCCAAAAATATAGTGCGGGCACTGGTTGCAGTTAGAGTCAAACTATATTGCCAAATATATAATCACTACATAGAGTGGAAATGGATGACACTTAAAGTATAGTATCCTACCACATTTTTTCTAGTGTAGTCTAGACCAGAGGTCTGCAACGTGTGGCTCTGGGGCCACCAGTGACTCTTTGGAGCTTCCACTTTGGCTCTTTATAACTTTATTTAACACTGATTAAGAAACATTTGATGATTATGTAATACAGATATAATAGCAATAGATTTAAGTAATTGTTTAGTTTATTGATGGAATATGGCTTTTAATCCCAATAATAAAATGACAATTAAAGTACCTGTAATATTTTCTTTAGACTGACAATTGCATACTAAATTAGAATCATATTAGATGTTAATTTGTATCAGTAACTCAATCAACTGTGAAGTGAAACACTTTATATGGATTAATGACAGACCTATGTATTCAACCCTTTCTCTGTTAATTGTGATGATTTTGCTTATAGTTTATGAAAACACTTTTAAGATTAGATTCTTACTAGTGGTGGGCATAGATTATTAAAAAAAAAATCTAAATTAATTTCACTGTAATCTTGGAATGAATCTAGATTAAAATGGTTCCTTTAAGTTCTGACAAAGGCATTCAGAATATGTGTGCTACCAAAATATACCTAAAAGTAAGTCTATGAGAAGGGGTTTTCTCAAGCCAGGTGGTGCATTAGACCAGGGCAGTGTTTATCTTTACAAAGGTGTTACCATGGCACTACGCCATGGCAGAAATTCCAGCGCCACACCTACAAAATGCAAACCTGCCAACCTGTAGGCGTCGTAGTATGCGTAGCAAGTATGTAATTTAACATCTATGTACACTGGTACGACTCATCCTCTACGGAAAAAAAAGCTGTGTGGACATGTGAGTTCTGTGCTAAATGTGTAGTACACATGTCTGACAACATGATTCAGTCGCACAGTGAAGCACTTTCATCCAATCATTGTAGAAAATAGAAAAGCGGAGAATAATGAGTCTCCGAACGTAGCTTCTGCACCCCCCCCCACTTCTTCCTGCCCTCTGTCTAACTCTGCTTCCCTCCATCCTCCGTTCTTCACTCGCAGCACCTTGCGCAAAAAGGTAAACTGCGTTTGTGTGTCGCATTTTCCCTTTAGCAAACCCGGCGGCTTTGCTGCATTTATGTCAGCGCGTCACGTTTGATGTGGCAGTTTCACAGTTGGCATACATGCAGGTCCATAGAATCAGAATCAGAATCAGAATCAGAATCAGAATCGGTTTTATTGCCATTGTTTGAGAACAAGTTCACAAACTAGGAATTTTTTCCGGTACAGTTGTGCACATAAAACATTTAACATAAGTAAAAATAAAATAAAATAAAAAGAAATAAAATAAAAAGAATGAGCCATAAGGCTAAAGTCTTTATAAATATTATAATCTGTATGTAATATAAAAGAACTATGAAGAGATAAACATCCTTTTAACATAAGAACAGCAGCAGGGTTCCATTCACAGATGTGCAGGTGAATGACAGCAGCAGATCTAAGTGTGATCAGACCACACAGTGCAGTAAAATAAAGTTACGTAGTGCAGATGGTTCTATCCTACATGGGTCTTTAACTGAACTATCGGGTCTTGTTATTGTTCATGAGTCTGATGGCGGAGGGGAAGAAACTGTTCAGGTGGCGGGAGGTGTGGGTCTGGATGGACCGTAGCCTCCTGCCTGAGGGGAGGAGGGAGAATAGTCGGTGTCCAGGGTGAGAAGAGTCAGCTGTGATCCGACCCACACGCCTCCGGGTCCTGGAAGTGAACAGGTCCCGGAGGGATGGGAGCCTGCAGCCAATCACCTTCTCAGCAGCACGCACGATGCGCTGCAGTCGGTGTCTGTCCCGGTCTGCGGCGCCGGGGAACCACACGGTGATGGAGGAGGTGAGGATGGACTCGATGATGGCCGTGTAGAACTGCACCAGCATCTCGGTCGGCACCTTGAGTTTCCTCAGCTGCCGCAGGAAGTACATCCTCTGCTGGGCCTTCTTGATGAGGGAGCTGATGGTTGGCTCCCACTTGAGGTCCTGGGTGATGGTGGTGCCCAGGAAACGGAAGGAGTCCACGATGGAGATGGGGGTGGGAGAGTCCATCAGGGTGAGGGGATACGGTGGGGCTGTGACTTTCCTGAAGTCCATGATCATCTCCACTGTCTTCTGGGCGTTCAGCTCCAGGTTGTTGTGACTGCACCAGGAAGCCAGCCGGTCCACCTCTCTCCTGTAGGCGGACTCATCACCGTCTGAGATAAGTCCGATGAGGGTGGTGTCGTCCGCAAACTTGATCAGCTTTACGGACTGGTGACTGGAGGTGCAGCAGTTTGTATACAGCGAGAAGAGCCAGGGGGAGAGTACACAGCCCTGAGGAGTAGCGCACGAAAGCACCACGGCTGCCATCCTCGGCGCCATCTTAGAATCATTCTCGCCCCCTACAGTGCAATTCGGCGAGCTATACATCCGCTCTAATATATAAAGGTGAAAGTCATCAAAGCTTGCATAATATAGACCCAGCTCCCAACGTAACTTTGAGAACAGATTAACAGCGATACTTCTTTTCTCGGCCGATAAAGAGTATCACGTTAATGGAGCACGTTAACACCTATAACGGCCCACCCCTAATACTTACATAAGATGAATAAATAACGTATAAAGAAATGTGGGCTTAAAGACAAGTGTTTAATTCTTGTTTTAAATTTTATTTAAAAAAAAGCTTCTTTAATTCTGACAAACAGGCACTATCCGAATGCTTATTCTTATTTACTAAGATGTACCTGTATTTTTCTTGTCATTTTCGACTAAGATCAATATTCCAATGAAAATATATCCAACATCTTTTTATAAATATGTTGTTTTTCTTTATTTAAAACCTAAATTAGACATAGATTCTTCAAAATTTTTAAGCTGCCTCTCAAAAGGTCTTAAAGTTTGCGGCTCTAAATCTCTATCATTTAGCTGGACTTTGAGCAAAATTGGCTCTTTGGATTATAACGGATGCAGATCCCTGGTTTATCTAATTTGTCGGAGCAACATATACCATCCTGCATTTTTCACAATTCCCCCCTGCACCTCTTCAGATCATCCTGAATCCTCTCAGCCAATTTTCTTCAACCCATATGTTTTCTTAATGCTTGTCTTTTGAATATTTATGTTTTTAAAGAACAACTTACGACCAGCTTTTTGCTTTCTGGAAGGACCATCGACCTCCCCCATTATTTCAAATAGTTCATGATGACAAGCCCTGTGACCAGGTTCCTAGGACTTCTACCATGCTTATCTGCTGGTATAGCTTTTATTTATACATGCCAAAAATGTAATCTCAGTCTCATCTGACTAAAGTACATGGTTTTAGTTTAAGCCACATTAGCAGCTAAAAACCCGCACATATTTACACTTGCTTAGCAAGGACAGAAAGTGCTTTTAAAGGCGTGCATATGAAAAAAACAGTTGACATGTAAATAGTGTCTAATAGATGTTATGTAGTCCTGGTGACCCCAAGATGCCACTGTTTCCTGTAGTTTTCCAACAGGGATCTCTACAGATATGTTTTAACTCTCTAACCATCCTGCACACTGTGTGTGGTGGCAAGATAAACCTGGATTTCCACCCAGCCTATTGGCCAGTGGGGACGAGACTGAAGTTGATCTTTGTGTGTTGTATTTAAGCACAAGGGAAACAGAAAGAGATGGGATTACTGATTTGAAGTTTCAAGACTCTTTTTTTCCAACCAAGAGTTACATTTATTTAGTAGAAATTGTAAGGGTTACCAAGTGTTGGTCTAGTGATAATTACTTCTTCATATGTATTTTGTTCCCCCATTGAATAAAGTATACTTCAATTAAAGGTTTGGTTTTTCCACATTTTTAGCATCAGATTAAGCTACTGCAGTAAAAAATAAAATAAAATATGATTATCATTTTACACGACGTTTTACACGTTTTCCAATAATTTATTTATAAAAGAGGTGCAACAAAAAGTGCTATACTACGGAAGCCCTAAAGGGTCATACATACATACATTTTATTTACCCCGTTTTCTCATGATAATGAGATAATTTTCCTCTGTTTTCCTGTGATAAAATAATTAATTTGAGATCTCAAGAAAACAAAACGATATTGTCTTTTAAATCATTGCAGCAAACATCATTCAGTGTAGCAATGTCAGAGGAGCGGGATAATATTGATCACCGCATCACACATCTTTTCAATCAAGGCCTGACACAGGCTGTCCACTTCCAGGATGTTGTGAGCGACCATAAATTATAACACATCTTGCACTATGGGGAGCCTAAGTCACGCACTTCTGCTTCCAGTCCATGGGTCCCGAATGCAAAAAAACAAAACATGAATGAGAGTCAATGGAGCGTTAAAAGTTCTTTTCTGATCCCGTTTGAAATTCGCCGTGAATCTAACATATGACGTCCGTAAATTTTAAAAACTAATTTTGATGCAGAGAAAACACAGATTTTAGACCGGAGGAAAAAGTTACTTTAGATTTTGTGTAAAAACGTTTAGCGGACTACAACTGCAGAAGAAGAAGGAGAGCGAGGGTTGTAGCCTCCAGGACAAAGAAAGGAGCAATAAATACGGAGAAAACCACTACAAGTCTGACCATGTGGAAAGTAGCAGCTATGTCGGGGGTAAAGCAGTTGGTGGAGTGAGAACCAGCATGGAGGAGAAGCTCTACAATATAGCCATAGCTAGTGCTATGCTCCCGTTAACGAAATTGGGTCATATATGCGATTTCTGAACTTCTGATTTGTAGGCATTTTAAATGCAAATTTTTACAATCATAAAAATCCCAAATCACTTGACAAACACATTCGAAATGTACATCATTAGTTATCATTTAAATCGAAGTACAACATATGTGTGATTCAGGACGTAAGACAAGGCGGACCAGAAAATAACTTTGATCGCTCCATACTTCCATTCATCATTTTTCCGGTTTGGGGACCCACGGGCCGAGCGGAACTGGAGGAGACTTAGGCTCCCCATATGAAATGTGATGTAATGTAATGTTGGTTCTGTGTTACCTGTTACTTTGGGGATCCCTTGTAGTCTGGGGACAGAAAGAGCCACAGTCACTCCCAAGTTGGTTCCTACTAGTAGCAAACCGTGGCAAACTAGCAGACTGCTCACAGAGACTCTCTGGTTTCCTGCAAAAAAAAAACACTTTATTATTACATTAATCAAAGTGCTTTCGACAGCAAATTCAAGGATATTTGCATAAAAGAAGCAAGGCTTTGGCAAACAGATCCTCCCACACAGTGTCTCCTGTAAGATTAGAAAAAGTGCCCAGTTATCGGTTCACTTCACCAGAAAGGGAGGGAGATTCTTTGTTTTAAAATGTGGCAGCATTTCTGCAGCCTTTATGTTCAAAGCTTGCTTGTCTCCAGGGCAACGTGAAGAGGAGCATGGATAAAAGCAGCCCTTGTCAAATGCCTGAACAAAGAAAAACACTGCATTATGGCCAGCTTTGAGTCAGGCAAACAAACACAAAACGTGTTATGTAACAGGCAGATGAAGGGTAATGCTGTAATTAACGAAGAAGCTCTGCCTCTATTCAGAAAACTGATGTCTATTACATCAGGACAAGCTGACACAACCTTTTTCTTTCTCTCCTGTTCACAAAAATCATTGAAGCCTGTTTGGATTGCAAAAGCTCAGATTGTTAAGTTAACAATACCTTTCACCAAGGATGGAAACAAAAATCAGGCTGCTGGCAGTCCTTTTAAATACGTGCCATTCAAGGCATACAATATTTCATGGATGCATGGATTCATCTATGCAGCAAGTGATAAATTATTTGCTGAATATTTTTATCATATTTGTATGGATGCAAAACATTTTACATTTTGCTAAAACAGTCTTTTTAGTGTCTGCTTCGTGGGAGGCGAGACTGCCATGAGTCACTTCTGCAGTAACAGCTTGAGTTGAATTTCCTCCCTCAAAGTAATCCTCTTGGGCTCCAACCCCCCCATCCCACCCCCGCTTCACTAGAGCTGACCCAATGCATGGGGCACACACGCCAGGCTGCCATACTTCTTAAATTCCTACGAGATAGGCAGGCTGGTAGAGTTTAACACTAACATCTTGCCCACATGTGCTTCTAATGAGGGCTCAAAGTCGGGAGAAACACACAGACTCCTGGTCAGAGGCCTTGCTCAACTTCCTCCTTTCATAATATTTGGAGTTCCCCACCCAGAGGTTGAACTAAAATAAACCCCATGAGAGCATCAACACGGCCTGGCTCAGCCCCCAATCCTGCAGGAGGGAACCTCTTTGATCCACACTAAGACCTGACAATCAGCAGCAGGAGGGAGGAGTAGATTTCAAAAATGACAAAAACACACTCCATCAGCCAGTCCAGAAATACCTCGGTTCAGCACATTATGAGTAATTGCCTATTGCTGTAACTATGACCCAAAACTTGTTCCTACACAGAAAAACTGCAAGGTTACTTCTTTTACCCAAGATATTGGGTTTATGCTTCTGGAACAACATTTGGATAAGTTTTAATCAAAGAGTGAGTCAAAAATTTGTCACTCAGTTTGTTGGGTTAGAGATTGGAATAGTGTGGTCAACAGATTTATTTTAGTGGGCAATTAGCACCTACACTTACTGGTACCCCAATTTTGTACCAGTTGCCATTTTTTAATTTATACTTTTCTTTTATTCGTGTAAGATAAATATATGCATCGAATGTATGTTAATTCAGATAAAATATTGAAAAAAGTTAGAGGAAATACCCTTTGGAGGTGCAAAGTTTTGTTGATACTCCAGCTGACTTCCAGAGATTCCCAAACAAGACTATTTGGAAAAAAAAATTATGACAATTTCTTTTTACTATTTCGTTCCATTTTTGATCATTTTAAAATGAGTCTAAAACTATATAAGACACATTTTATAAAATATTTGAAGCCAAAAAGTGGTTAATCTAAAAAAATAAAAAAACAGAGAGAGCAAAAAACCACTTTAGGAATATAAAAAAAGCCTGAGGCTAACTTAAACCTGTTACTTTTCAATAAGTCCAATTGGACATTATGAGAATGACGTCTTTTTTGGATAATTAAGGCAAAACAAAATTTAAAATATATGCCTTTCTAGGGTAATTCAAATATCAGGAGTTCCCTGCTCTGCTGCTGCCATTTGCACAGCAATCTTTATAAATAATTTATTAGTTTTTTTTACACTTTTTTTTGATGAAATTTTTAATACTAGAGGGTCAAATAAAATAATGTGACAATCTTTTTTTAATAACATGTAAACATAAACTCCCTTTTCATTATTAAATTAATACTGCTTTAGATAGTTTTTAGTTTTTTGGTGGTCTGCCTCATTTATTCCCACAAAAAAGTTGCTACAACGAAAGTAATTTTAGATCTATAGCTGGCAGATGAAAGGCTTAACTTTTGTCTTACTCTGACCCAGTATGTGGATTCAAATCCGTTTTGATAAGTCAATCCTGGACTGCATCTGTGCATATTTGATCCCAGGATGGATGCGGAAAAAAACCACAAAAAAACAAATTGGGTTGCTTTTAACTCAGCCATTTTAGAGCGTATATTACTATTGCTGTAAAACCAAAGTAGTGTAAAATTTAGACTTGGTGGTGAATATAATTGAAGAAAGTCAGAGGAATTTTAATGTTTTAGTTGGGGTTTTTTTGTGCAAAATAATGCTAAACTGGTACAGCTAGAATCACTGGAGTTCATTTTAGGGATTTAACAGGTATTTTTATTTGTGTGCATCACTTCCTTAAAACCAAAACCAAAGAAACGTAAGGAGGTGTCATTTCCCAGCCCCCTGATATTTGTCTCCCATTAGACTATGCATGACTGCATATTTAGGTCACACAGCATGAGACAAAGGCAGACCCACACCCCTACAGCCAACCAGTCACCATCCTTCACCATCTACCATCTTCAGTTTGCTCAGCAATCTCTAAAATCCTTATTCCTAATTTGACTTTAATAAATACACCATTTCCCTTTTTCTTCTCAATGACATAATCTTCTGGATGCGAATTGATTGTCCTGATTTATTTAAAGTGTTCAGTGGAAACCAAATGATTGTTATTACAGCATGTTACTCATCTGTGGGCATACTGCTTGGATAAGGAATCATTTTCCGGAAAGGAGGGAGTTGGCAGAATTGCTCTGACTTGCATGAACACGAGAAGGATAACTCCACCCCAGAGCCCCTCCTTGACTCAACACTGCACCATTGATAAAGGCAATTACACTGAGGACAACACCCCATGCTTTTTCTCCCCATTGCTGAATCAGCAGTGGTCTTGGTTATGCTGATAACCCATAATTACATTAAGACTTTGTACAATCTGGAGAATCATACCTCAGTGTGATGTAATGCCTTATAAACTGATGTAATGCTTTATAAACAGATTATTCCGCCTCTGTGAATAAACACCATTGCAGGGCAGGATTGCAGGGGAACCAGCAATCACTCTTTCCTTTTAACACACAGATTGCAGTCAAACCATGCAGTCCAGTTTGGCTCGAAGTTCCAGTTATGTCAGACTTCATGCAGCACAACTTTTGGTCTTGCTCAGTTCCTCAGCAGCCAGCAGTGCAACACAAACAGGAGGAAAATGGCAAAAACGGAGGAAGACACAAGTTTACAATTCTTCTTTGGTAAGAATATCCAGGACTTTGTTATTTCAGCTCAACCTCACAAAAACCAAACACCGATTTCATTATCAGAGGAAAAGAGCTATTGATGGCGCTACCGAGATTATGAATGCTTTCCTGTGGGTTGGTTTGTCTCATATGCAGCTTCCTCCGTGGTTGCCTGGATTCTATAAACCAATGAAGATGCTGAGATCCCACAACCGATTCCATTTCTCCCTCACATCTCTAAGACAAGGAGGACTTCCGCTTTTTACTCTAAACAGTGGACATCGTCCGGAGGCTCAAACACTTCTAGCCATGAGGATCAAACTCAGATCATGATCTATAAGGAACAATTAGCTGCCATGGATCCAAAGATCTGGTGTAGATGGTTTCTAGTTTTTTTAAAATTAAAGGTCAACATCTTGTTCTGAAACACCAACAGATAATTCCAAGTTCGTCACTACATATTAGGAAATTCTTCTATTAATCACACGTTGCAGGCTTGAGAGGTTAAAAAACTGCTCACAAGCCTGTTTGGTCATGTTGCTGATGAATATGTCTGATTCACAGACGAAACTGGTGATCAGAAACTGACGCAAATATCTGATTGGTTCATCTCTACTAAGGCTGAAGCAAAAAACAAACAAAATAGAGTGAAAGCAGCTAAAACTGAAATATGCAGATTCCAATTTGCAACCCACAACAAAGCTTTTAAAATGTGTGTTTTTGGGTCATGCTGATATGAGTGTAGCAGGTTACAAGAACAAGAGCAGCAGGTCACTGATGATTTCAGACACAACACACGTGATGTCAATCTAATGTTTCTGTTTAAGATCGGAAACTGTCTTGGTTTCAAGCGGAATACAAAGTCATGTATTGTAATTAAACTATTAAAGGACATATTCAGATATAATGGCAGTCTTACTGGTGCTAAACGACATATCAAGGTATCAAAAGCGGTGTTTGGGTAGAACTCAATATTTCTGTAACAAAGTCCATGCTGATTCCAAAGTCAATTTAACTTGTATGTTCTTCCTTAAAGCCCTTAAAATACATATTTGCTCTCCACAATAAAAGACATCTGGATTCAAATCTTCTGAGTCATGCCCCATTTGCCTCACTTCTGACAGGGCAGTACAGATAGCTCAGCTTCTTAATGGCAGGTTTACAGCCACCTTACACAATCACAGGCAGGAGGTGAGCCATTATAACAGAATGTTTTAAAGTAAAGGATACCTGTCCTCAAAAGGCAAAAACAAAACAATTCCCGCTTCTACTAGTATCACTTTATACTTTATGCCTCTGTCGGCTAGCAGAAGGCAATAAAAAAAATCAGAAACATTTAAATTTGGATTTCTGTTCGCTATCAATCCCAAAGTAGGCTTTTACATGCTCAAGATGATCACAGCTCTATAAAAAGGCAAAAATATATAGAAATTGATTCATTTTTTAGCCAAAGTAGAGGGAAAAAAGGCACAAAAGTTTGAAGAACCTTTGTAACAGAAGATGACTTGATGTTAATCTAAGCTGATGCCAACTGATACCTGGTTTTAAGAGGAGCTCTATTTAAATGTGAGAATAAAACCTCCAGCAGTAGGACTAAATCTTGAAATCCTATAAAAGGCTTTGGACAGTCCAAGAAATTCTATTCCCATTTCTAGACCACTAAATGCATGAAAACTGGTGAGATGGACAAACAATACTGTCTGATATCAATGCAAAGCAATCCAATAACAAAAGCAGAGAATAAAACATGTTTACTTTAGCATTATCTGCTACAGATGATAATATATAATAAATATATGCAGTGAGTGTAATGTAAATAATCTGTTCCTATGGCAAATCTGGCTACTCTAATGCAAGGTCTAGTCTTTGCAAGAATACACGCAGTGATACTAGAGGATTACTTAATAAACCAGATAAGGGGCAGAGGAAGAACTGATACATTCTACAGTACAAGAATGAAGGGGTAAAGTGTAGATTGAAGAAATACATCAAGTGAAAACTAGATATTTAAAAGGATTATGTACATAGTCTTTTTTTAAACACAACCTATTCATTTTAGTCATCTGCAAAAAAAAATAAAAATAGAGATAACAAAGAACAAAACAGTAGAAAGTGGGGCTGGGCGATATAGCTTCAAATCTATATTGTGATATAATGTAAAGAATGAGCGGTAATGATATGTATTTCAATATATTCTATGAAAAATATTAATGTAAAAATGACAGTTTATAAATATTATAATTTTCTGGGTCGCTTGAAGAATACCCAACAACTTCAAAAAGGTTAAGACTGCAATTGAAAGACAATTTATTGTGCAAAATGCATATAAAACATATTTTAATCTTTTTCCAAAACAATGCAACCCAAAAATTCTCACAACTTGAAGATGAAGATATTTTAAATCAAATAAAAAATAAATTTTATGGAATTAAAGTTCAAAATTCTCTGCTTTCCTGGTTACTTGTGTATGAATTTAATATCACACAACTAGAAACCTGCACATACACTACCGTTCAAAAGTTTGGGGTCACCCAAACAATTTTGTGTTTTCCATGAAAAGTCACACTTATTCACCACCATACATTGTGAAATGAATAAAAAATAGAGTCAAGACATTGACAAGGTTAGAAATAATGATTTTTATTTGAAATAAGATTGTTTTTACATCAAACTTTGCTTTCATCAAAGAATCCTCCATTTGCAGCAATTACAGCATTGCAGACCTTTGGCATTCTAGCTGTTAATTTGTTGAGGTAATCTGGAGAAATTGCACCCCAAGCTTCTAGAAGCAGCTCCCACAATTTGGATTGGTTGGATGGGCACTTCTTGCGTACCATACGGTCAAGCTGCTCCCACAACAGCTCAACGGGGTTCAAATCTGGTGACTGCGCTGGCCACTCCATTACCGATAGAATACCAGCTGCCTGCTTCTTCTCTAAATAGTTCTTGCACAATTTCGAGGTGTGTTTTGGGTCATTGTCCTGTTGTAGGATGAAATTGGCTCCAATCAAGCGCTGTCCACTGGGTATGGCATGGCGTTGCAAAATGGAGTGATAGCCTTCCTTATTCAGAATCCCTTTTACCCTGTACAAATCTCCCACCTTACCAGCACCAAAGCAACCCCAGACCATCACATTACCTCCACCATGCTTAACAGATGGCGTCAGGCATTCTTCCAGCATCTTTTCAGTTGTTCTGCGTCTCACAAACGTTCTTCTTTGTGATCCAAACACCTCAAACTTGGATTCATCTGTCCACAGCACTTTTTTCCAGTCTTCCTCTGTCCAATGTCTGTGTTCTTTTGCCCATCTTAATCTTTTTCTTTTATTGGCCAGTCTCAGATATGGCTTTTTCTTTGCCACTCTGCCCTGAAGCCCAGAATCCCGCAGCCGCCTCTTCACTGTAGATGTTGACACTGGTGTTTTGCGGGTACTATTTAATGAAGATGCCAGTTGGGGACCTGTGAGGCGTCTGTTTCTCAAACTAGAGACTCTAATGTACTTATCTTCTTGCTCAGTTGTGCAACGCGGCCTCCCACTTCTTTTTCTACTCTGGTTAGAGCCTGTTTGTGCTGTCCTCTGAAGGGAGTAGTACACACCGTTGTAGGAAATCTTCAATTTCTTAGCAATTTCTCGCATGGAATAGCCTTCATTTCTAAGAACAAGAATAGACTGTCGAGTTTCAGATGAAAGTTCTCTTTTTCTGGCCATTTTGAGCGTTTAATTGACCCCACAAATGTGATGCTCCAGAAACTCAATCTGCTCAAAGGAAGGTCAGTTTTGTAGCTTCTGTACCGAGCTAAACTGTTTTCAGATGTGTGAACATGATTGCACAAGGGTTTTCTAATCATCAATTAGCCTTCTGAGCCAATGAGCAAACACATTGTACCATTAGAACACTGGAGTGATAGTTGCTGGAAATGGGCCTCTATACACCTATGTAGATATTGCACCAAAAACCAGACATTTGCAGCTAGAATAGTCATTTACCACATTAGCAATGTATAGCGTGTGTTTCTTTAAAGTTAAGACTAGTTTAAAGTTATCTTCATTGAAAAGTACAGTGCTTTTCCTTCAAAAATAAGGACATTTCAATGTGACCCCAAACTTTTGAACGGTAGTGTATATGATTAAAAAATGCTTGAAGTTCTACATGTTTCTTTTGTGTTAAATTAAAAACAAGTTATAAACTTTCAAGAGTAAAGAGTAAAGTATCTATAGTAAATAAAAACACTGAACATCAGTATTTATCTTTTATACATACCTGAAATCAGTAAGCACAGCTTGAGGACATTGTCAAAATGCGGACTCGCAGTATGGCGTCATAGTCAAAATCTCTACCTTTGGCTAAATTTATACAATTTCTACCTTATACCTTTTATATTGCCCACTACTAGTAGAAAGTAAATAAAAAAATTCTACCTCAATTTTTTTCACATCTTGTCACTTTAAAACCATACTTATGTGATAGATTAACAGAGAGTACAACAAAATTGTGAAATTGAGGTGCAATTATTAATAAATTACAATTTTTTTTAGAGATCTATTGTATCTGAAAAGTGTAGCAAGCACTTATAATCAGCTGAGTAAATACTTTGAAGTACCATCTATTACTGCTATTACAACTGAAAGTCTTTTTGGTTTTTCTCCATCAGCTTTGCACAACTAGAAACTGATATTGTGCAAAGCAGCTTGATTAAATTTTCGACTGTGACTCTAGTTGTACATTTATCCCGTTGAAAGGGGAGCCTGTACCCTTGCATTAAGTTTCCTGAAACTGAAAACAGGGTTTCTGCCAGGACTGCCCTCTATTTAGCTCCATCCATCTTCCCATCAAATTTTACCAGCTTCTCTGTGCCAGTTGATGAAAAGCATGCACACATCATCATATCGCCACCACCATGCTATACATTGCTGTGGCTTGTTAAGAGGGACATGCTGTGTTATTTTTGAGCCATATATTGTGTTTTAGAAAAAAAAGGCTTAACTGTTTATTTGGAATTATAAAAGAAATTAAGTATTCTATTTCATTTCTTTTATTCTATGTTTCAGATAAAGTCTTATTTAAACCTATAGCCTTACCAGGCAGGATATTGTTAACGGTTGTGGCAATGTTTATGTCCTGCAGGTGCTCCAAGGTCTCAGTGTGGAAGAGGCGCAGAGTTGAGCCTGAGCTGAATGCAATCCATATGCCCACTCCGGCCACCACCATGTGGGAGACCACCATGCCCTCTTCCTGGTGGGCCTCCAGCTGCCTCTAAATGAGGGAGACGGTACAAAAATACAGAAATTAAGACTGAATCATCTTTTCTTTTCATGATTTTGAAAAGTCATTAAACTCAAAAGGTCTAAAAGGTAACTTATTTAAAATATTGATTTGATGGTAATTAAATTATAATTTTACTGAACTGGATTATGATTTGTTTTCTTGTTTTGAAGCAGCAAGAATATTTGTTGTATTTAGAACATTTGGTCCATTAGGGTCACAAATGGATCCAGTAAAGGCATCAGTCACTGGCCCAACCCTCGATTCACTGCACAGTTTGGCTCAGTGTTGCCTGGCAATCCAAACATGTCTCTAATGTTGCCATGGGAATGTTTTTGGTCACATGCCCCAAGGTGTGAATGGCTGAATAGAAATGCCTGGAGAACCAAGGTCAGGCTGAAATGTAGATGTTAGAATGATGAAACTTTTGGCCACTTCCTCTGTTTAGTGTTGATTTTTCATGTTTAAATTCTTCTTAACCAACTGTCTTTCCTGTCTGACATGTGTGCATTGCCGTATTCAAACAAGTGTCACTGGTCCTTGGGATGTAAATTAACTGCTGAGTCTTGACCCAATGAGTTTGTCTTTTGTGTTGGGCCATCCTTTTGTCTGGCTGTTGATTAGTTTTTCCATGTTCTCCATTAACATTTGTTAAACAATGGTTTGTAAAAACAAAGACGAGTTTGCCCATATTAGAATTTTCTTCAATCTGGTATGTTGATTTTTGGTAATTAAAAGTTCTTGTTTGCACCGCTACAGAGGATTTGCATTATTGTGCAATCACTGTCAAACACTAGGAGGTGCTTTCGTAAAAATAGACGCGACTCATCATCAAATATAGCAGATCTTTGATCACTGAAAATTTTGAAAATATCAGAGCAATCCGATCTTGAGATGAATGTTAAGGATAGGAAAAACTATGCCAATTCTGTTTTGTAATAAATAATTATTTTAAATTATAGGACAGCTTTTCAACTAATACTGTTTAGAAAAGCAAAATCTCACTTAATCACTTTTTTAATTTGTCTTAAGACTTTTTACATGTATTTAGCAGGATGCTGATAAATGTGAAGGGCACCATATGTGTGGGGGTGTTTGCAAAGCATTTCATACATTGACACTTGTTGAATGTACTCAATGAACACCATCTACAATCTGAAACCTTGCTTGGATTGCATTTGCCCTTGTAGTGTTAGTAGCTGTTATGTCTGCACACATATTTGCCTCAAAGACAAAATAAAATATCTAAAGATAGACAAAAATGACATCAGATAATGTTGACAATTTTTGATTTTATGAGTAGAAACCAGTAACAGTTGTTAGCATGACTACATATTACATAATCTTAAATGATGCTCAACGTGTGGGTGGATTCAATCTTGGCAATAAAGAGGCTATGTACAAGAATTTTGGAGTAAGGTTTACACAAAAACTGATGTTAGGAAATCTGTATGACCTACATTTTATCTTTCCAGAAAAATAAACTAGCTCCACGAGCTTAATTAAATATTAAGACAATTTATTTCCCTGTTTTGTCCTCCTTTCTGTATGACTTTTAATTACTACTCTGGACTAACTGTAAATTCTGTGTGACGAAAACGGAGCTAACAAGCAGGTGGTCCGACATAATGAGCTTAATGAGGCTAAACCCATTATAAGTGAGGCAATGTCAGAGGTACGTTACTATTCCTGGACCCACAGCAGGTGTTCCCATTGCACAAAGCACTCTGGGACTATTCCAAGATTTTCAGGGAATATTTGAGAAGGAAAAAGGGCTTCTTAACTTGCGTATTTAATTTCCTTATCTGATTTCCTAACAGAGACTCAGACTTCTTATATTCATAAAAGAGATGTGGCAATGATTTTATTTGCCAACTCTTGTTTACAGTTTAATTAACATAACTGGAATGGGAAAGACACAGAGAGGAGCAAATATCTCAAACCCAATTTATCTTTCAAACCACCCTGTGCATGAAGCATGGTGACGGAAAAATCTGAAGGCTGTCCGTCATTTTTACAGATTAGTTTTTACACCCCCCTCTGACCACTTTATGTGCAATTTTTTTTTGTACAAATCTATGCACGGAGTCCAGGTAAATAGATAAATTATCGGGTGAGAGTCACAGTGCACCTTGGACAGGTCGCCAGTCCATCCATCCCAGTGCACCTGGTTAGACGCGCGCCATAGAGCCGATGTGCACCAAAGACAGGTGTTGTGTGACGCCTGCTATTACTGGAAGTTTTTCCTCCGGTAGTTTATGGGTCAGCAACGGGTATTGCTCGTTCTGAGAGTTTTCGACTTATGGTCGCTACAATGGGAGAAATGTTTCCTCATTTTAAACTTTTTGTCTGAAGTGAATAATGTTATTGCAGTCCCCAGTCTTGAGTGGAGTGAAGCGGTGATTCTGCCAGCCGATCAACAGCTATGATTACCCATGGGGGTAACCTATTCTGTCCGCAGAAAAAAAATCCAAAACCTCATGTCAATAACTTCTGCAACAATCAAACTATTAAATTATGAAAAAAAAGAAAAGTGAACATTTCAGTTCCATGCCGTGCAGGAACCCCATCAGGTATTCTAACGGTGCGTACACACCAAACGCGACCAAAAAGCACCACCCGCCCCTAGCTGGTTGCTTGACAACTCGCACCTTGAAGCGTGTCCAAAGCAAACTGGTCCCGAATCAAAATATGCCATTTTCACGTGCATTAAGTGGAAATACGTAACTTGTGGGAGGATCCTGTCCGGGACCGCTCTGTTGCAGTCGGCTGGCTTTCTCCCTCCCTCCTTCTACTGACCCTCCGGGAGTTCCCAGTTGACTCTGGTTTCTGAGCTGACCGCGTTAAACGCTCCGCCTGGCCTCGGGCGGAGCTGGAACTGCTCCTGGGGGGGAAGACCCAGTCGACCAGCAGCGAAAGGATCAGGATCCTCGGAGCGGGGCGCCATCTCCATCAAGCCCAGCATGTGCAAGCGCAGTTACTGGTGGACTATGGTCTCTGAGCTGACAGAGGACTGCGTAGACTAAATGTTCGGCCTGGCCTCCGGAGGAGCTGGGACCGCTGCAGTGGGGGTTTGGAGAGCTACAGACCCAGTTGAGCTGTGGCGGAGGCATCAATAAAAGCCGGCTCCTCGCCATCTCAGAGAAACTGGCCTGCCCAGTTTGTGCCACGAAGGTCCAAGCTTCGCCTGCTGACACACCAACTACTAAGCTGAGATAAATAGTGTCATATCTTTTATAATGTTTATTTTTTATTCCTGTGTCTATATAGAAAATAGCTGGTGTCATATATCTCGGGCTGATTATCTACAGTGTGTATCAGTATACGTGTTCTGTACACCCCCGCATCCTTGTTGCGGGGTAACTTGAAGCCAAACATAAGAATTTTCTAACTGGAGCAGCAGATGCAACACCTGTGAATGCACACAATGCACCACATAAAATTCAGTGCGTATTTTCAGTCGCGCCTCAAATGCATCAGTCGTGCTACATGGTTGCGATTTTTCATGACGCAAACCTGCTTCTGATGTGTCGCGGGACCCCCAGTCACGCTTTGCTGCGCTCCTCCATTAACTTTATATGTAAACCTGACTCTCTGGTCGCGTTCTTTGTGCATGAACCGTAATAATAGCGCAAGCGTTTAATTTCACTTTTATGTGTAGATCTCTGGTCGGGTTATTTTGATGGAATACTACTCAACAGATACTATTGAATAGGTATTAACTCGTCCCTGCCCCCAGATCGCATTAAAATTTGATGGAAAAAAATGAATTGTGACCAGATTTTTTGGACACTGCCGGTTCAAAATGACGGACAAAATAAATGTCTAGCAAAACCTCTGGTGTGAAAATAAGACTGTTTTCACAACTAGACAAACAGGACTCTGATGGGGTGACATACCTCCACACAGTGTGTGTTTGCGCTGATAATAAAGACTTGTCCTCCTGAGGAGGCCCAGAGGTGATCCTCCACAGCCAGCACCGCCTTAACTGGAAGGACTCCTAGCTTCAATAACTTGGGCTTCTCACAACTCCACAAACCATCTGAGAAAGCAAAAAACAATGCTAATTCAGAAAGTTATGAATTTATTCAATAAGCACTTAAAATAAAATAATTCAAATTAGAATTCTAAATCTCCACAAATTGGACAAAATTAAACATGGAAACATAACTTGCAATTTTTACAATTTTAAAATTCCTTTCTTTTGGACACATTTTTTTTTGATATTTTTCTCCAGGTTTTCTACCAGGTTTTAAAGGTTCTGCAAACCATGAAACGGCTTGGTCAGCCATCGAAAACCCTAAGTGTCACACTTCAGTAGATCAGTAAGTTGTAATTAAATCTAATAATGTATGCGATTGTTTAAAAATACCAAGTAATACATATAGTAAATAAATACAATCAGTTGTCTGTAAGTTTTTAACTATTTTAGACACTGCTATTGACAAGGTGATAGGTCAGCAGGTAAGTTAATTCTACAGTTTAGCCAATGAGATGTTAGATTATATTTGAATAGGCAAATTGACTTTGTAGATTATTTCATAATGAAACTGCAACAGCAGAAATATGACAAACCTAATTTTAACACTACACATTTAAATATATAAAAAAATAAAATTTCATTGTTTATCAAATTACCTCTCTCTTTAAAAAAAGTGATAAAAATATCTATAATTTAAGTCAATATAAATACATAGTTCAAATCCTTGAATGGTCTTGCACCTTCCTTCCTTCCTTTCTGAGCTTTTGCATGCACACTCCCCCACACAGACCAGCTGCTCCTGGATGGATACCATTGGTAAAGCGCAAACTCAGGGGGACAGAGCTTTCACTGTGGCTGCCTCCAGATTGTGAAAATGTACTTCCACTGCAGATTAGGCAGATGTATTCACTGTCCATCTTAAAACCCACTTATTTCACTTGGCTTTTAATGTAGCATGAGAGGTTTTATGATTTTATTGTTTTACGGTTTTGAATTTGTATTTTTTTGTTTTATTCGATTTTTAATTGTTATTAGTATTTTTTATTATTGTATTACTGCTTGTAATAATTTATATGTTTTCATATTGTATCTAATGTACATCACTTTGGCCTTTTAAGTTCTTTATAAATAAAGTCTGCTTGGCTTTATTTAATTGATCACACATCTTATGGAGATATACCACCTCTAAGTAAAAATGTCTGTTGCCATCCCCAGAGTTTGATAAGTGAGTACTGCTACCAGAATGACGGGGAATATGGCAACGGACACATTTTTACTCAGGGGTGGAATATTCATTTAATATCTAACCATTAAAAACATGTTTGGATTTCTAAACTTTGGACTACTTTTTTTTTTTTTTTTTTTTTTTTTTTAAGATTCAGCAAATTTTGAAACCACACTTGACGTAATGCCCTGTTTTGGCATCTAAACCAGATCTAGTTTGGTAATTAGATGTCAAGCTTAAAAACCTGATCTAAAATGGTATAAGCTCTACAATGTTAAAAATTAAATATATAAATTTATGTATGGCGTGTTGTTAAAATTAAATTCCATTTTGTTTCAGAGATTCCAAGGCTGTATAGGAACCTGGTCTTTAACTAGCTAACATCTTGAAGGATTAATTTATTTGACTGACTAAGAAGATAGACATGCAGAGTGCATATACAATACAGGAACAATCTATCCAGCTTTATAATTGTCATATGTAAAGGTTACATACATTTATAACTCTGCTAATGGTTGATAAGGGGTCATTGATGGTTTTCACAGCACTTCACTGTGAATATAGATGGGCTCTTAAGTGTTAGTCAGAGCCAAGCTGTATCCCACGTTCACCTCCTCCACACACTGTTCAGCATGTGCCTGCTTACAGTGTAGCCTCGGCTGTAATAAAAACACCCACTGCCTGCACAAGCTTTATAAATATCAAGAGTTTGGCAACTAGGACATGTACTTGAGAATACAGTCATGAAAGAAAAAAGTGAGCACATAGGACATGGATCGCATTTCCTTAAGCCAGAGCAGGAGGTGAAAGAGATTTCAGGATAATATTTGTTTAAATGAAGGCACAAAGATGGCTATTGATGGGGAAGCTGTCATGCAGTGAACTATGTTTTTTTTTTAGAGGTACAGTTATCACTAAACAAGCTAGAAGGGATTCAATCTGCATCCATACCCAGTGTATGTTAAGGACACTATGTAGGTGAATCTATGAAAAAGAAAACTCCAAATAAAAAAAGTAGTAGTGAAAAAACAAGACAGAAGTGCCAGCTTCCAGACTTATGTAAGCACTCTCTGCTGTGTATCAGCCCACATCTTTTACTTGTTGAACTGTTGCATTCCTTCATGTCATTGTCAGCTACACAAAAAAAAGCAAAAAACAGATCCAAGCGAAAAAACAAAATAAAAACATTACAAACAACAATGCTCATTATTATCTGTGGGAAAACTTAATTGTTAGCTTGGATGCACAGAAGAAAACCAAGATTATTGTTCGAGTTTCTGACTGTCACATCCATCCAGTGCTGAATCATTGCCTGCCTCCTTTCTCAATTTCTCACACAGTCATTCATTTGGGAAACAGCAGACATGGCAGAATGAGGCTGCCAGCTTCAGAAACACTGCATCAACAACAGAGTAACATTTCCCATGCAGCTTCAGAAGCTTAGCAGTGAAGGTATCAGAACTGCAGTCTGTTCAGTTGTTTTGATATCCAGAAGTTTAGAAGAGACCCTTCAAGGAATATGATCTGATTCCCCACTCTAAATGATAAACCACACATCATGTTTAAAATGCAATGGGAATACAGACATTTTACATTGATATTAGCAATGAGCATCATATTACAGATATGTTGTGTGCAATTTTAAAAGGGGCAAAAAAGTGCAACTGTTTAGGACCAAGATTTCCATCTAGTAAGAAAATCTTGGCATGTACTTTGCAGCTGTCTGCTAACCAGTAGAGCTAAAGAGAAAAAAAATAATTCATACAAACAAGGTGTAACAAATCATCCAAAAAAAATTCCAGACAAGTTACACACTTCCAAGTGAAGTGCAGCTGGATAGAAAAAAAAAACTGGGAAAGAAAAACTGTCCTCAAGATTATTATTTTGTCTGTAGGACCTCATCCATATTCATCCATCTGTCTTCTTTTTTTATACTCTAGTGTTCCCAAACTTTTTTGACAGTGCTTATCCATATTTAAACTTTTCCACATTTTGCCAAGCTAGAACTAAAGAGGTTAGTGTATTCTATTACAATTGTATGCAACAGAACATTTCAAAGTAGCACATAAATGTGAAATGGAAGGAAAAGGATGCACAGCTCTCAAAAGTCTGATAATTGTAGCATGCATTCATATTGAACCCCTTTACCCCAAAAATAAAATCCAGTGTTTCCAATTGCTTTTAGAAGTCATCTAATTTTCAATTACAGTCAAACTGTGTACAATTCAAACCAAGTATATAGAAGTTTAGTGAAAGCCAAGACCAAGCAAAGACCAAGGTACACAAAAGACCAGACAAATTTCTAATCTCCAAACCTACAAAGACATGGCCAACGGCCGGCCCGTTGTGTCTTATGAAAACGCATAATAATTTGGTCATTAGCAGGATTCTGGTGAACTCGACTGTATACCGAGTAGGTAATGCACTCAATTGTTTGTGGACTGGAGCTCAAAATCGCAGTCTTATGGTGAGTTCATACTGAATGCTTTCTGAGCGTTAAACGCTCACAAAGCGACTAGTTCGACGCATATACACAGCAGGTAAATTTTTAAGCTGAAGCTTGCAAAGCTCATAGGCGGGCCTGTCTCTGCCGGATGTTTTAAACACAAGCGGATCGTGGTTGGTTAGACAGCGTTGACGTTGGGCAACATCACTACAATGAGACATTCTGATTGGTTGCACTGCTGCGTCAAGTGGGTTAAGACCGTCAAAAGTTCAACTAGTTGAACTTCTGCGTTGCTGGCGTTTGGCACTTGAAAGCTTGAAACGCAGGAAAAGCTTGAAAAGTTGACAAAACCAACGCACACAAAGCGCCGCAGAGACTCCGTTGCTCCTCTGACGGCCTGAACCATAGACTTAACATGTGATCTTGCTGCTGCTGATGCTGCCGTTTGGGGCGGTGTGAACACACCATTAGAGGCAGTTAAAGACTTTAAACCGGGTGGGGGTTCACCTTCCGTCTGGTGCAAGCGACACTGAAACATTTGAAAGGCATTGTAATAACAAGAGGTACACGTCTCGCAACAATTGAATGACACCATTGTGATGAATTTGAGAATGATCTCTCTCCAATTTGAAAAAAACCCCAACAGATTTCTACTCATAACAGAATCCCAGACACACGCTGTCTGCTTCAAGTGTGGGAAGAATTTGGCCCACTGTGGAGGCATCTGTGCTCGGAAGCAAAGGAGGAAAGACATTTAATAGGTCCGAGTTAATATAGCGCCTTCACCCAGACAACAAAGCAAATGGAAACAGAGCTTAAACACACAGCAGAGGAGACCCCTGAACCCAAGCTACACCCAGAGCCACTGACATACAAGCCTAACATACCTTTCGGTATGTAAAATGTAAGCTTGTCAGTAATGCACCTAGTTTTGAAAATACATTTAAAAGATCTAACCTGTGAAGTAAGTTTTCATTGTTATAACTGGGTAATTTTCTACTGGCTACTTAAGGTATTCACAATTTACCATAGCAGATAAAAAAAAAGAAAAATTAAGTTTTCAGAACTCAAAAGTGCTTCTGCAATATTCAAAACACTCACCTTGTGATCTGGAGTAAATAGCGACTGAGCCACTAACCAGGCCTGCGTACAGACAGGGCTTCTTATAGACCAGGCTGGTGACCGTGGACTTGTCTGGGGTGAAGAAATGCTGCAGACGTATTTTCTTGGACCGCTGGGTGCTCTTGTATGCAATGATACTAAACAGGATGTGTGGAAAAGAAATATTACACCACAACAATTTCAACATATATAAGGAAAAGCAGAGTCAGTATTTTAGGAATATTTGAATTGTTTGGGGGGGGGGGACAATTAACTTAACTGTTAAGTTAATTATTCTCTCTAAATTGCCCTTAGGTATGAGTGTGTACGTGCATGGTCATGTGTTGCCCTGTGATGGAGCCCTAACCTCTTTCTGCAACCCAACAAAGGATAGACAGTACAGCTAATGGATGAAATTTGGGAGGATTTTCTACATATCACGCAATTTTCCATGTGTGGGTGAGTATTTGTACCTGCCCTCCTCCATGCCTAAACAGATGGTGGGGGTGTCAGTGGCTTTTGCAGCGGGAGCATGATTGCTCTCCAGGTGCTTTTCACCATCCTCCTTAACTTGCTCTGCTGGGACATAAGCCATACAGAGGATTCGAGACTCCACATTGAAACACTCTGTCACTTTAGGGCTGGAATTCTGCATAGCCACTATAGCTATTTGTCCCATCTGATTGGTGCAACTTGCAACCTGAAACCAAGATGACACACACACACATAAAAAAACCCTGATGACTCACATTGCATAATCCTGAATCTTATTTATTTATTTTTTTCTCTAGGCGAGTTGTGTAGTCTTCTAAACGAATCAGGAAATGATCTCACCCAAACACATCCGTGGCCAACAACAGGAGAGTCGGCTGTGCTTTCTGTGTTTATGTAGGGCTCTGGGTTGTGAACAGCACATTCCACCTGCCGCAGAACAAAAAACCCCCCCAAAAACTGCTAAATATATGCATTTGGTCATCATGAAAAAGTCACAGATGTTTTTGATTCATTTTCTACTTAAATAACCTGGCTTGATTTCTTAACCTGTATTCATTTTAACCAGTTGAGTACACACTTGGATTACCTGTTGAATACTGAGGCGATATTATGAAGGCTGTTCAAAAAAAAAAATACACTCACTTAAACTTTTTTAAGTTTTTGGTGCAGAGGGCTTCAAATCAACTGACCCATATGGGGATCAAACCCTAACTGTTGTATTCACAACAACCACTGGCCTGTCATTGCTGGCTGCACAGCTTGTAATTCTAATCTCATTGTGCTGTCATGGATTCCTGTCCTGTGACATATTTTTCCTGATTTTAATTTCTAAATATATTTTTAAAAAATCCAGACATTTTGATGTGGAAAATCAAGAGCAAACAACGTCATTACATAAACATGTAATACAAGTTTAAGGCTTGCAAATGGACTAAGATTTGATCTTTCGCTGCATCTCAAAATGAGCAATAGAAACTTAACTCCTAGAGTTAACAATATTTTACACATCTCACGTAATATCAGTGAGGTGGAATCAGATTGTGAATCCTATTAACCTTAATCTTTCAACACATAATAAATTGTATTTACAATGTATAATGCAAATGTAATGGATCTTTAAATGATTTATGGCAAGTTAGGATCATTAACACTTACTCTTATAACCAAATGAACTAACCAAAACAATATATGAACAACCAATGAGGGACCCTGGAGGCCCAATGGAGATTTACAAGACAAAGTATTATAAAATTAACCTTAAGTCAACTCTACCCATAAAACAAAAAATATTATAAACAAAAGATAGTTTTCACCACACATTAATAAAGATCATAACAGCACTTTTCACTGCCTTTTGTTCTCTTTAAAGCAGAGGTCCTGCAATCCCTGGACCGGTACGAGACTATGGGTCATTTGTTACCGGGCTGCAGATGACAAAAAAAAGATAAATAACTTACAATATTTCATTCTATTTGTTCCCGAGTCTAAACAGTGCTTAATTTTGATTAATGACGGGATTCTCTTCATTACATTTGACTGTAACTAGGACGCATGTCAAGACACTTGTCTGAAGAAGTCTCTGACAAGTTTCTTTGCAAAAAGAAAAAGGTCTAGTGACGAGACGAAAGAAGAGCATAGCCTTCCAAGAAAAAGAAAGCTACATTTAGTAGACAATAGCAGGGGTCATACTTCAAATAAGGATTTATCTTGCAGGCGATTTCCATGCACCAAGCCACCGCTCTACTTCAGATTTGGCAATCAGCTTTATAGTGAGGCAATGAAGCTTTAAAACTTCCCCAGACAAGACAGCATTGTTACAGAGAAACAACCACTGGGCTCCCCCTGATTCAACGCTTTAGTGAGCTGTATTTTTAATGCACTTTAAATTCGTTTTTGTGGTAAATTTTATTTTAAAAGCAAGGCAGGGCAATTATATTTGTATAGAACACTTTCAACAACAGGGCAATTAATGGAGCTTAAAAGTCAAAAACAATAATAAAAGCATACAACACAAAACATATACATTACTCAAAGGCAGTTCTAAATCGATGGGATTTAGCCTTGATTTAAAATAACTGTTTCAGCAGCTTTTCAGTCATCTGGAACTTTCTAGATATGAGGAGCATAGAAACTGAAAGCTGCTTCTCCATGCCTAGTAATTAATACAACATTTTTTACCTTTATTTCTGTATTTAATAGAGGACATTTAAAGTAATTTTATTTGTCTGAAAAAGAATTACTGTTTACCTAATAGTGGCATTCTTCAGACCAGCAAATCAGTTAAACGTGAAATAAAAATAATAAAAATCTTGGTAAATTTGCTTACAATGAATCCCTATTGCAGTAAGTATTGCTTCCTAAACTCTACTACTGATAGCGGATCTTTAAATATCCTTCACAAAAAACCCTTGGATACCTTAAAAAGTACTGCGGGGAAAGGAACTCACCTTGAACTCTTGCAGTTTTGACATTACCACAGGCATCTGTCGAAGCAAGAGGGGGTGTTTCTGCTTCTTGATTTGATTACCATCGTCATCTGCAAAGAACCAACCCTGCAGGTTGTCCTCCTCTGATTTAAAACACAAATAGCACACACAGGTTATACGGAGAACAAAGGCATCTGTTTTCAGTTAGAACGCTTCAGGGATCACATTGTAAAACCTAAATTGTCATCTCAGGAATTCAAACTATTTACAGAAACTGTGATTAAACATCTAGGTTCTCATCAGATGTGAGAAATCTCAACAGGTCAAAATGTGGATGTTATATGAAATAAACATAAGCAGAAATATACAAAAGGGGGACAGAAAAGGGACTAATGTGCAACATTCACATGAAAGTACACTACAGTACCTAGAGCCAACTTTGCCATCTGCAGGTTACTGATCCATGACTGCTTGATGGCTGGGCTGAGTGTATTAAACACTGCACTGAAGTATGTGAGCTTACCCCCCCTGCCAAAGTAAAAGAGGACAAAACAAACACATGTATTCAGAAAAAACGAAGGATTTTGGCTTGAGTATAACAATGTTAAATTGTTCAGATAACATTTAAAACTGCAGTTTGTTGATTAGTATCTCAATCATTAAACACCAGGAAATTTAACGTCTATATAAAGTTCATTTAATTTTGCATCTCAAACCAGGATCAAGCATAACTTTCCTAATCATTTACAGTCTAAATGCCATCGTTTTGTCTTTTATCTCTTCGTCTTTGGTACTCTTCCCTTTTTGAGTTGCCTACAATGCCTTGTAAATGTGTTCATCTCCACTTTAGCACGTAACGTATTTTACTGAGTTTTTATTTAGACTAAAATAAGGCAGAATTGTGATAAATGTGTTCAATAAATGAATTTGATAGTGTCTCAAAAAAAAATCTAAAAAATGTGGTATTTCATTGAGTCAAAACCTTGTAGAACCACCTTTCATGGTTTTGTGTACAACTACAGTAAGAGATTTTTGCCCATTCGTCTTTGGAGGTAAACCCAAAATGAGTCAGACTAGATAATAGTGTGTGTGAACATCAATTTTAATGTCTGTAGCTCTGGTTCAATGTGATGGGTCGATGTCCTCTTGGAAGGTGGACCTCTACCCAATTCTCAAGTCGTTTGTGGGCTCTGAACATAATTTCTTCCAGGGTTTCCGTATATTCACATCCATTCATCCTCTCATTAAATCCAAACAACTTCCTTGTCCCTTATGAAGGTGATTATTCCTTTATATTGCTCCTGCCACCATGCTTCGAGATGAAGATGATGGCTAGTTTTCCACAACATTTGGAATTTTCTGCATGTAGGGCAGAAAGTTCAGTCGTCAATCAATGTATGTGACCGGTGCACCATCTTCGAAAGTTTGATGTATACTCTGTTCATCTTGCAAACTGCAATCGGGACCTCTGAAAAGTGGGTTTCTTCTTGTCCCTTTTCCATAAACACAAGATCCATACAGTGTTTGTAACCCAACAAAATGTAAAAAACGAAAGCAATGCAGCAAAAACTGATATCCAACAGTAAAAAAAAGGAGAACGTGTAACAAAAGTGAAAGGGAATTATCACTTCAATAAACAGCTTCAGTAGACTCTGTGTAGCCACGTGTGCCTGTTTGTGTGTGTGAAATGCTTCTCTGCTCAATAGCTAGAGATCTATGGGTGCAGCTGTGTTTCCAAACATATCCTTGGATAATCCCAGAAATTCAATGCAACTGTGAGGAATGACTGAATTGGTAACAGAAATAAAGAGCAGGAGACTGACGACTGTTATGGTCACAGAGAATGTTGAAGAGTCAAAACAAGTTGCACCCTTGGCGGTCCTTGTGAAGTATACAACAGTGTGGCATAATGTGTAGCATGAATATTTGTGTACAGAAGCAGCTGGGTAGATCCTGGTAGCAAACACTGATGTGCATTTCCTCCCCTGTGATTCATGCCTCAGATTAGAGCTAGTGGAGGAACTTGTTTATCCAAATGTGGTCTAATTCTCTCTCGTAAAGCCCAACTCATGCAAGGGGGGGCAATGAGGATGCAAGGATAAAAGGAGGGTAAAAGGGGATAAAGTCAACCGTAGGATAAACAAAACATTTGTGGGGGTAAAGGACAAAAGCAACTAAACGAGGAAGGCATACACATTTATTTGGGTAAAAAAACAGACTTGTCATGTTTGCCAGGCAGCTGGAGTTGAATCCTGCACCGGTCAGCTGCCCTGATCTCTTCTTCCTTCTTCAATATTAGCCTCTGGAGACCTGAAACCCAGTCCTGCGCCACAGTGGAATTTACATTCTACAAGAAATGATGGAGAAATAAAGAAAAAAAACAGTAAAATCATATGAAGGAGAGAAATAATTATATGGAAAATATGAAGGAATGAGGACAGCATGAGGGGAAGGAATGAAATAAATGTTTTCCACAGTTTTTCCATCAAATTATAAACTGGAAAAATCAAAAGAACACTGTTTGTAGGAGTTTATATTCACAAAGCAAGCACAAGTAGGAGAAAATTTAGCCTAAAAATGTCATCATCAATGACATCTCAACCTTTCAGCATGGCCCCCCAACATGAAAATCCTCTTGCTGCACATTTGCAACCAGAATACTGTCCGTATAAATTAGGATGAGTAATTGAGAGCTGAAATTCTTGGCACAGTACAAGTCTTGCTTTTTTCTTTCTTCCCTACCTTCATCTACTTGGACACATGACTTCTCTGTGAGCCTCTTTATGACTAATCTCTGAGTTTGACAGACCTACCAGCACAGCACAAACAGATTTTAGACTCATGCTGCGCTCTGCAGGCTAAAGCACCATTTCCTCACCAGACTTATGTGGACACATGATAGTCCTGGACTGTTCAAATCAGGGCCTATAGGCACATCTCCACTATTGGAACCTTCACAATATGCACATGTCTCCACTTCACCGGGCTGGGCGGACAGGGCAATTTTCAAGGCCATTTCAGGAACAAACAGAGTACCTGAATGGGGGTGTACTCGGAAATGGTCTGATCAAGTCAGATCATGCACAAACGCAGCAACAAGCCCTGCTGTATTCAGTTGTTATTTCTGCTGCTGCAGAAAAAGACCTGGTCAAATTACTCTGATGTTCCACCTATTAACACTAATTTGTATCATTATTCATGCAGCAGATATAGATGCACAGAGAAAAACAAATTTCACCTAAAACTAGTAAATTTTCAGCTTGATCAGCCCTGAAGGTGAACCAACCTGTTGGACAAAATTAAACCTCAGATGCATTTCTGATCAGTAAAAACACCTCATACCTAACTTCAACACTCTTCTTTGTGGACGCTGTAACTGAGGGAAGTATTATGAGTTATTATAAGCAGTGGGGATAAATAACCTTAACTAAGGCTCTGATTTACATCGTGGATGTTGTAATCGGACAGAATTAATCATATGAATCTTATGTTAATGCAAATGACTTTATGTTAGATTGTAGTGCAGATATATAGTACCTGGTAGTTCCCTTTGAGGCTGCCAATCATACCAGCAATCTGGTTGACCAAACTGAGATCATGGATTAAGTTTTGCAGGTCTTGGTAAAGCTGACCGGGGCCCATGTAAAGCTTATCTAGAAAAACACAAAACAAAAACATAACATTAATACCTCAAATGATTTGAACACTGACTGAAACTCTCAGGACTGTTTCAAAATATAAAAAGAAGAATCTTTTGGCATCCCTAATAAAATTAAATCAATTATTGTCTAGTAACAACACCCATGATGTCCTAATGATAAATTTCTGATCTTAGCTTTGTAGTAAATGTGCTTTATTCTTCCATTAAAATAAATCAGCTATATAATGTAATTTTATGAGTGCCATGTTTTATACCATACTATGCTATTTAGAATCTAATTCTCTATAAAAAATAGAGATGAAGGAATGAAAAGGTCCGCTATGTCACTGAAGTGACCAAAATCTGAACTTGCTTTGTGTGACCCAGTTTAACCAGGATCTAGCTTTCTAAATGGCTCTTTGTGCAACTGTCAAATGCCAAAGTCTATAAACATAACAGCTGAAGCACGTTTCTAGCAAGGACGGTCATTTATGAAGTAACAAACATTGAAAAAGCAAACTGTGTCAACAAATTAAACAATGGCTGCGAGAGCACCAGTAAATTGTGATTTTTAATGAGCAGTTTTAGATGGTGCCAACATAACGATGAACTAAGCAGAAAGTCATACAACGAGGTGACATTATATGCCAGAGAATATTTTCACTATACTAATGCCAGAGCTGCTTTTTGCTCAAAAGAGATGACTATTCATCCTACTAGTTCCCTATTCCTGTATATAAAAAAGCAAGTTTAAAGCACATACACTTAAATATGGTTTGGAAACAAACCAAATATCTGCTGTACATTGCCAAGAACGTTTCCACATTTTATCAGGACATAACCAGAAGCCTCAATGGGCTATTGGGATTTTATAGAAACATCTAACAGAAAATATTTACAAATATAGGAGCTCATCTTTGACTATACCTGCACTTTTAGGTAATCAGACACAGATGTACTTGTATGCTCTATAACACTTAAAGAGTTAAAAAGTGACATATGGTAGAAGAACCCTGAATGCTAGGTAACTGTACAAGAGAAACTCTTTAAAAGCTAGAACTGGTTGTGCTGAAAAAAGCAGTATATAATTTAAAGGTAGCAGTTGCAGCCTGGTACCACAGTAAAAGTGTGTGTCTCTGACCTCTGCTAGACCGACCATGCATAACTTTATCAAAGCATTTAACAACTAAGTAATACACCAGCCTAAAAATAAAAAGTACAGCACTAAAAACCACAAAATCATACACTCTTGTTTGCTTGATCTGGTGC
Organism: Apricaphanius iberus; assembly: GCA_028564705.1. NCBI lineage: Eukaryota > Metazoa > Chordata > Actinopteri > Cyprinodontiformes > Aphaniidae > Apricaphanius > Apricaphanius iberus. The sequence goes on along the minus strand of JAPXFQ010002501.1, from coordinate 212,581 downwards.
TTTTAAAGTGGCTGAGCTGCTGTTTGTCACAGAGGAGAACTCAGTGGAAAGACTGAAACCACTGGACTCAGTATCCAGCAGACCAAAAGACAGTAGAAGAGAAAGGAAACTAAACAAACAAAAAAAACCACTCAGCATCTGAATTTAGCAAGGATAAAAAAAATAAAAAAGAATTTATGACACTAGTGGCATTCACTCAGCCAACTGACAGGAAAAGGGCAGACAGAAAAAGGGGGTAAACGTGCAGTGGAGATCCCGAGGTTGGAACTCAAATTGCAGATGTCTGCAGTAAAACCAAAAGCCTCCACACCTGCTCTAACACAGCCCATAGAAAGGGAAATCCATCATCATGATTATTACAGTTGTAGCATTATTTAAACTATACACTATTGGTCATGAGTAACACAGAGAAAAACAATAAAGTGAAAGCACCCATCAAATTTATTTGTGCTTTTCAATATCAAACTATTTTGTTCATTTTTGAGTAGCAAGCTTAAGTTAGCGGTTTAATTCTTGTGGTTAAATTAATTCTTAATAGAAATGCTGAGTGTTGCTTGAAAACTGTATGTCTGCATTATAGTGGACCCCCGGTAATAGTAGGGATTAGGGACCACAGCAGCCTTCAGAGATAAATTTTCTTTAGCATATTTTAGAAAAAAAATCTCAAAATGAGTGAATTTTCCACAAAATATTTGGTAAACACTTAAAGCTCCATATGTAATATATTTGTTAAAATAATGCAATTTTTAAAATCTATATTAAAATTTTTCCTGTCCTGACGATACGATTGACTCTAGTACTTTTTGCGACAGATGCTTGTAGAGATTGCAATTCCATCTCTTTTGATGTGATATGGGTCTGACCAGAACAGCCAGGGAGGGCTTGTGAGAGAGCGCCTGCTGTGACACAATGACCCACGTATGTTCTACCTTAGCTTATCTAGTGGCTGGAAACATTCTTTTATTATCGACATGTTATCCATAACATTAGAAGAGAAGAGCGTAGTGAAGTGTTTTGCTTTTGCAGCTGGTTTTAAACCATTTTCTGCGACCATCAAATTCTGAGTGAGTTGTACTGCCTATTTAACTATTTCCTTTATAGGTCACCAATTTTGACAGCAGATTTTCATGAAAGAAATTTGCTAGAGAACGCATACGCGCATAAACAAGTTATACCATTTACAGCTTTTAAGTGTAAAGAAGACTAGTTCGAGAGTTCACAAAGAAACAGCTCCCCCCAGATCCACAGAATCTGATAGTTGTGGAAAAATGGTGTAATACCATCTCACGCACATATAAGCATGTGCTTCAACATCACAGGGCTGTGCATTTTGCTGTCTGCAGTTCATCTAACGATCACAAGGTGACAGCAATCTCAGCAAACTCTGCAGAGCCGCTTTAACTATGAATCCACTGTACTTTAATATACATAATTGGATGTTAAGCCGTTATTTTACTTTTTGTAACCAGAAATATTTCCAAAAAAAACACATTTCTCTGTTTTGTCGGCTAGTGAAGAGTGCAGTACCCTTTCTTTAGCAAACTGGACAGCTGTTTGCAGTAACAAATGTTGGAGAGACAGCATGGTGTTTTTTCCATGCTCTATGCAGCAAGAGCAAACTCCGGTCAGACAACTTTAAACTACAGGAGTGGTATGACATGATTTTAAACGTTTTAAAACTATAACTTAAATTTTTTTTTTGTGAATCTCATTACCTGAAATCAGCTCATGTCTATTGTTTATTATCAAACAGAAGGAACGTTATTAGAAGAAAAACAATCAAAAAACGTAGGAAAAACTGCGCTTCGTACTTGGCTTAGCGTTGATCACCACCTTCTCCCCAGAGTGAGGAGCTGGGTATCGGCTGTTATCGATAGTTTCCTCACTTGATCCAAACTCCAGCACTTCCACAAAGTTTAAAGGCACACTCCACTTTAGGAGAAACTTCTGGTCAAGTGGAGCATTTCCACTGCCACTCCCACTGCCATCCTGACATCTGTTAGGATCAAAGAGGAAAGACGAATGTCATATTCAGGAACAAAAAGAGACATATATTCCATTTGGAAGGAAGATTCTCTTCCAGTACAGTGTGAGAGTTTCATTGATATAAAAGATCTGAAGAGAAACTGAAGCTGAAAAACCCATGAATTTGCATCTTTGAAGTTAAAAAGTGTACAAGAGGGAGAACACATGGTCCAATACTCAAAAGTGGCAAACGTCATTCCCAGGACAACAGCTGCATTCAATATTTAACAGCATTTCTGTAAAAAGGGTCAATATCCCACTCACCTGATATTGGGTGTGGCACACATCAGTACATCATTTAGCAGGAAGAGCCGCCGCTCTTTTGTTTTGATGATTTCACCGCGTTCATTGTAAACGGTCTCCACCATATCGTCTGAGCGAATCAGGTAGCGGCTACCGTTACTCAGAAGCTAAACATGGAGGATAAAAATGACAGTTTCACATTCCTGAAAAATCCTTAATCTCACAGAGAATGAATATGAACCTTTAAAATAACAATCCAGATTTCACCAGGCTTTAATTACTCCCTTTTCCCCACATGTTTCCTGTGACTCTGTGAAGGCACTTTTTATGGATGACAGAATGTAAAACTACAATTCAGAGTAATTAAAGCCTGTGAGGAGTAAAATTCTTCAGGCCCACGCTGGAAGTCCTGTAAATGTGAGTTATCACAGAAGCCAGTGAAGGTGGCACAGACAGACAAATAATTATAACATGGGGATTGTTTGGATTATGTGCACATGCCAAAGACAATACACAAAAAAGCTGAAACCTAAAATATAGATAAGATCCTAAGACAAAATATTATGGAAGCAATAAGAAATCAGCAGGAATTAAATGCTACAATGCCGCAGTGCCAACACTCTTTGATGTGGATGTTGTCACCAAGCAATAAGACACAAAGTTTGGTAGGAGGAAATGGAAGTACAGAAAGATATTTTAAAGTGTATTTTCTTTGATATGAGGACACATCTCAGGCTCATTTACTATGCAAGAGAGAACAAGACTTTCTGTAGATCCCTGGAAGGCTATACAAAGTCGAACAACTTTTTATTTAGCTTTTAAACTCTGTTATGGATGATTGTGAAAGTTAAAAATGTTGGCAATGTTTTTGAGATCTCAAAATCAAAAAGGTAAAAAAAAAAAAAAATACACCCAACATTTTCTGATCCATTTGGAATTCAACATATGCACAGCCGCGCCTCCAACCCCACAAATACAGACCTTATTAAGGTAGCGTTCATTCATGGCCTTTGCAATATGACGGATCTCGCATCGCTGATCAGCTTCCCTCTTTTTCTCATTGAGCTTCTCGGCCAGAGTCTCCAGCTCGGTCAGGGCCATCTGCAGGGGGAGACGGTCTGCATGACCCACTGGTGTGTTCTTTAACATGTCCTGAGGAGGATGAAGGAAATTAAGTATTAAAACGTGAAACAATAGGCTCTGTCTAGCAAATATTAGGAGTCCAGCTCCTAATATATTAAATATTTTCAATCCCATATACTGTTATAATTTTGCTATAATTTTGCTTCAAATTGAAAGGAAAACTACGCCTTTGATTTTTTGAAAAGATACAGCTAAAAAAAAGAAGAAGAAAGAAACTGGAGCAAAGTTGAAAGAAAAAGAAAACCTTATCCCTACAGAGCAATTCCCTCAATGTTAGTGCTAAAAAAAAACAAGGGCCTTCATTAGCGGGTTTCACACTCCCTCTGCTGGTGAGAGCATGAATAACCAATTGTTCTACTTTTTACCTGGAGAAGCAAAATGAACTGTGGGAATCTCTGAATGGGTTTCATCATCAGGCCATAAAGAGTCATGCGATCACCGCTGGATTCTTGACGATGCTGTACATAAGCACAATTTTTAATACAATGAAGTTAAAAATACGACATACAGTCATTTATAAAACGACTGTAATAACTGTTTAACAATGTGAGAATAGGAGTAGACTAAAGTGAATAGCCGCAACAAGTTATGATAAACACTGAAAAAACTAATATAGAAATAAAAAATTGTAAAGGCTTTTGATAAAAAAAAAAGTTTGGTCTTTTGCAATCTGGACCTTATATTTTGCATTTATTACGTCCGGAAACTCACCCAGAGAGGTTTTGAGCCACTTGGAGTCCTTCTGAAGAAGTTATATCCAGTTGCAATCAGCGTATATCCATGTAATGGGAATCTTGGGGGCAGGCTAACACACTAACCGCTGATTTCAATGACGTCGCAGCTGCTCGCCACTGCAGCTGTAGTCTGTTTAGTTTGCGTACAGGGAGCCTGTGGAAACTTACCTTTGTAAAGTTGGTCATTCGATTAGTGCAATTTAGAAAAATACGCAAATAGGAACCATGTTGATGTTTGCAGAAGCAGTTTCTGTCTAGCCGACCACCATAGAGCACAGAGGGAAAGCCCTGCTTGGACTACAACTGGTACGGAGCACATCAGTGACATAATTAAAATTGTGTGTTTGTGTAGTTGGATTATAAGCCTCTAAAACACCCCATAAGACAACAAAGAAGAAATTCCGAGAAGATCTGAACTCACAGGGGAATATCACTAACTATTCATAAAAAAAAAACATTGGTAACTTTGCCTGCCCCCACGACTCCGATTATATGGAAATACACTGATCACAACTGGATATAAACTTCTTCCGAAGCAAATCAAGTGGTTTCAAACTTGTCAGGGTGAGTAAATGAGCATAATATTTGCTAAAAATAAGGTCCAGATTGAAAAACAAAACAAGAAAAACTTTCCCTCTATAGCAAAAAAGCACTGCAAGACTAATATGAATACCATTGTTACTCTAAAAATTGGTATTAGCCTCTCAAACCTTGAGGAACTCCAGGAAGCCCGGTTTAGAGGCACACGTCTTCCTCACAACAGCCATCGCTGTGCTGAAGTTGTTGACATACTCGCTATAGGCATCCAGCACCATGGATTTAGAAAACTATACAGAAACAAGGGTTGAATACATGCATGTACGTTAATGAACTATATAGTATTAAATTGTGGATGCATGCAGATTATGATAGTATAATCGAATAAAAAACTGAGAATTCAAATAGGTACGTAGATTAAAATTGTATATTAGTTTAAAACAAATTTCAAAATTTGCTTTCAAAAATCAATCTTCTTGTATTTATTTGACCTATTCATAAACACCATACCCTTCTACTGCTATTAATGTATATTTGTATAGTTTCCATTATTTCAAATCTACATTTAAGGACTTTTTAATAAAATGCCTGATAAACAACCCGAGTGACCAGACTTTTCAATTACATCATTTTAAAATGCTTTTACTTTTACCTGAGTAGCTAGTGATTACTTCCAGCACCATTAAAAAAAGAAGTATTTTAGGATTAAAACAGCTGAATAGCTCAACTAATGTATTAATATACAAATACATTTTTACCGATGCCACAAAAACATCCCCGATCATCTCCAGACTGTCCCACTCAGACACACGGCTTGCCAGTGCAATCTGGAACAGGAAATGACACTGCAGGATCTCCCGGACACGATAAAAGATGATCTTGAGCTTCCTGTCACTGAGCAGCCTGGGCTCGAAATGGGAAAGGGGTTTCTCGTATTGCTGACAAAAAACAAACAAAAATGAACTGTAATAATCACCATTTCTAAATGAAAGTGCCAATTAGGTTTTGCTTTATTTACACACCTCTAAAATCTTTTTGAGAGCATCAAGATAGTTTTTCTCACTTTCTAAAATAGAGCCCAATATACATCTTCGCACAAGCTGCAGATGGAAAATACTGAAGCGTTAGTATTTGATATGGTTTCATACTTTTGCAGCTTAAAAGACTCCTATGAAAAGTCCTTACCTGCTGCTGAGTGAGACCCTCTGGAGTTGGTGACAGCACAGGCTCAACGTTGAAGCAGTCCACCTCTATGAATACCTCAGATTCATCTTCAAAGCAAGCTGACTTTCTCTCTAAAACATAAAAACAAGAACTGATTTTATTAACATAGATCTTAGAGCTGTCTGGTTCTATAAGGATCAACATACCTTGACAGAAGGACTTTGTTTTCATGAACGAACGTCCCCTCTTCACCGCCGCTTTGGTTTTCTCTAGTCGGTCTTTTGTCCCTTCCTTAGCTGCTTTCACCAGCTTTTGCATCTTTGATGAGAGTGAGACACTATAATCTACATCACAACAATAACTCAAAACATGTTTTTGTTTATTTACCATCAGAGTTCTGTCTAATGTTATGTTTAGTTCACTTTGTCTAAAACTAAAGCTATTATGCAACTGAGCTACAATAGAGAAGGGTTAGAGTATATTTTAAGATATATGGGACAACAGGTCAAAGAAGGGCAGAAACTGAGACTTCAGCAAAAAATAAAATGTGTTTTTATTACACCTTAACAAATTTAGGAAGTATTCATACCTCCTATACATTTTCACATGTTGTTGCATCACAATCCCAAACTTTGCTGAATTTGGTTGGGATTTTATGTGATAAATCTAAATATATACAACATATTTATGAATTATGGAAAAAAAGTATAAAAGATTCCCCAAATGTATCTTCTTAATAATTAATAAGTGTGGTGTCCATATGTATTCAGCACTCTCGAGGCAAAACTCTCTCGTGACAAAATACCTCAAAATCACTCAGATTGGATATGGAGCAACTGTGAACATTTTACAATTTTCCAAGTCTTGCCACACTTTTTTAGAAAGGTTCAGTTAAAGTCCAGACCTAAATCCAACTAACACATAGAAATGCTTTGATCTAAATGTTTGCATTGTAGGTCAGACCTACTAGGTCAGTCTGTGTGTTTAAGGCAACCAACTAATGTTGGAGTGGTTGGCTTGCAATCGGAGGGTTGTAGGTTGCTTCCAGCTTCCTCCAGTCACATGACAATGCAAGGCACTTAACACTACAAATTCTACATCGTCCTACCGAGCCATGTTGGCTATCGGTGTATGAATGTGAGTGTGAATGGGTGAATGTGGCTTCAATGTAAAGCACTTTGAGTGGTCAGTTAGACTAGAAAAGCGCTATATAAGTTCAGTCCATTTACCATTTACCACCCCACACACACACCCAGGATTGTCCCTCAGTCTTATTTTATGATAAAAAAAATTTTAAACGTTTGCTGCATGCTTTTCAAAGCTTCTGGCAAGCAACAAATATGACTTCTTATAGTTTTCTTTTTGTAATGGTCTTCCTTTGATTCTTCCATTAAGGTCAGCTTTGTGGATTGCGAGACTAACCCCTCCTTTCCACCAGACGCATCAGCAGCATGTTACAGCAGCAGCACATCATACGCAGCTGATAGCCACCGCTCTAATCAATATAATCCTTTCCACCAGAGGCGAAAGCAGCCCGAGTTTGTCCCGTCACAGGAGCGTCATGTCGCGGCACTTTTCTAAATATACGTGGCAGTCCTTTTTTATACACGCTACGCCTGTGAAACGTGTACATTTCGACATTTTGGATAGGGGAAGACAGGAAATCAGATAGCTCGGCATCCAGAAATTTTCAAAATAAAAGAAAAGGTGCTTCTTTCCGGTAGGGTTACTTTACTACTTTACTAGTCAGTAGGTCGCCGAAGGGTCATTTACGTGACACCATGGACGACGAAAGGTTGATCATCGAAGTGGAGAAGCACTCAATCATATAAGACCCCAGTCACAGTTTTTATAAGGACAACGTCAAGAAGGATGAAGCCTGGAGTGATTTCTCTGCTGTTTTAGGGCAAGATGGTGAGTTTATGCTACTTAACCACACGTGATTTTGCTCATCTCGCATGATTTTGGGCTGTCTCGGTGACAGCTGCTTCCCTGCTGCTACGTGCTGCTGACGCCCCCCGTGGAAAGGGCCAGGCAGCAGAAAACGCAAGTAAAACATGCTGCTCCTGTAACATGCTGCTGACACATCCAGTGGGAAGCCCGGGTAACAATTGTCCTGCTAACTGATTCTGCAAGATAAGGTGCAGCTTTCCACCTCTTGGCTACTTCTAATAAATGCGCTCCATGTGCCCGCTGTCAGTTTAAGCTGATGGCCATGTCCAAGTATTTTTGCAGCTGTTCGTTTGTGGATGATTGATTTCCCAGAGTTCTGTGAAGTGTTTAAAGCTTGGACTATTATGTTATAACCTAACCTTGCTCTAAACATCTTAACAACTTTTCTCTGAGCCCTTCACAGTAAAGCTGGATTTGGGGCCAGCCCAAAGTCTTATGGGGCCTTAGGGAGATCTTGACTCAGGGGGGGGGGGTGTCTACTTTCTGTTAAGACTACTACCCATAATATCAGGGTTTCAATCGAGGTTTGGTCTAATCTGGGAGAGTTTATTTGTCTTGGCCGATCCTAAAAATAAAAAGGCTGTTGTTATCATCTGAGACAATCGGAAGCTAAAAAAATAGAAAGGTTAAACTAAACCATCAGATTGCAACAATGGTAATACAACAATTAAAAAATGATGAAAACGTCATTTTAAAATGTATTTTTAATGGAATTCTAATGTTTAAATACAATTTTAAACATTCTAAATCAAAAGTACAGTGGATAAGTTTTTATTCCTTTAAATATATTTGATTTAAATATGCTTTTGTAGATTTTTTTTAAATAAATAGAATTTTAATTTGTAAAAAGTATTGAAAACCATGTAGTTTTCCTCATATTTCACAATGACATATCACTTTGTGTTGCTCTATCTTATTTGATCATAACAAAATAAAGAGTTTGTGTTTGCAATGAGAAAAAATGTAAACACTTTCAAGATCTATTAACACCTTTTCAAGGCAATTTATGTGAAGGTCTTGGCTGAATAAAAACACTAAATAAGTGCTGGTGTCTCAGTTGTCTGTCAGCTAAACTCAGCTATGTTAGACCTGTTACAACCTCTGGTGCCAAAACCACATTGCAAGACACATCAAAGAAGCAGACGGTGAGGTAAATTAACTGGATGCCGACCCATCACCAGTACAACCACCGAAAATATTAAACACCAAACCAGGATGAAAGTACCAAGTCAGTGGGGTTAGCCAGACTGAGAGTCAAAGGGGTTGGGACTAGTTTAATTTAGCACAGACGAATGAGGTGAGCCTAATTTACCTTCTGCTCGTGTTTCTGTTTTAACTGCTGCAGCTCTACTGTTCCCACTGTACTTGCCATTAGATCTTTCATCTTTTTCTCATAGTGTTCTTTCAAGCGTGTCAGATCTTGAGACAGCTAAACAAAAGCAAAGCAAGGATTACTGGTCTTGGTATTAGAGCTGGGTTGCAACTCACGGCGTCAAAGTGTTTGATCTTAAGCTTATTTGCCGTAATGCTGAAATATGTTTTACTGTATCACTTAAACTGGACATTATTTAAAATTCTGATTGAATATGCAACCACACTTGTCCTGAGGTGGAGAAGTGTACTTCCATCAACCAAAGAAATAATAGAATTTATTCCAATTAGTAGTTTTCAGTGATTTTGTTTCATAAGGCATCATAGATTTTTCTCCTGTCCTACATGCATGGATCACAGTCAAGTTTGTTTGTTTAAAATGTTAACCTCAAGTAAAAAAAAGTGTTCTGTTCCTGAAAAAACAAAAACATAGTTAAGTATCGTTAACTCTTGGTTACAGTTAACGATACTTAAAATGTGGAAACTGCAATAAGTTCAGAAAATAATTTCCGAAAATTTTAATTTTTCACTTGACATTTTAGTTTTGTGGTAATTTCTATTAATATATATTTTTTTTAATCAAATTCACAAACATTTGTTGTAACAAGCAAAGAAAATAAAACCTGTCTTCCAACAGAGCACAACTCATCCAAGAACATAAGAAGAGCACACATTAAACATAACAGGTTCAGGTAGAATGTAGGAGATGCTAAGCCTTCTCAGCAGCACTGCTTGTGCCGGAAAGAAATGGTCACAGTTGGGAGGCAGAAAAAAAAAGTACATCTCACAAACAAGGACAAAAAAAAGATAAAACAGCAAAAAATAAAGGATTACTGAGGTACTCATGGGGGGGGGGGGGGGGACAAAGACAGGATAAAGGAACACAAGGGAGGAAGGACATAATCGGAAGGAAGGAAGCAAGGAAGGAAGGAGGGAAGGAGGGAAGGGAGGAAGTAGAACACACTTTCAGCAGAAAGGCAATTCAAGAAGCTTTGGGTAATTGGGGGTGAAAAACAATAAAAAAAAAAAAGAAAAACAACAAAGACATAAAATAACATTAAAACATACTACCGTTATTAAAACATACTCCAGTTGATATTAATCAAATAATCAACGGCCTCTTTAAACAGAGGGATTTTTAACTTTGAATTTAAAGGAACCTATGTTGCGTTCACATCCCATGCGACTAGTTTAACCCATACATTGTATATTTTTAGGCTAAAGCTTGCAAAGCATTTCTTTGACAACACTGACATTGGGCAACATTACTACAGAACAGAAGCTCCGACTGGCTGACGCGCAGCATCAAGAGTATAAAATGTTCAGCTAGCTGAACTTCTGCGTTGCTTATTTTTGCCCCTTTGACGCTTGAAACACAGGAAAAGTTGTAACAATGTATGCGGCCAACGCACATAAAGCCCCACAGAGACTCTAATGCCTCCCTAACAGTCTCAACCAAAGACTTTACATGTAATCTTGACGTCGATGTTTTGAGCCGTACAACTTGAGCAATCGTCTCTCAATCTTGTGAACAGTTGAAACTAAATACATAATTGTTAGGGAAACCCAAATAAGCATCTATTTTCTGAGGGCTGGAAAATCTATTTCATAAACACATTAATTAACCCAACTCTGCATATAAATGTAAATGTGTCCACTACACCTAATGAAAAGGAGATTTAAATATAGAAATGTAAAAATACGCAAGTACCAATTAATACATGTCTCAGTTACTGGAAGGAAACAATACTGGAAGCAAAGGGGTGCTCACATGGATTTTCCTCTGTGGTGGCTTTCCTCTCATGAATGCATTGGGAAGGCCGTTTTCAGGATGACCTTCCCCGTCACTGGCCTCGTCATAGCTTTCAAACTCGCTCGAGCTCCAGTCGTTATCGAGGGAGCTGCTGCAGCCTCCCTCCTTGCCAAGCTCCACATCATCATAGATCATCTCATCTGGATCTGCGTGGAGGACAGAAAAGAGATAAAAACGCATGAGGCAACTCTGTAACATCACTATGTCCTTCAGGAAATACTTGCATTACCACAGTTTGTTAGGTTTTTGTATCAAAAATGCAACACATTAATCAACTTTAAAATTAAACTGAAAACAGAAAAAGTGAAGATTTCTTATTTAACATACTTGTAAATAAACAAGCTTGTCAATACTTTCACATTAAACAGCAATAAGAGAAACAGCAATAAGAGAAAAACCCTTTCTAGAGAAATCTGAGCAAGTAAGGGAAACGAAAGAAACAGTTCTGCCTGCTGCCAAGTTAGAGAGGGCACTTCATAATGAACTGGAAAAAGAAAGTACAAACCTGTGTTAGAGTCTGAGTTCTCTCTTGGTACATCATCATAGATCACCTCGTCTGGGTCTGAAACACATATTAAAACATGACAAGAATAAATGGTTGGCACAAAAAGACAGCCGGACGATTCGGTTCACATTTAGAGTACATCAGGAAGATCTAAAAAGAAAAGCACACTGAAGGGGCCGCTTCCTCAAATTAAAAGGGAAGGAAATCTCAGTTGTGTCAAAAGGAAAAAGAAAGGATACTCGTAAGGCATCTTTTGTCTAAAAACACAATGAATAATTGATGTTTTCCCCCCTTCCAATCATCTTACTTACTTTCCATCCAAGCAGTGTTAGCAGGATCTGATGCCCATTTAGCCAAAGCATCTTCCTCTGCAATAGCTGGATAGTCTTCACTGAAAACACTTAATTGAAAGAGCATACACACATTTTTTCTATCAATTAAAAAATAAATGTATATTTATTGAAAAAGACAGCAGCTGTACAATGAATAACTTAAAATGATTTAAAAGATATCAATAAGCATGTGACGGTTATATGTTATGAACTCACCTGTCAGCAGAAGTGTTGCTGGTCCCTACCACCGTCACTGAAACATGAAGGAGAGAAATGTTACATAACACAACAACATAAAAAACATTTTAAAACCACTTATAAATTGTTAAACAGAAGGAAAAAAAAGAGTGTGAGTTGAAAACAACAAATAGATCACATAAAAATCAACAAAGCCTTTTTTAAATGGTTGTTCCATACAGGTTGTGGATCAGGTAACTGTAGCAGAAAATTTGCCGTGTGTGAACGAATTCAGAGGAATGGCTTTATGATGAAGTGAAAGATTATCAAAATATCATTGGAGTATTTCCAAGACTACATAGACCAAAATAGTACAACATTTATGTTTATGATCACAATGTTTAGCTGTGAACAAATGCATTGAATGTTTTACATTTTCCCACATAACAATGAGAAAACTGCATTTAATTGAGACTTTAAGTAAAAGCCCAATACACAGTATTACATATTTGTGAAGTGAAAAATGATTCACAGTTATTGCATTTCTCTTCAGCTCCCTGTAACACAAAATAGTGCAACCATTTGCCTTCCAATGCAACCTAATTAAGTAAACAGAGTCCACATGTGTTCAATTTAATCTCAGTATAAATCAGCTTTCTGTGAAGGCCACAGAGGTGAACTAGAACAGTGGGTGTTTCTCAATGCCAAGGAACCTTGCCTTGATCCCGCCCCGGTTGCCTAGGAGATACATCAACAGGGACCAAAAGACAGGGACCAAGGCGTGGTCCTATGTTCATGTGCTACCGACGAATCTGTCGTTTGTTAGCCATTTAGCTAACTGACCAATGATACGTCAAAGGTGCCTTGATACCTTCTTCTCTGTGAAATATTTCCCAGAATACAGCGCGGTAGCAGCCGGCAGCAGCTACTTCGGGGCTAAATTTCCAGTTTAAATTTAAGTCAACTAACTATAGCTATCGGGCTTATATCTAAATGTTAGTTTTATTTTTTTTATTGTTATATTTTAGATCCAAAGTATATATAAATAGTTGCTTAGTAGTTGCAGTTTCGGTGGCTACAAGGTACTAATTCCCTAACACATTTGATTGAACCAACATGTACACAGTTAAAAAAAGTAAAAAGCTCATACATTTCCAGTTCCATGGCTGAAGTAACGTTACTACAACATTATGCCACTACGACGGTCGGAACGTAAACAGAGCGTGTAAGCAGGCAGCCGCGGTCACCTGAGGCAAGTCTGTTCCATTTAACCGTTTTCTTTGACCAAGGAAGGACAAGTGTCCTTGGAAGCAAGGCATCGCCTGGGTAGGCAAGGCGCCTTGACATTGAGAAAATCCCAGTGTTTCCTTTTTCGACTTGTGTACCCCGAGAGCTATTTTTGAAAACCACAAGTACCCCCTTAGTCAAACGTGTTGATGATTCTCCAGAATTAGATTGTACAACTGATTATGAAATGAAAATCATTTTGTTAAATCTCCCTAACTTGAACATTTCTCAAGCATTTTATTATTTTCACTTCAAAATGTTCACTTCAAATTAAACATGGCAACATATATATAATATATATATATAGTGTATATGTGGCCATGAATGTGAATAAGCAATCTGAAAATAAATACTAAATACACTTTAAAAAGTAAATAAACCTTTTGTTGGAATTCTTTTGAATAAATGCCCATTAAACAGACATTTAAACAAAACACAGAAAAAATAACCATATTAGTTTTACTTTGTTTTCATCATTCAGCTTATCTTTAAACAAACACCTGAGCTTGGTTATCTTTGATGAGCTCTCATAGATCTGGGGGCAGAGAGTTCTCCAGGCTGTTCCCTACATCTATTCTCCTCCTCTGCTGGGTTCATTATTCATTTGGGAACTTATTAGGCATAACAAAACCCAGCCGGGCTTTCTTTTACCAGGGCACATCAAATGTTGTTGAATGCCTGACACCGATCATATGGGAAATGAAGTATTAAATGTTTCCAAGTACCCCCTGCAATTTGCTCAGGTACCAACCCCTGGTTGGGAATCACTGAACTTCAAAAACAGAGACCTAGGTCAGAGATAAGGAGGAAGAGAGATATAAAGCAAGGTTGATTTTAAATCAGTACTTCAAGCTCTGAATAACTTGGAGAACACTCTTCAATTCATCATATGAAAAATGGAAATGGTATTATGCAAACCTACCAACAAACTGTTTCCGTGAACCAGAGAGGAAACACAAGGAGAGATTTTTTAGGGAAACTGCTAACAGCCTCATGGCAACTCGGGAGGAACTACAAAGATCAAACCTTACTTGTGAGCATTCATATGCAGGATAATTATTTGGTGTGCACTTCACAAATTTGATTTTAAAGAAAATGTTTGTTGTTGTTTTTCAACCTGGACTTTACTTTTAGCAAATATTACGTTCATTTACTCACACAGACAAGTTTGGAGCTACTTGGAGACGTTCTGGAGGAGTTTATATGGAGTCACGATCAGCGTATATCCATATAATGGGAGTCAATGGGGGCTGGAATTTGCTGCCTGCAGTATCTACCCCAAAACTTTAATTTAACCATGTTTTGTTATTAAACATTAGCACTACTCCTCTCAGAGTTCAGAACGTCTCAGGAGTGTTTATTTGTTCGGTTCCGAGGTGATCTAGAGGAAAGTTACAAATACCCTATGGCGTGATTACAATTATGCCGCTACTGTGCTCGATCCTGGTTGTAGTCTGTGCTCTATGGTGGTTGGCTTAAAAGAACTTGCTACTGCAGACATCAACATGGATCACGTTAGCGTTTTTTCAAATTGCACTAATCGAGTGAACAGTTGGACTAAGTTCAGATTCTACAGGGTCCCCTTTCTGCAACCTACGCAGACTATAGCTATAATGGCGGTGGCTGCGACGTTGTTCAAATCCAAGGTTAGTCCCTGTAAAAACCCCAAATGCTAATACCTTAGCACATCCAAGACGTTCTGAACTGACAGGGGAATATGGCTAACTATTCATAACAAAACATTGCTAAATGAAGGAGTTTTGGGGCAGATAATGTCTTATTACAGGCGATATTACAACTCCTGTCCTGACTGACTCCCATCATATGGATATACGCTGATCAGGACATATAAACTCCTGCTGGCTGGTTTCAAGTAGCACTAATATTGTTTTTGTGAGTAAATTAACGTATTAGTTGCTAATCATAAGGTCCGGGTTGAAAAAAAAAACTTTACCTTTAATGGAAGAGTAACAATAATCATATTTGCTAGAGGCCATTCAGTAAAATCGAAATTTTTGGCCTGTACACAAAAAGCACAACCCCATGAAGAAACAGCTGCTTGGTGCAACATAGGGGTGGCAGCATCATGCTTTGGGAATGTTTTTCTTCAGAAGGATGCGAAAGCTGGTAATCTGAAAAAAACTTGTTAAATGCTGTAAAAGATTAAAAACAAGGCAGATATTTACGTTTGTGAACACAAAGATCCTAAACATATAGCCAATCAAATATGAACTAAAAACTTCACTGATTCACTCAATCTAATCTGATTGAGCAAGAGTTATTTTGCAAAGAAGCCGTGACAAAAAGTGGCAATTTGAAGCTGGTATGGACATACCGCAAAAACAAATCCACGCAACAATCTTCAGATTATATTGCTAAAGATGTTAAAATAATTGTGTACTACTTTGGATTGGTCTATCACACAGCTACAAGAATACTCCTCTGGGCCAGGGTCCTTCCAATTTTAGATGTGTGTCTGTATCAACACAACTGAATCACATAATTAATTAATCTACAGGAGTTTGAATTGAGTGCACGAGGAGCTAATTCTATTGATTGAGGTGTGTTGGATAGACACAGGATACTGGCCCTTCATGACTAAACTTTGACAACCACATCAAGTCCCAATAAAAAGGCAAATATAGTTCTACAATAAACTGTAATCAGTGAAACCCCACATTTGGTCACAAATGTGAATGCTTCTACATGAGGTAATAAAGTACTAAATGTGGTACTAAAGTGGTACAGTTTGTGTAGTTTAGTGTAATTAGTTCCACATTCTGGTACAAATGTGGTACTAAAGTACCAAATCTATAAACAAAGTCACCAGTGATATTTTTTTTATCTAATCAGAGCAGTTTTAAAAACCTCATCTGCCACCAGGTGTCACTGACTGCTCCCTACATACCATGATTCTGACAACTTTTGACACAAGCTGTCATTTTATTTCACTTGAACAAGACCTCGATTTTTTTCATTTCTTTTTGTAAAACTTCCTCACAATTTCCTAATGTTTGTTATGACCCAATCAGTTCAATGAGGAAAAACAGCATACGTGTGAAACAATTTTAAGGATAAAACACAAAGTCATTTACTATACTTTCAACACACTGTGACCTTGGAAAGATAATAATGGTGCTTTTAGGCTACTGAGCATGCTTGGATCGCAAAACTTTAGGGAAACCGGAAAATCCTCACAGCCAGCACAGATCTGTGGGGAGATCTAAATTTAGTCTCACTTCCTTGCGGCAAGGCTTTAGGAAAAACAAGAGAGAAGAAAAGTCAGGAGCTGGAAGTAACACATGGTGTTGTGTGCTGAGGCTTTTTGACATTGCAGACATATACAGTGTATGCTATAAGTATTTTGTTTATTTTTTTCAAAAACTAGAACGTTCTGCTTTTGTGGCTGTTTTTAGAATAATGTAAGATTTTCCTGTATGCAGCGAAATAAATCCAGATTATCAACTGAAGCAGTTTAAGGGGTTCCCTAGTTATAAACTCTACTTTACCATCTTCGTCCATGGAGAGATGTCGAATGAGGACAGGTGTGGTGTAGGTCGGTGTGATGAGCGGTACACCAGAGGGTGTTGCATAGCCACATGGCACAGGCACGGAATATCCTGAAGTAATGCTGGACGAGCTGGCGTGGACATCCTGACTCTCTTCCTCTCGTACTTTTGATTCTGTCGGGGAGGAAGTGGAAGAGGAAGGTCCGTGTTGCTGTTGCTGTTGAAGTTGGGGGATATCAATCACAGAGTAAGGGTTGACTTTACTCTGAGAGGAAGTCCTGGGCAAAGCCTGGGGAGTGTGGGGGTTGTTGAGCGATGCACTCACCCCTTCAGTATCTGCTGAGGGACAAAGGACACAGCTTTAATATGTAGTCAAAGTTGCTGTATGATGCCGAAACAAAATATAAGCTTACTAAGTTTCATTATACTTAAAATGATCTGTAAAAGTTTTCAAAAAGACCGACAAAAAGTTACATTTTAATGGTTTTAATTAAGAGACAATAAACTGTTGCCCACTAATATAGCGTTTTGTTCATAACTAATATTTAAGTAAGGCCTCCTTCATATGAGATCAAAACAGCCCCTCATTTATCATCCATGCTTATGCACAAATCTGTGCAGGTTTCATGTGTAGAAACTATTTTACATATTGTGTTGTATTTACCATCTTTTAGTTGTGCAGTATCAACTCACATCTATTTGGAGAACAGGACGGAATATTTATCTCATCAGTTTATCGCTGCCAAGGAGCCCATGTTGGTGTCTGTATTTTAGCAAAATAAAACTCAAAAGGTTATGGGAAAATCTGGATTTAATTTTCAGGAAACGTTAGAAATTTGTCGAGTAATAAATTATTAAATACGGGTAATTTTGCAGGGAGATCCTGTAAATCGCAGTCTGCGCTCTCTGTGCGCTGTTTTTACTTGTAACATCAGATGCTTCAGTTTAAATGGATGTTGTTACACTAAAGGTTTGTAATCTGTACTGTGGAAACTAGATGGTCCTGCTAATCGGTGAAGCAGGTTGTCGCTGTTTCCATGCGTACTGATGCCAGCCATAGCAGGGTCTCCAATAACGCTGGGCACATAAACAAATGTAGTCATCTGTGCACCCCACAGTAGAAGATCTGGCCCAGCTGTGTACTGAAGAATGTTTTTTTGTATTCAGTTTGATATCGAACAATTTTTTTGTCTTTATTTCTACCAGACACCTCTCCACTGTTGCAAGCACATTTACTGCCCATGTCACTTTTCCCAGGTAGTGCTCTTTATTTTATTGGTTACCCCAGAGCATTGTTTGCGGACAAATTTACCAATTTTATTCATTCAAAGAAGTTCAGTGTTACCAAGGAAGTAAATAACACCAAATTAAATGATTATTTGCAAAAAAAAATATGTCTGCAGCAGGAATATAACTGCTGGGTGATAGAGGGGGAGACAAGAAGCAGAGGAACCGCTGATAACAGAAGGCGAAAATTATCAGTGTTAAAAAGAATCTAATAATAATAATAATAATAATAATAAAACATGGGCTGCACGGTGGCGCAGTGGTTAGCACTGTTGCCTTGCAGCAAGAAGGTTGTGGGTTCGTATCCCAGCCCAGGGTCTTTCTGCATGGAGTTTGCATGTTCTCCCCGTGCATGCGTGGGTTCCCTCCAGGTACTCTGGCTTCCTCCCACATTCCAAAAACATGACTGTCAGGTTAATTGATCACTGTAAATTGTCCTTAGGTGTGAGTGTGTGCATGGTTGTTTGTCCTGCCCTGTGGACTGGCGACCTGTCCAGGGTGTACCCCGCCTCTCGCCCGTTGACAGCTGGAGATAGGCACCAGCACCCCCGCGACCCATAAAGGATTAAGCGGTTAAGAAAATGGATGGATGGATAATAAAACATTTTATTTAACAGCGCCTTTCTGAACACTCAAGGACACTTTACAGGCAAAGATAAAATACACAGCAATAAAAACAAAACAGTATAAAACAAATAAAGTGGAGCAAAGAGTGTTGCTATGGGAATGCTGGACAGAACAGTTGAGCTTTGAATCATGATTCAAAGAGAGGGAGGGAGTCAATGTTATGGAGGTCAGGGGGGAGTGAGTTCCAGAGATGGGGAGCAGAGCGGCTAAAGGCCCTGCTCCCCATGGTGTCAAACGGGCAGTGAGGTGCATGGAAGAGGAGGACCTGAGGGAGCGGGTGGAGGTTGAGAAATGAAGGAGATCCGAGAGGTAAGTGGGGGACTAGGATAGGCTAGGCTTTGAAGGTGTAGAGGAGAATTTTGAATTGGATTCTGAAAGTGACCGGGAGCCAGTGGAGCTACTGAAGGATGGTGATATGGTGGAAGGAGGGAGTTCTGATTAATCCAGCTTTTGACTTTTTTTACGAAAATTCTAAATATCATTCGTAAAATAGAATATAGGACAATTACTAAGAACGTTTGATAAAGGAGGACACAGGATCTTACCAAGCCTTTCACAATGATACCACCTTTGGTATCAGGCCAAAGCAATGATTTCAAAAAAGAAAAAGAAACATAGTATTTTCATGACGTTATCAGCAGTAGAGGGGGGCACATACCTGAGTGTAATGTCAAGTAATTATGCACACACATTTTTTTCTTTGACTGATAATACTGTGCCTCTAACTCTATCTCTAAGTTTTTATGAGGCCTGCTGTGACTACTGTAAGATTACATTATAAAACCTTTACACACTGCTGCTTGTTCTTTTTTCGTCTTTCCTGTTTTACCATTTTTCTTTCAGCTCCTTTCTCATCATATAATGTGAGAGATTTTCATCGAGAATGTGACAAAGACATTTTAATTTTAACTACAGCCTGAAGAACTCACAGCTTCCCTGGATCTCTAAGCAATCATCAGAATTATTTGTAGGCGTGTGTCCATCTCTAGCTCTTCAGCTGGGAGCTAGGGGAGTGGTTTGTTCAGTTAGGTGAGATCATTTGTGTCCTGACAGGGACAAGACAGTTGCTTGCAGCCCTGCCAGCCTAATGGTGGCATGATGTAGTTATAGCTTCAGCTTGAGGTCAGCATGGCCACTCCTTCAGATTCTCTGTGACATTGATGAGCCATCACCGCTGCTACTCCTCCATGCTGCACCAATGACCTATATATGCTGGCAACATGATAATGATCCATCACAATCTTACAGTAGAACTTTTGTCCATCTTGAAAACAGTCCAGGAACTTTCACACTCCATCAAGCTAAAACCCTGTGTTATTATTTTCTGTTAAAAGATCTCTGTAAGACTACAGTGACGATCAATGTGCATGATTTTTGATGCTGAAGTTCAGTCTTACGCTGGTGTGAAGGGGGCTTTAGAAATGTAATGTATTCATCATCTCTTTCAATAAATCTCCAACCATACAGTACATTAGGGCTGGGCAATATGGACTAAAACAAAAATTTCCGACTTTTTTTTTTCTTCTTTTTTTTTTTTTTTACATTTGATTAACTTTTTTTCCGACCCCCATCCCTCCTCTGATTAACCATGATAGAAACAGACAGCCTTTCTTCAAGTCCTAACTTTAGCCAGAGTTGTAAGGCTGGAGACCGTAAACAGAAAGCACCAAAAGAATGTGGGGAATTTAAGATCACTGCCAAAAAGGAGAAAAAAAGAAAAAAGGTGCTGTACTTAAGGTACCATTTATAACAAACGTTTTTTCTGAGAACAAAATTGCTAAATTGAGGGATTTATATCAGACAGAAGGTTAAAATGAGAACAGATATCCACACAATGAAAAAAGTGATATGTAAACACTTAACAAACCTGTGCTTCTCGGATCTGTCTGTATGCCATAACCAACAGGAGGGGGTGGAGACGGTGGTGGTAAATCTTCCTCCCTGTCATTAGGTCCCTCAGCAGCAGATGTCCCTTGAGCTTCTGTTCCTTGTCTTCCTGCTAAGGAGGTTTTGCTTATGGCAACTGCAGCATCTACCAATGATGGTGTCGAGTTGGAGAATGGTGCTGGAGGGTCCAATATGCTGTAGGAGTCCTCGGGATGACTAGTTAAAGAGTTCTCCTGGCTCAGATCCTCATTAGGGAGGTTTGTAGGCAATGGAGGTGCCTCAGGGATGTCATCGCCACTGTCAAAGTTGAAAGCTTCTCCTTCATCTTCATCATCAAAGAGGACATTGTCTGCCAGCACTGCATGCAGAGATTTTGGAGAGCAATAGACTTAGAAGTAGAGAAATTAAAGGAATGATCTGAACATTCGCTCAGTCATCACTTTCACAGAATTTCTGTATTTCAAAAAAAATTTCCAAATCAAAGTACTACAATGACAGCAGCATGGTAAAGAATGTATAACTATATAAACTATATATATAATTTTTTTTAAGGTATTTTTGGGCGAGAGTGGCCTTTATTGATAGAGGACAGACTTTGGAAGGGGGAGACAGGTAGGGGAAGACATGTGGCAAAGGTCACCCGGGACAGGAGTCGAACCATGGACAGCCATGGTTAGACTGAAGCCTCTGCATATGGGGGGAACCCGCTTTAACCACTTCGCCACACAACACCCCCTCATTTAGATTTTTTTGAAAAAATATCACATACCAACTGTAATGGTCTAAGCTTTCAAGACAGGACACATGCAAATTACAAACAAAAACCCTGAATGAAGTTGCCAAGAAAATTATCAACTGTATATACATATTACCAGTTAACAACTTTAAACAGAACCATATAACAAATACAGAACTAAATCAAACTTATTTATTTATTTATAAAGTGCTTTCAAACAACTACTAAATTATCCCTTTAGTAGTGCACCACTGTTATAAGTTTCTTAAAAGTTTTGCTTTAAAAATCTGTACCAAAGCAGATTACCAGCTGCTTTGCTTATTATACTTAGTGTGTGATAAAAACCGTAAGATTTTGTTACTGCAGCCCTCAAAAAAGTACTGGCTTGGCAGGACATGGGAAGAAAACATGAAATATCTTTCCAGTTTCCACTCTGCAATCAGGCCAGAAGAGAAAGAAAGCTGCTACTCCCTTTAGTGAGCAGTACAGCCTGAGTCTACACAATATTTGTTATGTGATAACGAATGTGTGGGATTGCAGTAAAAGCATTAAACAGATTGTAAAAGGATGAAAAAGACCTTGGCTTGTCTCTACAATAAAATTATCAGCTCATCTATCATAAAATAGACTTGAAATCAATGTTTTGATTAAGAAATATATCAGCGTTACTAGAACATGAATGGGGCACGTATTCCGAATTTTAGATTATCTTACAATTACCATTTTACTTAACGAAACTGCAGTTTTTGTTTCGGTCACTTACTTCCGATAATTTTGTCCTCCCCAGTATTCCTGACAAATACCTCAGATTCCTGGGAACACATTCACCAATAGAACAGCTTGACTGTATTAAGATTTAGTCTAAAGTCTTATGAAAACCCCGTAGCCAATATCCTGACAGTCCCCAAAGTAAACAGAGCATTTAGTTCATGTGCTGTTATTTTTAGAGTGATATGACATATGGCAGCTGTGCCGCAATAGCTCAGTTGGGAGAGCGTTAGACTGAAGATCTGAAGGTCCCTGGTTCGATCCCGGGTTTCGGCACTATTATAATTTTTTTTTTTTTTACCCAAGACTATACTACTTACCATGTTGATTGCCAATCTGTGGAAAGCGTAAGTGGATTTAAGTCTAACGTTGTTTCCTACCAGGGTTATAATAGTTTGAAAATAAAACAGAATTTGAAATCTCAACTCAAAACTAAATAAAAACTAAAACTAAGGAAACATTTTAGTTAGTTTTTACCATTTGTTAGGTAGTTTAGTTTTAGTTTTTCGAAAATACTTAGCTTTTATTACTTTCAGTTTTAGTATTCGTTAAACAAGTTGTGTACCGGGCAAGACGGAAAACAAAAAGAAAAAATGTTTAACAAAATTTTAGAAAGTGATTATACGTTTTAAAAACGTATTGACATGAGCCAGATTAACAACCATACAAATAAGGCAAATATAAAAGATATATAGCAGAGTAACGTTCAAAGTTCCTTAAACACAATAACAGCATCTGTAGATTAAAAAGCCCAACAATTAATGTTGGTGCTCCAGTTCTATAAAACCCTGACACTGAGTGGCAACACAACAAAACAAAAGCCCAGCCATCTTAAGTATGATGCTTTTGATCATTATGCAAATTTGCGCTTCCTCTCAACCTTTGCTGACATGACGCTAGGCGGACAACAGCAGCACAGATGACTTGACTGACATGTTGGGATAATGCAGTACAGCCTTTAAAAACCACCAACAACCACAAACTAAAGAGGGATTATTTGTCAATCAACACAGCAGATACACACACAACCTACTGCTCCGGTGTAACACCGGCTCCCATTGCTATTGTTTACAATTTGCTGTCGCAATGTTAGTTAGCAATGTTAGCTTATCTGTTAGCCATAGCTCACCTGTTTTAGCTGCAGACTGTTTTAATCATAGTTTCAATCGCTTCTTCCGATCACCTGCAATCCAAAGACATCTTTTATTTCCTTGAAAGGGGGTGAGTCGATGAGATTGTATCCAACTTTTCCATTCTCTTGTTTTTGTCAAGGCCATTTGTGCAACTAAAAAGCCACAACACAGATGATCACATCTGTTTCTGGTGACAAGGTGAGAGCGACATAGAAATAATTCTTCAAGATTTTATGAGACACGTTATGAAACGAAAACTAAGCACATTTTCTCAATACATTCATTTTGTTTCAGTTAGTATTGTGAAAACTCACAGTTTCAGTTCGTTTTCAGTTTGTTTCAAATTCTAGTTTTTATTTTTATTTCAGTTAACAAATATGTTTTTTTGGCTTCTATGTTTTGTTATTTCGTTCGTTAATGATAACCCTGCCTCCTACACAAAGTTAGCTTTCATCGATCTAACCAATGTGTCTTACATCTGTGCAGTTATCAAATAAATCTTACATTGAAAAAAAAAAAGAAAAACAATACATCAAGCGGCAAAAACCTCACAACTTTGAAGTTCCTGAAAGCAATCCACGAAGTATTAAATAACAAACTGACTCCCTCAGGCAGGTAGCAGTTTCACCTCTCCATGCATATGTGAGAAAAAACTCTGACTAATGTTTCAGGTCAGCACTGTGACCCCGTATCTATCTACACCTAGCAACTACCGTGCAAAAGAGCGGAATGGTGTAAACCTGGTAAGTAAGATGTTATCTCTCGTTTTCCAATGTGGAATAATGAAGTGTGTGGAGCACAGTGATAAGGCACGGATAACTCTCTACTACGCTGGAATGAAAGGAACAATATTGATGTGGCCTCTTCCAGCGTGTGGCCAGTTTGCTTTTAGACATTCAAAGCTCAAGAATGAATGAGAGAAAAAAAAGCATGCTAATATAAAGCACTCAAATGTTTATCTCGTATCATTTACATTTAAAAACCCTTCAGAAAAAATACACTTTGGGTCAAAACAGGCTTCTTCATTTAGCTGCCTTTGTGACAGCACAAAAAGGAACAGTATTTAAAATTAAATGACAAAATAAATAAAGACAACTAAATAATTAAATTGTTTTAAAGCGGATAAGTTATATATCAATTCTAACAATATATATATATATATATATATATATATATATATATATATATATATAAAATACTGTAAATAGCTTTGCAGCACTGGCCGAGATGTAATCCTCTTTACATCTCCAACATGTGTTTAACATACTGTAGATTTGAACAGTCAATTCTTTCTTTCGTAAAAAAAATTCCAGATCCTTTATGTTTTGCGTGGAACAGATGATTGAGGGGTGACTGTATGGACGGAAAGGCATGCAGCTTAATTACAGAGTATGCTGGATGTTGATCTTGTAGTATTATGTACATACAAGTAACAGCAAAAATATGCATCACAACTGAAGAATGTTTTGGGTATTTCTAAAACTACCTTTGCGAAGCAGAAATAACTGAATTATCCATCCAAATTCCTTGAAGAGATATCCATTGTCAATTCATACCAACAATGTGAATTCTGTACTCGGTACTTATCTCCACTGTGCTAAATAATGATCTGCTGAATGAGTCACCAGGTTACGACCCGTTCCTGCATCCCCCTGGCAACAAAGCAAGTGACTGGCCAGCCGGAGACGAAGTATTTTTCTGTCTCCATACCCAGAGAATGTGTGTGTGTGAGAGAGCTTGTGTGTTTCTGCTGTAGTATTCAGCCTTGCACTGACTGAGGCACATTGTCTGGTATTCAGCACATTTTAGCCTCCTTATTCCTTTCGTACTTCTGCCCACACACTTCATAGCGACCGAGAGGAATCTGTTGTTTGCTCATACTGTCCAGCTTCACCAACCCTCCAAGAAATAACTGACAATGCCAAGATCTACAGCTGCTACCTTACAACCATACAGGCATACAAATAATAATAATAATTTATTTTATTTAAAAGCTCCTTTTAAAAACACCCAAGGACACTGTACAGTGGACACATTAAAAACAGGTAACGCAAAAAAAAAGGAAAGAAAAAAAGTGCATGACTAGGTGGTGTAAGCCAGTCTGAACAGATGAGTCTTGAGTATTGATTTAAGGGGTGGCAGGGAATCTATGGTATGGAGATCAAGGTGGGATCCGGTGGGAGTATACATATAGAGTGATGTTTTTGATTTGAGACTGGAAAGAGAGGGTATTGTTGAGAATGACACCCATAAAGACTTGATGGGATGGAAGGACAGATGACTTATTAATGTTAATTGAAAAACAGATATGGAAAGATTAGGGGGGGGGGGGGGGGGGGGGGCCCGCTATGAGAAGGAATTCTGTTTTAAAACAGTTACATTGGTGAAATTTGGAAGATAGCTAAGAATTAATTTCTGTTAGAGGTGGGGTAATGGAGGATGGAAGGAGAAATGAAGATGGTTTGGTGGAGAGGTAGAGCTGGGTGTCATCGGCATTGCAGTGGAAATGAATGTTATGTTGGCAAAAGATGTGACCGGGTGGGAGAATGTAGATGAAGAGGAGGGGCTCCAGGACAGAACCTTGGGGCACATCTACAGAGACGGCGAAAGAGTCGGACTTCTGGATTTGAGTTGAATGAACTGAATGAATGCCAACAGGAAGGGGCACATGTCGCCATCAAGGGGCAAACTCCGCCCGCAGAATGTGAAGCCAACGCGGAAGTGACAAAAACTGCAGTTCAGCCCTCATCCGCTGGGGGCTGGCTCCAAAAGGAGCACTTTCCCATTGACTCCCATGTTAAAAAGGCCAACTTTACAGCAAAAATAAACATGTTTACAGCCTGGTTCAAAAAACCATTTTAGGTTAGATAGTTCAGGTTTACCATCATGACAACTCTGAGGGGGGTGAATTTTTTTCTAACTTCTCCGTTTATTTGTAATTTAATTCTGAAATTATGAATAATTATGGGCGTGTCTTTTTGATTGACAGGTCCGTCTAGGCTAACGCTGGTGGCTAATGGTGGCTAACTGTAGCTAATACCTTGCTCCGTAGTCTGCTGTCCCCCTCTGCTTGCAGAGCTCTTCACAGCCTGGGACTAACGTAAAGACTTCAGTCACTTGGTGTTTCTGAACTCCACTATCAGTTGCCTCTGCAGTTTTTATTCGGTTTTGGATGTTAATATGCAATTATTGGGCAAAGACGGCTTGCTGAGGTTTTGATTACAGTAACAGGCCGTCCAAGAAGTTTCTGCATCGGGGGGAGGCTTCATACCGGCTAATTTTTAACCAGCTGTGGGAGGGTTCTGTCAGGTGCACCTACTTGAAATAACTGACACCATAAGTAAAGTTTTAAAACAACAAAGGACAAAGAAGAACCGTAGTTACTCATTCTGAAGAGTAAAAGTATCTGACTCTGCCTGTCAAGATGTCGAATCAAATGGCCCGTACGGGGATCGAACCCGCGACCTTGGCGTTATTAGCACCACGCTCTAACCAACTGAGCTAACCAGCCTCCACTGCTGCCACTTTTTCACGTGACTCTTAAAACACAGACAATACTGAAAGAATATTAGCTACTGCTGGCCTATCAGCTAATGTTGGCATACTACTTAATTTTAACATAGCATAAATGGTGTACAATGAACAACAAAATGCTACTGATAAAAGGGTTATCATTTAAGATTTTTACAGTAAACTTTGAGACCTTTCACTATTGCGTCTATGGTGACAGCACATAGCACACGCAACTGTTGTTGCAAATGTAAGCTTTCTTCTTCTAATGTTTCTTCTAATTTTTACTCTTTTTGCTACTTTTAATTTCACATGCTTGGAGAACAATTCATGCAATAACCATCCATTTTCAGATAGACATTGTGGAATACGACAGATACAACATAAAAAAAGTGCAGCAAGCATATGTCATTTCCCAAAACGAAGTCTTTTTTGCGAACCAACAAAACTGCAAAACTCTTCACAGTGCTAGTCTTTTGTCTACGATTCTGCACACTTAAGCTTAAAAGAAGAAGCTAAACGGAAAATAGAAGTGAACCAAAACTAGTGTGAAGTAGCCTTTGATATATACATTACATGTTATCATTGTGTGGACTCAGCTTCCTGCCTGTCAAGATGTAAAAACAAGTAACGCATACAGGGATCAAACCCACAACCTTGGCATTGTTAGCACTACCCTCTGACAAACTGAGCTAACCAGCCTCCAGGGCAAGCAGTCCTCATGTATGGTTGACACCCCTCGCCGTGTGCATGTTGTTTGTGTATGAGCGTTTGTTGACCTTACTTTCAGGAGGTGGGGGAGGAAACTCATCCATGTCCACGGTTGATTCTCTTCTACTGGACAAGCTCCACAAAGACCAGTAAGCAGGTCGTAAATTATGCCAACAGACATTCCTAAAGGAGAATGAAAATTGTTACAGCAAGAAAAACTGCGTGGAGGAAAAATAATGTCAGTTTATCAAGCACATCATTGAATCTGTAAGCACATACATTTATTGAACTTAAGGAACAAATATGGCCCAGAAATGTTAGAATTATTTTTTGTCATCATAACCTTTTTAAGATTCTTTATAAATGAAACAGAGATACAATTAACTACACAGACCTAATAGCCTTCGCACATACGTCATTTTAACAAATAAATAATAATCTCGGGAAAGGCTTGTTAAACTGTTCAAAGAAAATATTGATTTCAAACTAACTTAATAATCTTTTATTATCTTGATAATAAGTCAGTATAACAGTTCAACCAGTTATTCACATCAGCAAATCTTTAACACATGAATACATGTTGGATGTAAAACCCCTTCATGATAACTTTGGCTGTATGTGTTGGTCTGTTGCCCCACTGGAAGGTTAACCACAGCCTCTGTTAAGTTATTTTGCAGACTTTAACAGAGTTTCTTCCACAACTTGCCCGTATTTAGCTAAATCTATCTCAAAATCAGCTCTAATGGATGTTTCTGTGCCTACTAAAGAAATCCTTCTCCACAGCATGATGCTCCCACCACCATGCTACTTTATATGACTGATATGCTGAGGTTAATGTGTATGGTTATATGTCCTCCACAGAGAGCACTTTAACAAGTAAGATCTATTTGGTTTTTGGAAAAATTGAACTTCTAACAGATTTCTTTCAACTCTGGCTTTGATCTTGCGACTCTTTTATCAGGGTCTGAAATTGTGAAGTTTAAAATTGATAATTGTCCTGGTAAAATCTGGCAGCTGAGCTGTAACTCTGCAGCTCCTCCAACATTACTATGGGCCTCTTGGCTTCTCTGATTAAAGCTCTCCATTTGATCAGTTTAGGCAATGTTGGGTCTCACAGCCATTGGGTGGCGCTAATCCACTTTCTAGCTCTACAAGAGAAGAAGAAAACCCCACTTCCACAGGGAAGGGAGGGGGAAGAGGACCAGAGCAGGTATGGGCGATATGGCAAAATTTTTATATCCCGATATAGCTCAGTTTATATCCCGATAACTATATACTTCACGATATAGCAATATTTCTGTTAATTTATTGAATGAATAGTTTATAAAAAATTACAACATGGAAATGCAGTTTTAAATGATCCATGACAATACCACCACCCAGACTCATCATGTACTGATCTCCTATCTGCAGGAGCTATGGATCTCTGTGATATTTTAGGGGAGGGGCAGAGCTCTACACTCTGCCTTTGAATTAAACATATTATTTGAAAAGCATCCACATTTTGCTGTGATACCTGCTGTCAATCATTTTCTTAACTTTACCGAACATTTTGGTCATAGTGTTTTTCTCTCTCCTCATGGACCCTCTCATTTTTATTTGTTTCACTATCTGCATGTCTCCTATGGGGAGCCTAAGTCTCCTCCCCTTCCGGTCGGCCCATGGGTCCCCAAACCGAAAAAATAATGAATGGAAGTCAATAGAGCGATAAAAGTTATTTTCTGGTCCGCTTTGTCTTACGTCCTGAATCACACATGTGTTGTACTTCGATTTAAATGATAACGATGTACGTTTCGACTGTGTTTGTCCAGTAATTTGGGATTTATTTGATTGTGAAAAATTGCATTTAAAACGCCTACAAATCAGAAGTCAGAAGTCGCATATATGACGTAATTTTGCTTACGGGAGGACTAGCTATAGCACGTAAAACACTCACCTAGAGCTTGTAGAGCTTCTCCTCCATGCTGGTTCTCACTCCACTGACTGCTTTACCCCTGACATAGCTGCTACTTTCCACATGGTCAGACGGAGGTTTTCTCCGTGTTTAATACTACTTTCTTTGTCCTGGAGGCTACGGCCATCACTCTCCATCTTCTTCTGTAGTTTTAGTCCGCCAAGCATTTTTACACAAAACCTAAAGTAACTTTTACCTCCGGTCGAAAATCAGCATTTTCTCTGCATCAAAATTTGTTTTTAAAATTCACAGACATCATATGTTCGATCCACGGCACATTTCAAACTTGATCAGAAAATAACTTAAATCGCTCCATTGACTGTCATTCATTTTTTTTGGGCATTTGGGGACCCATGGAACGGACGTAGAAGGGCGTGACTAGGCTCCCCATGTAAAAGAGGGGTGTTAAGTCAATATGTGTTCCCCCCTCAAGATGTGTTCTGACTCCACCTATACGTGAGGCGGCTGCTGCTCATAAATGTTAAACAGATTAATCACGTTAGGTTTAGGCAATGGTTCCCGAATAATAGTCAAGTTATGGTTATTGATGCCATTTTGATGTAAGAAGACCGACGCTGATCAGACAACAGTTGTTTGTAAAGTTGACCAACTCCCGGTCTGACCAACGGACGCCAAGACTACACATTTATTTTATCAGCTGCTCAAGAACCACATATACGACTACAGAGAGAGTCAACAAGCAAAAGCTGTGAAAGCAGCGTTTAGTCATGGCGTTGCTCTGATAAACTCCAGACACTGATCATGTAGGACACCACTGATGTGTTGCTAGCGAACAAAGCAGCTTTTAGAGCCAGGTGAGATGTTTTTTTTCTGTTCATGCTGCCCGTCCAGAGGGGAGGGGAGAAATCCAGGGAGACCAACTTTGGATTGTCTGATAATCTTTAGATCCCTGGTCTGAAACTTGTTGGTTGTTGTCTTCTTCCCTGTTTTTTTAATGTATAGCAGCATGCACAGGAATGCCATAAAGCGAATTGTGACGTAATATACTGCCATAAAACCCTTTCGTGGCTTAAACGATAGAGATTCATATAAAACGATAGACATTTTATATCGTCATGACAATATATTTTGTCATATTGCACAGCCCTAGACCAGACGTTATATAAGGGCGCCTCCGGCGGCAAAAAACTATCTTCCAGCTTATGCTTCGTTCAGACCGCACACTTTGTCTGCATCAGGCAACGTACCCAATGCATGTAGTTTGACGCATGTACTTTCGACTTCCAACGTTTGCTTCTGAACAAAAAGGAGTGCGTGGGTGGGTCTTCCTCTGTTGCCGGCCAGATGTTCCAAACTCTGGCGGCTCGAATTGAGAGAGTGACTTGGCTTCATTTGCTGGATAAAGCTAGACAACGTCAACATCGGGTGCATCAGCGCTGAATCTTCAGATGCGTTCTGAGTTTGGGGAGTTTAACAAATTGCTCCATGAGCTGCTTATGGATGAGGTTCGTTTTCAGGGCTTTTGAAATCTGCATTTGTCTAAAATGTTTTCACTGGACCCGCACTTCATTCAAGATGGGGGTATAGTGACATCACTACAGTGAGACGCTCTGATTGGTTGACACACTGCGCTCCATGAGCTGCTTATGGATGAGGTTCGTTTTCAGGGCTACTTCCTTCTGTCCCGTGCCCAATTTTACGACCTCCTAGGCCGCAATGGATCTGAAATATTCTACCAGGACACCAGTTCAGGTGCTCTGTTCCTCCTTAGGAGCGCCTGGCCATGTTTCTTGTGTTATGTATGATTTTTGAAACCTGCATTTGTCTAAAATGTTTTCACTGGAACCGCACTTCATTCAAGATGGGGGTATAGTGACATCATTACAGTGAGACGCTCTGATTGGTTGACACACTGCGTCAAGTCCATCAAAAGTTCAACTAGCTGAACTTCTGCGTTGCTTGCATTTGCTACGTTGCTGCTTGAAACGCAAGTAACGCTTGAAAAGTTGACAGAGCCAACGCACCGCAGAGACTCTGACGGACCTCTGACGTACTCAATGCGTAGACTTTACATGTAATCTTACCGCAACTGACGCTGCCGTTTTAGGCGCTGAGGGCTTGGACAAAGGAGATAAGCTGCCACCTAGGTTTCTAGGAGAAACTCACTCCAAGACTGACAATATCAGCTACATCGAGCTTTTTGGAGTACTCGGACTAAGGCTTTCCCTTGTAGTTCGACGCATGTAATTTTGGCTTCCAACTTTTGCTTCTGAGAAAAAAAGAAGTGCGTGGGTGGGGCTGTTTTAGTTCTAGATCTAGTTGCTACACTGGAAAGAAGGTAAAAACAGTCACCAAACATTGGACATACTTTAATTTCACTACAAAAATTATACTCATTAATGTTTCCATTCAAATTCTAAAAACTGAAATAAATAAAATTGTTTCAGAATATCGACAATAGCTTGACATAACATATTATGATGCACTGGAGTATCTTAATTTTCTTCCTGGGAATAAAAATACCTTAAACCATCTCTAGATTTTGTAGTGACAGAATAAGAGAAAGATCAAGTTATGTTTCATATCATCATGTTTGATTAGGTAATCAAATATAATACAAGAAATTATGAAAAAAATAACTTTACAATTTTGTTCTTTTCTCAGAGGACAATTAACTTATAAATTAGATGATTTATTTGCTAAAAATAGATTAATGTTCCGGTAAATCTTAACCACTAAATTTAGACTACAGTAAATACTAACAGCATGCTGAGGCAGGAGAGACCTTTGGTCCTGCATGGGATACATTGCATTCTTGTGCAAGAAAAGCTATGGCTGTTGATGTAGATCATCTTTTAACAAGGACCAAAAAAAAGGCTACATTATTCCTTGACTTGTCCACATGCCTAATATACCCACAGAGAGAAGTCAAAAGCATGACATCATGCTATAGTATAAAGCAGCAATTGTAGTCTGTAAAGCCCATATTGTACCCATACAAAATCCCTATAAAACAAGACACAACACAGGTTCACAGTCAATTTCTAAGATAAATCGACTTAAGAGAATGAGGGACAAGAATGACAGCTCATTCTTAAACTCAAAGATTGTTTTGTCTACAGATAGTGTGAAATCCTTTGCCTCTTCGTCCTCTCTCCTGCTCATGTGGCCCACTGCTGCAACAGAGGATTCAAACATACAGGGCCAGTGTCTGCTGAAAACAGTACAGTAACAGATTATGCCAGGGCTAGCAGAGATAGATCGAATGTGCATTGCCCGAGGTGATTTTGGCCTATGCAATAGTGAGAGGAGTGCACAGGGACAGACAGGAAGAGCAACAACACTCTACAACCCGAGGAGGGATTTGTCTGTTTCAGAGCACAGGATCAGAAAGGTGATATGCGAGTATGAAACAGGTACCTACATGACAGAGGTTTGGACTCAAAACTAACAGCTGGGAGCTTTAGAGAGTGAATCATCTTTCCCCTCAGATCCACTGGGATTTAGGACTGCAAGTGAAGGAAGGAAGGGAGGATAAACAAAGCAAAAGGCATACAATTTTTTTTAATGTAACTTTTTTTGGGATTTTTTTTAAACTTCCTTCCCATCTTTCTCCCGTTTTTTTTTTTATCATTTTTTATAATTACGCTGATTTTCTTATTTTCATCCAGATGGGAAGAAAACCCAAAGGCCCCATCCCTAAATTATATCTTTCAAAGTATGTGTAATGTTATGACCTGAGCACCAAACTACTACCCAACTCATCCTGCGGGAAGGACCAGCTCAAAGAGAGCATTCCTTACATCTGCAGCATGGAGGCAACAGTAAACAGTAAAACACATGTGTAACAGCTAAACAAGAACAGCTCACAAACCATGAGACCAAGAGTATCCACTGGGATTATTTCTTAATCACTCCCCTCATTTGCAGGGTGTTTCTAATAAAGGCCCTGTTGAATGTGAGAGTAAGAGCAGAAAGGTAAAGTCCTCCTTATGGTTGATGACAGCCTCAGCTGAGCATGTCATTACACGCTCTACAGACAAGCTGTATTATGCAGACAGGAAAACAGTTATCTAGCTGCTGGTGAAATGTCCTAATATCTCCTCTGTGTTAAAGAACAAACAACAGATTTACATCATATGTAAGCATAATCCCTAATGTTGAGAAAATATTGCTAAGTGTCCAAATCAAAGCTAAAAATTAACATATGCATTAGTACTTTGAGATGATTTAAAAGAAACATTTTCACAACAACGACTGCATTAATAAAATTTAAAAATCATTCATTTTGTGGTTTTGAATACTATTGTTGGTATCCAGGCTGCCTTTGGTGGTAGGGCTTGATCAGGATAATCGTGTGGTGCGTTTTAATCGTCATCCCAGCTGACTAATCAAGTCGAAGCGCCACCTTGTAGTGAAACTAACTGGCCAGTCAAGTTGCAGAAAAAACATGCAGTACTGAGAAGCAGTAGACTCCACTGATAGGTAAAAACAATTAAGATAATCAATTTGTTAGTGTGTTAGCCTTTGCACAAAGTTTTGAAGTGATGTGATGTTGTTAGCAATACAAAAGGAGCTGAACCCACAATCTGTATGCAACATCACTACTAAGGCTATATTTAATTTTTTTTTTATTATTTTTGTTATGATAAGGCGAAAAAATCTAATCAAAAATCAAGATCATTCAATATAGTAAAAATAATCATGATTATTTTATTTTTCATAATCGCCCCACCCTATTTGGCAGCATAGAAAATAAGGTTTGGTATCAATTTAGATGAAATTAAAATGTGAAGCAACTGATGATGACGCACAACCCAGCACAAACAGCCAAATAGACTGGTTGTACTAAACCCCATATCGGATCATCTCATACAAACTTCCTAAAAAAACAACAAAAACAGAGGAAAATCTGTCAAGAACTTCCAGTAGTGGACAGCAGTGAATCAGTACCAAGTTCTGGCAGATAATGATGCTGCATTCCCACTCACTTCCAAAGTTGTGATCTCAAACCTATCTTAAATGTGTTCCAGTCAAACCAGGTTGCTATACACTCACTCCATCCATCCACTTCTGCTTAATCCAGGCCAGAATTCCCTGTCTCCAAGCACTTGGGCTAAATTCTCCTGGACAATCCAAAGGCGTTCCCAGGCCAGCCAAGAAACAGTCCCTCTAACGTGTCCTGGGTTTTTCCCTGCATCTGCTCCGGGTGGGATGTGTCAGATACACCTCACCAGGAAGGGGTCCAGGAGGTATCCTAACCAAATGCCTGAGCCACCTCGACTTGCCCCTCTCACCTCGTTTGCATCACTGCAGACACTGCACTAATCTGCCTTTTGGTCTCCTGCTCCATTTTTCACCCTCATTCATCAACAACATTGTATTAAAAAAAATTTTTTGTTTATTTATACATCACCGCCTCACACCAAATTTCCTCAGGCACTTTACAAGACAAACACATCTAGTTTAGATACAGAAATATATTCTCAGCTCGATCCAGTCATGTATAAAATGACGTTTTCTAAACAGGAAAAAGTAGAGGTTTTCAGTTTTGATAATTCTATTGAAATGAGAAAAGGTCCGATTTTTAATTGCATAGAGGAAAATTGGCTCCTTCCATCGCCAGCTGAATTATAAGAGCACAAAGAGTTTATTTGGTTCTATTAAAGATTTGATAAACCACCGAGCAGACATGGTCCGGTCATGTTGGTGTGAGATGCTCTTCAAAATTAAACACTCTTGACTAGGTAAGAGTTTGGTTTCTGCTGCCGAGTTTTCAAGAGTCCACTTACAGAAAAGTGGAATTCCTCACATGAGCTAAGAGTCACTGACAAAAGCCCGGAGTAGAAGGCAGCGGCTGTCCGCTGTGTCAGTCTGCCTTTAGGTAGCCATTTTATTTGGCAGCGCACCCTCCCACTGCGATTACAATAATCGCACCATGACCAATAAAAGAAAAGTCCAGGCTAAGAAAGGTTTCAAGCGGGACATTATTGTATTTGAGAAAAAGACAGAGCAGCACTCAACAGAATACTGAATAGGAGCTTAGGTAGCTTTTTATAGGGTCTTCAGTATTAAACTTTTCTTTGGTGCTACAGACCCTTCCCTTTGTCCCCATCTACTGCTAACCTAAAACTCTGCCAGCATCTGGGTTGAGTAGCCTCCACAACGAAGCTTACTGCACCACCCTTTCTGACCTCAAATTGGGTGGGGGAAGCTTTACAAGCAGGCACAAGAGCGCTGACATTTTAAAGAATTCTGACTGTTTGGAAGCTGAAAAAAATAGATGGAAGATATATAGAAGGTAGACGTTGAAAACTAAATGATCTACTAGATGTGGTTTACGGAGACCGAGTTTAAATATTAAGGCCCAGAGGGAAGCTTATCTGGTTTGAGTTGTGAGATCGATCAAACGAACATGATAGAGTACATCTGCATTCAGCAGTTCAGCAAACACTAAAACTCTACTTCTAAACGGAATGTGCTCTGTACTAATATACCAAACAGACTCATAACTTCATAACCTTATATAATCACAGAAACAGGATGTATGAGATTTCCACATTTGCGCTACATCATTCCCATTTTAATATCACTGCAATAAATGCCACTGTTGGTTTGGCTGATGCTTGTTTTTAATAAAAGAGTCAAAAAACTGTCAGGAATAGAAGAGTGGAACTGTGTTGTAAAACCAGTGTATATTGCACAGTCTTGGCTGTCATTTCTAACTGGTCTCCACCCACCCAGCAAGCCACACTAAAGCACTCAGAGCCCAGTATGTCACCAGAAGAACACTAGTGAGTGCATGTAGAACAGCTCCAAAGAGCTTTAGTTGACTGGCTGGAGATGAACAGATTTAAACGAGAATAAAAGAACTCGACAGATTATCATATCTAAAGTCAAAAAAGTGACCCTGGAATGGTGGAGCAGCTTTGGAGGCTAAAGACTGGATGGTTTATACCTATGGTTCCCTACTTGGGGTCTGCAGAAATTTGTGCTATGGTTAGATAAATTATATATTGTAAATATATTTATAAAATACAAAAGGGAAATTGTCTACATATAGTACAGTGTAAAACAAGAAGAATAAGAACAAAAACCTCCAATTCCGGCATAGTTTTTGAAAAAGATTCATCACTTTTAATGCATGTATCTGGGTAGGAGTGGAGGTTGGTCACGGGGGGCTTCTTTTAGACACAGGCAAGTGTGTGTGTGTGTGTGGGGGGGGGGGGGGGGGGGGTGAAGGAAAGAAAAAAAAAAGTTGGGAATCGCTGATTTATACAATATAAAAGGATGTTAATAATAATATAAGGATCTATATATATATGGCATGCTGTAATTTCCAGTGCCTTCCATAGTTAATTGTCATGTTCTAGGCTTCACTCTGCTTCTAAATATAAGCATGTTCCCAGCTGTTAAACAAACATGTAGTGTTTGATTTCTCACATGCACCTGCAGAGGAGCTGAGCGTTTTCTTTCCCAGCTGTTCCCTCAATATTTTGCTAATCCCCGTTTTATCCGAGCGGATCATTGACTTGGTGATGGGTTGGACGGTTAACACGTGTTAGACTTTCTAAAAGTGAATGGCATGCTTCCCCTCCAAACTGATGAGAAATCTGGCATCCTCCAACTTCAGCAATGGCAAACAGAGTTAGTGCCAAGAAAAGTTGTTTCCTCATCACAATGAAGAATTTGACAATCTATCCAAGCTGGTATTTCTCCAAGAAACACATCTGTCTTTATGAAATATTATAATCACATCCTCCAGCTTTTAATTATGTCTAATTTGACAATTATGACTTACAGCCAATGAAAACGCAATAATCAGTTTCACAGAAAATTTTAAGTTTTACATAAGATTAATAAAATACATAAATTTTTAACTCAATCATGTTATGTTTAAGTCTGCACAATCGTGACACTCATTGACCACCCACTCCTCCTACAAGGAGGGTTAAACACAAAACGGCATTGCTTAGGAAGCTGGTCGTTCATAGTGCTGTATTCAAACATGTTAATGGAACCTTATGTGGAAGGAAAATATGCCCCACAAAAATGTGCAAAGGCAACTGAGGTGACTGCAACACTGAGAAAATTATGAAGCAAATTTCATACAGCTGTTTGGGTCCACAACATGGACTAAAACTAATTCACTCCAAACCAGAAATAACATTAGAAACATCTTATCCCGGGTTCGGAAGACAATTACTGTAGTTTTTGCTTACAGACACATTCCATAAAGTCCAGTGTGAAGTTTCCACAGCCAGTGGCAATTTGAAAAGCCGTGTCATATCCTGGTGCAGGTCTACTCTGTGTTATCAAGTCCAACGTCAGTGATGCCCTCCATCATCAAATTTTAGAGCACATCTTGCTTTCTTCTATTCACAAAGTTTATAGAGATTTTGATATTATTTTCAAACAGGACTTGGTTGAATGAAGAGCGTTTGATTCCATAATGCTAGGTGGCGACAAGCGTCCTTTCACGTTGTCATTTTTTCAGTTGGCCAACAGCATCATAAATAAATGCTGGCAGCAGTGAAGACGGTGTAGAAGCAGGATATGAACAATGAGCGTGGAAATGGACAACAACAACACTGCAGCACAGAACATGTAGTAAGTAATGTACTGTTTGATTGTGTGTACGCCTGACTCACACCAGGTGTGGTATGGATACAGTCTGTTTTCTGTAAGGCTTCTGCACGGACTGAAATTCACACCGACTGCTAGTTGTGTGTGGAACGTCATTGGAAATTTGCTCCAGTGAGAGCATCAAATCTCGGTCGTCCACGCAAGTTCACGCGATAACAAATATATAAAGTGGAACTAATAAACAAAACACACAATCGTCTTCTTTTATTTTTGTTGAATATTATTTAATTCACCTGGTTTCTTCTACAACGAGTAGTGTCCATTTTTATACACTTTGATGTCATGATGTTTAATTAAGTCTTATGTTGATTTTTTTGTTTTATAAATACCCAAATAGTATTAACTTCAGCAATGGAACCAAGTTATGTGCGTCAATCATTTTCAATTAACAATAAATGTGTTTGGAATTTCTTAATCTTACCCCCATTTTATGAAAATCTTCACAGAGTATGTGGAAAAAAAGACATGATGTGGAAAATAAAAGAGCTCCACATCTGCGTATGCTCTGATTGGACTCAGTTTTTTTCTTTTTTCATCTTTGCAGAAGATTCGCATTTGTTCCGCACAAAGTGTTAATTAGGCTTTACATTTGCTGCTTCTTCTGGTGTTGTCATCGTCACTTCCACGGTCTCGTCACTCCCGAAGGGAGTGTGGCAAGGCTACTAATAGCTCGACTAAGCTGGGATAGTATTTACATGCAGAGAAATATGGTTTTCCAACCGCTTTATCTGGGTGCATTAGACGATTAAGAGATTGGTTCGACTCTAGTTGGACTAAGAATTTCATGAACTTACATGAACTTCAAAAGTCTGAAGGCAATAATTCAGTTTTCTCTTATCGCATGTAAATCCACTGACCGTGTGTGATGAACCTGTATCATGTATCAGACTAAATTCTTGATGATATTCTAAGCTATTGCGTTGCATCTGTAAAATAATAAAAGCCTTAGTCCCGCAGACTGCACTGCCAGCACAGCCTTCCTCAGGTGTCATTAAAGAAAGGATCAGTATTTGCAGACAGGCTGCCCTGCTTATTTGTTAAACAAATCACCCACATGGACTTTTGTATACTTACATGGGAGTGTGACCCCTACCAAATGTTCCAAGTCATCATTGTCCTGGCAGAAAAAGCTTTACACGCAGGACACCAGATATTACACATTCAAACCAAAGAGCTACTTGTATTCAAGCTATCTTCTGGTGGCTTATAAAAGCTGAAAAGTTTCAACTGAGGGAAACAGATGTATTAAGGAAAGGTTTTTACGACCTGTTTAGACTAAACTTCCAGTTGACCAAATCTGTGCAGTGCTCTCTGACTGAGGAATGCTATGCATGACTACTTGAATTTGTCGCTGAGCCTCATCTCAGGAAGACGGCCTATTTTAGGTTAGTTTAAGGTCCATGGGATTCTTTTCGATATTTAATGCACAGGCTACGTTTGTATTTATTTTAGTTATAAAAATATTATTAGGAATAAAAAAATATAGGCTACTCATTATTTATTTGAAAACAGCACTGCGAAACTGTTTATAATATACAACTGAGATACTTTAAAAAGACAGTTTCTGCATAATCTAATTAGCAATGACAGGCAAGTGAAAAGTGATTTGTAACATATCAGGCAGCAGTAAACGTGCCTAATTGTCTTATGTTAAACAAGTAAAAAAAACACTTTTTTTTTGTAAAACCACATTCGTAGGGCTGGTTGTTTAGGACTAACTAATTAAAAATGTGTTCAAAAAAGAGCTTCTAAATTATGCAGCATGCTATATTGGTGGTCGACAGAATTGGCAAATTCACAATGTTAACTTAGGCGCCACGTTACATTCACCTCGCATTTATTTTAAACGACGGAAAATACGTTCGAGTTACTATTTCATGCTAAATATATTTACAAATATTTTTTTAGCATAGGCCTACTATAACTAATACTTTAACAGCAAGTAGTACGAAAGACTTCTTAAACTTCTCTGAAAGTTAGAAAAATGCCCCCCACTCACCATCTTATTGCTTTCCCATTGTCCAATGCCCCCCTGTAGCCCCACGATATTACAGAACGTTTTAAGCTGAAGAAATTCTGATCTGCAAGACAACTCGTCTCAAAACATCCACTTTTGGACTCTCTTTTCGGCTCTTCCCGATGTTAGCAGATTGTATCCATAAAAACTCTTTACCTCCAGTCAGCAGCCGATTGGCTGACGGGCGATGTAGGACGAGCCGTGATTGGCTCAGTTTTACGTCAATCAACATTCCTAGGCCCTTTCCTGAAAGACGAATCAGAAGCTTCCCACTTAACTTTTGAGTTAAGCAGAAACAGAACATGAAAAATCCTGAACAGCTTACTTAATCTTTGCATTTTATATCATATTTTTATGTGAAATTTGAATAAAGGATAAACAGATAGCTGTTGACAATTTAGGTCTCATTGGCTTAGGAGAAATAGAGGTGAGCTCTTCCTTTGATTGTCTAAAGTCATCTTTCAAATGAAAGCAAATGCTGTTTCATTTAAAGACCAATATCCCAGAGTCTCATGTAAAAGTTTAGAGCCGCAGAACAAGAGTACAAATTTCAAGTCATTGTAGGAACCTTATGATAGTGTTGGTCCTTAGTATTCTGTCAAGCCTAACGTGGATGCAGCTCTCCACCAGGAAACAGAGCACCTCAAGGTAACCCAACAGTGTCACCTAGTGTTGTAATATTTAAGGTTGATCTTAGTTCTACCATTCTGGAGCCACATTCATCCAAATGCACTCACAAATGGACACACGCCCAATACAAGGATCTGTAGATTGGTAGGTAACTTGGTGTCAAGTGCCTTTCTCAGGGGAATAACAATAACAAACACAAGAAATATGCATTGTATCAGAAATTAATTTTATTTTGTACCTCACATTGTTGTATTTTCCATAGCTCACACACACACAAAACCCCACCTCTCTGGAACAACTGAAACTAAAAGGCCTCCTTAATTTACAAGTTAATTATGCAGAAGTAAATTAAAACAAAAAAATGGAAATTAACATCAGATATTGAAAGCCTTTTGCAGTGGAACGAAGCCCCTTTATTGACCAAGATGTTAACATTTATGTTGACTTACAGGATTGGGAACGTGACAATAACAGGAAAGAATGTATAAATAATATCACAAATGGAATGTTCCTAATATTGGCCAAACATTTTCTATCCATCTATGGATGAAAAAAAGTGTAATGCATTTCTGACCAAGTGAATGTTTTGACCCAAATTAAAACTAATCCAGATTAGAATTATAACATCTGATCAAATGTCTTATTCAGGTAAATACTGACCTAATCCAGAAAGTTTAAGACAATT
Organism: Apricaphanius iberus; assembly: GCA_028564705.1. Classification (NCBI taxonomy): domain Eukaryota; kingdom Metazoa; phylum Chordata; class Actinopteri; order Cyprinodontiformes; family Aphaniidae; genus Apricaphanius; species Apricaphanius iberus. The sequence goes on along the minus strand of JAPXFQ010002501.1, from coordinate 171,236 downwards.
ACAGATAGTCCTCTGTAGTGCCAGTGATTTTAGCATTTAAAAATTTAAACACTTCATTTAACTCTTGCCTTGCCATAATGAAATTTGTACATAAAAAAAAAATTCCAGGGCAGATGTAATGTTATACATACACCCAACATAATACAATGAAGCAACTCTGAACAAAAAATAAAATAAAAATTTAAATACATTTTAATATGCCTAACTTCTGCAGTTTTAAGTACTTTAGTTTAAATGTAACATGCTTGTTCTGTTGTCAAGGCTGTCTCCGTTTTGTCACACTGCATCTCCATTTTAGACAGTAAGGCCTTTGTAAAGGCAACAATCCCTGTGCTTTCTTCCATTGATAAAGGAGAAAAGCTTTCTGTTTCCTGGTAATGACAAATCTCTGCTGCACTGGTGTGGGAAGACACTGCAAACTACATTGTCTGCTTAAGTTCAAACAGATCCAACAAAATAAGTCACATTTCTCAAATTAAACACAAAATTCTGTCAAGTATGTGACAAGTACAGAGTTAATACAGTAGTGAGAAGAGAAACAGCCATTATGTCTAAGTGCATTTGACATCTTTTGCAAAACTAAGTAGATTTCTTTCTGCTAAACTTGTTGGAATAACAGTAAATCTAGATTAATTTACACAAAACAGCCTGATGGAAGACTATGGAGTAGCACATACCATGATGCGATCATATGATCATATCTAACCAAGGTGCTTTTCATATTTCTAAAAGTCTTAATCTAAAATGTACATGATCAGAAATGCATTACAAAAGTTGTGTGAGTGCAATAGGTTGGGAAATGCTTTTCAGCTTTTATGTGGTTTCGCAGAAGCCACAGACTGCTCCCCAGCGGTGCCATTAACCGGTGCCTGCTTATTCCCAAAGTTCCAGTCCACGGGATTTAGCAGTTGCATGGTCTTCTTGTGTGTCCAGATGGGGTTGATGATGAGAGTGAGCAGTGCGAGTCCAGAGAAGAAGATGAGCCTCTGGGACAGCGCCACATGGGTATTGATTCCCTCCCAGTGGGTCAGAGTCACCCACCACATGTAATAAGTGAGCACCATGCGACAGTGGAACATGTGGATCATCACCCACTGGTTGGCTCTCCAGAAGAGAGTGCGAGCCCATCCGGCCTTTTACAGGGGGAGAGAAAGGAAATAACATCACATGTAAACATGTTATGAAGAGGAACAGAAAAGTTTAGGCAGCGCCACAAAGTGCAGAACTTCCTCTTTCTAACAACGCTGAACTTTTATCTGTTTAGATTATCACAAGTTCCTGAAGAACTAGCTGGAACTGAAACTTGTCGCAAGAGCAAGCCGTTTTAAAATAGGCGGCAACAGATTGGCAACTAGCCATGTGACATGCAAGAAGCCCATTGGACTTACATTAGGCAACAGCCAGAGAATGTATGTATATCGAGGTAAATCGTGATTTTAAAGAGTTAAAGAAACACTAAGACATTGCTTTATAACATTTCTGCATTTTAATGTCCTTTAATGAAAGGTGAGAGAATGTGCCAGGGTGACCTATCTTTTTTTTCCAGCTGTAAAAGTAAAACATCCCCCTAATGTCTCAGCACACTGCCAGGCAGCTGGCTTAAAGACGTAATGTGGTTTAAAAACTACATATGCCAAACCACTTCAGCAAAAAAAAAAAAAATAAAATAAAAAAGTAAAATGCAAGGATAATATAAATTAGGTAAATAAATGAATTCTAACAAAATAAATATTTTGCTTTTTGTTTTAAAATAAATCAAATGGCAACAATATTTGTTCACATTTTTAAGTGTAAATTGTGAGATATGTTTTTTTTTTTACTAGAGATGTTGGCATTACTGAGTCTGATGCGGACATTTGTGCTTAAAGTGGTTGATTTAGGATTATGTTTGTGTCTGCGCTTGTACCTCGAGAAAATTAAAAATAGCATTTCATCTGCTACTGGAGATTTGAGAATTTTTAATACCACAAACACCTACAACATCAGTTAATTTCTAATGTTTGACTTTTATATTCTATGACTGAAATAATATGGGCATGTGAGCTCATGGCTTTGAGAAGTCCAGATTCTGAAAAAAAAAACAAAAACGGAATAATTTAAATCTTAGTTTCAACATTCCCCTTTAATGGTTCAGTTAAAAATAATGCATCCTGCAGTGTGTTTAAGGCAACGCGTTCCGTTTTCAAATCAGAACAAAAATATTAGAGAACTTGATAAAATATGCCAAGCTTAATAAAGGAGCTTTTGCCACTCAATTAACTGATACTTATTCTTATGAAAGAAGACAATATTCAAGAAAGACAGTTTGGTGAACATTTTGGGAATATTATAATTTTTTTTATTTGCATTTTAATTTGAGTAACATTTTATGGTCTTTCAATGCGAATTCTGAATAACCCCAAAATTTCCGTTTTTAAAACACTAAAATCTCATAGTAGCCCCTGCTTAGACTGTAAGATAATACGGATTGAATGAAGAAACCTTTTGTGATGAGTACTTTAATCAAACACAGACAGAATGAAGGTCTTACCTTCAGCAACATCCAAGAGATGCAGGTAAAAGGTGTACTCATCTCCAGTAGGAGGGTAACCATTGCCAGGAAATGTCCCTGAGAATCAAACACCACTGCACCAGCAAATCCTGATAGGGCGAAGAGATGGTGTGCGGCCAAAGGCAGGTCGAATGACCGGAACGCCACATTAGATGCATGAAGAGCTACGTTCTCAAACATAAAAAAGCCCGTAGCTGTGAGTACGTGAAACCACGACCAATCCTCCTGGCCCCTCACTTTGTCTTTGCTTAAAGCAGACTCCTCTGTAAGAGTCCGAAGTCCTGCCACGGTGCTCTGTATGCCAAACGCGGCCCGAGTGGCTGCCAGGTTCCAGAAGACCTTCTCCTTTGCTGAAAGAGCTTTGTAGGTGCGGCACAAAGCTAGAGACAGGAGATGGGAGAAGAGAAATACAGCTGTGTAGAACGCAAAGCCAAGGCTGATGAGCTGGAGGCGATAGTCCCAGGAAAGGAGCTCCGGGCTGGGCTGGGGTAGAGAAGTGGTCTGCTGTTCAGTAGGCATGGTGATGGAGGGCGGAAGCTGAACATTAGCTGGACAAGATCACCTGGAGATGAGAGCTTAAGGCGCCACATGCATTCTGTGTGATACCTGCAAAACAGTTAAAAACTCATTGAGTAAGTACAGTCATGTCAATAACTGAGATGTAGTAGAGTGAAAACTTATGCAGCATCTAATTGACATGCGATTTAAAGGCTATTTCACTGCATGTTATCACTTTGAACTAGGGCAGCGAACGTAAAGCTTGGACCTGTATGACTCTTAAATTGAGAGTCTTAATCCTTTTACAAATTTTAAAACGCACTTTCGCTCACTTAAATTTGAGGAACTACGACGAATATAAGAAACAATGTCATCAAAAGATGAAAGAAAAACACCATAATATTAAAAAACTGTTGTTTATTTAGATTCTGTTTTTACAATACAAAGCTAAATACAGTACCAAGCTCTATCTTACTGAATAGATGAGTATAATAATCAAAATAATGTATGACGACTGCAAGTAATATAGATGTCTAACTAGAATGCATTAACTCAGGGAAATTTCCTTGAGATAACCATGACCTGGATGAATGAGAATATTCACAGGCTAGAATGGATTAAATGTAGGCCAGCCTAAAAAAATCCAACATAAATTATTCGCTTACAAACCAGCCAAAACCCTTATTGTTTGTCATTTAGTGACAGATTATATTCCTCCTTTGAGATTAGCACGTATAACTCTAGCAATGACACATGCTGCAAGATGTTTGCACAAAGTCTAGATTTGATAATCTGAAACACGTCTTTGTATAAAGTTGAATATTGGAATTTATCTCCGCCAAGTGACATGAGTCAGACTAAACTTTTAACCATTATGAAAGAAAACAGCAAGCAACTTCGCTTCCAGGGCAAGCTAACTGTTAGGTAATGAACGTGAATTTTACTCACCGTAAACCTTTTATCGGAACATAATTGAAAAGACAACAGATTTTTAGGAGTTTTAATAAACGTGATGTCTCTCCGTATCACCACATAGGAACAGGAAGTCTCGCATCATAAGATTCCAATTTCGTCACATGACACCCAAAAACAGGAAGTTACGCCCCCGAAACTACGTCTGTCTATTATTCACCTTAACAAACGAAAAATGAACAGAACGCCTTACGGAATTAATGTAAAAACGAGCGGATTGCTGATTTGTAACTTTTTTTTATTCCATGCATTTCTTTTACTTTACCTGCTTCCGAGTCTCTGCTGGCGGCTAGGCTACCTTTTTCCAGCAGAGGGCGGCACTTGATGTGAACATCAAATAAGTTTTTCTTTAATTCCTCTATATTTTCTGCTACAGGCCATATTTTAATAGTTCAAACTGTAATTGCTCATTAATATACAATTATAATCTATTTTTAAGACATAGACATATTTTTAAGACATAGACATATTTTTAATCAAATATATTTTATTAAATATTTTACAATTAGAAATGTATTTATTAAATTAATATATATATAAAATTTAATGTATGTATTTCAAATTATATTTGAAAATATTAATTAATTAAAAATATTACTAATATTCAATGTATATATATATATATATATATATATATATATATATATATATATATATATATATATATGTGTATATATGTACATTTCTAAGTATACACACTAATATATACACTAATATTTGATTATATAAATAATTCTGATTGGAAATTTGATCACTCATGTTCGCAGAATTGATGGTGTTTGCCTAAATTGCTTGGTTTACACTGATCTCTCCTTTTAGCATTGTCCAACAGTTTGGTCAGTGCTGGAAATCTGAGTTCAATGTTTTAAGCCATCTCAAAACCAGACTTGATGTTTTCTTGAGATATTTTTTGTGTTGGAACATCCAACTGTGTTGGAGTTTCCGTTAGGAAAGCAGTTCATTTTTCAACAGGTCTAAGCATGTAGTCATATCTACAGTGGAATGGTTTAAATCATAGATCATGCATGTGCTAGAAGAGACTAAAATTCTAGAGCTAAATCCAATTGAAAACATATGATGATGTTTAATTTATGACTTCTATCCAATTTGATTGAGCTTGATATATTTTGCAAAGCAAATTTGGATAGAAATTCAATTTCTGGACACAGAATCCCATCTAATTGATGGAGATTTGTAGATGCCTCAGGAAATGTGGAAAGGTTTGTGCATATTTATGCGTACTTTTGCAAAGCACTGTATACCTACAGTCATTGAAGCACATCTCAGATCAGTCTTTGACACAAACATCAATGTGTTTATACACACAGAAACTGAAGCAGATAGAAGGGCTACAGTCTGAAGCTGAAAATGAACAGACAAAACTCAGGAAATTGTCCAAACCTTTTCTCAAAAATTTAATTGCAGAATCATTTACAATGGATGTCCCAAGCAACGACCAAACGGGGGGAATTCTTCAAGTTGCTCAGTTTGGAAAGAAAGGAAGAAAGGAGGATACATAATGTTTAACTGGAATCTTACAAAGTAAAGAGCTAAAGGATGCAATACGTCACACATAAGTCACTCACACTGAGAAGTGCATGTGGGAAATGGACCTAAATAAATATAAAACATCAGTGGGGCAGTGTGCCAATCCTGAACAGAAAATGAATTAATAAATAAATGCATTCAAAATCAGTGTTTGTCATGCCATATAATCTTATGAAATAAGCAAATAAAGTAAAAATAAAAATAAAAAGGCAGGAAAAAGCAGAAAATAGTTATGTTCAAATGAAGCATATATTATATATTCATGTATCTATATATATCTATATATAGCTCTATATATACATATATATATATCTTTACAAATAATGAATGTTGGCATTAAATTCATTCTTACTATAGGTATATCTTATTTTCATAAGAGATGAAAATACTTTTAGCTAAACAACTACCTTTTTTATTTGATCTAGTAATCGTAGTTATCTCACATTGCGATTTAAAGGAAGTGTTTTATCAGTCTCAGTGATGCTCTTTCAGCAGCACTGTTACAAAAAAAAGTCCCATTGGAGAATTTCATATGATAGTTTCTAGAGTAGACATAGTAGACATAGACAGTCACCTTAAATGTGAGGTCAAAGAATGCTCAAATTTAGTCAGAAATGTAAAATATTAAACTTTGCTTCATTTAAAACCCATTAAAACTGATGCGTGAAATGATTTTACAGTATACCAAATAAGTCAACATGATGACACTTGCAGTTAATAGCTTATATTTTTTTTTGTCCTTGTCATTTTTGCAAAGTTTCGAGCATGTCAGAATAAGATAAATGAAAAGCAAACAAAAACTGCAGCTGCATTCATAAGTAAAGGGTCATCCAGGGCGCACATTATGACGCCCAAATCTACGTCAGCCGAGCAGATCCAGCAAAGAAGACCCTTCAAAAGGAGCTTCAGGGAATAAAGAGTGGTTGCAGGAGGTGGCCTTGTAGCTCCTCATAAAAGAGACTATTATAAATTAAAAAGGTGAAGAAAAATACTTTTTGCTGAAGGAATATTATTCACTGTTAGAGACAAAATTGACGCTGTTGCTGCAGCAATTTCTATGCATGGGTATCAATAAGAAGATTATTATTTAAAGGTCTATACAGTCTTGTGGAAAGATTAGGGCACCCTCTAAAAGCCTGCATGTTTACCAGTGCCTTTAGATATATGGATATTTGATACATATACCCACAAAAAGATATCTAAAGTCTTATAAATACACAAAATACATTTCTGTAAAATGTAAGTTATGAATTAAAATCTTCCATCAAAAAAATTGAGACCCTTATGTTTCTTCCCATTTAAAATGGCTAAACATCCACATATATCATGTCCCCATAACAAGAAAACTTCTTAAATCTGAGATTTTTAGTTTGGTGAACTCCTGGCTGTTGGAGTTGTCAAGGAACTGGAGAAAGAACCATCTTATTAGTCTGGTAGGGAAATTTCAATGGGTCTGAAAATAATTTAAAACCAGCCACTCCTATGTATGGAATATAGTCTACAAGCGGAGAAAAATAAAAAAATAAAAATCCATCATGCCCAGGTCAGCTTGTTCATCCTGACAACAGACCACAACATGCTTAAAGAAGTCTATAACCACCCCTAAGTTTTCAACAGCCGACCCACAGCAGGGTCTTAATACAGTTCATATCAAAGTGCATGTCAGCAGAATGCCTAACAGACGGTGCAACTTCAACATTCATGGGAGATGTACAAAATAAAAACCTTTGGCTTCTAAGAAAGCCAGTCTAAAGGTTGCTAAATGCTTCGTCTCGGTCTGGATCATTTCAGGTCAGCCTGTGTTTAACATGTTTCCACTACCTTTGTCCACCTACCTATTGACTGACTGGTCTGATAAAGTGTTGTCACTCTCACTCCTAACAATAAGCGTTAAGTCATGTCACAAAGAGTGGCGATGCATGGCTCAGCGAGTTTAAAACATTGCCACTAGAAACAAAAAAATGAAAGTGCAAATATCTGGCTGTGAAGGACCGCAACGTGGGGCCAGAGTGGGGCAGAGTGCAAGCACTGGAAGTGTTTTCCAGAAATGGAGGGCATTTATGGTGAAAGGGAGAGAGAGTGTGCCAGATACTGGCTACAGCATCGGCATCTGTAATGTTGGAAAATTGTGAGTGATGACTGACTTTTACTGGAACTTTTGCCCACCCATGCCCACCCACCGCCCCACTGCCGTGTTCCGGAGATGGCAAAGGAAACACAACCAGACCATTCTGGTTCAGGCTTACCTGACCCAAGTGGAAAAGGGGCAAAAGAAAACTCAGATAAAGACTAGGCCTTCTGGATTAATTGTTCTTTGTTCAAATTAGTCTAACACTGAATATTTTTATCAAAGAACAGTACACTACCTACTTAGGGCGACTGTGGCTCAGTGGTAGAGTAGTTGGCTTGCAATCGGAGGGTCGTTGGTTCAATTCCAGCTTCCTCCAGTCACATGTCGATGTGCCCCTGGGCAAGGCACTTAACCCCCAAATTCTACATTGTCCTACCGAGCCATGTTGGGTGTCGGTGTATGAATGCGAGTGTGAATGGGTGAATGTGGCTTCAATGTAAAGCGCTTTGAGTGGTCGGTAAGACTAGAAAAGCGCTATATAAGTTCAGTCCATTTACCTATGAAGCCTGAAAGTGGAAGTGTCATGGTTAGAGGATGCTTTGCAGCAGCAGGACCCGGCCAGCTCACCTCCATAGAATCCCTCATGAATTCTACAGGGTATCAGAGGATGCTTGAAGAAACTGTGAGTCTATGTTTAGAAAAGCTTAAGCAGAACTGGACTCTGCAGCAAACATGGCAGTAAATCCAACAAGGACTGGCTAAACTCTAAGAAATTTAAAGTTTTGGTCTGACCTAGTCAAACCCAGGGATTTCATTTGAGATGCTGTGGAGTAAAAAAAAACAGGCTGTTCATGCATGAAACCCCTCAAATATATCATAGATGAAAGAAAGGAAGTCTTCCTCATTTAGAATACACACAGTATTTGTGGATACCTTTTGGTGAATGAGTAGAACAACGTTCATTTCTGGGTTCTACTTGTCAATAACTTACTTTCATTTTAGGAGCTAAATTAAATCAAAATTAGACACTGATATTTAGACATTTCTTAAAAAACTTAATATTTAACAGGGTATCGTCATTTCTTTACATGATTGTAAATATTTTGTTCATCATAAGGATAATGGTGATTTCTGAAGAACTACTTCAAATCTGTTTGAACCCTTTTTACTCCCTTGTGAGTTCTGGCACTGATCTTGCTTTGCTACTTAATGCTGTTCGTTCATGGACTGACTAGATAAATGGTCTTGTTGCAATTAGTGCTACTTGGAGGAGCAGGAAGCTATACTTTAAACTGCACCCCGGTCATGGATATGCAACACTTCTTCTTAGTTCTGCTCATTTTGCATAATCAAGATAGTTCACAGCCTCTTCAGTGGCAGCCTTCAACAAAGTCAGCCTGGGAGAAACTGACAAAGGCCAATGCATGTAGTGCTGATGGTTAAAGTTTTACTGTGGGGGCTGCTATTCAGCAACACATTTATCAACACAAGCTCTGAAGGGCCTTGGAGGGTATTTGCTTGATCTCACCAAGGACCCAAAATCTTACATAAGCTGCTTTGCTTAGTCAAAGTCAGGCTGAAAATTACCCAGTGCAGCACTGTGCCATTCTCAATGAACAACCTTGCAGCTACGCAAAGCATACACCACCAGCAATTCGGGACTCAGTGCAAGACTGCTCGTCTCCTTTAAGCCAGCGTATGTCAGGCCAATGTCTCTCTACCTCTTGCTGCCTGCCACTCTGGCAATAACAGGGGATGAGTCGGCTCTGCCAACAGCCTGGTATTAAACACAGAGGCAATATTTAGAAATTTAGTTTTATACTGTTAAAGGTTCATCAAACTTTGGGATAACCAGAAGAATTAGGTATATACTCATCTGTAGATGTACTTTGTTAAAAAAATAGATTCAGCACAAAATGATATGTGTGTGTGTGTATATAGCTATTCAAACCAACCTGGCTCCATGTGAAAACGTAGCTATCCCATTTACTGGCAACAAGTGACGTTAAGAATCTGCAATAACTTCTTTTAAAAGTTTTTTTGGACCAGAGGGGCCTTTATTGACAGTGGATTGAGTTTGAAGGGGGAGAGAGGTGGGGGAAGACATGCGGCAAAGGTCGCCTGGGACAGAACTTGACCCGGGGACAGCTTTTTTTCTGTTTAAATAAGTCATATTGGTGAGTGTTTGTGGATGTTGTACCTGTTAAAGGGCCTGCCACAGCTGCACTATCAGAGATGGTGTCCTGACTTTGACAAGCCCACTCCTTTTGTTTAAAGCACAAATCATAATTCCATCAGTTATGGCAAGTCATCCAGGTTCTGAAACAGCAAAGAAACTTCAGAACCACACACTACCGATATCATGTTTTATTATCAACAGAGGATTTTGTTTTAAAGGCCGACTAACAAATAGTCAATGGCTAATAGAGTTATCAATTTTTGACTGACTTTTGTGTTATTTTTGGTCAGCATCGGGTTTCCTATTGAATATCTACCATAAATGCTATTGTTTTGCTAAGACGCTTTGTTATTGTTGAATCATGAACATTGACCTTCATTGAGGCAGGTGAGGGCTGAAGTCCTTTTCATGTTGTTTTTTACTTTTGTGACATCCGGGATGAGTCATTAATGCGCTCTTTGAGTTATGTTTTTAGGCAGGCCACTCCAGAGAAGATTCACTAATGTGATGTCTTTTCTTCAATTGTGGTTATTGTTTTTTATTGCGGTGTATGATTTGAAGTCACAAAGCATTATACGTAAATGGCCTGGTAACCATTTTTAGACTGCTGGATCTACTTGACTTTCTCTTGTATTGCATTCTGATATATTTTTGCCTACTTCATGTAATCAAATAGTTTTAATTTAAGTGATTCAACCTGTCTGGCAGTAATTAAGCCCTGGGGTAGATAAGGAAATATAGCACAGCTTCACCAAAACATGTGGATTGCAGTTAAGTCATCATTTGTGAGATGAACTTTTCACACAGGGTCAGATGGTTTTGTAAGCTTTTGTCCATTTTGTCCATCAATATTATATGTTTAATAATTTGGAGCATTTAAGTAAGGCAAATAAAGGACAAAAGAGAAAATCCTTAAGGGTGAAATGTTTTTTTGTTTTATTTTTTTCTAGCGCTGTTTGTGTGTTTCAACCCAATGGGCAGCTACTGAAAGTGCAGTCAGTAGTGCTGTTTCAAAAACTTCCTTTTGCTTCAGACTTTACCAAAAGCAAATGTCCTCTTTCTATATCTTTGCTCTAGGTGACAGGGATAGGCTGAGATTTCAGCCAGTAGACAAGATTTTGCAAATTTGTTTATATTAAATGTTATAACATTAAATGTCAAATTGATAATTATCACATCCAGTAATTATCAAATCATTCTTAAAGAACAATTAAAGAAAAGGTCTCTTAATTTGAATCTGTAATAGTGGTTTTTACATAGTAAACTTTTTTGTTTTAACCAATTTTTTCTTATTATTAAGCAGAATCAATGACATTTATATTTAGTCTTACTGTTGTTCTTCTTACTGTTTTGAACTCTTATGACAATTAATGAGAAAACATGCAGTCAGTGATCAATTCTAAATCATACTGGACTTTTAGAGATACTCCTGACATTGTCCACAAACTCTAGACACAAATGTATAAGACCAACTTTGAATATCCCAAGATACTAAAAGAGAAGATCTAAATGTATTATGATCATAATAAATCAGCAGGGACCTCTGTTGGTATAATGTCTGAGTAGCCTCAATGATTTATAAATGTTTAAATAAAGCAAAACATAAAACCATCAAATGCCATTAAAAGTTCTTTGCCCACCAAATGTATCTCAAAATGGGTTATTTATCTAGTATCATCAGTCAAATAGAAAAATAGATATTTTTCGTCACTATAATCTACTCACAAAGCAAATCTGCGCTGACACTGCTATGCTGTCATTTCCACCATAATGTTTGCCCATGTTGCCAGGGCACACCACAAATAAGCTAACAAGCAAAATGGAGAAAACCCCAATCGACTTGTAGGATAGGACAGCATACTCTCTCGGACTAGTTTTGAATTGATTTGGAGTGAACCCTGACTCAAGGAGTAATAATCTCTCATTGTGGGGAGGAGAAGGAAATCTGTGCATGTTTTTAGGATTTATATCACACATTATTATCATCAACACAGACTACTAATATTTCATTTTATGCAACTTTTTTTGCAATATACTTATAAAGTTTCAGTTATTTGAGACTTAATTTTTCATCCCCCTGGAATTCCTTTGACCCAGTTTCAATTTGTTAATTCTGATCTTTTCATCAGAAGGACTTTATTATGATAATGCTTGGGGAAGCAATTAGACAGGGAGATTTTCAGGAAATATGAAAATCAAGATGCAGTTCATAGCTTAAAGAAATATTGACATTTTGTTTATGTTTTGATGGTTACTTGTTATCATTCCTCATTAGCTGTGGGTTGAGGGCAAAACTTGAAATGGTTTAGAAATGATGAAAACCCAGCAGTGCAATTCTACGTGCATGAACATCCCGATTTTCAAAAACCAATGTTTACATGAGGAGAAAAAAAACAGCAGAGGTTTCCCACTCACAATTAAAAAATACAACAGTACTATTGTGAACTTGGGTATGTACATTTCCCTTGGAAATAGTGAGAATTATATTAAGTGCATAAGTGCATTTGTCTACACATTTTAATGTAAAGAGTTACACAAACTTTCATAGTTTTTTTTGTTTCTTATCTACTGCATTGACATGATGAACATGTTGGCACAAGACTTGCAGGTTTACAGCTTCAAGTAAATGTCAAAAACGTTATCAACATAAGTAATGGCTATTTAGAAAACTGGTGTGAAAGGTGCACATTAAAGAGTGTGATGATGATGTCACCAGTTCACTCAGTTCGGGTGCACCTAAAAAAAATTAGAATACGATCAAAGAGTAATTTTTTTTCATTTCAAGAAGGGATAGACATATGTTAAACAGATTCAATAAAACCACAGCAAGGATGGGTAAGCCACAAAAGGTCCTTGCTCAAAAAATAGTTTAGTGCTGATAGAGTATTCAAGCTTATGAATGAAAGTTGAGTGAAAGAAAATACTGTGGTAGAACAAGGTACGGGTAAATATCTCTTACATAATATTCAAAATTAGTTACAGATTGGTTTTGAGTATTCATTAACAGAAGGCATCATCATAAATTTTGTCTGAAATTACTTTGAATGTGGCTTCATTTTTTGAATTGAATTACACAAATAAAAACACTTTTCAATGATATTTTGATTTATTGAGATGCACGTCTAAATATTTTTGATCATGATTGGATATGGTAGAATGTTAAAATTTTCACATTTAACCAATCAACTACTTAGTAAGGATTGCCTGAAGCACCTTAATAGGTCACCTGTACCATGGGCACATGGTTGAGGTATTTCAAACATTGGCACTTTTTCAAACTAACAAAAATATGGGGATAGATAGCATTTGATTTAATCTTTTAAAGACTGCAGAAACAAAGGTAATTCAGGAGACAAAACAATCTGTGAAAGGTTTCAATTTCACTAAACTTAAATAAACTTTCAAATAAACACATTAATGTTTAGCTCAAAAGTGTGGTTGCTGGTAAGGTTTTTGAAGCTGCACTTTTCTTTCTCTTAAAATGGCACTTTGCAAATGTTGAAAAACTACAGATGTACCCGTCCAAGACATGAGAGAGCTTGTTGAACTTGATCAGCAACAAATCAAGAGAAAGCTCCAACAAACCCATGTTAGATGTACGCTTTTGGCAATGGAAGTAGAGGCTGGGCACATCCTACAGTCCAGTGATGTTGAGAATGAGCACTGAGGATGGCTATTGGACCAGAGATGGATAGAGGAGTGGAGAGAGAAGCAGTTTAGAAAAAAAGGCTAGTTTTAAAGTCGCTGCATCACAGGAGCAGGGAAAGATATACATCCCTGATCCAACCTTTTCTCAAAGTCTAGTCTGAGCCTCTGGAATATAGATCTCAATGCTGTCCGCTCGCTCTGAGACTGAGTTCTGCCGGAAGGAGGCTGCACGCTTGGCTGCCATGAGCCGTCGACGTGCCTCCTGCCGGTGCCTGTCAGGGAGGTCCAAGGATTTCTCCCTGGTCACTGCACTTTTCTGTCTTACTGTCTTCTTTGGTACGGGAGCTGGTGGCTGCAGGAAGAAGAGACAATGGTTTTAGGTCCCCATATATCATCTAAAACTTGGATAAATCTGTTTTCCTTTAGCTTCCACGGTTATATAAATAAAGATAACAGCTTAAAAAATGCAGTGATATGTGGACTCTTGCTTTCTTACCTTCTTTTCTGGGCTGTCAATCGGCCTCCAGTTGTTGTTCTTGATCTGCTGCAGCTGGTCAAACTTCATGCTTACGTCGTCAATGGACAGCTGCAGCAGGTCCCAGAACCCAGCCAAGTCCTGAGAGGTGGGTCGTGGCATAGCGCTAGGGTCCTAGGGAAAAATGAAAGATGCAGGAAACACTATTTACTGCATTTCAGCTTGTGTCCACTAGGTGTCCTTATCAGACTCAAGAAAACAGACGTATTTAGGAGTTAAAAGGGGACTATGCCTGCCATATTTTCATGGATAAGGTATGAAATAATAAACTGCTTTTGTCACATCGATCCTATTCATCATTTGATTTCACAGATGAAAACACCACCAGATTGAGAAATGCTCCACTGTTCCTTAAGCTGGCCCGCTTCAGGTTTTAATGAGTCATGAGTTCCAACTTAATGCATAAATGTGTTTTCTGCCTCACTTTTCTTCCCAACAAATCATCACTTTATAACATAAATGTTTGTTTTTATAATATTCTTTCCAAATCTAAATTGCTGCAAGATCATACTTAAAATGTGCCAAAAAGGAATGTTGTTTAATTGAAAAATCCAAATGAAATCAAGGTACTTTCTACTGAAACTTAATCCTTGTGTTGATAACGATCTTGATATCTACTTAGACAATTCACCCTAACAGTCTTTTTTTTTGTTGTATTTTTTTATAATAAAGAGCCTGAGAACAAGCATGTGGGGAATTATTGCAGTCATCTATGAACAGGGGCATCATGCAACAGATTGGATATACTACAGCTGAAATGAGAAAATTTAGAATTTTTTGCAAAAGTTTATTTCAATAATTCTACTTAAAAGGTAATACAAATATATGAAATAGACATAACATGCAAAGCGAGATATTTCAAACTTTTATTAGTTATAATTTGTGGTCCATAGCCTGGGATAACCACCAAATAAAAAATCTCAGAAAATCTACTTTTTAACGAATAAAAACTTAACATGTTTTCCAGTTTATTCTTCGGTAGTGGTTTGATAACATCTTTTAATAAAGTCTGGGGAAGATACCTGGGAGGAATTGAGTATTTGAATCAGATTAGACCTAATGACAGGGCTAACTTTCTCAAGAAAAACCGTGGGTAGGATATTGAGGCAGCAAGAGGATAAGCTTATTTGAGTTTTTAATTAATCACGGACTAAATTGGACCTTTTTGTTGGTCTGCTCACCGTTACATCTGTCGTAATGCTAATGAAGCACATGAGAAGAGAATCATACCTACAGTCTAACATTGTGTTGCTCTAGTTCTGCTTTGTTGCTTTAGGACAAGGACAACTTGACCTACTCAGCCATCAGTTAAGTTGAACCACACTAGGGTTATGCTGGAAGACAATGGTTTGAATCCAGTACATTTCTCAACAGCTCAGAAAAACTTCCATAAAAACTTCCTTTCTGATCCCTTTTTAAAAAATAAATTCTTCATTATTATGCTCTTTCTATAGTTCCCCGAGATTAATATTTGGACCCTAAGAGAATTTGTTTGCTTTCACTGTTTTGTCACACATACATGTTTCAGATCATCAAACTAATTTTAACATCAGACAAAGATAGACTGAGATAGACTATAAAAATGCCATCTTCAAATGATGACTTCGTACATTAAAGAAAACGGCAAACCGACTTATGTGAAAAAGTAATTGCTTGGCTTGTTGAATCACAATTAAACTGTAAATAAATGTTAAAACAAAACAAACAAACAAAAAACTAATATTAATTGTACTTATCACACTTGGGTCTGACCACTGTCAGACCTGTAAAAAGAAATTAATTAAATAGAACCTGTCTGAGAGTGTGAAATGAGCTAACACATCTAAACAGCAACAGATGCTACAATAAAATGAAATTTAAAAAGGAGAAACAAGGTCGTGGAGATCCATCAGCCTGTAAAGCTAATTTTAGGCCTTGGGGACTCCAGTGAATCAGAGTGAAAGGCAATGAGAGCTCCAAGCACTGCTGACAAGAAAAAAGAACATACAAGTCCTTTCCCACATCGGGGAAAATACATCTTAATATTCCCCAATAAATTCAATATTCTGTGGAGTGACGGGACAAAAGAAGATCCTTTTTGTGGATGTGCTCACTGTTACATCTGACCTAAAACTAACAAAGCACATCAGAAGAAGAACATCATACATACAGTCAAATATTGTGTTGATATTGTGGTGCTCTAGTTCTGTTTTGCTGCTTCAGGACGATACTGAGCCATCTGTTAAGTTCAACTGTGCTTGGGTTTAGCAGAAAGACAATTATGTCAATCAAGTACAGTTCTGAATAGCTCAGAAAACTAAATCAGGGGAACAAAATACTGTTATCTGCAAATATCAACCTAAGCCATTGCACTCCAGATGCTTGATTATGCTCATTTCATGCTAAATATAAAATGTCCTAAGGTTTCAAGAGCTGTAAGATTTAATATGAGATGGGAGTTTTAAGGTCTGGCTGCTTAAGTATTAAATCCTGCAGCTCCCCCCCAATTGTGTGCCGTCTGTCTTTGAAACATTTCAAATAAGGCTTCCTGAAGGTTAATTGAGGAGTTAGAGAAAAACAGAATTCAATTCCTTCTTAAGCTTCTAATTTGTGGGGATTTCTCAAACGAAGCCAAAAATGTAAAGTAATCATTTTTTCTTTTTACATTAAGGCCCTGTCTACACAGAGAAATCAGGGGTAGCAACAAAGAAATTTAATGGAATAGGTGTCTCATCCACAAGGATGCAGCGTTTCAGGACACAATAAACGATCATGTTTGAATCGGGTCCCAAATTGGAGAAATATTACAACGCTGTCTCAGTTGTCTCTGTGATTACGAGCTCTCCAGCATTTCTTTCTAAGTGGACGACGTTGCTGCCTTATTCTTATATTTAACACACATGCACAGCTCTGTGATAAAGTGAACAAACATGGTACCGTGCAGTGTTATGATCCGTAATAAGGAAAAACTGACCTTATTATGTTTTCTAGAATATGATTTACTCTCCCTCCTCTTATCACCACCAAAACAATGTGTTTCTCTGGCACACATATGTACTTCGCAGTTCCCGACAGTTTGGGTGGAAATCATGATAACAAAATATTTTATTTTTGTGGTGCCGTTTTTACAGACTTTTTGAAACTATACCAGATTTGTCTCAGTGCAAACAGGGCCTTAGATTTATGCAGTCAGGCCTTCTGAACTAAAGTAAGTTAGTTCATAAACTTGCGTAACACTGACTCCTTTAGTAGGAAAATGACTCGGCTATTCCTTTAAGGATGGTTCAGACAAGAATAGTTCTAGATCCCCAGTCTAAATCCCCAGTTGCCATTCCTTCTGAATGAGCATTTTCTGCTGCATGTAGCAAAAGCAGCACCTCTACCTCTCGCAGCCCCAAACCAAGTAACACGGAACACACATATAATGCAAAAGTCTTAAATTTTGTGCACAGTACAGGCCATTAACCACATGTACGTTTCAAAAATACATTACAAAACACACAGATCTACAGTGTCATTTGTGACCCATTTAAAGCTTGAACGCCAATATGTTGCCGCTATAGAAAAATAAAAGATTTTCCACTGAGAACTAAAGAGCTTATGTCTTACAACTACAACTTTTTTCTTTTGGTTGTGCTCAGGCTTATATACTGCTTTTGTATATTGCAGCTATATTTGGTGGCCCAGTGGTTGGCAGTGTTGCTTTGCAGGAAGAAGGGTTCCAAGTCACAGGTTCAAATTCCTGCCTGACGTTTTTTTTCTGCATGAAGTGGGCATGTTCTCCACATGCATGTAGAGGTTTCTCAATGGGTGCTCTGGCTTCCTCCCAAAGTCTCCAAAACATGCTTAATTGGTCTCTCTAAATTGTCCTGAGATGTGAGTGTGTGTGCACTTGTGCATCGTTTTTTGTCCTGCGTGTCTCTGTTTTACACTGCAATGGACTGGTGACTGATCAAGGTTGCACCCCACCTCTGGCCCACCTTTGATCCTTGGCTATGATTGTGAATAAACATTGCTGTTTATCTTGTGTTTCTATGTGAAATTAGTCTAAAATAGTTGATCTCCCTAATTAATTAAACATGTCTTACCAGATTTTGCTGACACAACCAGTAAAATTGTTGGAATTTCTGAGACATGAGCAGCTGAGCACTTCCAACTGCACTTCGGATTTTACCTAAAACTGAAAAAGAGAACCAATGTGATATGTCGTCATTTTAATACACCAAGCACCCTTGGTTCATGCTTGAATCTAAAGCAGAACACTCACTTTCCTCTGAGAGGTCATTCTCCTCAGCTTCTGTCTCCATTTCTTTACACCAGGCCTCCATCCTCTTGGTCTCTGTATGGAGCAACTGCATGAACCAGCTTCCATCTCTTCGCAAGGATGGAGACACCCTTCCAGAATCACCCACCGAGGCTGCACTGTCTCGTGGAGAGCGAGGTTCTAGCTGCCAGCTTGTCTCACTGGTGGTCTCTCGAGGACTGGATGGTTCGGTGGGCGTGCGGTAATCATCACGGTAGCTAAAGAGGCCCTGCGTGCGGACAGTGCGCACCGCTCCATATTGGGTAGGCGTACTGGGCTCAGAGTGCCGCTGAAAGCCCCCGCCAAACTGCAGACCTTTGTCCTCCATGGTGGGAAAACCCTCCAACTCCAAGTCAGCCTGAACAGCTGCTGTCACACTGTTGGAGCGTTTGAACCTTCCTTGTCTGAGGAACAAAGCAGAAGATGAATCAAATTCAATAAAATTACATGTAATTGCACTGAAAACAAGGCTGGCATTTATTATAGAGAAATCAAACATCAAAGGCACAATATTTATAATAATGGTAAAGCCGAGGGACCATTAGCTAACCCTTTTTTGTCATCCTCCACCTGGATCCCGACAGAGTGGTACTCCCGTGAGCCTTTGCTTTCAGACTCCGAGTCCGTGGCTGCTTCCACCTTGGTTGAAGAAACGATAAAAACCAACAGTGGTTCTCATTATGTGAGCTGCCATTCCCCTGTGCCTCTGGGTTTATTGGGCTGGGACTGGACCAAGCAATTTAACTGTACATGGCACGTCAGAGAGTAAACATTGTATGATTTATGGGAGGCTGCAACGGCTAAAGGACTACAGAGGCTTGCTAATATGGACTGTGGGTTTGTATAGCTGTTAATCCAAACAGGAAGTATTATATCCGACACCAAAAGGTAAATTGTCGCAGTGAGTTTATGGCCTGAAATGCTGAAAACATTTCCAGATTTTCTGAAAATGTCTCTGTAATCTCTGAGATTCATTTTTATTTTTCAGAGTTTAAGTGTCTTTTATGAAGTCATTACCCAAACCTTTTCTCTTCTGTCTCACAACTTTGCGGAATAAATGCTGGTGTCTGTTACTTTGCTGAAAGATTAAGTCCTACTTATTTTTTCACCAGGTAATACGCACTTTATCCTGCAGTGTGTGTCGGAAGGCAGGAAGCCTTTCCAGCTGACATTACCAAAGTAGCAGGGTCAATTGAAGGGTTCATGGAGAATAACAGTGGATCATGCATTCTCACAATAACAAAATCAATCAGCAAATTCTTCCACATTTTGTGTTGTTACAACCACAAACTCCTGTGTATTTTCACTAGATTGCAGGTGAGCAGCAAAGAGTAATACGACGTGGAACACAGAAGATACTTGTGGTGTGTATTTGTATCCAGCATCCCTAAGTTGATACATAGTGAAACCACTTTTTGCTGCGATTATAGCTGCAGACCTCTTACGCTGTGTCCACACCAAAAGCGTCAAAACGCGCCACATGCCCCCAGCTGGATGCTAGAACATTCGCACCTTAAAGCGTGTACAACGCGAACTTGACGCGCTTCAAATATTGTATTTTCATGCGCGAACTGGCCTTCAGCAGAGCTGGGGCTACAGAGCAGCTGTATGCACTAACCAGTGTTGCTCATGTAGATACTGAAATCTGTGTCATGTTTTTCTGGAAATAGCTCCAGCTCGCTAAACTAAATAGATGGGGTCTGTGAACGGAAATGCTTAAGTCTTTTCTCAGATTCCTGATTGTACTTAGTTGTGGACTTTGACTAGGCTATTGTGAAACAAACTCTCATTGTAGTTCTAGATGTATGTTTAATGTCATTTTTCTGCAGAGTTACCATGGGCTGCTTTTTTGATTAATGCTCTCCACACCCAAACTGTCAATTTCACTGCGTGTCTATTCCTTTAGAAGCTTGTTGTTTTAAAACATTGCATCAAACACTGCTCTGTGCGATGTTCAAAGCTTAGACTATTATTTTATAACCTAACTCAACTTTAAACTTTTCCACAAATGTATTCCTTGACCTATCTGCTTATTTCTTTGACCTTTCTCATTATATTTCTGTGATTCGGCGAAAATAAAATGGGAACAAGCTTTAAGTTAAAAAAATTTTAGTGGAATATATCTGAAAAATAGATATGAACTGTTCTTGCAAATGCCAAAAATATTAATATAAGCAGGACTGAGCAGGTCGCAGAAAAGGAGCATGTGGAAGATGAACTTAGTCCACGTGATCATTCTGTTTTTGCAATTTGGAGGCATGCAAACATGAACCATTTTGATGTTTGTAGTAGCAAGTTTTGTCTAAACAACTGTCATCGTAGAGTATGTTTTATTTTCCAACCAGGCATGTTACTGTCGTATTGTGTTGATGACATACTATTGATTTTCAGGGAGTTAAAATAAAAACAAAAATAAACAAAGCAGGTCTTATATATATATATATATATATATATATATATATATATATATAAAAAATCTACGGATTATATTCAGGTGCAGTCTATATATGTATATATATTTAACTGGTGCGTCATACATTTAGCTGCGCATAATAGTCCAAAAATTAAGGTAATCATTTTCTGCCGATAATCCCAAATGGGGATGCTCATAAATATGGATTTTTTTTTTAAACAAAGACAATCTTGTGGTTATTAAATTGCATGTACAGATATAGCTGTTTATATTATTATTTTATACCATGTTAGTCTCTGTTACTGTAATTTCCTTCAGGAGCTGTAGGTTACAGCTGAGGTTTTCAAAAGCTTGTGGGTGCTTGCACCACAAAACGTTCAGTACAAATATGAAAATACAAACAGTACCTTTTCAATAAAAATTATTTGATACTCTTTTGTATAGGACACAAAAGCATTTCGTTAGACGTAGACTGTTGGTACTTCCCTGATAACAAGTAGATGTTTCTACCAGTGTGTAAAACGTTAGTTTAAACCAGTGGTGTCGAAAAAAATCAGGCCTCAAGGGTCAGTGTCCTACATGTTTCACATGTCACCCTGGGTTAACATTCCAGAATGAAATGATTGGTTCATTACCAGGCTTCTGGATATGTTTCAAGACATGTTGAGATGGTTTTAGCCATTTAAACCAGGTGTGTTGAGGCAAGGACACATCTAAAACCTGCAGGACAGAAGCCTTTAAGGGCTGGAGTTGGACACCCCTGTCCTAAGCACACATAGATCTAACTAAACTTTTTCTTGGGCACATAATATGGGTCCAGAACATTCATTAGATCTAAGTTTTTGATGACCTAATACGTGTTTTCGATATTTGCTTTTCCTGCATGTGTTGCCATGGTAATATTATTTTTTGTCTTTAAAGATGGCCCAGAGGATCTTCATTGTAAACACATAAACTGCTAAACAAATTAAAATATGACCTCCATAATTACATTGTCTCTGTTTTAACATGACATGAAAACCTTATTTAACTGTCACCTGCAGTCACCTCTGCTCTTATTATAATAAAATTAATGAATGCACATGGCAGGGTGGCTAGAAAAAAATATTTAGCAATGCTTCATATGCAGCATAGTTCAAAACATAATAAGAGTCGCCCAGACCGGCAGGTGTCAGCATGTTGCAGCTTTACAAAACACAGACATGGGAAACCAACCTCAAAATTTTGATTGGTGCATTTGTGATTCACAATTGTTGTGCACAGCTAGAGATCCAGCAGTGTTTGTAGGTTACAACACTCTTTATCACACCATGCAGCATTCCCTGCAGTCTAAAGCCAAAACTATCTTTTTTTTTCTCACTTTGAATATGACTTTTCACAATTTCTCACTGTAGTTCTCTGTTGCTCATCACCTCCTAATTTATGTCTTTCACCCCTCTTTGTGAAGCATTCACGTTAATTTTATGCTACTGCATTGTCAGTCGTTTTTCTTTCTTCGAGACTGACAGAAGGTTTTTTTTATTTTATTTTTTTTTCTTCTGTTCAGCCAAAGCAGTCTTTTCTTTCACTGTGACAGTGCCAGCTACACTTTAAAAGGCAGATATTGAGAGAAAAGTGTAGTTTTGTATGTTTTTATTGAGCCTTTAGGGTATCATTTTGTCAGGGAGTTAATTGTATTGGGTGTTTTTTAATGGGTTTTATTGATTAAATCCATAAAGTAAATCATATAACACTCCAATTCACACTCTCCTAACTTTTTAAGGATATTGTTAGTGCCCTGACTTATTCTAGGTCCAAACAGTGCATACGACACTATGTCTACAAAAATGATTGAAGCACTGGCTCGATGTTTCTCTGCAGCCCAGCATAATTTCTGCAGTAATTCCCGGGCATGAGTTTCAGACGACACATTAACTCCATACACTGCCTTGCAAAATATTTACTATTACCATTATCACATTACAATCACAAACTTCTATGTATTGGGAGTTTAGTTTGATTGAAAAACACAGAGTAGCACATAATTGTGAAGTTTAAAGGGACAGATGACTTTATAAGTGTTTACAAATAAAAAAAAATCAGAGCAGTGAAGAGTATATTTGTATTTTTGGCAGTTACAGCAGAGAGGCCATTTGGGTATAGCTCTAGTGTTGCAGATCCCAAAACTGAATTTCTCACCCAGTCTTTGTTGGAAAATATCTCAAACTCAGTCAGATAGGATGGAGCCTGCGAACCTTAATTTTTAAGTCTTGCAGTAAATTATCTTTGAATTTAAGTCTGGACGTTGACTGGACCATTTTAGCATAAAGAGTGTCATATGTTTGAGGTAAAAGCACAAAAAGTTACATTTTGATATCATGTCACCATACAGAGCTCCTTCTCTAATATGTTTGCTCAATCGCCTAGGACCAACCCATGCTGTCAATCTTTGCACTTCCTCCAGAGTAGCTGTATTTACAATGAGATAAAATTACAAACAGATGGACCCTATTTACTATTCTTATTAAATTAATTGTGTGATTCTCAGAAAAAATAAAATCAACATATATCTTCCATTTCAAATGTAATGTGCCCCTCTGTGTTGGTCTATGACATAAAATCAAAACAAAATTAATTTCAGTCTGTGTTCACATTGTTACAAAGTGTGGAAAGGTTTGTGAATAGTCACACAGGGCACTTTCTCAGCCTTCAGAACGGATCAGTCAGTGTTTAAGATGGGGAGTGACATTTTTTGTATGTCAAACTGTTTTATTGAGAAATCAGACATGAGAATTACAACCTCAACAATACATGTTTGTTTTCTTTTTTTATGTGAACATAAAACACAAAGACAATACAAAATTAAAACAAAACAAAAGTGACATAAATAAGGACATTCTCAAGACCCAATCACCTCCCCCAACCCACCCTCCTCCCCTTTTCCTGGGACTTACATCTGATCACATCGATAATCAAAACAAATCATCTTCAAATAGGGTTATTAATATATTGCTGAAGGGGTTGCCAAGTTCTGTTGAATCGCTTTAAGTTATTTGCTAATGAGAACCGTACTCTTTCCAAATGAGAGAGCCTCACCAGTTCCTCCAGCCACAATTTAACCGACGGAACCTCTGGTTTTTTCCAGAACATCAACACTAGCTTTTTTCCTATGATAAAGGCATAAGATAATAATTGTCGTTGGTATTTATTAAATTGAGAAAGCTGAACAGAAACTCCGAGTATAATCAGAAGTGGGTCCAGCCTTAACTCTATACGCAGCATATCTGATAAAGTTTTAAATATGCCAGACCAAAATGGGGTTAATTTTGTACACAAAGAGTAAGAATGGAGAAGCGTAGCTTCTGCAATATGGCATTTGTCACACAGTGGGGATGTGTTAGGAAAAATTTTATGCAGCTTCACCTTACAGTAATGAAGCCTGTGAATAATTTTAAATTGAATAAGACAGTGTCTAGAATTGGCAGAACACTTGTGAATATTCTCCAGTGCAGCCTTCCAAAGTTCATCACTTATCTCCGTTCCTAATTCCTGCTCCCAGCCTGATCTAAGGCCTTGCATGGACGGCGAGGAGCTGGATAATAACACATTATAAATCTGGGAGATTAGATGTCTTTCTCCACCACCCAGCTTAAAGAGTTCGTCAAATTCGTTAGGTAATATATTCTCTAAAGTGCGCATGTGTTTTTTGACATATGCTCTGACCTGTAGATATCTAAAATGATTGTGTTTATGGAGACCAAATTTGGCCTGAAGTTGAGAGAAAGAGGCAAAATTACCACCCACCAGCAAGTCACCAATAGTCCTGATACCTAAATCTTTCCATTGTGTATAACCTGAATCTAAAGTGGAAGGAACGAATGAAGGATTCTTTGCTATTGGTAATAAGGTAGAAATGGATTCAATACCAAACTGGGATTTTATCTGTTTCCAAATACGTATAGTACTGTGAATGATGCAGTTATTGTTGTATGCCAAGGTATCTGTACTTGTGGGTGACAGAATAAGAGCGCTAATTTCATAAGGGCTGCAGTCTTCCTTTTCCATTGTGATCCAATTGGATTGTGTAAAATTACGATCTAACCAAATTGTAATGGTGCGCAGCGTACAAGAGTAATAGTAAAATGAAAAGTTTGGGAGGGACAGTCCGCCCTCTACTTTTGCCTTGCAGAGATGAGCTTTGCTAATTCGGTGAGTTTTATAGTCCCACAGAAATGGAACAATTATAGAATCAAGTTTCTTAAAAAATTTCTTAGGTAAAAAGATGGGAATATTTTGAAACAGGTAAAGGATCTGAGGGAGAAAAACCATTTTTATTGCATTGACTCTTCCCACTAGGGAAATGGGAAGAGATTTCCAAAACTGGATGCTATTTTGTAGCTTCACCACAAGGGGTGAGAAGTTAGCTTCATAAAGTGAATTAAAGTCCCTCGTAATCTCTATTCCAAGGTAAGTAAACTTATCATTAGCAATTTTAAATGGCGTACTTTCCAAGATCGAAGAGTCTTTGAGCTTAATTGGCATCAGTTCACTCTTAGACCAGTTAATCCTATAACCAGAAAACCTCCCAAACTGAGAGATTGTGTCTAGGAGGGTTGGTATGGTACACTGAAGATTGGTTATGAACAGTAGGATATCATCCGCATATAAGGAAATTTTATTTATAGTCCCTTTAGTAATGTATCCTTGCACAAGCGGGTTGGCACGAATTGATTGAGCAAGGGGTTCTAGGGCTAGGACAAAAAGTAAGGGTGAGAGTGAGCAGCCCTGTCTGGTGCCCCTATGTAATTGAAATGCAGGAGATAGTGTCTTATTAGTGACAATTCTAGCACAAGGTTTATGGTAAAGGATTTTTAACCATTTTTCAAAGTGTTCACCAAGATCATATCTTCTCAGGGTTGCAAAAAGGTAGGGCCATTCTATTTGGTCAAAAGCCTTTTCCGCGTCGAGGGAAAGGACAGCCAAATCAGAAGTTTCCTCTTTCTGAGAGTAGATCACATTATAAAGACGTCGCAAATTAAAGAAAGAGTGTCTGTTTGGTATAAAACCCGTCTGATCGGGGTGAATCAGTTTATCCATTAATAAAGTCAATCTATTAGCTAGAATTTTGGCTAAAATCTTCTGATCATAGGTCAATAGCGAAATTGGCCTGTAATTACCTACTTCCTCAGGATCCTTATCCTTTTTTGGTATTAGTATTATTGTGGCTTCTCTCATAGTAGGCGGTAGGATGTTATCTGAGTTTGCTTGGGTGTACATTTTTAGCAAATAAGGTGATAATAGGTCGCTAAATTCTTTATAAAATTCCCCAGGATATCCATCAGGACCAGCTGTTCTCCCACTTTTCAGTGATTTGATAGCAACCTGAATATCTATGCATGAGAGATTTGCATTAAGAGAACTCTTGTCTTCCTGAGTTAAAGTTTGGAGATCACAGCTATCTAAAAACGTCTGTATAGTTAAATCATCTTTCACAGCCTTGGAAGAGTATAGTGATTCATAAAACTGTTTAAATCTATGATTAATGTCTTTGTGTGAAGTTAAGACTTCTCCATTTTCTGATTTAATTTTGTTAATTGTGCGGTCACTTTCCATTTTCCTTAATTGTCTAGCCAATAACTTATTAGGTTTTTCCCCAAATTCAAAATATTTCTGTTGAGTAAAAATGAAAGCTCTAGTAATGTGGTCTGACAATAATTGATTATATTTGTACCTCAGCGAGAGAATTTTTTTGTGAGTTTCTGTGGAAGGTTGCGTAGCATTATCCTTGTCCAGACGCCTAATTTGTTGCTCTAAATCCACCAATTCTGCACGATTCTTTTTCCTCTTTGCTGCTCGAAAAGATATAATTCCTCCCCTTAAGTAGGCTTTCATAGTTTCCCACAGTATTGAAGGAGACGTTCCCGGAAGGTCATTCATTTCAAAGAAAAACGTAATCTGCTCTCTGACAAACTTACAGAATTCTGGTTCCTTCAATAGTTGTGGGTCTAATTTCCATGTTCTTTCAGTTTGGTTCACATGATCTAATTGTAAATTTAGAGAGAGTGGGGCGTGGTCTGAAATTGCTATATTGTGATATTTTACTTCACTAGTATAGGGCAATAATTTTGCATCTATCATTAAATAATCAATTCGTGTGTACACATTATGAACATGTGAGTGGAATGAGTAGGCTCTCCCTTGAGGGTTAAAAATCCTCCAGCTATCAAACAAATTAGAATTATTTAAGTATTCCTTAAGGAAAATACTAGCATTAGAGGTCGATGTTCTACGTGTTGACGAGCGGTCTAAATATGGATCTAAAACAAGATTCAGGTCCCCTCCAATAATTAGATTGGTCTGCGAGATGTCAGGTATTTGGGCTAAAACATGTTTGTAAAAAAGTGGAGAGTCTATGTTGGGGCCATATATATTGACCAGAGTTATAGGAACAGAGTACAATTTTCCTACTAATATTAAATATCTGCCTTCCCTGTCAGCTATGGTTGATTTATGGGTAAAAGGTGTACCTTTTTTGAATAATATTGCCACGCCTCTAGCTCTCACTGCACAAGTAGAATGATAAGCTTGCCCTGTCCACCTGCATCTCAGTTTTATGTGCTCATTCTTATTAAGGTGAGTTTCCTGAAGGAAAATTACATCACTGGACAGTGTTTTTAGGTGTGCTAATATCTTACCCCTCTTAACAGGATTATTCAAACCTTTAACATTCCATGTGACCAAGGTAATTTGTCCGCCTTTCTTTGTTTGTGTTGTATTAACCTGCATAGCTCAGAATAGAATGAAAAAGAATATAGAGGTCCTCATAAGTGTAAAAGGGATGATTATACATCATATATAAGTCCCAGCCCACCCCAAACAAAATACTCACTGTCTTGCCTATACTAAGAAGAATCTGCAAAGTAAGGCGCGACCCCTCTAAGGAAGTAATAAAGAAAAAGATAACCGAAACACTCACACAACAAAGACACATTAACCTACTTAACTAACAACTTCCCTTACTACTAACTCCTAATTAGAAGTTGAAAGAGCTCTGCAAGAATATACAATTCAAGCACCAAACCAACATCTGAACGGTTGAAAAAAAAAATGGTCTGAAAAATATATATCAAGATATATAAACTACCTATTTATAACTATCAGCCCACTTCAGATTGACAACGAAATTTAAGGCAGCTAATTATGTAACCAAGATGAAGAATCTAAACATTATATAAAGTTAGCTGGATAAACATCCCAGGAAAGTCCAACATTGAGTACTACCAGAATCCAGCCACTCCACATCCTCGTTAGGTGTCCGCCACGGGGTCATCTGCATCGCCTCCACCCGTACCAAAGTGGAGCTCCGCGAATTTCTGGGCTTCCTTCGCGTCTGTGAACATTGTTTCTGTTCCTCTGAAAGTCACTCTCAGCTTTGCGGGATATAAAAGTCCATACCGAACTCCCGGCTTGTCCCGAAGAAGTGCTCTGACACCGTTAAATGCAGCTCTGCGTTTCGCGATCTCGGGGGTGAAGTCAGGAAAGATGTGGATCTTCTGTCCGCGGTAGGCGAGGTCTCTCTGAGTCATGGCCTTCCGGAGGATCATTGTAACGTCGCGGTAATAATGGAGTCTCACCACCAACGCCCGAGGAGGTCCCGTGTCGTCTGGGCGCCTTCGTAGGGCTCTATGAGCGCGGTCCACCAGCGGTAAGTCATCCAGAGTCAGCACGTCTTTGAGGAGCTGTGAGACGAATACGTTCAGTTCTGCGCCTTTCTCTGCCCCTTCTTTTAACATTGCAATCCGTATATTTTGTCGTCTGGACCTTCCTTCAAGATCCATGTATTTTTCTGTTAGCTGATTCGTTTCTGTGCGTAGACGTTTTATCTCCGACTCTAGCTTTGTTATGGCATCTGCTGACTGTGTAGCCGCTCGTTCTAGCTCAGCAATGGTTGCGCCATGTTGTTCGTTGGACGTTTTCAGGACTTGAATAGCATTTTGAGTCTCGGTCTTGAGGGTGAGGAGTTCTCCTCTAATAGTGGCGGACACCTCTTCGATGCGAGTGTCAATTGTCTGACAAATTTCGAATTTGGTGGCTTGTAGCTCTGTGCGGAGAGAATTTATAGCATCTAGGATGGTAGCATTAGCCATCGGGTAGCTACCTTC
Organism: Apricaphanius iberus; assembly: GCA_028564705.1. NCBI lineage: Eukaryota > Metazoa > Chordata > Actinopteri > Cyprinodontiformes > Aphaniidae > Apricaphanius > Apricaphanius iberus. Next base: position 142,398 of record JAPXFQ010002501.1, on the reverse strand, counting down.
AGGCGAGTCCGGGGCGGCTGGGCCCGATTCTTTCGCTTTCTTGTCCTTGTTGGAAGCATGCATCCTCAAACTTGCTTTCTTCATGTCCTAATGCAATTAAATGAAGACTAGACTTTTCTCTCTCCCAATCTATAATAGAGTTGTCCAAATGTCGATTTAGTACCAAAAATATTTCTAAATTTGCAGGAGCTCCAGGGAAACGCTGCCTACTCCTCCATTGCTCACTAGCGCCCCCAATCGGGAGTGACATTTTTGAAGATCTACTTTGTATTCTGTTGGGGTGTCTGAGAGAAGCTGTTAGTGAGAAGGAAATGAGTGTGCAGCAGCTTGCTGAGGTGACCTCCATTACTTTGTTTTAGACAAAGAGCAAAGTCCTGCTCATGAAAAGAGAATGAGGGCTGATGAAAGACAAAATAGCCTGGGTGCTTTGCAAATTATGTCCGACATGATTACTTACTCTAAAGGTGCTTTAGTATATGTACACAGAAACACTTAGATGTGCACAATCTTTCACATGCACAACTTCAGTGATCAAAGTCGCACAGCACAGGTGTGGAAAATATGAGCTAAAAGTTCAACACCTGGCGACTTTTAAAGTTTAAGTTTCAAACCCTCTCTTTACATGACCTCATCATGATGGCACCAATTAAAACAGTTTGCTGAGAATGTCACTGTTATGCAGTAAAAGTGGCTTTAAAGTGGTCCCTGTGGGAAGCCCTGTTGAAAGTAAAGACAAGATTGTCCAGGAGGTGAAAGATTACATTCCTGAACCGGCTGACCTCTTACAGGATACAAATCAATCCAGAGTAAAGTGAATTTGGGCTCGATTGCACCACAAGTGAAAGATTATGATGAGGAGGTCAACAAGGGTTCCCAGCAATGCCTTGATGCTTAAAAGTCAAAAGATGTCCCTGATGTTGTATGTAAGTCTTATTATATGTTTCAATAAAATAAAGGTTTAAACAAAAATATACATTTTGAAGTAGAGTTTTCAATAAAAACAAAAAGCATTTTAATTTTATTTTTTCAGATAACGTTATTTGTGCCCTATAAAATACATTATATTCCTGGAAGAAAGTATGAAATAAAACCTCAACCCTTGCTGGTTTATTTAACTAAAATCTCCAAACTCATTTCAGTTGGAAGAACTGGGCATATGAGCACAACTTTGACAACTAGTTAGTGGAAAATTGATTCTAAAATGATCAATCATATGTTTATGTCAAATATGTGCAGAATAAACATCAACAAGCATCAGTGATATACATACGACATTTCACAGTGTTGTGTTTTCAGACAAATATGCCACTCTAGACTATCCACTTTTCCAGATGGTAATGACAGAGAAACAAGACAAACTAGTTATTTAAGTTAGGTAGATTTGTGCTCATCTTCATAAGTCAGGAAACAGCTATAGAACAATTCTAACTTATCTAAAGTTGTTCATTATGATGATCAGTCCAACTCCTAAAAGGTTAAAAACAACTAATACGGAATTTAAAGCTCCACACAAACAGTAAAAATGAGGGTATGGAATGTAGATACCGCTATTAAAGTACTGCCCCACAGAGTGGTATCTTGTTGTTACCATAGCTCCATAAAAAACTTTTCATTTGAGGTTGCTGTACTCATCTTTGCTGCGGGAGAAATAAGAATGAAAGGTGCTGCAAAAGTGCATAGACATCCTTCCAAGATGTAAGGTTGTAAGTTCTTCCAGCTATTAACCCATTTGTACAAAATCCCCTTTTCTTCCATAGTATTTTATTTTGGCTCTTATTTTTAATCACCAAAATAATCTTTTTAATCAGGTTCATATTTATAACATATTTTGTAACTATCTATCTAAGTAAACATTAACTTATTACTCCTTTAATTGAAGACTTAACTTTTTTTTAAATCTCACAATGAAAATGTTCATGCACTTAGAATCTTCTTATTCATTTTCACAAAATAATTATCATAGGACTGTGATTTACTGACCAGGAATGCAGTCGAGAAAAATCCAAGGGCCTCATTTATCAACCATACTTACACACAGATCTCTGCATTTTCTGTGCATATGAACAATTATACACATTGTGTAGTAATTGCCATCTTTTACTTGTGAATAGAAATGATCCTAAATATAAGAACACCTGTGACCATGTGTACAAACAGCATCTAGTTGGAAAACGGGGGAACTCCAACATTGAAACAGTTTTACTTTGACGGAACATTTGTGTCATCAGTTTATCACCTCTGCCAAGGAGCACATGTTGGCTACTGTCTGTCTTTTAGAAAAATAACTCAAAAAGTTATGGAAGAATTTGGATTAAACTTTCAGGAAATATACATTTACCCATGAATAAATTATTAAATTCTTAGGGTGATCATTCATGGAGATTGAATGAATCACAATCTGGATGAGTCGGGAGTGTGAGGTGCTTCGCAGAGTTCTGCACTCTCTTTGTGCTTTTTTCACTTGTCATATCAAGCGCTTCGGTTTTAAAGGATGTCACTATAAATAAATAAAAGGTTTGCAAATCTTACCCTTGAAACTGGATGGTCCTGCTTATTGATGAAGCAGGTTGTCACTGTGTCCATGCGTACTCTTGCCAGCCAAAGCAATGTCTCTATTTACGCTGGCCACATGTGTTTCAAAAGTGTTAAGCTCTGAGGTGATCTGTGCACCCCCAGTAGAAGATATAGCCTAGCTGTGTACTGAGGGACGGTTTATTGTATCCGGTTTCATTGAACCATTTTCCCCCCTTTTACCATATTTACTACCTCTGTCAGTTTCTCTTATGGGTTACCCCTGAGCTGACAGAAGCCCAACAACAATATTCGTGACAAATTTAATTGATTTTATTTGTTTAAAGAAGATGAGTATTTCCACAGAAGTAAATAAATGCAAATGAAAAAAAATCTTTGCCACATTTTTTTAAATGTCTGCATATAACTGCTGTGTATGAAAGTCAACAGATATGAAGCAGAGGAACTACTGATAACAGAGGGCTAAAACTATCAAAGTGTTCATCTTGACTCCCCCCCCCCCCACTTATGTTTCACCTCGATCTCGGTGTCACTTAAATTCAATTTTTTTACTCACTTGGCCATTATTTTTGGGAAGAACACAACGATTAACGTATGTGTCAAAGGATGTGATGTGACCAAATATGGTGGGATTTTTTTTGTATGCAAATCACTGAGCAGCACAAGCACCTGGGTGTGCACATTTGAAATCTATCAACAGATAATTGTTGGAAGAAATTAGTAAGAGCATATTTGATAAGTATTTAAAATTTGATAAATGAGGGCCCTGGGATGTTCTTTTTAGAATGTCACCAGCAATTTATGCTGCATGATGTTTTAAAATTAATAATTTTAGACAAACATATTTTGAAATTTGGTCTAGTGGAATGACTGCACAGTGGGCAGGTGGCCTTGCACCAAGAAGGTTGTTCTATGTGTGCATGTGTGAATTCCCTCTGGGTACTCTGATTTCGTCCCACAGTCCAAAAAACAAGACTGTTGATTGGTCTCTCTAACTTGCCCTTAGGTATGAGAGTGTGCATGTCTGTCCAGGGTGTACCCTGCCTCACGCCCGATGACCGCTGGAGATAGGCACCAGCCCCTCTGTGACTCTGCAAGGATTGGCGGCATAGATAATGAATGGACAGTCTAGTGGAATTTCACTCATTAATCTCGTCAGAGCTTTAAAATTGCTGGAACTGAATGAAAGATGATGTGCTGAATTAAAGACAAATGTGACCTAATATTTGACAACACAAAAGTGAAAGTAGAAAGGGTTTGATCAGCAAAACCATTACATAATCTATGAATTTGAAAGTGCCATTGTGGTTGATATGTTCTCTCTCACTGTGAATTACAGTTTAGAAACTGAAATTGCTCTGATATAAATGTCTTTACATTTTATAGTTTATCAGGATTTCGGTTTTGTTCTCTAAGCATTATTCAACCAAACATGTGTTGCTGGATCAATTGACTTTGAAGGAAATATTCAATAACTGGCTGACGCCCTTAAGGCAACATCTGGCAATCAATCTCGAGTAACAGACATTCTGGGAAAAAAAGGAAGAGGGCCATTACGTTGATTTTATTAGCAATAAGATGAAGAAATTCAGAACCTCCTGGCTAAGTTTGATAGAACAGAGAGGTTTTGAAATCTACCTTGAGAGATAATTAAAATTGAGATGTGCTTAATGCAAGTTTTCTATTCAGATTTTTTATTTTATGAAAAACATCCATACTCTTATATCAGTAAATTAAAAGAGTTCTCTGTAGGGAAGGAAGGAAGGAAGGAAGGAAGGACGGAAACAAAAAGTTATTGAATACTGAAAAAGGAGGGAAGAAAGAAATAACAAAAGCAGTAGAGGAAGTATGGAAGAAATAAAGGAAGGAAGGACACAAGGAAGAAAAGAAAAAGGAAGATCACATCGAAATCATTTTTTTTTTTTGGCATTGCAAGAAACTTACTACAAAAGAACATGTGCTCTCACATGCCTTGTACACTTTACGTGTGCATCATTATTTATGGACCGATAAAACTGGGACTTGAATATCACAGGGATGACCCATTAATGACATGATTAGATTTCAAGCTAAGATAAGTTTACAAACTTCATTATACTTGATGCTTGAAACTAAAAGTGAAGCTGAAGGCAATACTAACTGAATAATTTTGCTAATATATGATAACATAAAAGCAATAATAGAGCATTTAGATTTCATTCAGAGATGGCCAGTTGAATGATGAAAAGCATTATACCTGGTCAGGAAACAGCAGTACACTGGGGATTTCACACCACTGGTCCCGTTTGACACTTACTAATAAAAAGCTACAAATATACTTTAAAGATGTGACAGGAATTTATATACCACAACATCTCTATCCATTTTTAAAAAATGCTTGAACCCACATAACTTTTGTTTTTGAAAATGTTTGTATATATGGAAAGATATGAAAGGGTGACGTTCATTTTAATAGAAAAAACTGATTACCATTTGATAATATATTTAAAACAACTTAAAGTCCTTTACATCAGTAAAGTCCACCCTACAGGAGGGAGATAACAGTTTGAGTTTCTTTTTGTGGTTCTAACTGCAAACCGTTTCCCTATAATAAGTGATCACCAACATACAAAATGTGAAAAACTTCTAAATATGGGTTAGAATTTCCTTAAGATCATAAACAGGGCATAACAGAATCTATGTGGCGTTGAATCATCAGTGTGGTATGAAACAACGGGGAAACGGTGAATTTAAGAAATGAGAAGTGAATGAAACAATGAGTATACTACCATTCACCCAAAACTGCTCCAGCATGCAGTGAATCTTAATTAAATGGTTTGCAGTGAGATGACTCACTCTAGCTATTTTTAGCTGTACAGAGGACAGCACTGTTTCTCTGCTGAATTTATGAGTGTGATACTTCTCTGGATTAATAAAACTCTGCATCATTTAGAGTTGAGAACTGATAGACTCATGTAAGGATGTAAGGGAGGGTTTTGCTGAGCACATTTATTTGTCGACTGACCTGTATTCCTATAGAGGATCGAGGTGTTTTCAAGTACTCCTCAGCCTTGGACACCAGGATTGCCTTGTCACAGGTGAGCACCGAGCTGTGAGAGTCAGTGGATGGATGCCTTTTTCCTGCCATGATTCCTGCTGCCTCCATGGCTATGGTAACGGCCTTGGTGCTGTCCAGGCTGTCGGTGGAGTTATATAGGGCCCTGCCTGGTGTCAGCCCAAGAGTGAGGCCATCGGGGCCCCATAGGCCGCCGTGAGGGTGGCGTCCCTCATGGTAGGCGTCCTGGGTGGACTCAGTGCTGCTCTGGGCTGTGATGGAGATGAGCGGTTTAGAGGTGCTGCGGGGTGGTACTGGAGGAGGGGATTTCTTGTAGCTTGGTGTGTAGGTGATGGCTAAAAGATAAGGGAATATTGTTTTAAAAGCCAATGATAGAATATTTGCATAGAGACAGATTATGTTCTATATGCAAAGAGCAGTATTACCCACATTGTATTTGTGACCTTAGTTAGAAGAAAAAATATACTGTAAATTTTACTGTAAAATATGCTGTTCATTCTTGTTAATATTACATATTAAATATTAGCTATGTGCATTAAAATGATTGGACAAAAATAAGCTATTTTTGTCAAACAATCAGCAACATTGCAGCTATAAATAAAACACAGAAACATCAAATTTAGATAACCATGACCTGGATGAATGAGAATATTCACAGGCTTTCTAATCTGTGGCTTTGAAAAAAAATTAGAATATATACATTTTTTTATTGCCTGCGTAATGTTAAACTGGTGATATATGATTGACTGATTAGCCCTGCTTGATAGCTTCTTTCAGAAAATCTTAAGCTCCTGAGCGGAGGTAAGTCTGGATTCAGTCGGTAGGAACATCGAAGCCTAACAAGCAGCCTTGATAAACTATTTTAGAGGAAGCACTAAATGACTTTGTTCCAAATTCAAAATGAGTAATCACAAAGACATCCAAAGACATTTGACCTTCAAGTCTTTGTTCTCTTCTGGCTGAAGTCACAGCTTTATTGCCAATGTGCGCGTTTCCACTATCCAAATTTCAGAGCAAATTTACTAGACCTTTAGGGTATGTGCGTGTCCCCATGTTTTTCAGGACACTTCAGGAACCAATGGAATATCCATCTTGGGGTATGTACTCGGGAATGGCCCAGAGTTGTTGCTGGCAAAGCAGTTTATAACAACAGCAAACAGAAAGATGGCAACCAACTTGCTTTTTTCCATGTGAATATATTTTTTAGTCTGATACTGCTCCATTGGGCTGTGGTTATGGGGCATGTTTTAACCGAACAAGGAAAAAAATTCCTCTGTTCTCAATTGGATAGACCTATAACCAATCAGAGCAACGGAAGTGTGTGACGTTGCTCTGCAGAGCAACGGACGTTATCTGCTCCTCTTTTAAAATTCCTCTTTTTAAATTAATGAGCTGGCGATATCTTCTAGAACAGACTCGATGGCAGAATCTACACATCTCAGTTTTCCAGCGGCAGCCATCGTTGTTGTAAACAAATTCAACCCAGGCGCTCTTTGGTGATGTAGTTGATTACGTTACTGTTGTTCATCTGTCAATCATTGTAAGCCCAATTTGATTGGTCCGAACAGATCTTGTTCAGGCATTATTGCTCCTCAATGGAGGAATGCCAGACCGAACTTCCAGACCATGTTAAGGGCGGGACTTTGGCTGGCACCCAGGCTATATCTTTTTAGGGTAAAACTCTAAAATACTGAGCAAAAGAAATGAACACAAGTAAATAAAATATACAATCAAATTATCTAAACACAAAGGGGAAAACTGAAAAAGCTGGACATTAGCTATAATATATAAAAAAGGAAAAAAATCAGAATACATACCCAGATGAAAACAAAAGCACCCAGAATCATGACAAAATGTTGTATTTGTTTGGACAAATACATGTTCTGTTTGATCTTTCTCATAATCTGTCCATTTTAGCTGTTTTTTATAGATTATGAGACTGATTCATCTATGTATATCAACACAGCTGAATGGAATCAAACACAAAACGTGAACACTATTTTAAAATATTCAGGAAAGCACTTGTGTCAATCATCTCTTCCAGTGACATAAATTGGCTCTAATGCATAGTTTTGAATGTCATGGATCCAGACATTTAATGTGCGTATGACGGGTTTAATGTGCTAAAAAATGTACATTTCTATTCGTGAAAAAAAATACAAAAATCAAAAAACATTTTCATTCTCCCACCTTCACTTCCCTATTATGTGCTACATTTTATTGGTCTGTCATAAATACAGCCATGTATAGATTTGCAAAGCACTGTGCAGGAGGTAATGAAAAGCTCTTTTGAGACAAGATGAAAAGGCTCACAGAAGTTCAAATATATTGAGCCTGCTCTTGGAAATGTATAGATTTCTACATAAAAATGTCAAAACTTCTTAAGTCATGATTTTAGTCCCAAATATAATGTCTACCACCACATCTAGTGTGATTACTCAAATAAAAAGCCACTAGTAAAAGGAGGACAGTGCTTAAAATTGACCTGCTTGGTTCTTGCGACATAATTTATAAAAACACTGAAGATGGTAAATAGATGCCATAAAAAGTGCTACATTTGCCTAAATAAAACTTCACACATGCAAAACTTTATGAAGCTGATTTTATATCTCTGTCAGGTTGATGTTTGAAACACAGCTTCTGGATGAGTGAGAATTTTGTTTTAATTGGTTTTTTAAAATGACAAGGTCATTTTATCTACCTTTTTATACTTAACTCATGAAAGGAAAATAATTGTTGGAGGTTTCAAAGTGTTTTAAAGTAGTAAACTAGCTTTTAGATCAGTGAAAACATGGACATCTTTGCAGAGTGAGACATTTGTCAGGGATGAATGACTCTGTAAAATCAGAGGCAATAAATAGCACTCGTGGGGACAATCCTGCTCAAGGAAAGCTGACAGCTCTGGTCTTCTTACTCTGTAGATTTGCTGACAGAAAGAAGAGGGATTATTTTTAAAAATGCAAGTGAAATGTTGGAATTAATCCATAGGATGATAGACTGATGAACAGATCACAAACACAATCTGTGGTTTAAATTGTCTTTATATTCAAACTCAGAGAAGAGCTCAGAGGAGTTTCATCCTGAAACATTTAGAGCACAAGTATGCTTTATATATATATATATATTTTTTATCAATGGTTAGAGTATGTGAAGTTCACTCTGATCCCAAAAGATAAAAATAAAATAAACCTGAAAAGAAGGAAATTCATCAATCATTAAATAGGTTTTTATAATTTTTTGGTAGTGATTTAAGGTGTGCAAAACTCTGTTACTGTTTCTGTTTTACAGATGATATATCACATGAAGCAATAAACAAGTCATTTTGTTAATCTAAAAAAGTCCAAGCAAGGTTATAGATAGCTGGGTTACTGAACTAATCCACTTCAATCTAATTGCCCTGTTTGAAAAACAAAGGATTTTTGTTTTGCAACTTAAATATTGTTTTTATTTTCAGTGAAAATGTAACCCTTCAGCGTATTTGTCATTTTGTTCACCTGCTTTTATAAGTGAATACATAAGCTGGTCTGTGCAAGGCATTTTGCTCTGAGCTCTTAATTAATCGTTTTTTTAAAATGAACCTGTTATGAATGCAGAGGTGAATGCTAAGGAAAACAAAAATAGACAACCAGACATAAAAAATGGAAAGGGAGGGCAGGAAAAACAGATACGTTTGAGTTCTTATGCGCTTGAGCATGTTTGTGCACATGACGGATATTTTTGGGAGTTTGGAGGGATCTGGAGAGGAAAGTGATGACCCGTTTTGAGGACATGATTCAGCAGGAGACCAAAATAGAGCCATTATTAGGCGGCGAGTCATGCAAAGGGTAGTCATAATTCTTGTGGCCCTCTTGGCCATGGCATTACTACTCAGCATTTAGATGAACACAGCTTTGACACGGTTCAAACAAATCCCTCTGAACATAACATAAAAATAGACCATACATTGCCTTGCAACAATATTCACAGCCTTTGAGCTTTTCCATATTTTGTCATGTCACAGCCACAAAAATTACCCAGTTTTTTGGGGGAGATTTATGACTAAGAGTAACAGAAAGCAGGTTAAATTATGAAGTGGTCGGTAAATCACTCATAGTTGTTATTTCCATATGCATAAATTTGCCTTCACTCTGGTCCATACAGTATATTAGTAAACAGAGTCCAACTTTCTATAATTTCATCTCAAAATTAAACCAGCTGATCTGTAAAGACCTCAGAGTGGATTTTTTAAAATAACATTTGTAATCAAATAGCATCATGAAAACCAAGGGACTCACCCAAAAGGTCATGGATGAAGTTGAGAAGAACTTTTAAGCAGAGTTTGATTGTAAAACAATATTTCCAAACATTTGACATCTCAGTTATTAAGTGTCTCTTTCTCTTCCCCATTTGTATTGATCACTCCAAAGGAAATATGGCTACTTGTTTTGCAACAGACTGGCTTTAAAAGATATTCAAATTACCTAGAGAGGGGGGGAAAGATGGATGGTGGACTACATTATTGGCACAACCACGACCGCTGCAGAAAGAAAGTAAAAGTAAAAACACTAATGGATATATCATATCAGCAAAGAAAGGAAAAAAAAAACGATTGGAAAACTTAAGCATAAATGCTAAGCAGAAAAAAAACTTAAATCCCTGAACACTAATCCTTATAAGAGAAATAAAGTAAAACAATATAAAACACATGAGAAAATGATAAGATATTAAAAATGAATAAAAGATGAAAGCCCCTTACATAATGAAACAAAAAGCAAAAAATATAAGGAGCATAACTGTTAGAAATTGGGCAACATGTCCCACATAGTGTTTTCTGAGAATAACTATGAGAATAGCATAAGCAATTACTGCCTACTTTAGGGGGAAATAGTTAAATGATTGAATGAGCTTGAATCAACAATTAGTTTCACAATAGCAACTAGTATGACTAACTGCCTACACTTGCTATAAATCCAGTACCTTTCTCAACACACTAACACATATGTAGTGGCATTTTTAACCTTAATTAGTCTTACTTTTTTATACTTTGAATGTAAAACTGCAGATACAGGTAAATAAATAAAAAATATTATAATGAAAAAAGAGCCCTGTGATGGACTGGCGACCTGTCCAGGGTGTACCCCGCCTCGCGCCCGTTGACAGCTGGAGATAGGCACCACCCCTTGAGGAACAAGCGGTTCAGAAAATGGATGGATGGATGAAAAAAGATCAATATGTTTTGTCACTTCTTATAGAAAGTGAAACTGATGTCTTGTATAGATATATTGCACATAGAGTTAATATTTCAGGTCACTTTCTTAAATTTCAGTGCACATCCACGAGTGCTTCAGTTCCGCTTTTGTTCGAGAGTTCTTGTCGTCTTCTGTTTGTCTTTGTTCCTTATTATTTCAAATGTGTTGTCATTTTTCATTACTTTGTGTTTAGCTTGAGTTTATTACTGTGTTCTGTTGCTTATAGTTTTCAGTTTAATTCCCTTGATTATTCTCAGGCTTTTTAGTCGTTTTCTATATCCTTTGAGTCTTCCCTCTCTCTGTGTTAACTAGACTTCCTTTTCCCGCATTCCTTGTGATGCAGCAATTCCACATTTCCTCTAATATGTTCACCTGGTTCTTTTTTTCATTTTCCCCCACTTCAGTATTTTGCTTCTTTTTTTTCATTGATTCTTTGCTGGATTTGTTCGTTCCATTGCCTGTTTCTCTGTCCATTTTTCCTGTCCTGTTTTTCCTATCCAGGCCTGTAAGTTCTCCTTTTTTATTTAAACTTCATAATGTTTTTCTCAAGTGGCTTTGTGTATTTCAAATAACCCTCTTCTCACTCGGCATGTCAGTTTAGGCAGCTTGCCATGACTAGGTTGGTTTGCAGTTGTTTTGTACAGTTTTCAGTGTCAGATGATGGATTGATGATGCAACCGCAAATATGATTTGGGTGGGTGGGCAGATACTCTGAGTGCTCTTGCTGTCTGCCTGCTGTAAGAAACTTAGTTGTGAACTTAGTTTAAGTTGGATTTTAGGCGGACATTCGTTTCATTAAAGCAGACACTCCCTCCAACCGAGAACTGCGCTAATAAAGTGGCTGCATCGCTCCTCGCTCCTAAAGGGGTTTGGTTTTCGATAAATCTCCATACATCCCAGAAAATACCTGTGATATTTAACAATAAAGTAACCCCAAAATATTAAGAAATTGTACCTCCACACCCGAGGAACTTGACACACCAGTATTTCCTATGATTTGTTACTGTGATATTTTTCTTAATAATAGCTTCCAGTTCATGTGACTGCAGGTGACACCAAATCAATCTTGAAATGTTTTCTACATCTAAAGAAACAGACACAATAATTTATTTGAAAATGTGATTGCATAGAATATTTTATTTTGATAATTTTACTGTAATATTTTAGGTTTTCCTTCAATAGCTTCCAGGACATGTGGCCAAGTAATACAAAATCAATCTTAAAATGTGTCACTACAACCAGTTGTTGTTCTGTTTACAGTACAATATTACAGATATATAGATTTGCACAACTTAATGGACATATTTTCCTTCGTTTCCTTTTACCCACAGCTGTCTGTCTTTGTTTTTCCCTTTTATGAAAATTGTGTGATTATGTATTTCCAAATTTAATTTTTGTGTATTTTTTATTTTTCTGCATACAGCTTCAATCTTCTTTAGTCAAGTTACAATACTGACTATATGGTGTTTTATTATTTGTCATTGACATAAAAATATGTCACCTTATACAGTAGATGTCATAGAACGTAACTGTGTTATAGAAATAACGCCCCAGTTACTTTGCTGCATAACTGATTTACTAACTCAATTACTTTTTGAAAAAAGTAATTTGTAACTATTTAATTTAATTTATTTAATTTATAACTAATTACTTTTTTAATTTAAGATGCCCAACACTGCACACAACAGGGAAATCTACAAGTGAACTAAAGAAAAAAAATTAATCAAGGTGTAATTGCAAAGTCCGTCCACTGACTAAAATGCTTTGTAGGAAGATTAAATAAGATTCACAACATCAACTGATTAAAAAACTAAAAGAGATTAAGAAATATGACACAGAACAATGGGTAAGTAATTGTATGATGCAAGAAAAAGATAACAACATGTTATAAATCATAATATTGTTATTAAAGTTATTATTTATATACATTTATGAAATATAAGATCCAGATATTTAAATCATTTTAATCATTGCATCTTAATGACTTAAATTTTCACTGACATTATTTTTGATTAAAAAAAAGAATAAACAAAAGATGATGTATTTTATTGTGTTCTTTTAAAATTATATTTATTTGTAGTTAAGTATGCCAAACACAACTCAACTTCTCATTAGTAACAATTCAGTGTTTTTCATGGAATGACTGACTTTTAAACCAGTTAGTTTTTGGAATCCATGTTACATGTAAACATAATGCCAGTGTGCTACTTTGTGAGAACATTTTACAAAAGTAGAATAAAACACTCAAGAGGTCCACGGTCGTGAAAAGTGGTGCTCTCAAAGTTGGTGAAAATGTTTAAAATAAATGCATCAGAAAAACATAATTAACATCCCTGCTTTTTATAAAGCTTTCAGATTCATCCAATTAAGAAAACTTTCATAAAGTGCTCTCCACATATTCAATTCAACACAATACACAGGAAGATCCTTCCCTGATGTTCCCCTTGAAGATTAATTTGGTTCCAAAGCTCTTTATTAGAGTACAGATTTGAGTGGGCAAATCCATATAGAGCCCATTAAGAGACAGAAAGCACATATACAATACATCCTGTGAGTTGTCTGTTAGCCATTAATGGTACAGAATACTGAGTCTGCATTGGTGTGGAGGCTCCTTTCATTGTGCTGAAAATGAAAATGAATTGGACCAAATACTAACACTGAGGCACGGTATATGAAATGCACTAAATATTGAGGCAATAATCAGTCATGCACCATTACAACAGTATTTTCATCATTCAGTTTCACACATATTAAAAATAGCCACACAATGGTGCACAATTCTTTTTCTGGAAGAAACACAATTCAACAAGTAATTACACTTATGTCTCAGTGGTTTTACATTCTCAGACTTTGGTTCCTGAGGAATAAGATATATTTGAATTAGAAAATAAGCAAACACTTCTTGCTATGTTTTTGTCATAGTCCTACAAGTCATTATTTATTAATGTGTTATATACAATATTTATTTATATATTATCAATCTAATAAATTAACAGGACAAATAAGTATTAAACACATCAGTGTCTTTCTCAGTGAGCATATGTAATAGCATATACTTTTGTATTGACAAAGAAATTGCATCATATGTTGGTTGCATATGTTGCATCATATGTTGGTACTTCGATAACAATCGAAGTAATTCGCACATACAAACAGACCAAAATAAGTTATGTAAAATACTGTGGAATGACCAAGGAAAAAAGTATGAAAAAGAGTGGCAAAAACATAGAAAGTCAAGATAAAAGCTGAAATCTCTTTGTATTTAGTAACTAAATCCTGCGCCTGTCAGTGCTGGTTTAATATCAGGTGCTTTAGTCATCACTAATGTTATTTAAAAATGGTTTCAAATGACAAAGATATTGCACAAGATCTCGTGATGGTATGAACAAGAAATGTTTTCAATACTGTTTTTCATAAGACTGAAAACATTGATTAAAAACATATTTCTAAACTTCCGAATGTTTCAGTGAGAAAAGTTGTGGCATTAACTTAGAAGTGGAAGGACACCAATTTTCAATCAACCAGCCACAAACAGGTTTTGAGATATCTGGTAGCCAAAAGTTTAATCAGTGGAGTTCTCATAGCATCATAGAGCCAAGGATGATTTTCAGATGTATTAGGAGAGACTTGAAATTAGTGGGTAGAGATGTTTCAATTTAAACAACAGGTAATGCACCCAAAAACCATGGTCTTTATGAATGCTCAAAACGTACCGTAAGTCTCTACTAGTTGACACAAGGTTGCTTTTTAAGTAAGATAGCAACCCCCAAAATGCAGCCATAGAAACACTCAATTTGTTTCAAAAGAAAAAAAGGACCATTTTATTTCATATTGGGATTAATAGTCTTTTTCAACTAAACTGTATTCAGTAAGTCCCCTTAATACCGATCCTCGTGTCATTTTAATTTATACCTGTTACTTACTTACTTACTTATTTTGTTTTTGTTTTGAATGTGCGAATTACTTCAAATGTAAACAACATAGGGTATTAATTGCATGTCACTTGTCATATGAGAAATATATTTCCTGGTAAAAACGTACATATATTTCAGTTCAGCAAAGACGAGTGTACATGTGGGATAGAGTTGATATGAAAGTGTTTGTGTGCATTTTGGAAATTCGAAGTTTTTGCATTAATATACGCTACATATCTAAAACTGTACTGGTTTGTAATTATAGCTGAGACTGTAAAGTACTTTTTAATTTTCCAGTAAATGACAAATATTAAATTATAGTTAGTTAATGAAAATTTAACTTCTTAGTCCAAATGTAATATTTTAGCTGACAACTGCTTTCTTGAATCTGCCTTGATGATGGAAGATTTATGAACAAAAGAAAGTCTTGGATTTTGCATAACCAATACTTGCTAATTAATACTGTTAAACAAGTTAATAAATAAAATGATAAACTGTGATATTTTCCTATGAAAATCCAAAATATTTAAAAAAAGTGTGTAGATGGGGGGAGGGGTTAAATCATTTTAAACTATATATGATATTCCCAACTTCCCTCTGGTTCACCTTGTTACAACTGTAACAGTACAGAGGTCAGTCTCTCGAAATTGTGCAAACAGTATTTCACAGCATCAAAAGTCCATCCAACAGCTCACGTGGTTAACAGTGCATCTTTCTAGTTATATAATAACTAACAATATGTGCTTTACTCCATTTTAGAGTGGGAGAGCAGCTCAAAAAGGATTTTGATAAAGTGTCTATCGTTTTATCAACGACTGTCAAGATCTCGTAGCATCAGTTAATCACTGTCTCTTAAAAGAGTCTTTTTAAACAGATGTGTACAACTTTTACAATTTCAAGCTTCGGTTTCAAGATTTAAAGGAGTACATTTAAAAAAGTCCCAAATGATATACAGCAGTGGCAGCTGCCTCATTGGAGTTATCAAGTTTCAATAACATGTTTATAAATTATTCAGTAAAATTGCCACTGATGTCTTGTGATCCATAAAACATAGTTTTGCTTCTGGCAATGTCATTATTTCCAATAATTCTTAGAAAAAAATGTTCTAGAGACAAATTGTTTTTCTATTGCCTATTCAGGTTCCTTGTATTTTATTTCAAATCACTTGATGCTACTAACAATGGCCTTCAAATATATCTTGAGCTACATTTTGTCTGCTGAGAATGAGCTATGTGCTCAAAGGGTAAGAGACACATATGTGATTTCTGAACTGTTGTAATCGTATCTCCCACTCCACAGTTCAACACTGGCACTCCTGTGAAGAGAGTCTCTCCTTTGGCCTCTCTTCTGCCATCTGTACCACAAAAAGCCCTGTTCCATTGAGGATCTCTCTGAACTGCCTGTGGTCTCCTCCTCAGCATGATCTACAATCTCCTGGGATGCAGCCACACACTCTAATATCTCAGGTATAACATCATCTGATGGAGTAAGTTCCTGAAAGTCTGGTGATGATGCTTCTGGTGTTGGGCTTGTAGGTCCAAAGTCTATTTCCAGTGATGTATCTGGGGATACTGAACTGGGCGGTGAAATTGTAACAGTGACTGGTGGAATTAGTACTTCAGGTAATTCTGAGGCATCATCATAAGCGACATTTGATAAAGGGGGACTCTGAGAATGAAACTGGCATAAAGGGGGTTCAACATCATCAGCATTAAATGAAGAATCTGCACTCAGGTCAAAAGGCTCTGGTTCAGGGTCCATAAACACAGAATCAAGGTCATCTTGATCCAGGGAGGTGAGCATAACTATATCGAAGTGGACTAGGTCAGCATGATAAATCGGGGCATTATCCAGTGGTTCTGGTAGAGGTGGCCACTCTATGTCTTGAAATTCTGGTTCGGTGTTTGGTTGAGATTCTGTTGAACTGAAAGCAAAGGCTGGGCCAGGTAGTACCTGCTCTGGAGGAGTCTCAGACGGATAATCTGGATCAGTGATACTAGGATCAAGATTTGTGTCACTGTCAGTTGGGCTGTCTGGAGAGACCACATCAAAGTGCTCTGACACCACTATAAATGGACATTTCATGACATTCTCTGAATAATTTGGCTTATCGCGATCAGAATCAAGTGACTGTATATCACAGACCTGTGTATCTTTATTGGAAAAGTCTGATGAAGACACTAGGGTTATTTCGGATGTTTTTGACCTTATGTCTGTTGAATGTGAAGGATCAGATTCCTCTGCTCCTGAAAGATGTAAAGACAATATAGGGGGGTCTTGAAGGATAGCTTGTGGCTTGTCAACATTGACAGCATCAGCAAATTCTTGATGAGGGGTTATGTCATAATCATGTTCCTCTGGTGGCGACACGGTAACTGTAGGGACTGGATATGGTAGTTTTATCTTATCTATTTCCATTTTTTCTGGGACTTGAGATTTTGTGTCTTCAGTAAGAGGTTGTTTAGCATGTGAAAGGGACTCATTAGTTGGGTCTATATGTATTTGTTGATTAGTGATAAGAATTTCTTGTTTCACAGCGGCTAAATCTTGATGACTTTCAAAAACTCTTTCGGATGAGAGTGACACTTTCTCCTGAGTAATTACCACCTTGTTTGAGAGACAAGAAGGTGAAGTTGCAGTATCTTTGACTGACAGCTGCAAGTCTGGCTTAGATGTGGAAGATGCAACTGAAGGATCAATTGGCTCTGGTTTAACTGGTCTAGTTGAACAAGGAAGTATTGGATCCAGATAGAGTGGGATAGCACTCTCTACATACATGGACTGCGGACAAGCAAGAATGCTGGGGTCCATTGAAAGCTGTTTTGGCAGATTTCGGCGAGAACTTTTCTTTTCTTCACTCTCTTCAGGACAGTTAACAGCTGCATCAGCAGTGCTTTGTCTTACCAGGGCTTTACTTCTTGCCTGAATCCCTACAGACACTTTGGCTATCTGGGGATTTTTCTCTCTTGCTCCCCCGATACCTTTGTCTGTGGATGTGGTTGGAACTCCTCCTCTGCCTAGACCTGTCCCAATTCTAGTTCCTGTCCCTGAACCAGTCCCAATCCCTTTGCCTAAGCCTGCTCCAGCTCCTGTTGCCATTCCAACACCTTGAGGGGACCATGTGTTGTAATGCTGTGTGAAAGTGTTAAAGTTACTGTTGAAAGCACGAAGCTCCTTACAAAGATCCCTCCTGAGTTCAGCCAATTCACGACGCATGGCAGAAACTTCTTCCTTCCACTGCATGCTGATAGCTGCAGCCAAAGTGGCTGACTCTTTGATGCTAGCCTGGATGGCTTTTGGTGAAGGTCTTTCAGGGGCACTAGATCTTGGGGAACGGAAGAGGCTTGGAGAAACAGGTGGCCCAGACATGGGTTTTGCTGTAGCCCCAACAACATCTTGCTTGTAAAGCCTGTCTCTTCTGATGGGGCAGCCAAGATCATCATGTGCCAGTGGGACTGCATCTGCCAAATCCTCAGGTATACTGTCCTGGTCAGGTAAACAAGTTTCTTCCTGCACATAATTTCTGTCTGCAAGACAAATGCAAACATGAATCTGTAATATAGCCATAGGCATGAGCAGCTGGAGATATTGTGCTTTTTATTATTACCATTACTTCACACTTTGAATGCCACGAGTCAAAACAAGACATATCTGGAATATATACAGTATATCATCCAAGCAATAATTAAGCAGGATTGTTCCAATTTGCTTAAAAATTAAGTTGAAAGTAGGCATTCACATACACTGTATAAAAAGACATATGACAGGATTTTTTTGTTATTTTGTTTCTCAATTTGTGACTTTATTCCAGACTAAACTTTTAGGTCTTGTAGTTCATTTGGGATTTTCAAATTCATATTGTTTACTAAATGCCAGAGAAAATATGAAGAACATTTCCTGAGAATTTTTTAGTACGTTGTTCAAATTCAAAGGTTTACATACTCTAAGATTGAAATGCCTTTACTGAATTTGGTAAAACTACAATAATGAACTTCTAACTTTGGCCACATCTTTTATTACTTTTTTGTAAAGATTTTATTTCTTTGTTTTCAATTTACTATAAATATAAATATATTATTATACTATTAGCTTGTATTGCTGCTTTTGTTGGATAGCACTTTGGTGCAGTTCTTCTTGTTTTAATGTGCTGTGAAAAAAATTTGAAATGATAGTGATGAGTTCATTCAAAAGACCCCTGTGACTGTATTATTAGACACACTGCCTGAAAGACAGAATCATTAGGGGTTGTCCCCGACTAAGGATTCACATATTTGAATTAGAATTGTCTAATCTTTCTATGGTCGACCGATGGTCAAATGATCTATATGTGCAGGACGCTCAGGGGA
Organism: Apricaphanius iberus; assembly: GCA_028564705.1. NCBI lineage: Eukaryota > Metazoa > Chordata > Actinopteri > Cyprinodontiformes > Aphaniidae > Apricaphanius > Apricaphanius iberus. Next base: position 123,323 of record JAPXFQ010002501.1, on the reverse strand, counting down.
CAGTTGTTTGCCGCAAAGACTTATGGGTAATGTGTTTGCCTTAATTGTAGAAGTTCTCTGTTTTACATTACACTTTGTGTTCCAAATGTTGATATGTTCTTTAGTTATGGTTTGAGTTATGTTGTTGTCAGTGTTTGTTATTGTTTGTCCATGCACCATCTTAGAGACGGCACTGCATGGGAATTAGTTGTCAACTGTTGTCATCTGCCTCTGCTTAATTTTGAAGACCTGTTATAAATACTGCCTCCCTGTGGTGCAAAGGATGCAAAGAGTTAAACCAACATTCTCTCTCTGTGAAGGTCAATTGTTGAAGCCCCTTACTAGGTTAATTGAATAATTTGTTTCCTTCTCATGTTAAGTTTTCAGAATTATCATATTTACAGGCTATAGATAACATTAAAATCAATAGATCTGTGTACAATTTGACACTGAGCGTACCCATATTGCCAGAATGGTATCATGCTTGTTTCACCTGCAAAGATTCAACCTTAAGATTGGTGGTCAAATCAGGCTCCACATAAAGATGGATCAAATAATTGACTATTCATAAAAGGATCCAATTACGGTTTCTATGTGCGCTCATTAATAATGTTTTTTTTTGTTTTTTAGAGACAAGTCTTGTGGCTGGATGAAAGAATATTATGGACAGATTGAAGCAACATCTTGAGACATTACATTACATCAAAAAGTTCTGAGCACACTTTTATAGAAGATTTCTGAATATAGAAAATATAGCAAATAGCAATATAGCAAAAAAAACCCATCTAGCATCTATTTTTTAGTATTGTGGCATTTGGCAAACAGGGCTATTTTTGTTAATTAGAATTTACCTAAAACACGACAAGTTTGGTCAGGGTCAACGGCAGACAGTGAGGAAATACAGATTGTGTCATTTTATACATTGTATTTGAATATCTGATTTTAACTTCAGATAGCCGAAGAGGAATTATCACCTTCTAATTGGCAAAACAGTCCTGCAAATATGAATAACATAGTTTTCAAGATCTGTTTTGATCCAATTTAAATAATAGCTTACACTGCATTCTCAACCTTAATTTGTGGCATGCATCCTTTCCAACTTTTCAATGCACAAAGCTGAAAAACATTTAGATTTAAAAGTCCACCAAAGAAATGAGAATCTGTAATGAAAAGGGTTGTAGTAAATAACTCAACATCTGCTCTTCAGGTTTTGGATGACAAAGAAAAAAAACTAAAAACTTTGTGCAGTAAAAAGAGTAAAGATGAGCAAAGCATCCACACCTTTTGTAGTCAATCGGGAAAGTATAGCATGAACCCTATTGAAACAGTGAAGTCCAATTAGACTGACTGAATCAAAGCTGAAACAGCTCATTGTTGAAAAGAGCAGCTGAATCAATTTTATACAAATCTCAGTCTCTTAAAGATGCAATATTTTGAAAGGTATTGAGAAAGCAGTGTAAGCAGACATTTATTTAACCATGAGCACATCTCCAGATGTTCACACCTCTAACTCTCCCTAAAACAGCCCCAGCCTATGTCAGTTCTTTAAACTGCTAATATAAGAAACAGCATCCATCCATACTTCTTCTCCCAGTCCCTTTTTCTTATTTCCATATATTCTCCATCCTTTCAAAGCTTTTTGATCTCATCTGTGAATACAGCAGCCATTTGGGAAGTTGAGAGTGCCAGCATTTTATAATCAAGCCCCAGTATCAACTGATCGACATCAATATAGCTTAAAGTATAATTAACATCACCTTTACATCTTTCAATACTGAAGTTTTGACACCATAACTGTCAGCTCTGTTGAGAGATCCCTTTTTTTGTGGAAACAAGTTTGAAAATGAGTTTCAGAAACTAAATTGGGTAAAGCAAAATCTTTAAATGTAACGGGGTCACCTCTCTGGTGTTACTGTGCTTCAGCACGGTCTGAACTTGGGATAAAGGAAAAGAAGGTTCCTAATAAAATAAATGCACCATTTGTTTGCCCATTTTCACATCTCTAATGTGTTACCAATTAGCCATGTAACTCCATATGAAAAATTAGTGAACAAATCCGTTGTGTCCCTATTCTGACTTGATTTTCCTTTTAGACAATTTGTGATTTTCAATAGGGTTCATAGCTTTACTCTCCGATGCATTCAAGTGATGAGCAAATCAAGCACTGCATCCAAAATGACCACAGCTTACCAGCTGTAATAGTAGTAATCCATGAAAATGGTAACATACAAAGTGATTCATGCAGTGAATACACAAACTAGTTTGTACTATCTGCTCTAAATTCATCAATGACCACACATGTAAGTTCAAATGTTTTTGTGATTTTTTTCCTCACAAAACACCATCTTCCATAAAGTAATTATAGAATTGTCTATGTTGTCCTCACCTGTGGTTGACCTGATGGTGGACGTAACAGTGGACGCCATGGGGGGGATGCAGTCATCGTCTTGGGAGTATCCAGCCTGGATTGCTCGGAGGTAACTGTGGCTCCTGGTTCTGAAACAGCCAGGGAGGTCCAATGCCTCCATGGCTTGAGATTCCACCTCACTGAACACCGATTCACACACAGATTCAAACTGGCCATTTACATCAGCTTCACTAACCTAAAGGAAACAAGATACACATTTATTCTTTCTGTATTCTTAAATGTAACAGCCAGTAAACCTACAAATCTTAACACTATGAAACATATGCAAATCTCAGCCATCCTTTCCATAGCAGATAAGTAGTTAAAGGTTAAAATATACTTTTTTGAAACCAAAACAGCCCTTTGAGTGATCTCCAATAAAACAACAAGGCACTACCAAATGTGGATGTTGACACACCATCTGTAACAGCAATCTCTGGAAATGTGTCATTGTTGTCTTGACAAAGACCTTATACATTCCAATAAATGTGTGACGGTTCAATAGCAATACAAAAAAGACATAGAAATAGAATAGAATAGATGGGCTCTACATAATCTTTAAACACGCATACAAAACAATAACTCATCTCGGACAACATGTAGCTGAACTAAAATCAAACACACTGATACTTAAAAGACCATTCATAAAAGTGTTGTAGAAATTCCCATACTATTAAGGGCTGTGACTGCAGTTTTAATAAATGCTTTTTTTATAGACCATTTATTTGGCCAGCAGGGACTTTGTATCTCCTGCCTGATGGGAGAAGACTGAAGGAATGATGAAGGGGATAAGAAGGATCCTTTGTGATTAGGGATGCTTTCCTGATCACAGAGTGCTCATAAAAATGCAACAGTAGAGTTTGTGGTGAACCAATTATTTTGCCCGCTTGTTCTACGATCCGTGACAGTTTTGTTTTTTGTCTACGGGTAAGGAAGTTGCACCAGAATGTGATATTATAAGTTAGAATGGTTTCTGAAAGTGACCGGTAAACCATGATTAAAATATTTGCCTTGACATTAAAAAATCCTTAGCTATGTATGTTTTTTATGCATATATTTTTTTTACAAATACAATCTAAGCAGTAAATGTATGTGAGCTTTGAAGAAGTGGGAATTTCTCTCCATCCACCCAAAAACAGCCTCTCTGTTGGATATGCTTTTCGGGTCCAGATTAAGAATGCATTGAAATCTTAGGTTCAATTAAACAACCCAGACCTCAGAGGTCTGGGTTGGAGAAACAAATCGGTTTGTCCTAAAATGCTAAGAAAAATAGTGTTTTTCTTTTTACACATCTTGCAATACTAAATTTCTTCCATGAGTGATGATAACCTGTGGGCTAGTGCCATTTACCTGTATTACAGTACATCTAGCTCTCTGCAAATATCAGGCAATGGGATATACATTTTATGAATTCAATCTTATCCTTGTGCTGTGGCTATGCTATATTCAGAAATATCTCTGGTACTGATTTATCACAAATGTTGTATAGATTAAAAGCAATTTGATACACCCATCTGATTACAGGAAGAATCATGAAGATAAACATCCTGTTCTATTGAGATTTGGATTTAGAAGGATTTAACCATGCTTTTAGGACTCCCAACAAATCAATAAGCCTCTTTTTGAGAAGGAGATGAATATCTCGGCAACCTGTTTGAGAGTCTTAATAAATAGAGATTTACCATGTGAAACAAACTACTGCATAAAGATATGTAGCTGAATTAAAATCAGAAATAAACTAAAACAGTAGATCCAGAAGTAAAAATTGGAATACCTAAAATGCTTGAATTTCTTCTTTAATGTGTGTAAAAGGTTGTGTTAAATCTCAGCATTATTTCCAGGTGTCAACGGCCTTTATTTGGAAGAAATGTTGCAGAGTTTAAGCAGCACACTCACCTGGCTCACTTGGCTGACACAGCTAGCCTGGCTAAGCGTGCTGACAGCCCGCATATAACTCTGGTTCCGGGAGCGAAACTTGGGCGAATTGTAGTTGGTAGAAGGATCCAGGGCAAGGCTGGGGTGTATTTCCCTGGTTGCTTGCAAGTGGTAGTTCTGACTAAACAGAGAGAATAAGAAATAAAGAGGTGCTTTAAGGACATCAGTTAAATATAATCCAACTTGCATAACTGGTGCTTACACGTGTAACAAAAAGATAGATGTTTGTTCAATGATATTTAGTCTCTCAACAAGGCAAGCCCCTTTCTTTGCTACAGTGAGGTCCTCGCTGGTGTCCTTTCTAAGCCTGTTCGATTTCTATTGTGCTGAAACATCTGATCAATGCTTGGAAACGAGGGAAATGCAAATCAGCAGCTAGTTAGCGAGCAAGCGCTTTTGAGTGAGCAACCCAGAGTCAGCCATGTCAATTAAATGTGCTGGGCAAGAGGTGCTCAGAACACCATTAATAGTTAGATAATCTGGAGGGGAGAGGATGAACAAGAACTGAACTATAGGTAAACTAAGGAATATGGTGTGAGACACTTAAGGTATGTTTGATCTATTTCAAAAGCATGCAGTGATGAGTAAGCTGTTCCCGGGCCTTTTCAAAGATAAACACTTGGGTTTGGTAGCAAGAAAACTCCAAGATGATTTAAAGTCCAAACATAATTAAACCTCATAAGATACTACTGTCCTTGCCCTGTGTTATGCTCTCATTGGTTTTTGGCCACATAAAGCATGTTGAATTAAAGCAAAAAATGTTTACTCATAGTCTGATCTAATCAAAGCACTTCTGTTGATGGGCTTGAGGAAAATTTCAAACTGGACCACTTTTCCATAAAGTCCAAGTTTGTGGAGGGCACGGCTAATGAGGAATTGAGCAGTGAGGTGTTTAAACCTTGGTGTACGCTTTAATACTCTTATCCTGCTTGCAGCTTCTCTACAATTTAGCAATTTATGTTTACTCAAAATAAAAATTATAAAGAGTCAGCACACAGCTGCAGCTATTATCGATGGAAACTGTTGATCAGGCCTGGAATCTGGGTATAGTGATGGACCCAGACCTGAACCTGCGGCCTTCTATCACCTGAAGAACATTTTCAGGATTCATGACTAAAGTACAATAAAATCTTCAGAAAGTCAGCCAACTGCTTATCTTCAGTTGAATTGGTTATTGCAACAGTAACTTCACAAGTCTAAAAAAGTTAATCAAACGGCAAAAACTGATCCAGAACCATAATGCTTGGGTCTTCACTAAAACTATGAAAATATAGAGCACATCAACCCAGTTCTGAAGTCTACACTGGCTCCCTATTGCTCAGAGAAGAGATTTTAGGATACTTTTGTTACTTTATAAAACACTGAATGGCTCAGCACCAAAGTACTTGAAGGATCTCTTGACATTGTATTAATCTTCCAAACCACTCAGGTCTGGTTCAAGAGTACTCTGCATCCCCTGAATCAGACTCAAATATGGGGAAACAGTATTCAGTACAAACCTCCAGAAAACTGTAAAAATAATCAGATACTGAGTTCTTTGAATTCAAAGTTAAAACCCATTTGTTTAGAGTTGCCCTTGATTAATACAAATTTGAACATCTATAATTGTGGTCTGTAATCAAACTTTTATTCCCTTACTTTTTTTTTGCCACTGTAATATTTGTAATATTTCTTGCTTCTCACTGTTTTATGTTTTCAGTAAGTAAAGTACTTAAAATTCCTTGTTGCTGAAATGAGCTACGCAAATAAACTTTACTTGATTTCCCCCTCCCCAATCCTATCTGGTGTGTTCTTTGAACTTGAAGATGCAGCTTTCTAGAAGTGTTTCACACAGCTGTGTAAAACAAGGGTTAATACATAAGGGTGGACTTTACTTCCGAATTAGGATGTTTAGTATGTTTATGGGCAGTTAGTTGAATTGGATTTCATTTGAGGGTGTCAGGATAAACAGGGATAAATACAATGCACAACACATTTTTGTGTTTTTTAGATTGTTGTAAGTTAAAATCTTGGAAATCCTGAATTCTCTGAGATCCAATTAGGACTTAGGCCAACCATATACAAATCCCACTACAGTGTGGAAAAATTAAAGCTGTGTAAATAACTGTAAAACCAAAAGTAAAAATTAAGTTGCATTTTGAGGCAAATTGTAAAATCGATGTGGTAATGTTTTGGTGCAATGCTTTTATATTCTTAGAGGAAGTGACGGGATACATCCTGCACAGCTCGCCATTCCATTGCAGGACAACCTACTCACATACATTAAAGTCAAAAATTCAAAAATAATTTTAACAGGTCCACCAGAATCATTTTACTGAGAGTTAATTTACTATGATCAGATACACACTGATTGTGCTAGATAAAAACTGTAAAAACAACAACAAAAAACAACATTTGAGTTTAGTTAAAAAAAGCAAGTCAACACATTTCACAAGCTTTTTTAAGTAACTTCAACTTGAACCTACCCTTCACTGTCAAGTTGAAATTACTCAAAAAAGCTAATGAAATGTGTTTTTAGATAATATTCTTTACAGTGTACTAAATCAATTGTAAAACTGCTAACACAAACTTCCTGCTGTCTACAGAGCTTCTCAGGAATGGAATAAATCATCAACAAAATTTGAGAACTAAAGGACACATATTCTTTTAAAATAAACTATTAAAATCTAATTCTAGCTTTGGATCGACCTGAATGTTTTAGGTGTTTTATTATGGGTAGCAAATTTTACAAGTAAATTACAACTGGCTTTTGTATGTAATCTCAAAGGTATGAATTATATTTTTAAAAAGTATGAAGGTCAGTAACCACTCAATTGGAAACTAATGGGGATCCAGTGAGTTATGATGCATCTTTGGAAGAAAAAATGGGAAAATTACATGTAAATGTCTGGTTTTTGGCCATTAGAGTGTTAACTACTATTACGTTAGAATGTGTGCATGTTTTTTATAAAAAACTTTTTTGTCATTAATAAACATATGTTAAATCGGGGTGGCACAAAATTAAGACATGCCTTTTATAGGTGGTAAAAATAGGTGCTAAAACAGCTACCGCAAAAAGTTTGATGTTTGATAAATCACACTGCATCTACATATTTTCATGTTCTCCTTTCAATATTTTGCACCTTCTGACAAAAACGCCTACTGTGTATATTAATCAAGGGCAAAAGCCCTAAATAGATTGCATGATTCTTGCTGCAGTTTAACAGACGGAATAGTCTCTGTGTCTGGTTAGTAAATCAACTGCAGCCGGTGTGACCCTGGGTAGTTTGTGCCGGTTTTAAATAGCGCAAACCTTTGATAAATCAGGCCCTTACTGTTTAGTACCACAATTTCTAAACTATTATGAATTATTTTAAATAACTTGTTTATTTGAATCTCCTTTATTTGATTTGTATTGCCTCATGCTTATTAGTACACTGCCCCAGGCAACCTCTAACTGACAATCAATATTTAGCATATCAGCAGGAAGGTGAAATCTGACCACTGAGCAGATGGCAGCAACAGTTAAGCCTGTATTCACCTTAAGTCTGCAGCAAAATTGGTGATGTAGTTATGCATGTCACTGTTGATTTTATCCAGACGGTAAGAGCTGTGGGTAGAGAAAAGAACAAAGTTATTGGGTTCCAGAGTGGTTGCTGGATGGGATGTGAGATCTCTCAGCAGACTGTAATGGAAATACTGCTCTGAATGGAATTTGTAACCCATTGAATGTTTGCATGGAAATCTTCACCAAAGTGCTGCAAACATTAGGGTGAGACAATATGACCAAGTTGGCCTTTGCGTGATGAGAAAAGTAGGAAAGTGTCACCATCAGAATAAAAAATAAAATGGTGTGGTGGGGGTAATTTCTTGATTAAAAATGGGTACACAAACACAAGTGGTGTGTGTTCAGCTGACAAGATGGGACATAAGTAAGCATGTAGAGATATGATTATCAGCTGTGTGAAGGGATTCTGTTTTGGGAATATGTTGGCTGCTTTTTATCAAATCATGTCACAGCAAATTTATCTAATGTTTCTCATTGGTGCTAATGCACTTTCATTGTCAGAAGATATCAAGGAGAAAGACGACAGGGAATGACACATTGCCCTGTCTTTCATCCTGCGAGCAAAAATATTCAGTTGATGACTGAAATGATTCAAACTTGTAAGTAAAGTATATGTTTCTGTAAGGGTGTCAGGTAGAGAAGTCTAAAGTCACAGAACATTTTTAATGTTTTTTAAGAAAATTTGCAAGAAGAAGTGAAAGGAAAATTAGGTTGTATTTTAAGAAATCAATTCAAAAGAGTGACATTGTGCTTACATGCAGCAAGAAAAAGTCAAATTATTGCCTTATTCCAAATGAAATCAGACTTTTGAAATGCATCTACATGTATACACCTCAGTGGAGTAAATGGACTAAGGTACCCAGATAATGCAATTGGAAAATCTAATTTCTCTGCATGTAAACGACAACGCCGTGATGACGACTTGGAACAATACATTACAATTTATTAGTGGCATGTAATCAGGGAAACGACTCTCAAATCTGGCTACACCATTTGTTTGATTAATGTCAAAAGTTTGATTTAGATGTGCATATAAACATACTGAAGCAGACATTAACCCACTGTTGTGGTTGGAGCTCAGAAGAAATAAGATGAAGGGTATCCCTAAACCAGCAGTGAAATATGGCTAACACTCATCTCCTACACTCAGCTCCCACATTCTCAACACTGGTGTGTGGTTGTGTCAACTTCTGATAAAACTTGAGAACGCTGGGCATGAGGATTGATAAATGCCACCATGTTCAGTGTCATTCAAATACAGATAATTATGTGTTAGGAAAATACCTTGTAAACACATAATCACTCAAATTATAGATGACACCTCAGCTTTAGGCAATAATCAATTAACTGAATTTGTGCTCTGATCATGAGAACCATACTTGGACATAATGCAATCCAATTAACTGAAATTGTGCTCTGATCATGAGAACCATACCTGGACATAATGCAATCCCATGTGAATGAGTAATTACAAAGTGTTCAGTCAGAATTTATTGAACAGAATTAATCGCCTGTCTTAATACTAGGGGTGTGCAAAACAGCCGGCATTTGTATTTGTTGAGGTGGGGGGAGAACGCAAGGAGTGCAAGTGAACAATTCTCTCCAGTAACTCATTTCCTGGTGGCATCACACCAGACATGTTCCTTGCTCCCTAACGCAAATATTGCATAAAATATTTGTTTGAAATAAATATTTGTACAGAACACGTTATTTGTACCTTTCTGAATACTGTATTTTGGTTTGACTCAACCCCTAGATAACACAAATTAATCATAACCATGTAAGAAGCCAGTTATTTGTGTATGACAACATATAGTCTTATATTTTCTAAAAAATGGGTTCACATTATTTGTTCTTGTGACTGCACACGAGGGTATCCCCACTCAGAATGGATGGAAGTCAAAATGGTAATGCCCCTCTGCAATTTTGTATCAACTCAAGTTATCAGATGTGACACATGGTTTCATTCATATCCCTAATGGATAATAGCAAATTTTATCATATGTCACTGATTCTGTTATCATTAGTACTGTTTTTAGGAGGTCTGATTCTGGCAAAAAGGGGGTTTCTGAAAGCTGTCGGGTCTTTAATTTACAGAGCCGGAGCTGTTCGGACGCTGAGGATGGGTAAATGATCTTTAATTAAAACATTCACTGACATCTAATTTTACTTCAAGTGGTCTGTTCCAGCTCAGTGCACCCATGACTGCAATGTGTTCCTTCATTGGTGGGACGAACAAAGATCCTGTCAACTGTAAGAGTGATGGAGAGCTTGAAAGAAGAAAAAAATGGAGGAGAGGTGACACAACTTGACAGCCTGTTCTCACTTTAACAAGATTTGCTTCAGGGAGCTGCTGCTGTCAGATTTGTGTTTGGCCCATCAGAACCGCCCCAGAGGGACATCCAATTGCTACAAGTGCAAAGGAAATCTAACCTATGTACCTTCTGTCTTCAGTTAAATCTAATTCCCTCCCTACAAGTCCAATGAACCATAACAGCATAAAACTCCCATGCAGGTAGTTCTACCCTGGTATCTCTGATAAGTCACTGTAGTGGACTCAAACTGGAAACAGAAATAGTGAGAAACAAAATGCTGAAGAAAAAACAAAATAACCTGAAACAACAATCAAGATGGTAATATTACATAATAATATACATTACATAATGTCTAAAAGAAATATAATTTTTGTCAATGCTTGAAATTTCCTTGTCAGGAAAACCTTGTATAATGCAGTGCCGTGCAAAAGTCTTGAGTCATACATCTCTTCAAAGAAACTTTAACATGACCATAAATAATACTTCTTCAAGGTTCTAAATTTCATCATGGTACAGAATAATTTTCCATTAGGTTTCATAATTTAATTATTCAAGCACCCGAACTTCAGCTGTGAATCAGTGTTGCATCAACACACAACAGATTGCTGCATAACAAAGCAGTTTTATATAGGATCTTCAGATACTGTCACTAGCATCCTGACAGAAACATAAAATACATTTTAGGCATCTACAAACCTATTCCCAAATAGCTATTTTCTGAGAACCCTGTCATTCAACTGAAGGCTGATGTATCCCTCGGGCCCCGCTGCAAGATCTGAGGAATGCTGTTTATCTGCATGAATGACAGTAAGTTTTTATTCTGTGCATTCCTTTATAATGCATTACTCAGTATTCTGACAAAGATTACCAGTACATAGAAAAAAAATTATGAATACACAAATTTTTTTTTCTGGATTACAAACAAAAGTTATATATATATACATATATATATATCACAGAAATTTGATTTTCCTGTGCAGTTTTCAAAAGTCACTTGAAATTAGTAGAAGGGACAGGTAGCCTACATGTACATAACTTTCTATATATTCCATGTAGCAAAAGTAAACAGTTAAACAAGACAAACTCCACAACCAGTAAAACAAACAACCTGTACTCCCAGATATTATGCTCACAACAAAGGAAAACAAACAATATAAGGTGTGTTTAACTTTATAGTTCACAGGTAGCGTTAACCAAATATTTTCCATATTTGACTTTTTTTATGATGAAGGAAAAATTTAAAAACCATCTGTCATTTTGACAGATTACTTGCCGATATACACTTCTGACCACATGCTGCAAATAATGCACAAACATTTTCAACTTTACAGATGGAGTACAAGTAACTGAATCAATCAAAAATATTCCTACGAGAAGATTTGAGCATCATCTCAGACCTGGACACCTTACCCAATGTATCTTCTTTTCTGTAAGCTGACAGCACACGGAAGAGTTATGGAGGCATGGATCACATCTTTGATTGCATCATATAGACTGGCTATGAAAATCGCTGCAGCCTAACTACTGGTGCCAAAACAGGAGACGCAGGGGGATATTTTCCTGCTGAGGTGATAAGAAAAGCCATTGTTTAAAGAGTCTTGCTGAATTATGGTCAATTTAATTGGAGAAATGTTCACTGAAACTATGCCTGAAGTAACACTTCAACCTCCATTAGGAACAGGCGGAGCTCAGTTCAGCTCCTCGTGGAGACTCAGGTATACACAGTTTATTCTATAAATTAATAGAAATGTATTTAACATTCAGTTACAGTAACGGTATTGTATCGATGAAAACAGTATTTAGATTAACCCGTTACTGATATAAGAAAGCAGTTACCTAACAATGTCATTTTAAATGCCATTATTACCAACACTGACTGACACAAGGTAAAGATTAAGTGTAAAGTGCAAGGGCAATGTATTTTACTAATAAAAATGTTGAAAGCTTGTACCCCTAGTAGTCTTTTACCTCAAAATTAAATCAAGACCAAGACAGATCAGGAGTAAGGTTGTGGAGATGTCTAATTATGAGCTAGGTTTAGCTTTCAGCTCCTTACACATCACTCATCAATATGATCACTGAGTATAACTGCAAACCTATCAAAACATGACCGTCCACCTAAACTAACAGGTCCATAGCTCAGCTGAGTAAATCTGTTTGTTGTAAAATCTACAAATATGTTATTGTCTGAAGATAGACAGGAACAATGAGGTAATGCTAGGCACAAGTCATGTAAGTTATGAAGAACATAGGCAGAAAAGTGTTCTAGTCAAAAGGTCAGAGTTGACAGGAAATGGATGGAGCAAAATATAGAACATTTTGGAGCTTGTAATAGACTTGAGACTAGGGTGGAAGAACATCACAGACTCTAAACAGAACCAGAGCTAAGATGGAAGGATTTAGATCAAAACATATTGATGTGTTAGAATTGACCAGTGAAAGACAAAAACTTGGGCAAAATGTTATAATTTAAAATTGAAAAAGCTGGAAGAGACATACCTCAAAATAGTTGCAGCTGTAACTACAGTGAAAAAAGGGTAAAAAACAACAACTATGGTATTTAACCTTTTCCTTTCCGATTCATTATTATGCACCATCTTTGCCCAGTCCATCAAATCGAATGATAATAAAATGCATTAAAAATTGGTAGTTTTAAACCCAAAATGTGAAGAAATTAAAGGGTCATAAACACCTTAATGATATTGCTGAGATATGGGCATATGCAATTAATGTGCCGTGCATATGCTCCAAATGTAGACAGACAGACTAGCACGGAAATACTACCTTCCGGCAGAGGTCATGCATACTTTATATATCTAAACTACATCACACATTCTGTTGGAGGTCTGTTTAAAGATGGAATGTTGTAAAAGGGTGTGGTTTTAGTGGAGGAGATTAGCTCAGGGAACAGTGCCAGATGAGGTTGATTAGAGCAGCTTTGGGACAGTGTCCAATCAATCTATTCATTTTAAAATGCAGCCGTGTGCTGAGGGCCTTGACAGAGCCCTGGAAAGAAGCCACATATGCTACACAGAATGCCAATTCTAGGACTTCCATTGAAATGTATAAAATTCCACTAAGTTTAGTAGGTCCATGCAGCTCTGTGCACCAAATCAATGTGGATTTGGATTATTCAGTGTGTTGGTTTATGAAGTAACTGGTAAGTGTTTTCTGATGTAGAATACCGGGGTTAATAAACAGTTTTAAAATTGCTTACATTTCTGTTAATCTTGGCATTGTGCCATTTACCATGATGACAGCACTGTAACACAAAGATAAACCTCCTGTCCTAAGGATTAACAATGTAACAATACATTGCATTAAACTCACCTTCAGTTTCAACAGGAAGAGGAGGAACTTCACTGTGAATGTGGCATAATTATTTAACTGCATGCTTTGCCTCCTCTTTTTCTGTGGGTCATTAACAGACTCATATCGAGAGACCAGCATGCTATAAATATCCATCCATTGCTGGCTAGGTTAGGAACCGGTTTTTGAGAGGAGCTCCTTTGATCCAAAAACACATATACAGTCAGCTGATCATGGATGAGGTAACTACAATCCAGCCAATGGAATAGATCTATAACCTGCCTTGTATGAAACTCTGCAGAAGGAATCTATGAATTACATATTATAAATTACATTACTGCTAAGTTAAAATGCCATATTGGATGGGGGCGTCAAATTGGATGATGCTCCCTGTGACCCAATTTCTTCCATGTCCTGTTATCAGCTTTTTACTTTTTTTAAAATAGAAAGTACTCTTACATCAGTTCCTTTTGTTCTTTTTGTGCCTTTTTCTCTGTCTTCTCAAACCCCCAGACAGTCGTGGCAGATAACCATTTGTACTGAGGCAGGTTCCCTTAAACAGGTTTCTTCCTGTTAAAGGGGAGTTTTTCCTCTCCATTGTCACTACATACTTGCTCAGTATGATGGATTACTGAGGGACTGCTGTGGCTGGAGTCTGGATGTGTTGGGCACAACCTCATGTCGATGACCGGACACAATCAGCTGGGATTCCTTAAACAGAAAACTTTTTAACCGATTGGAATGTTTGTAAAATGGCATTGCAGTTACTTTTCTTGTAAAGTGCCTTGAGATGACATCTGTTGTGACATATTGTTCTATAAATAACCTGAACAGAACTAAAATACTGCGTCCCACCGGTGTTTTACTTTGTTCCATGCTGCAAAGCTACACAGAGTATTACTTAGCCTGCGCTAACTGCTAAAAATAGATAAATGTACCATTGCTGACAAACATTGTTTCTGCGGGCTCTGCCACAACAGCTCATAACCAAATAGCATTGTTATTTAAGGTGTTCAAAATACAGATTAGGTTTAAAATAGATTGCTTAAACACTAAAAACCAGTCTTGTAGGTCATTTCTTTGTCTGCCAAAACACTAAAATTAGATCACTGCACTGACTGATCCATAACATCAAAACAATTTTCTCAAAAGGGTTATAGATTTCTGATTCAGCAAATCAATTACTAAAACATTAGTTCCACTAAAAAAATGTTTTCTTAACTTCTTGCTTTGCATTATGAATTGGATGTTTGAACACAAAGAAAATTATGCTAATGAGTCTTAAAATAATCATAATTAGATTAAAACTAACTTAGCCTCACTCCTAAAACTCTTCTATGCAAGCTTTGGTCTTTTCAAGCATACATATTCACACTGGACTGTGACATCTCCATCAATTTATTGGTTAATCTTTCTACTTCCTGCATATTGGTACACTTTTACTGTATGATTTTAGAGTATCTTGACTTTTTTTTATAAACTCTTGTATTTTCAAAAGTCACTGTTTTTGGTTATTCTGTGCACGTGTAGTGTTGTCTTGTCTTGTTTGAAGAAACAAGACAAACAAGCAAACCCCAAACTTACTCCATGTGTTATTGTTTAATTACTTGAGCCTTTTTAGGCAGGTATTCATAAACATTAACTGAGACTGAACTATTTGGCCATTATCATGCCCTGGACAGTCAAAATGGTACCCCCGACTTGGTAATTCTGACCTAAATAACTAATTACAGTATATTAGTAACTGCCCTAAGCAATCATTCATAGTTATTCATAGCTAAAATAATCTATTGTCACACAACAATGGTGCATGTTTGAGAGTGCATATTTTTTAAAGAAACTGTAAAACTGAGGGGCACCTATTGATTTAAAGGTCATATTCTCAATAAGATCAATCTTTCATTGCTGTGATCTGAAAAAATATAACACCACTTTCTTGCATCTTTCATTCGAGAGGATTTGCAGGGGTACAAAGGCACTTTGGAACAACACCCTTGGGACCCTTGTGGGGTTGAAAATCAAACAACCAACAAACTATCTCCTGTGGATTCATTTTTTTCTTTTGGAGATTCAATAAAGCCGAGTCTTCTTTCAATGGAGTCAGAGGGAGGCCACACAGTCTGAGGCATCCTGGTCAATATCTTGCTTTTTAGCAGAACTCAGCATACTCCCGGTCTAAGCCACAGAGCAGACTGTTTATTCAGCGAGGCCTTGGAGTACAATAACTGTTATTGATATCCCTTCCTGTTGTTGCTTCCTCATAAATCATCTACTGTTTACAGTTTTTCAAAATGGAAAGTGAGGGGGAGCAGAACATGATGCAAAAAAGCAAGAAGCCTCGCTGTGGCAGCATCAAACATTATGGTGTAATCTGAAAGATGCACTGAAAGAGCAAAATGACTGTATCTGCTGAGACAAATATTATGATCCTCCCTGATCACATCCTATAGCATTTGATTTGCCATCATACATCCACAGAGGAAAATATCTGGCTTGTTATGTGGGCATAAAAGGGAACCATATGGCAGTAATGATGTATTTTTGGGTCTTTGCTTTCTTCTCTGGCTACATGCAGGAAAGAAATTCTCACCATGAGAGCTGTTTGTTTGGAAGTTTTTTAATCCAGTGCCCTAGAAAGTATTCACACCTTGTCTTTTTCCCAATTTGTGAGGTTGCAGACTTATTCTAAAATTGACAGCAGTACTTTTTCTCATATAACTACACACTGTACCAATTATGTCAAAGGAAATACAGCTTCTACTTTTCTTTAAAGATGAGAAATGTCTCTCCCGCAGCTTCTTTATGCAGTATTTTCT
This sequence comes from Apricaphanius iberus, assembly GCA_028564705.1. Lineage (NCBI taxonomy): Eukaryota > Metazoa > Chordata > Actinopteri > Cyprinodontiformes > Aphaniidae > Apricaphanius > Apricaphanius iberus. The sequence continues at coordinate 107,015 of JAPXFQ010002501.1, read as the reverse complement.
AACATAATATCTTTTCAAAGCAACATTTGTGATAATCACAGCTTCAAGGTTTTCTTGAATATGTTTCTGCATGGGTTTCACATCTCATTAGAGGTATTCTCCATCCATGCAGATCCTCTCAAGTTCAGTCATGTAGGATGGGCACTATGAGTACATGGCACTTTTAGGTCCTTCCAGCTTTGCTCAATTGTATTTAAGTCTGATATTAACTGGGTGGTTGATGAAGCCACTCCTTTGGTGGCTTGGTTGATTATAAATTGTCATCTCAGCCTGACCTCCAATGATACTGGAAAATGTTTTCTTGAAAAATTTCTACAGTTTCTTTCCCCTCTGTGTAGACTTGTTGCCCAGTTCCTGCCAGATAAAAACATCCCACACCATTATGCTGCCACCACCAGGCTTCACAGTAGTTTTTTTTTTCAAACATGATGCTTGGCGTTCAAGCAAAAATGTTTTATTCAGGTTTTACCAGATTAGAGAAGTAAGTTTCACGTCTTTTGACAACGTCTAAAGTGCTTTTTGGTCCAAATTTAAACACGCTACCAGGTGCCTTTTAATGTGAATTGTTTTTTGTGTGGCCACTCTCCCATAAAAGCCTTATGTTTCGTGAGTTTGTTATGGTTGACTTTTTTGGTGTGTTTTATATCTCCATAAAGAAACCCTAACTAACTAAGGATGAGACCGAGCATTCCTTTGTGAAAATTCAAGGTTCATCGGTTTGATCTGGTAGAAAGACCTAGAGAGGGTCCTAGTGATCCCAAACATCTTCCATTTCTGAATAACTGGAAATGAAATAAGTGTGCTTCAAGGCACCTAGCACTGTCAAGCTTTTTTTGTATTTTTCCACAGCATTTTTGTCTTGACACAATTTGGCCCTTCTTTTGACTTCATTATCTGATTTCTGCTATTCAGAGGGGCAAGTTGTCTCAATTAAAAAGATGGGAGAAATCTTTCATTTTCATCATTTCAATTATTTATTTGTATAATGATGCAGAAAATAAACATTTAGTACTTACAGAAATGTAAAAATTCTGGCCCTCACAACCTGTTACTTTTTCTTTAAGAAGCTATCCTATCCCCCACTCCTGCCTAGATTTATGGATCCTATTTTTCAGTTATAATGTGTGTAAAATACACTTGTCCACACCTTCAAACAGTCAGAATCCAACCTCCACCATAGCCAAGACCAGAGTGCTGTCTAGGCACCAGGGAGAAGACTGTAGACCCCTACAAGACTGTGATTAGCTAATCTAGAATAGGAAACAGCTTACTGGGAAAAGATCATGTGTTGGAACTATTATTAGAAAACTAAATAAACATGAGATCACTGACAATCTCCCTTGATCTGGGAGAGGAGTATTAGAATGAGGAGTTTGCAGCCGCTATTGTGAGCTGTGCCATGGCTAGAGAGGGGAGTAATATGCACATGGATTCATGATGCGTCTGTGGCAAAAAAAAAAAAAAAATTAAATTAAAAAGTGTTTGTGTGTGTACGTATCAATTCTATGGCTATAACAGGCCATAATAAGTGCAAATCATGCCCATAATCTTGAGAATTGTTAAGGAAACATCGTATAACTGGGTGTGGTGGGGCAGAACTTTGTCCTTCTGAGGAGGAAGTTGGACAATATAAACCAGCTGGCAGGGCACCAGCCCTTGGGGCCTGGATTTGGAGACCCTTGCACTAGACTCTCATTAATCAAAATCCTGCTGCACTCAAAAAGTCCCCCTGCTTAAGTCAGCAGACGTACAGGCCTCTCTAAAGTTTGGCAGAGACAAACTTGATGATCCAGAGGGGAATTTGGAGAATTTCATGTGGTCACATTAAACAAAAAAAGAATGATTTGGTATAAACCCCACTTACTGTGTTTGGAGGGGGAAGAGTGCTGAGTTGCACCATACACACTGTGAAGAATAGGGATGGAAACATTATGCTTTGGGGCTTATTTTCTGCAAAAGGGACATGATGACTGATCCGTATCAAGGAAAGGATGAGGGGGGTCATGTCTCATGAAATTTTGGGCAAAAACCTTCTATCAGTTAGAGCGCTGAAGATGAAACATGGTTCAATTTTCCAGCATGACAATGATCCCAAATACACTAAAGAAGTGGCAACATAAAAAGCAATTCAAGGTTCTAGAGTGACCTAGCCAGTCCCCAGACCTCAGTCTAATAGAGAACCTGCCTAGCGACAGCCTCAAAATGTCACAGCTCTAGAAGAGCTCTGTATGGAAGAAGGGGCCGAAATACCAGCTACAGTGTGTGCAAACCTGGTGAAGTTACCAACAAAGGTTACATTACAAAGTATAGAGGGGAACATTTGTTATTGACCAAATACTTATTTTCTGCACCATTATACAAATACATTCTTTAAAAATCACGCAATATGATATCCTCTTGTTTTATTTCTATATTCAGACTGCTTTAGATGATTGCAGTTCAGCAAAAGCCTGTTAATCAATCATTAACTGAAAACAAGTGTGCTGGCACAGTAAAACAGGTACACATCTAAAACATGAAGAGCAGTGTGCCTGGAGGAGCAGGGCTGAAAAACACTGTTCTATGCAGCCTATCATGTAAGAGCAGAATGAGCTGCTTTTAAAAAAAAAATCAATGAGGCTTAAAGCAAATAATACTTCCTAATTTTGACTGATGGGGTAAGATATATGAAATAATTTTGTAAGAATAGGACATAAAGGTGTGCATGGTAAAGAGAACATCAACCACCTTCAGGGACAAATAATAACATCAAACTAAGTAATTTTGACTTCTTATTATTGAATAGACTCTCGCTATCAACTCACCATTTTAGTTAGGTGTATTCTTCAAGAAGATTGCTGAGCTCTTTTTTTTACAAATGATGTGAAAAAAAACCTATGGAAGAATTCCAGGTAGTGCCAGGTTCAGATATGAGCAGCTCAACCCTGATGAATTGTTGGGGCTCTGCATGCAACAAGAAAAGTACCAACACTGAGGGGAATGTGTATGAGAAAATAACAACACACACAATGTGCTGAGATGAAATGCACCTTGACATACCCTCATTTATAAGCAACATATAAAAAAATCACTGTGTAAGGATGGAAGACTGACAGATATAGATATATAAGTCTATATTTTAGCTCACTTTTACTGTAAAGCAAGACTGAAAATGCAGTTTGGTAGTATGTGTAAAATGTTTATGATGATAAATCTCAAGGCAAATCTATCTAGGTGTAAAGAGGAAAAAAATATTCAAGTCATACACATATTTTACTTCAGAAAACTCAAAGTAATGTACATAATAATAATGAATCATAATATAAAATATAATAATAAGATAATAATAAGATAATAAGAAAACATAAAGTATCACTTTAATAAAAGGTGCATTGAGAGTTTTATTTTATTATTAAGCAATGCTACAGACAAACAGAATGTATAAACAACATCATGCAAAAAACATAAAAACAAAATAAAATAAACTACAAAAAACTGAAACATAACAGAAGTGAGAAAAAGACTAAACAAAATGTTTCTGATTTCTGATGAGCCATACCTCTGAGAGTCCAGCAAGTCCTGGGGTCTGATGATGGCCTTGATCAGGGCATCTGGCCGAACCGACTTCTGAGGTGATGTCTTTGGGCTGGAGTCCGACTCCCCGCTCTCCTCATCCCCCATGGCTTTAACATAGCTGCTACTCCGCATTCGGCGACAAGGGATCTCATCATCCTTCCCACCGCCTGGATAACCGGCCCACTCATCCTGGGGTACCTGGTGGGATCAATTAAGACTGAAGTTGGTTTCCCAATCCAATCTCCTGACACAAAAGATACATTAAGTGCTTTTATTATAATATAAAAATCTCTGAATGGTATATTCATTTGTTTATTTGAGCAGCTACTGTATATATATTAAAAAAAATATTTTCAGTACATGGAATAGTGACTCTGCTTCTGATCTTCAGGTGCGTCAAATATTGTGTTTTCATGATATTGCACTGTCTATGTCTTCTAAGATAAAACATGGGTAGGAATAAATAAAGAAATAATACGTTAATTCATAGTTATAGTTTTAATTCCTTTGGATACATTTTTTTTATTATTATTTTTTTAGACTGACAGTCACATTTCAATAGATTTTTTTTTTCAGATTCTATGTGATAGACAAAGACACATAACTCTAAAGTGGAAGAAAAATGGTCCAATAATAATAATGCGGTTTGTGTTTATTTTCAACATTAAGTAGAATCACATCTTGTCTAAATTATAGTTGCAACTAATTTTTGGTATATTGTTATCAGCTTTTCAAAATCACCCAAGGTTAGTCAAACTGAATGAAGACTGTTTGAGAACAGCAATTTTTAGGTCTTCCCACTTCAAGACTTCAGGTTATGGTTTTGGTTGAGCCATTCTAGTTCAAGAATATGATTTGATCCAACTCGTTCTGTTTTAGTTCTGAGTATATGTTTAGGGTCTTCCTGCAGGAAGGTGGACCTCTACCCCAGTCTTTTCCAGCCTGCAGTATGTTTTCTTCCAGAGCAGTTCTGTATTTATCTCCACTCGTCTTCCCTTTAACTCTTACAGGCTCAACTGTCCATACTAAAGAAATGCACTCCCACAGCATATAGCTACCACAACTATATTTTACTGTGGGGATGGCATGCAGTGAGTGATATGCAGTGGTATTTTTTGACGAACAGAGCATTTTCAAGTATGGCTATAAAAAATGCAATTTTGGTCACTTCTGACATGAGCACCTTCTTCTGTATGCTAGCTGTGCACGGCTTTTAGCAAACAGATTCTCCTATTTTTCCTTAATACCGCTCTATTTGCCTGATCTATTGTTCTATTTGGAGAACCAATTTATGGGTCGGTTTGTAGTTGTGTGATATTCTTTAAAGTTCCTGATGATTCGTAGAACAGTGCACTGTAAAGTGCTTAAAGCTTGAGAATTTTTTAACTGATTTGACCCTGTTTTAAGCTTCTCCACAGCGTTACCCCTGAGCTGTCATGTGTGTTTCTTGGAATTCTTGATGCTGTTCTCTTTCCCAACATTCGTTTCAATGTCTCACTATGGGATACGCCCCTCCGTCTCAGGCGGTGGGAACAATTTTCCACCCGCATCCAGAGTGCCTGGCCCTGTGGGCCTGTCCCGTGAGTGGCACAGCTTAAAGGCAGCAGGGCTGCCCCAAGCGGTCATTCAAACTATTCAGAATGCTAGGGCCCCCTCCACTAGGTCCCTATATGACGCTAAGTGGAGGCTGTTTGAGGTCTGGTGCCAGAACAGAGATATTCTGTCTTTCCAGTGCCCGGTGGATGGCATTTTGTCCTTCTTACAAGAGCTGCTGGACAAAAATAAGGCGTTTTCCACAATTAAGGTGTACCTGGCCGCCATTTCTGCCTGCCATGTAGGCTTTGGAGAAAGGCTGGCACCACCGCCTTTCCCCTCACTTGAAGGGGAGCGGCTTCACAAGTTGTGTCCAGTTCGTGCCCTCAGGGCATATGTGGACAGGACAAGTGGCTTTCGCAGGATTGAACAGCTCTTTGTGTCACGGGGCGGACCCTGTAGGGGCAAGCCCATCACAAAGCAGCGGCTTTCACACTGGATTGTGGATGCTATAAGGTGTGCTTATTCCTGCCAGGGCCTGCGGGCACTGGTTGGGCTTAGGGCCCATTCCTCTCGGGGCCTGTCTGCATCCTGGGCCCTCTTTAGGGGGCTATCGGTCCAGGAGATTTGTGTTGCTGCGAGCTGGACCTCCCCGCACGATTTTTGCATGATTCTATAAGTTGGATGTCTTGGTTCCTGCTATGACCCACGGCATTTTGGGTGTGGGGTCGTCATTGGGTCAGGACGTCTCCCTGTGAGTGTTGGTGGTCGCTGGATAAGCTGCCTGGTAATACGGGATGTCTCAATATCCCATAGTGAGACATCGAAACGAATGTTAGGAAAGAGAACTTTAGGTTACTGTCGTAACCCTGGTTCTCTGAGTAACATGAGTGAAATGTCTCACCAGGTAAACGTTCTTGCTGGGCGACGCGAGAAGAGGTGTTTATCTTGAATGGCTTCTGCGTAACCACGCATGCCTCTTATAGAGGCATGTGACGTGGATGCCACGATCACCAGCCAATCAGGATTGGCCTAATGAGATAAGTGCTTCTGAGGAATCTGCAGAGGGGCGTATCCCGTAGTGAGACATCTCACTCATGTTACTCAGAGAACCGGGGTTACGACAGTAACCTAAAGTATCTTCACCAATGTTCTCCACCAAACCTCTGAGGCCTTCACAGAACAGATGTTTTATACTGAGATTAAATTACATGCAAGCAGGTTCTATATACCAGGTGATTCCTGAAGGCAATTGGTTAAAGTTGCTTTTATTTTGGGTAATCTATAATCACGTTTTAGAAATGTGTTAAAATTTCAATTTGCAAATAAAATATTTTGAAGTTTGTGGTGGCAAAATCAGAATTTGATTTTGTAATAAATTTACTGCCAAGACTTCATAACAGCTAGATAGACACTTCAAATCAAAACCTTTCCAACAGTTACTTCCACCTCCTGAGCTCCACACAGACATTTTCTTGATTAGTCAATATGAGTTAAATCATCTGCATGATTTGGACAACTACTCAGTATACAAAAAGTGATATTTTGGTCAAAGTGCAAGCTGGTGAAAACTTTGTGAATTAGATTTTTCTGCTAATTATGTTTCCTGATAGACAAATGTCACACAAGAATAATAGGAGCCATCTTTGCTCATGCTGTTACTGCTCTCACTGCCATCAAAACAAGCCAGGCGGAATACATGTTGCAATTTTCCTCCACTCGTTAAAGCAGGTAATTAAATATCCAGACACGAGCATCACTATTATCCCATTTACAGTGAGGACTTTGAGTCGTCTTGGCACTTACCACCTGTTTTACTGCAAATGGAAGTAAATATTTCAAACAGCACACAAAGTATAAAGCTGGTCTTAAATTTTAAATGTGGAGCAAACAGCATCTTTCATGTATGCAAGATACCACCGCAGGAGATTTATGCACTATGATCTTAACATTATGTACATTTTATTGTGGCAATCAGTTTCAAGAAGGGCACATTTTACTGCTAGCAAAGTATGTTGAGAATACAAAATGAGTCATGACTGTACAGCAAAGAAACAATCTGAGTTTTAAATTCTACATGTCATTATACCACAAACAGTAATGTTATTATATACTTCTAATGGGTTTCTATTATGAGGGTGGTGATACAAAGAGTGTGGGGACAACTTCTTTTGTTACAATGAACCAGTGTCATTTGTTTGCCATGTCACTATACAAACTGCTTCTCTGATTATCATTCACTGTTGCACTCATACTCACACATTTATTATTTTATTACCCAAAGCCACAGAATTAATGTCCTAGAACAGATGAGTCAATATTGTAGCTTTTCACAAAAGCACAAAAATATATATGGAGATTCAGTTTAAACCAGACATTAACAGGTGAAATGTCTTGAAAATGTAGAATATTGTCCAAAAGTACTTTTATTTTAGTAATACAATGAATAGGTGAAACTAAAGTATATGAAATAGACTAGGGATGCACCAATATTAATGTGGGTATAAGGGCCAATACCATTCTAATGTACTCATATTGGTTAGTTAACAGATACCATGAACCAATTATTAAAATGTGGAAACTCTGCAATAATTTTAAAGAAAATGTTAATTTTTCACTTGTAATTTTGTTTTCTGGTCATTTTGATTAATGTTTTATTTATCTAATCCACCATAATTTGTTGTAAGCAGAGAAGAAAATACTCAGTATTGGTACTCAGCAAGTATTGGGATTGTATCGGTTCGAAAAAAAAGGTATCGTTGCATCCCTAATATATACTCATTACATACAAAGCAAGATATTTAAAGCCTTTATTTATTATAAAATAATGATTATGGCTTACAGCTTATGTAAAAGTACAGAATTAAAATGTCAGAAAATTAGAATATTACATGAAATCAACAAAACAAGAATTTTAAATAAAGAAATGTTGGAACTCCAAAACATATAATCATGCATATGTACTCATTACTTGGTTTAGACCCTTTTTGCATCAATTACTGCCTCAATACAGCACAGCCTGGATGCTATCAGCCTGTGGCCCTGCTGAGGTGTTATGGAAAACGAGGATACTTCAATAGCAGCCTTCAGCTCTTCTTCATTGTTCGGTTTCATGTCTCTCATCTTTGTCTTGGCAGTGCTCCATAGATTCTTAAGGTGCCTGAGGTCAGGCCAGTTTGCTGGCCAATCACGCACAGTAATCCCATCATCACAGAGCCAGGTTTGGTACTTTTGGCAGTGTGGGTAGGTGTCAAGTCCTGCTGAAAATTAAGTGAGCATCTCTGTAAAGCTCATATGCGAAAAGATGCCTGGAATTCTCCAAAAACTCCTGGTAGATGGCTGCATTGACTCTGGTCTTAATAAAGCTCATTGGCCCAACACCAGCAGATGACATGGTCCCCCAAATCAACACAAACTGTGGAAACTTCACACTGGACTTCAAGCATCTTGGATTGTGTGCCTCTCCTTTCTTCCTCCAGAATATGGGACCTTGGTTTGCAATTAAAATGCAAATTTTACTCTCATCGAAGAGGAGACTTTGGACCACTGAGCAACAGACCAGAAGCAGCTTGACAAGAGGAACATGACATTTGAAGTCCGTGTTCAGGATCCGTCTGTGTGTGTTGGCTCTTGATGCACTAACTCTAGCCTCAGTCCACTCCCTGTGAAGGTCCCCGACACTTTTGAATGGCCTTTTGCTGACAATCCTCTTAAGACTGGGGTCATCCGTGCTGCTTTTTTCACCATTTTCTTCCACACTTTTCCTTTTCACATGACTTTCTTCTAATGTGCTTTTATACAACACTTTGGGAACATCCAGCTTCTTTTGCAATTATCTTTTGAGGCTTTCCCTTCTGTCGTGATTCATATTTTTTGGGGCTACTTTATATAACAGTCTCGTATTGAATATGTTTATATAATCTTTAGTTAGTATTCAGAAAGTAAAAGTCTGTTTTAATTAGCTTGCATGATAGTAAAGAAATGTTTTGTCAAGTATTGTTTATCACTAGAACTACCAGAGAGCAGCCATTTGGCTTTTCTACCTATAAAGCCCACAGGTAAGCCGAAAGGCTGGATGGCCCCCTGTGAACCTTCCTTTTGTTATGTAAACGGGGCAATCACTGGGACACCACAGGGGGGGGGGATATGCTGAGCCACTTCACTCAAAACACCTTGACATAAAATGGGGGAGGGGGAGAATCAGGTAGGAGCAGGATTGCTAACTGACTGTCTGAGCAGAATATATGAGCTGAATCAAAATGTAATATATGTAGAAGGATGTAGACGTTATCAGAACCCTACAACACTGGGCTTCCAACATCCCCACCAGACACATAAGAAAAGTAATAGAATAGAACCACATCAAATAAAGCACTCAAAATCTGGGGTTATCCCAACTGGGCCTTCATGATATTTACTAATAATAATAATAATAAAAAAGTATTATCAGGATACAGTGTTAGAGAGTGGAAGTGAGTGAGACTTAGAACTTAGGCTTAAAACTTTATTGATCCCTTTGGGGTGACTCCCTCAGGGAAATTTGAGTTTTCAAGCACACAGAGAAAACTAAACAGTATGTAACAATGAGTGAGGTGAGTACATTTCAATAATCACTCACAATCCATGCACTGCCAAGCCGTCTCCTTTCTGCATTTGCCACATGTGTATTTGTAACAGCCTATACATCGCAGAGTGGCATGATTGCTTTTACACTGATTTTTAACCTGACACATTGCTCTTTTCCCAGGGCTAGGTGTTGAAGGTTGTAGCCGAAGCAATTGTTCCCTTTGTGCCTGCTTTGCACCCACATGAGAATGAGCCAACTCTCTTGCAAGCTCCACCAGGAAGTCCACCCGTCTCTCCTGCCTCCCGGTGCATGCTTGATAGAGCACATGTGCATTCAGTGCTGCCATATCAATCATGTTATAGAACACAGCGACTGGCCAGCGCCGTGTTCCTCTGCGGACAGTGTACTCCCGCACCATCTGGTCCATCACATCAACGCCGCACTTTGTGGTGTTGTAAAGGGTGACAGTGTTTGGCTTCCGTTTGGTGGTATTCTCAGTCTGAATGACGCGGTGCATGCTGCTGAGAATGTATACTGTCTTCTTCCGTTTGGGCGCATACACCGTTAGCGTGGCACCAGTGGTTGAAAATACCTGAGTGGTGAATTCATCACGGTCCCATGGCAATGCCGCTTGGGTGCGTCCTCTGAGCATGTGTGAGAATTGAGGTGTGAATGTCTTTTGTCCTCTGCGTAAAGGTGACCTGAGGAGTTGAGCAGAACCTGGCACTGCTCAAATACATAACTGATATTTTGAAATCAGACATATAATATCATATCTTTGACATAACATAACATCACAGTGTGGGCAAACAGCAACAGTCAGTCTGGTTTTTATGAGTTGAGACAGGGAGAGACAGGAAAAGAGAAAATAGAGGGAAAGAGCAAAACAGACAAAAACAATGTACAAATTCTTAAATATAACAAATCAAATGTGTTTCGGGTGTATCTCAGTTTGAAAAAAATGTTACATAAAATAAATCTTGTACAGATATCAACTTGATGAGCAATTCTGTAAATGACTAGTGGGGCTACCACAGATTTTGAGTGCTTTATTTGATGTGGTTCTGTTCTATTACTTTTCTTATGTGTCTGGTGGGGATGTTGGAAGCCCAGTGTTGTAGGGTTCTGATAACGTCTACATCCTTCTACATATATTACATTTTGATTCAGCTCATATGTTCTGCTCAGACAGTCAGTTAGCAATCCTGCTCCTACCTGATTGTCCCCCTCCCCCATTTTATGTCAAGGTGTTTTGAGTGAAGTGGCTCTGCATATCCCCCCTCCTGTGGTGTCCCAGTGATTGCCCCGTTTACATAACAAAAGGAGGGTTCACAGGGGGCCATCCAGCCTTTCGGCTTACCTGTGGGCTTTATAGGTAGAGCAAAAAATCCTGGGTCTTCTAGTGTTAAGGGGGTAAGCTTTTAAGTCGTAAAACTCTAGGCTAAGTTTACTGCATGTTGTAAAAGTAGGATGCGGAGATAAGAAACAGAGTAGGGAGTAGACAGTCATAAACAGACCGGACGGTTACAGCGATAACTCAGGAAACCTTGAGAATAAACGTTTGGTGTAATAAAAATCTAGGGGGAGGAGAATAGACATGTGAATACGTTCTTTGTTCTTCTTTAATAAAAATGGTACACCCCTGTATACGACGGTTCAGTTCAGTTCAACTCAGTTCTGACTGTTCCCCATCTGCAGATGTGTATGAGTGTGAAACAGAAATTCTGTGTCTGTGCATTATTTTCTCTCTCTGTCTCTCAGCTCTGACTTTATTTTGGAAAACTTCCCGCCGGGGTTTAAATGTTGGCGGCCCTACACTCTCCGGAAGCGAGTGGCCGGTCGCATGGTAACTAGGAGCCAACACTTCTTAAGGATGGTATCAATGATGGATTTCTGCACAACTGTCAGGTCAGCAGTCCTCCCCATAATGTGATTCCCACTGAACCAGACAGAGACCACTTAAAGGCTAGGAAACCCTCGGCTGGAGTTTTGGATTAATTAGCTGATTGGAGAATGACACTTATCTTATTGAACCTTTTGACAATATTCTAATTTTTTAAAATCTTTTGAATTTGGGGTTTTCATAAACTGTATGCCATAATCATCAAAATTATAACACAGTATAAAGGCTTGAAATATCTTGCTTTGCATGTATTGAGTCATTATTATATACACCTGTTTCACCTGTGATTTCACCTGTACATAGATTGTATAAAAAGAAAAAAAAATATTTTCCTCTCACTGTCTGACATTAAATCAGACAAAAATCTTCCTGCTTCAGGTCAGTTTGGATTACTAAAAACTGATAATATATATATTTGCTAATACAAAAAAACAAAAGAAAAAGGAAAAAATTAACTTGCTATCTGGGACCAATGACAGTACTAGGAAAAAAACAACAGATGAACAGAACTGATTTAAACTGATTTATGTTGTATGCTAGTCGCACGTTTTGTTTACCGTTGTGGTAATTCTGTAAACTTTTATCATTCAGAAAGTAAAAGTCTGTTTTAATTAGCTTGCATGATAGTAAAGAAATGTTTTGTCGAGCATTGTTTATGCAGGAAAGCTTTTAAGTCATAAAACTCTGGGGTGAGTTTAAATTGCAAAGCTGTAAAAGCAGGATGTTTAGATAAGAAACTGGGAGAAAAGTTTTAGAGAAGCAGATAGCCATTTAACCATAAATCTTTATAATGAACCTTTGACCCAGAACAGAGACACCCATCTTCAGACTGCATAATTCTCTGACAGCAAATCATGGCTAAGAGACTGTTTGGAAGTGATCTGATTGGAGTAAGATTGGAGAGATTATAAGCGCCCAGAGGCCCGCTTGTCTATAAAGCTGTGAAATAAAGATCAGTTAATTGTTCAGATTTCTTTAAGTCTGGACCACAGAGAAACTAGGGCAACTTTCTCTGTAAACTGCAATTTGTTAATCTGTTCAAAATAAATGTTAAACTGGAAATTGGCTCCATTTTGTCCCTGCTTGAACATGCATTGAATTACTTATGATAATTATTTAATTCAACAACAATTTGGTGACCTCGACGTGTGCAGGTTTTTTTGGACCAAAAAAAAATCCAGTTATTTTTTAAGTTAATAAACGGACATGTATTTGCTCTATTGACAATCTGCGCAGAGTTGCGTAGTTTTTTAATTCTATTGATTGGTTAATCTAACATTGGGTAATGTTGTCATGCAAGTTAAATATGTTTTTTGTTTTTGTTTTGAGCAGATTGACTGTTGCAAGCCCGTGGTTGAAGCGGCTCCATTGTATGTGTCTGTCTTCTGAGCAGGGCTGCGACTGCTTTGTGCTCCGCAGAGAGACACCGGTGCCTGCTGGGAGATGGAGTTTCTTACTCCTTTCTCCGGGGAGGACGGAGAGGACAGTGGAGCGGACGGACCGATATCTTCAACGACTCAAATCGGAGCCACAAGTGCGGATCGGAACTCGACGGGTTGGCCACCCTGCCCAGAATGGGTCGCTATTTTGGAGCTCCCAGGCTGGCAATCGAAAAAAGATTACAGAAGGGCCTGGGTCGCCCTCTGTTAAGTCTATCGGATTACTTGGGAGAGTGGCTGCGTTACTTCCAGACGCGTGGCTGAGCACCACGAACGGGAATTGTGAAAATGGTCCGGCATTGGCATTTTTGGTGTGGTCCGATTAAGGTTAGTGTTGTTGGTGTTAGTTTTTAATAATGTTATAAAAGTACTGTGTTGGTGTTTTGATGTGACGAGCTGCGCATGTCTGTATGTGTGTGTGTGAGATGTTTTTTACGCAGGCGCTTGGCGAGAAGTGCTGGTGATGTTGCGTTCTGGGTTAAAATGTTATAGTATAAATAATGAACTCGAGTATAATACATAAATTAACATAGATAAATAAATATATAACTGCATATGATGGATAACTGAAATTAAATATCTATAAGAATTAGTTGTGAACATTTACGACAGGCCATCAGAGCGGCCGCCCTAAGCTAGGAGCTAATTCTGTCGGAGTTGTTTGCTTGATAGCACGGCTAACATACGATAGCTGTGCCTATATGTTTTGATAAATGAATTAGTGGTTATAGGCGGTTTTCTGCCATCTGTTCGAGTCTTTTGAGGGGTTTTCTGGAAGCCGGCGCCAGGAAATTTCTCAAAGCGGACTACGAAACTTGTAACAGACTGGTCTGAAACCTCCGCGATAAAATAATTAATTAGGTCTAAAAGCCACAGCTTATAATGTTGTGGTTTTTTTTTTTTGTTAATGGTTTTGGGCTGTAACGGACGTAGTTGAATCGGTGTTTGCTGTGCGGGACAGCTAGAATTGGAAAAATATGTTTCAGTCCGCGTGGACGAACAGGAGGATGTTTTGTTCGTGCCGAATTAAAGTTTGGTACAGTGGTATAAATTGTGCGGATTAAGTCCTGGTATTGCGGTAAGTCATCTTCTAAAGTGTTTGTTGTGATTTTTTGGAGTGTTTTCGCCGTACGTTTTTGTGCTGTTTTAGCTTTCGTTTCACAGAGAACGGTAACGGTAGCACTTTGCTATAGGCTGTTGTGCTAAGCTAGCGGTGGTGGCTAACTGCATGTTCTATTTGTTGCAAGCTGAAAGTTGATTTTGGATAGAAAGTGATTACAGACTCCTGCAGACGATTGTCTTGTTAAGACTTAAACGAATTTGGATTTTGTTAAATTTTTCTGGTTAATTAGGATGTAAAACAGCCTCGGGAAAACTGCTCAGATAACTTTTGGTTGCTACTCCCTTTCGGCAATGGTTTAGCACATTTCTACGAAGGGCAATTTTTTAAGGTGTTTCATGTTTAACTGAACTGTTACGGTACGGAGATTAAAGATTAAGAAGTACATGCTGAATTTGGTTAACTGGTTTTACGAGGAGAGCGAAACTATGAGGATAGCATGTTAATTTATTTGGGATAATTATGCATGTTACAATTAAACGAAAATGATTAAGAACAGTTACTCATGAGTCGATTCTGACTTGGTGTAGTTTTAATTTTTGATTTCATCTTTAAAATTAAAAAGAGGGAGTTTATAGTCAAAATAAAAGATGCATTTTTTGAATCTTTAAATAGGTGGATTTTTTGCTTTTTTTGATTGATCTAAGCGGGAGTTGTTAAGTTGGCCTAAATAAAGATAAAGCTATAAGTAGTAATTATAAGCATTTAACGAAAAGCAAACGGTATTAATTGGAAAGCAACAAACTGGTTTAAATTATTTTAATAAGCACCGTGTTGAATGGTACAGACAATGAGTCTGTGATTTAAATAAGTATCATTTATGCTAAAATTATGTTTGGCTTATTTCTGATGGCTCTATAGACTTTAGGAATATAGCTTGGTCTCTGAATGAATGACCTAAAGGAGACTGGTGTTAAATTATTTACACAATTGAACATTCTTAAGGATTTTCTGGACAAAAATGCTTATTGGAGTTATCAAAATTCAACTGGGGCTCATGAAGTAACCCAGTACATTTCAATTCCGTTACAAATTAAATGTTTTTACCATGCAAAACAACACTTATCATAGTGATAGTTTATAAACTAGTGGGATTTGAATGTTTGGTTTTAAAAAAAGAAAACATTAAAACACAGAGTCATCTTTAAGTAATCAGTTTGTTTTTTAACAGACTGGGGATAAATTTGGAATTGGTCTAAGGATTGAAAGTAACAATTAAAGTCTTAGGTAGATTTATTTAAGAACAAATAATGAATGTGACCGAAATGATGGTTTAATTTGAAAGTAAGAAGTAAATTCTAAATTCATTTATTCTGATCGTGTAGAGGCAAAATGTGATTGGACCAGCTACATTGAAGTAATTTTTTCCATATATTTGAATGCACATTTTGTTTTGACAAATAAGAATCGGTTTTGGTTTTGAAATTTAAGATTAATCTTTCAGATGTTCTTAAGCTAGTTTATTTGATGCTGAGAGTAAATTTACAGGTCCTAAAACATTTTGGAATAGATCTGATCCTAGAATAATGACATAATATATCATTTGATTAGTGGGGACTCTGTAACTGACAATTTATTTAGATTTTTGATTTTATTTTCTTTATTTTTTCTTATTTTTATTTTTTGTTTTTTCCTCTTTCTCTCTCAAAATTTATATTTGGTTCGATTTGGATTATGACCCAGATTTTTGAACTGCGGTCTGTTTATTAATTAGAACTTTGGAAAATGTTAATTTGGGAAGCTGGATTAAAGAAAACATGATTCAGTGGTAATGTATTTGACGTCTCTAGAAGCTTCAATTTAATTTGGTGTTTATCATTGGAGAAAATAAAATAAAAAAGAAGCCTGAGAGGAAAAGAGGGATACTGAAAAGAAAAATGCTGGTTTTTATTTTTTATTTTATTGCGACTAGTTTTGGTTTAGAGAGATCTCATCTCTTGAACCTCTTTTTATTGAATTTTTTGTTTTGTTTTGTTTGACTGCTGAGGGGAATTAGACTATTGAGTATCCTACGAAAATTTAAGAGGAGTTTTAGTTGCAAAAATCACTTTGACTATGTTTAGTTCCCTTCACAGGATCGGACAGATGTTTTTGAAGTATGAAAAGTTTTCATTGTTTACAATCAAGAATATTTGGGCAAGTGACCACATTTGGGTTTGTTTAAAGAGGAATCATATAAGCAAAAGTACTTTGAATGGATATTGGATTGTGTTAAAAAAAAATATATACTTTAGGTTTGGCAAATATTTATAGGGAAGTTGTTTTGTCGGTGATTTAAATCTTGGATTTTTCTTTAGAAATATAGATAGACTTTGAAGTATAGCAAACTCAAGACTGTTTTTGTAAACTATGTTGTGTTATCAGTGAGTACTGTTCTCTGGTTTTGTTTTAAACATTTGATGTTTTTAACCTTTTTCAACATCAACAACAGTTATCTCAATGTAAGTAGCATACTTATATTAGCAGAAATTATTAATTGATTAAATGGACAGAGTCGGGGAAAAGTGGTGTTAAGTCTGATTACAAAGGGGTTTAGTTCAATATGAGCTATTCGTCTCAACCTCAGTGAAGCGAAACCAGGAGAGCCACTTTTCCATAGCGACTTTTTGTAAGAGGGACAGAAAAAAAAAAAAGGGATAGAACCTTTGCAGATGGTTATTGCCTTTATTTTTGTTATTGCAATGTTTTAGTGGTGTATTAGCAATATCTAACAGAAAAATCCAGCCTTTTTGTTTGTTTCTTTTTTGATTTAATTTTGTTTTTCTAAGAACTAAGTGTGTTGATGAGATATTGCGATGCTCCATCTTTATATATGTTTAATTTATACATGAGATGAAAGAGACATTTATCAAATTGAAAAAATTGAGAAAGGCATTGCATTGATGAAATATAGAATATAAATTGGATGAAAAATGAAGGAATCATTAATTAAAATACGCAGGGGAAGTATTAGAACAACAGTTTAATTAGACGTATAAGGATTGATTATTATTCCTGGTGGAGAGAGCAAACCTGTTGAGTGGTATATTTTTACCAGAATTAATATTGAAGAAATTATTACTAGTATAACTGATTGAAGTAAAATTAAAATAGAGCCCACATAGGCAGTCTGAGTGTGGAAGATATTTAAATTCAGCATTCAAGGAAGGAGACTAATGAATATGAAAGTAAAATGTTTGAATGTAACTTGATTTGAATGAGCTGAAAGGAGGGACTGTCCGTTTTTTTTTCTTACTCTAATTATATATTTTTTCTCTTTTTCTAATCCTGCAGCAGACAAACCCCTCAGATAAACATTCTTGAGATGGAATTTATGATCCTGGGGAGATGAGATGGGTGGGGGTGCGTGGGCTGATGACGGATAGTGCCAGGCGCCCGCCGTAACGGCCACAGAGAGAAACATCTTTACGACCAGCGCAGAATTACGACTCTCTTGTGCTCGGCTCCCACACAGGGAGGCACAGGTGAACTGGAGGCCACCCTAGGGGGGAGCACGTTTCCTCATGCTGAGCTGAACTTTCAAGGACAATGTGTGAATTCACTTGGCTGGCGTGAGATGGACAGTTTCTGCTGAAGAAGTGATGATCAAAGACTGTTGATTCAATGTCACTGTTACTGAATTAACCACAAGAGTTTCTGTTTGTCTGATCGAAGGTGGCCGCGGTTCTACGTATTTTGATAACCCCATGTCTTCCCCAGGATTATCTCCGGGTAAAATACCACCATTTACCGGGAACAAAATTTGGCAGGAAAAATTGGGCCGATAGCAGGGGGTTGCTGGCTGGTGAGAGAGAAAAAACATTTTTTTTTTTCCTTTTACGTTTTCATCCACAGGGATGTACTGAATTTAAGAAAGGATATATTTTAATGGAACAGACATAAGTGTCTTAAACTGGATAAATAAAATAAGTAAATTTAAGAATCAATTTGGGTGAACAAGCAAATGGATAGTAATCAGTTGAACTGTACACAAAAAGTAAATTCTTGAGCCTGCTCTTGTTTTTAAATCCATTAATGAGGGAGGTGTTTTTGGTTTAGTTTTTAGGAAAAACAACGGTGTGTCAAAATAATGTGGATTTGCTCTTTCCCCAGGGATTATTTTTAATTAGGTGGGTGAAATAATTTCTTGGCACAATGCAGTTGAATTAGATTGAAAAGGAGTGATCACAAGACCGGATCAAAAAAAAAACTGTCTTTTTTAGATGTTTACAAGCTTATGCCCCCAGGATTATCTCCAGGATTCAGCAGCACGTGAGGAGCACACAATCTCCTCTGGTCACAGCTGACTACAGCTGCTGAAGGGGTCCAAGGTACAGCTCCAGGTCGAAGGCGTGAGGAGTCCAGTGGTTCAGCAAAGTTCCAGATGACAGCTGGGAACACACACAAAGTGCAGCTCCACGCCAACGACGAACCTGGTCGGAGTCTGCCTAAGGAGGGTCGTGAAGGGTTTGACCAAGCTGAATCGGAAGCTGGGGCCACAGGCGGCGGGGCCTAGCTCACCCAGAAGGTTGTTTGGGTGGTGATATTACTCATCCAGTGTGATCTATGTGCCAATGAATGAGATGGGCAATTTGAAATTGCCATCTCAAAAGAGGGATCTACAGAAGAAGATCACAACTCATCAATCAGCTGCACAGCAGGTTTTGACCAGCCCACAGCGGTGGGCTAAGCTATGGGAAGCGGGGCCTGTCTGTGCATTTGTGTATATTGGGGGAAATGCTCAATTAATGAAGTAATTGGCATTTCAGAGAGTGGTTATCTGCAAATATGGGAGTAAAAACTGGAACACTAAAAAAATAGGAGCCCTCCACACTGATCAGCTCTGTATATCGCTCTCCAGCTGCCAGGAGCCATTGAGGGGGATAAAATGAGAGTGAAGAAAGAGGATCAGAATACAAATATAAAGACTGAACATTTATTAATAATTTTTTGCATTTTACAGGTTGTTTAACTATTTGATTAACTATTTTATTCACAAGTGAAGAGTCATAACACTGCCTAAAAGGGTTCTTAATACCTTCTATTTCACAGGTTTCTTAACACTTTAAGTTTGATTTCTTTCAGAATATAATATAGTAATAATGTCTATGTTCATGGATTTTCTGAGCTTCTTCCACAGTATTAACATGTATCAAGTCAGATTTAATTATTTCTTCACATGTAAGACATTCTTATACATTGTGGGTTTTTGAATTTAGTTTGTGGGAATTGTTAAAATAAATTTTTTGGTTAATGCCAAAAGAGGGTGAATCTATGATTAACAGATTTACATTTTTTAATGGGAGTTAAGATTAAAAAAGGTACTTTAATAGTTTGTGTTTTGAATTTTAGTCTGGAATACTTCATGTTTTTAAACTGATGAAATTTCTTGGATTTGATTTTTTGCATTCTCAAAAAGCTTTACAGGTTTTGATCTTTAATCAATCCATTTTTAAAAATGGATTGAAAAGAGGGAACTGTGGTAATTCTGTAAACTTTTATCATTCAGAAAGTAAAAGTCTGTTTTAATCAGCTTGCATGATAGTAAAGAAATGTTTTGTCGAGCATTGTTTATGCAGGAAAGCTTTTAAGTCATAAAACTCTGGGGTGAGTTTAAATTGCAAAGCTGTAAAAGCAGGATGTTTAGATAAGAAACTGGGAGAAAAGTTTTAGAGAAGCAGATAGCCATTTAACCATAAATTTTTATAATGAACCTTTGACCCAGAACAGAGACACCCTTCTTCGGACTGCATAATTCTCTGACAGCCAAATCAATGGCTAAGAAGACTGAATTAAGTGATCTGATTGGATTACGATTGGAGAGATATAAGCGCTCCAGAAGGCCCACTTGTCTTATAAAACTGGTGAAATAAAGATCAGTTTATATTGTTCAGATTTCCATTAAAGTCTGGACCACTAAGAGAAACTAGGGCAACTTTCTCTGTAAACTGCAATTTGTTAATCTGTTCAAAATAAATGTTAAACTGGAAATTGGCTCCATTTTGTCTCTGCTTGAACATGCATTGAATTACTTATGATAATTATTTAATTCAACAACACCGTTCTGGATTGTCTGTTGTTAAAGATTAAAATGTTAACTAAAAGGCAGAAAGAAAGGAATGATTTCTAAGTGGAGAACATGTTGGTGGATCTTCTTTTTAATAAAATGTTCATGGTCATCTAACAACTCCCTGGCACTGATTCACTGACAACATTTGAGTGACATTGAGGCACACCAGGGTCCTGTGATGGACTGGCGACCTGTCCAGGGTGTACCCCGCCTCTCGCCCGCTGACAGCTGGAGATAGGCACCAGCCCACCCGCGACCCCTTGAGGATTAAGCGGTTCAGAAAATGGATGGATGGATGAGGCACACCAGTGGATGTATTAAGGCAACACCTCAAACACCCTGCTTCCTTGTGTGACATAATGTAAAGATCAAAATAAATTAGGCTAGACAACCTGGAGCGACTTTGTTTCTCGGCTGGCCTGGGAACTCCTTTGGATTCCTCCCGAGGAGCTGGCCGAAGTGGCTAGGGAGAGGGAAGTCTGGGTCTCTGCTTAAAGTGCAAGTCACTACAAAATCTACTTCTTTTTGTTGATAACCTGCATAAATGAGTCTACAATAGCACTATCTGCATGTCTGGTCATTGTTTTATGTATTTTAGTACATTTTAGTGAAAATATTACTTTTGTACCAAAAACAATTAGTTTAGTGCCCCAAGTGGTTAAACAATTACACTGCACTGGAATTCACTAGAACTGGAATCCTGCATTGCTAACGGCTCAGCTCGGGTTTCTGACATAGGTTTTGATTATCGACGTAGTCTTATAACAACATGGCCTGAAAGGCCACTCAACAAGGAAGAAGACATTACTCCAAAAGCGACATTAAAAGTCAGTTTGTAGATGGACTCAGGGACAAAGATGAAAATTACTGGAGATAGTTCCTGTGGTCTGTTAAAACTAAAGTTGAAGCGTTTGACCATGATGACCTTTGTTGCATTTAAAGAAAGTAGGGCAAGGAACCTGGAAACACCACATAACTGTGAAGTACAGAGATGTTTTACTGGAGGAGGGGCTGGTGCACTTCACAAAATAGATGGCCAAAAAAAAAAAATAAATAAATAAATAAAACATCATGTGGAAACAGTGACACATTAAAGTGAACAAGGCTAATTACAAACCTAAAGAAATATAACATTTCTTTAAGGAGAAATTGGCCAAAATTTAATAGTAATATTGAGAATCTTGTGGAAGAATGCCCAACATGTTTGAGACAAGACATTAAGAATTGAAAGCCAATCTACCAAATAATAGGGAAATGTATGTATGAAAGTTGAGGAAAATTTTCAAAGTAAATTATTTATTGCCCATTATTCTGGCATTGAGCAAATATAAATATATTTTTAAGTACAAAAATGAAACATTTAGTCTGATTTCAAGTTAGACACTAAGGTATTAAAAAAAGACACTGCATCTTTTTATACGGTTAGTATAAGCATCTTGTTTGCTTGTTTTTTCCATGGTATTTGTTGATTGACCATTATTTCACAAACCTTGGTTTCTTCATGCAGTCATGACATATGACATTGCCAGTAACTATTAAAATCTCAGCAATAAATCTTTGAAAAGCCATGTTCATTCATCACTATATCATCTTGGCAAACATAATAACCCTGAAACAGTTTGAATATCTTTTTTTCTAAGACTTATGTTGGGTTTTATAGCACTGAACTGGAACTGCTGTCAAAATGTATTTTAAGTTGTCCCAAACCATTATCAATAATTAGACTAGACAAATGTATCACTCTTATAATGACGATGATATGCTTTTCTCTCTCTGTCAGTGACTAAGTCACTGCTCACAAGTTATTGGCAAAATGGGCAGCAGCAGAGCCTCTCCTGCAAATGTCAGAAGGAGAAAGGCTACATCCAAATGTCACTAATGTGTCAGTCTCATCACTGCTGATGCAAATGTTGATTGAAATGGTATTATCGTTTATAAGCAACTAAAATGGAGCTGGTCTTTTCCAATACAAATTATTATAGTTAAAACACCCACACCCACTCTCTATTGAATATTTTTATATGAGAATGAATCAATAGATTCAACAGGAATAGTTTACCAGGAAATTGTTATTCATGTATTAATTTGGATATTCTTTCTATGAATAACGGGGAGAGTCACTGGTTGATGCTTCCTCCATCCATTCATACATTGTCTGTTCCCACATGTTCTAGTAGGGTCATGGTGGGCAGGTTTTCTATCTCCAGCAGTCACTGGGTGAGAGGTGGGAAACACCTTGACAGACTTACAAATCAAATAAAGCTAAATAGGGGATTCATCTGGAATACTTGAATATGCAAAAAATATAATGTATATTAAATGACACTTACAGTAATATGTCAAACATTAAATTACTGCTAAGGGTAAAAGAACAATATATAGACAGACAAAGAGAATACAATTTACTTTAATACTTTTATTCTTAACATGCGTAGGAATCCAAATTTAAACAGACACTAATAAGAGTCATTCATCTCATCTTTTGCGACAGGCCTACAACATCTACCAAATGGAGTCGATGGGTTAATTAAGTCTTGGAGGGGTTTGATATTTTTAGACATCTAATTAATGAGCGGAACGCCAGAGGATAGACACAGGCTGTGGTGAGATTTGTTTAATTTGGATTTGCTGATAAACTGTGTAGATTTTAGGGTGTTCCCTGTGAAAATAAAAAAAGAAACAGCAAGCAATGCAGGAAGCTTGTGCTGACTACTGTGAAAACACACATATCACCCAATGATTCTTAAAACGCCTGAAACAATAGCGTCAGTTAAAACTTTTTAACTTTTTAATTAAAGATTGAAGGCAAGATATTATGTTTTCCAGCAATTTTTCATTTTCAAATTTTTTTATAAATTCCTAAGACAAATATAAATACTTATTCTTATACATTACACCTTCAAATTGATTTACTTCTAATTATATGATTTGTTTCCAACTAAAATATTTTGAAATTAAAGGTTATATTTTTGTACAATATGCAGTCAGAAGTTATGCTAGGGTGACCAACGGTCCTCTTTTCCAGACATGTCCACTTTTCATGTGCTGTGAGGGGCGTGCGGTGTGATTTCATAGATTGATGAAAATATCTGGGTTTTCATGGCTTTTAAGGGGACCAATAATCGTGTTTAAACTAACTGGTGCGATCCATGTGATATGTAACCCTTTCTTTTTCTGACATCTTCCCTAAGTGGCAGCCAAGTGGAGGATTCTTATGAGTTCATAGATGAAACAGACAGTGGGCTGTGATACAATGCTCCACGTTGCCCTTTGCTACAATTCATGTGCGGTGTTGCAACTGTTTACAGGATATTATAACACAAGTATAGCTTTACAGACAAAGAGAGCTGGCATAGCTGACATATGTTATTATGTGGGTTAAATAAGTGTCAAAGATCTAGTAGGACATAGCCACAAAAAATAATGCTACCCAAATTGAGAGTTCATCTATAAATTGAATGAGGATGAAGATAAAAAAAGCAATTAGGAAGAGTGATCATTTCTATTATTAATTAAATTCCAGAGATTTTAAAGTCATTTTTGCACTTTTGAAAGCTTATCTTAAGTTTGCTATTTTACTGTTCAATGTAACCACATGAAGAATGCTTTAAACATGTTCAAATCAAAAGTCTTGGCACTGTCCTGAAAGTGTTTCAGGAGGGCCATGCATATTAATAGTTGGAACAAAAAAACAAAAACAAGATCCTTAACATGTTTCTTAACTTGTTCTTTGTTACTCCCCTTTATTCAAAGATTGTTCTAAGTAGGAACATCATAGACAAGAAAGAGCAATTACAAATTCAACAAAAGTTTACAGACTCTTCAGCAATGAAGTACCTCAATAACCTTTTGTTAATGGGAAACAAGGTCTGTGGAGGCTGTGAGAAAATTCACAGAGAAAGTGTGAAATTTATATTTAACATCCCGTTTTTAACAATAGCAGAAGTCTAATTCTTTTTAATTACTTGGAAATCTTTCAAAAATTGCAAGACATCTCTAAGGGGGGATATTTTAACAAAGGTACTTTTGAGGAACTCCTACAGCAGATTTTCAGCTACTGTGAACATTCTTTAGCAATAACATTACATAATTATAGTTTTTCGTTCCCAGCATAACTGGGAAAGCTCAGGAAGTCAGTGTCGTACAGCAAGTCCACATTGAGTTGTCAGATTTGTGGCCATAAGGAACATGGTCTGTGTATGTGATACGTTTGGGAAAAAGAGAGGCTTAACTGAAGATCCTACAATGCAGCAGTGCATTTTATTGATTAACTCTGCAAGTCTATCTATCCTCCACACTAAAAAATAAGTCACTGTCATTAAGTAAAGAAATAAAGTGAGGTAGACTACGACATAGAGGAGGTGATGGTATGGTAAAGGTACAGTGCAGAGAGATGAAGAAGCAGTTGGAACAGAAAGAGGATGGATAGCAGAAATAGAAAGCTCTTAAAGCTTCAGTCATCAGTAATCCAACTTGCTCAGAGTCCAGCCTTTCATTTCAACCAGCAGATTACATTGACAAACTGGATGCTGGAGGAGGTGTCTTTTTTCTGTCTCTTCTGAAACTCCTAATGCAGTTCAGACACGTATTATCTCCTCTGTAGGATGAACACATATAGTTGCCATTTAGATCGCTGATCTGTGATCTTTTCTTGTTTACCTTCTCTTTATTTTATCAGATCTTGGCTTGAAATCTTTACCAATCGAGGAAAAAGACAATTCATAATCTTTCTTGGCTTTTATATTTTAAAAGGTGTGTGCATACACAAAGTCCAAACATAACAGAGCAGCAACTGCTCCATTTACAGTTTTTACTAAGGATAACTCCATGACCCCATGTCAACGACTTCATGCAATCTGCTGGGATTCCTTACACAGAAAACTTTTAACGAATTGGAATGTTTGTATATTTGTATTGAAATTACTTTTGTTGTAAAGTGCCCTGAGATGACATTTGTGGTGAATTGGCGCTATAAAAAATAAAAGTGAATTGTATTAAATTGATATGCATATTCTACTTAGCAGCCAGACATACAACAAACAAAAAGCAAAAAACTCTAAACTAAAAAAAACTAAAATGAAACCCCTAATATTTTATGCATGCACAATTTGACTCAAGTCAGTAATGAGTAAGATCTGTTGACAAAAAGCATACAGATTCAAAAAACCTGAGTGTAAAACTCTCATTTCCTAAGGACTGCAAACAAAATGAAACAATATATTTTAGTCCCTGCCCAATAAAATTAAAGTTAAAGATAAAGCCAAATTTTAACCCTGCAACTCATAAGGCATATTCAGAGTTTTGCAGGCAGATCTTTTGTTTGTATCCATTTTCATAAGATCTTCACAACTTAACTTGGGTTAGTCTTTTCTGCTGCTGCACATAGCTTGATTTCTAATCCGTGTTGTTTCACAGTATTGATAAAATAAATCAGCAAGAGTAAAACCGGCCTATTTTACTTTACTATAATTTTTTTGTTGCCCACTTAAATACTTAATGTTTGTGTACATCTTAAAAAATGTGTACAATGGAGGGCTATCTTTGTCAGGCTCTGGAGACAATCTGCAGCGAATGGAAGTTTGTAATCTCGTTAAAATTAAACCTGTCACAGGTGCCTAGTCCAGCATCTTTTTTTAACTGACATCAGCTCTCATCCTGCATTGTAATCTGGAGACTTGGCCATCAGATCCAGATGGATGTGTTTAATTACTAATTCTTCTCATCAACACTCATTTATTATTAATATAACTTGTTACATCTGTATGGTAAGTACTACATCCACTATTGTCACTGGTGATTTATTTTGGAACAATCCCCATGAACCTCATTGAGAGTTTATATAGTCAATTGATTCCCAAGGATTAGCACTGGGTAATAGACTTCTACACACCCTGTAGTCAAGCTTAATGTCAAACAGTTTATTTTTACCTTTTTGTGGATGAAATCGCATGAAGCATTGGTTCATTACTTGGCGGCTTGCTAGAAATTCCTTTAAGTTTTAGGGAATCACCCCCCCCAAAAGTTTAGATTTTCAATTCGTAGTTCAGAGAGCAGTCTGTATCCCTCTAAAGTTTCACCTCTGGCAAACCAACTTGGCAGTTAATTGGCAAATTAAGACTCAGCACAATGCCCTATCAGCAAAACTATCAAAATACCAATCTTCCTATTACATCCATCCTAGATCTGTACTTTCGTCATGAAAAGACAGCGTATTGATTGCACCTGACAAAATGTATATATATATATATATATATATATATATATATATATATATATATATATATATATATATATATATATATATATATATATATATATATCATATATGCACCCAGAAAAACTGTCTTTTTTCTTCTTCTCACTTTCCAGAAACTGAAGAAACAGAAAAATCTAGGTGAAAGCAACATTTCCTAACAACAGTTACGAAAGACTGTTATTAATACGAGTTGGTGACAATAAATACATTTTGACAGGAATTGCTATGTCTGGTTTATTCTGACTTAAGTGCAGAAATTTCTTAATACTCAATAAAATTTGATTAACAGTTTGCATGGACTATTTTAAGTAGATGTTGGTTATGTTAGTTGTACTAAACTAACTTAGCTATTTCAGCTTAAAACGTTTAATGGGAATAACTCAATAATTGCTTAGTTTGAATTACTTAAAAAGAGCAACGCAAAATGTAAACATTTTACAATTGTAACAAACAATTTTTAAGTTAAGCCAACAAATTTTTATTAGAGTGTAGGTATCTGACCAGAGCTTTGAAATCATGTGAATAGAAAACTGATCAGGATATTTTGCAAAACCCCAAGAAACACCGTGGGTCAAGCCTGCAAAGAGTTGGAAACCGGATCACCAGTTTCATTGTCTGTAAAGAAGCAGGTGTCACATCAACCTGGACTTATATAGTGGCTGCAAAACCGACACCTTCAGTTTGACAGAATTTTCTCCTATGGCAAATATTCTTTGTGGAAGCAAATTGTAGCTTTCAAATCTAGGGAACAAGAGAATACTGTATCAGCTGTAGAGCTGAGGGTCTGCATTCCCACTGCTGGTGCACTGCACAGTACCAGCAGAATTAAGTTAGAATACCTCCAACTTAAACTTAGATCCCCAAAACTTACCGATAAATATATCAAAGTGAGAAAATTGGTAAAAGATAAAGAGGACTAACATTAAACTTCTTGGTATGGAGGGTATGTAAAAATCTGAGCTGTATTTTTAGTTTACTGGGCTCCTACAGAGGTACATTTACTGTCCCAAAGAAAGACACAAAGTCTTAGGCTGACACCTCTCTCTGTTTGCAATCACATACTCTTACAGCACTTCAGAGGATTTTCATTTATATGTCATCAGCCAAGAGCGCAAACAAGTTGACTAGCAATAAAAAGAAATAACACTGTGTTTAGTGCACACACTCTTGGAGTACAATTTATGTTGACAGTTGAGGGTAATCCCAAGTTGATTAGAGCAGCAGGACATGAATACTTCTCAAAGTGACCTCTCCGTTTATGGCATGACTTTCCTGAATAATGGTTTTAGATCACCTGTCTGAGTGCTGCTTCTGCTGTAAGGATTACCGGTGGCCAAAAGGGAGCAAAAACAGACATCTCTTTTGCTTCATTTCCGCCTCCGTCTGCATCCTAAGGTATGTGAGCGTTAGAGTCAAAACCTCAGCAGTATACTTCTCTAACTTCCTTCTGCTTCAATACATCTTCTGTGAGAGGTCCCTGAGTGGGCATTGATTCTCCGCCAGGGAGGCAAAATGTGTCTTACCCTTTGTGGATTGGATTGATAATGTTGAGCTAAATATAGCCCTGCGGCAGGGAGCAGAGGTTTATTTTTAGAAATGTTTATAGTGCTGCAACTTGGGCACAACTTCAGCCGGATAACTGAATAGAAGGAAAGAAGAGTGGGAAAGGAACGCCAACACTGCAACTCTCTGTTCCAAAGTGGACTTCACTTAGCTGAATTACCACAAATTGGATTGGATAAGTGCTTTCTCTGTCTGTTTCAAAATGATGAACATTGAAGTTGGAAAAATATGCCTGTCAGCCTAGAACAAGCTTTTCATTTGGACACTTTGATTCAGTTGGGTTTGCACATCACACTCTACCTGTAAGATAGGGTCTACTTTTTCTAATACCACTCAAGAGCTTTCTTTATTTTGACAACAGCCATATCATCTGCAGCATGACTAGAAATCATTTACTAGTTATTACACATGCATGGATATTTAACCCAAGATCAGCCTCTATAAAATGTGTTCACTCATCCTGTATTTATTAACTAAATCATACTTTTTCGAACTGAATCCACTGCACCAACACAACAAAGAAATGGTAAAAAAAAAATGGTAAAAATCTACATTACTTTCTGCTGTTTTTTTTCTCATTCTGCCAGATATTCCCCTCTGGTGGAGATCATTTACAGAGTTAATTGATTTGTCATGCTGTGCTAGTTATTTCTGCAGGCAGCAACATGCTGCGCCATACAACAGGATCACATCGGAATATCCAGGAAAGAAAAGAAAAAAATGCAGTGTTTAGATCAATCACAAGATGGCCAATACCAGCTTTTTTCTCTCTCTACTGAATGGTCTTTAAAAAGCTGTCTTGACGATTGTTCAATTTTATATTTATAGATTCATATATTTACACTGTAAGAGAAACAAATCAATTGTATTTCCTTCAGTCACTTGTCAAAAGTCAAAACAGTGCCACTGACATGTTTTTTCTCAATTAAACCCATCATTAAAATAGTATGTCATCAAATATTGATACCCTTCTCTCTAACCAAAGGAAAAATAATAATAATAATTGCTGACCAGCTTTCTACATGTTTGTCTGGTAGTTTGAAGATGAATACTTCATGATGAGTTCAGAGTCTTTGAGATTAAAAGGTGTCCTGGCCATCCAAAATGTTAATTTTACATCAGGCCAGAGGCAATTTGTTTATAGAAACTACAAATTACTCACTGAAAATAGTTTATAACTAAATCTAGCAGAAAAATAACCAGTTTTGGATTAAACTGTAAGAGTAGAAAAGATGGTGTTGTCAACTCTTTAGCTTTGATGGGGTGCTAATATTTGTACTGTCATCTGACAACATGCTACATCCAGTGGCAAAATCCCTCAAAAGCAAATTACGCTGCCTTGAGCAGCCGTTAAGTATTATGAATGGAGCTCAAAATTTCTCTGTGCATGAGAGATTGATAAAAGTCACACAAAACATCTTAATTTAATAGTTTCCTATTTTATTTAACTGATGGTGACCTACTGTATGTTAAATGTTTTTAACTAGTTTTAATACAGATTTAGCGTTCTTGGCATCAGTGTTGGGAGTAATGTATTACAAAAGTAAAGAGTTACAGGACTAGATTATTTTTTTCAGTAACTGAGTAATGTAATGCATTACCTACAAAATATACAGCAATATATTACTAGTTACAATTTCAGTTACTCCAGTTACAAATGCATTTTAAATTGTTATTCTGGCCAACTAATGCAACAGACCAAATCAAGTTGGATACGGTAAAACAAGATCCACCATCCACTTCCTGTTGCTCAAAACTAAAACATCATAGAATCAGGACGGCTGAGGAAAAGATCGACTTTGCATTTAAACAGCGGCATTATTCACACTGTTTTCCTAATGATCTGCTCTAAGGCTTCAGACATCGTAGTCTCATCTTCGTCAACCATCTTTGTGATGAGCACTTACAGCACCTTCTTTTGATTAGATTTAACAAACATTACCATGAAATAGAAGGCATGCAAAGAAACTTGAGACTTAATTTTAATAAAACAGTGTTAAAAATACAGTATTTGTGGTGTGACACTTGTGTAAAATGTACATTGATAAGTTACGGTGGTTAGAAGTCGTGTTAGATATTTAAGATATTTTGCCAAAAGTAACTTAAAAGTAGAGTAACTCAGTTGCATTTTTAAGACCGTAATATGTAATGCAAACATTACATTTTTGACATTGTATCTAGTAATGTGAAATATATTACAATTTATTTGTAACTTGCCCAACACTGCTTGGCATTCCATTACCTTTTGCTTATTAGTCTACCAAATCACAAATGCATGAAACAGATAAAATATTATTAAGTATTAATGTAATCCTTCAGTAAAACTCTTACATTCTTATTGGTAGTACTGTTTCAGAGGGAAACTAAACTGTGACAAAAAGCAGGATCAAACATACCTGTAGAAAGTGACACGGTCTTAAGCTGGGTTTAAGGTCAGTGGGGGTCATGGGCTTCTCTAGGTTGAGTGATGACTTCCTGTAGGCTTCCTTGGCTTGGCTGACAGTTAATGTTGACCAGGAGCTCCTTTTCATGAACTTGCCCTCAGGGGCCATGTTAATGCTTTCGCAGGCCGAGCACTTGACGTCGTTGTTGCTCTTGGAGGTCTTTAATGATAGGTCTCCTGCCAGGTGGCTGTGCATCGCATCTGGATAACAGTGGGTGATGTGCTCGACAGGATGCCGTGACATGATGCTCGGTGTCCTGTACGTGCTGTCACTGTCGAGATTGTCGTCCGAGCTCCACCATCCGCCATGGCGCTGCTTTCCTCCGCTATCAGATTTGCGGTCTTTACTCTTGCTGCGTTTGCTGTGTTTGTGATGGCCTTGGTGGTGGTGATGGTGGTGATGTGAGCCATCCCTGTGCGAGTCACTTTTGGTACCATTCATCTTGGAAGACCCTTCCAAGGAGTGGGACTTTGTGAAGAGTTTTTGTACTGAGTGAACTAAGTGGCGAATTCGGCCAGGGCTTTCGTTCCGGTGCTCTGTAGTTGTAGTTGTGGTGGAGGTGCGCTGGTACTGCAATGTGTGGAAGCCATCTCGGTGCATCGGCATCTGCTTTTCGAACTGATCCAAAAGATTTGCGGGGATCCGGTTCATTTTGCCACTGCCACCATGTGAGGAGGAGCCACCATCATCTCGAGAATCCCTACCACCGGAACTGTTTCCAGCTCCGTCTCTTGAAGCGCTGCCATAATGCATACGAGGGAAGGTGCTACTGGATATAGAGTGGTCAGTGGCTGAAAGCGACACCGGCATCATCATGCACTCAGAGTGGATGGAACTCCTGGGGGAGCAGCGGTGATGACTCTCAAGGGCACAGCTGTCAGTGGGGCTGAGGAGGTAGGTGGGTGACCGAGGGTCACCATGGTGAAGATGGTGATCCAGGGAGTGATCACATTCGGCCAAGCCACAGGTGTAAGGCGAGGTGGGTGACGTTAGCTGGAGATGGGCAGGGCGGCCACCAGAGAGACCCTTCATGTTCCTGGGTGGAGGGGAGTAAGTTTCCTCATCGAAGTACTGCGAGGGTGACCATGAATACTGCTGGTCTGCAAAAGAAAGAGACAGAAATTAAATGTTTTGAAAATTTTCTTGAAAAAAACATTTTTTTTCCTTACGAAGTTTAATGAAAATTAAAAAAAAAAAAAAAAAAATTTCCAATGAGAAAAAGTAATTTCACACCTAATAATGAAAGACCTCCTCTCATTTCATTCATTAGCTACGACTTTCACTCACTTCAGTTACAGAGCACCAAAAAAAAATCACATCTGAAGTGGCATAATTCTGCAATGAAGTAGAGAAAAGGTGGAGAACATATAAAAGGGAAGGACAGGTAGAAGGCTGCATTGCCATTTATCCAATGCAAAGTGAAATAATAGCCTATCACTCCACTGTGTCGGTGTCATCTGTCAAAGAAATGAGAAGTGCACTGTGAGGCATACGGCCAGATAGAAGTCCTTGGGAGGTGATCACCAAATCTACCATCCTTCACTTTTTCT
This sequence comes from Apricaphanius iberus, assembly GCA_028564705.1. Lineage (NCBI taxonomy): Eukaryota > Metazoa > Chordata > Actinopteri > Cyprinodontiformes > Aphaniidae > Apricaphanius > Apricaphanius iberus. The sequence continues at coordinate 75,036 of JAPXFQ010002501.1, read as the reverse complement.
CTGGGTGTCCTGTTGCCTTAGATTAAAAACCATCTCTGTTATCAGTCATGAAGGGCAAACATGATAGCTTTATATTGTAATAAATTTAGCTGAATTAGAGGAAGGGTTTACAATGCTGTTAAACCTAATTATCATCTCCTCGATGTGATTTCAGGACAATCAATTCTATTCAGAATTATAGTATAAAAATACATAACAGACTTTTTACTGTGCCATCTGAAGCTATTCATTTCCCCAGAACTTTTTTTCACATTTTGTCACACTAAAACTTCAATTCATTTTTTTGATAATTTAAAAAAAAAGATTTTTTTTCTTTACATAGACACAAAAAAGTCTGAGCATATTTTTTCAACCCTCTATAACCCCCATATAATAAACCAGTTAGTTCAGTAAGTTAGTTAGTAGCCTTTATTCCATACAATTAGTTTCCACCTGTGGGAAATTTATTCTCAGTATACAGTAATTCCAATTGTTCAGTAAAGACTTCATAAGTTTGGTAGAAAGTTTCAGAAAACACAAAGCCCAACAAAAAAGGCCAAGGTTTACAAAATAATATTGGATGTTTTCATAAACAATGTTACACATTTAAAATTGGAAACGGTATGGTGCAACTCCAAACCAGCCAAGTCAAGGTTACCCATCTAAACTGCTAAAGGTTAAAGGTTGGGGAGCTGTGGAAGTCCACAGCTCAGGTGGGATAATTAGTCAAACTTACAAGATGAAAGTCTGATACAGCAGAACAGTAACCCAAAACACACAGCTTCAACAGAATAGTTTAGATTAGTGTTTATTTAAATGTTAGAATCTGGGTTGAGAATCTGTATCAAGAGTTGAAACTGATGTCTACATATATTTTTTCATCCAGGCTAATTCAGTTTCCAGATGTGCAAACCTAGTAGAGACATGCCTCAAAAGATTTGCAGCTGTAATTCTAGAAATGTGGTTTGCTAAGGTATTGACTTGAGGTGGCTGATTAATAATCCATTCCTTATATTTATATCAAGACGAAATTGAAAACCATTTGTTCATTTCCATCCATTTTGCAGGTATACCATACTTTAACGTCGTCTAGCACATACAATTCTAATAAAATACCCCAAAAAATGATTATGGTTTTTTTATCACAAAATGTAAAAATGTTCAGGTGGTATGAATATTTACAGTTTGTCGTACAGTTTGATGCCAGCAACATCTTTGAAATTTATCAGATGTGGTAGTTACTTCATTTTGTGTGAAACATTGTGTAAAATGTGTCAAATCATGCGAAAGAGTACTTTCACATTTTGACTGCAATCTTTTCTCAGCATTTGCAATACTACAATTTTTGGAATCACAGGTAAATACATTTTTCTTATGACATTGGCCTTATGAAATAGGAAACAAGCAGGATATCAAGGCTAAGCTCACTTGCCTTCCAAAGATACACCTCATAAAGGCCCACACTGTCTGTAACCTCATAAACTGAAGGAGAGTGTTTATGGGCTACACTGGGGGTGGGTAGCACTTTTAAACCACACATATGACCCTTCAGCAACCAAATCAACCAGACCAAGGCTGAAATTTTAAATTGATAAACAAGAAAAATCCTCCCTCAAATACTTGTGGCATTTGTGACCCAAACAGGATTTAAAATGTTCATACACTTTAGCCCTTCAACTAAACCTTCACTGTAAAGACAGCGTTTTTAAGCTTTTATACTACCTCATTCTGAACCAGGTAATTTACTTCTTCAGAACAACAAAGTTTCTCATTACCTTTCTACTGATGTTGTATTACAGTGCTGCCAGGTCACTTTAACCCATTATGTAGCACCACCATGTAATACAGTGTTGAGAGCCCCCAGACATGTTAGCCATTTCTTTGAGACCAGTCTGACCTTGCTCTTTTGTACATGTTTGCCACTTCCCGAACCTTGAATGGTGAGCACAGTCTAAGGTCACCATAACCAGGACATGTGCTCACTGTATCATTCTGTTTTGAAGAAGGCAAAACAAAATCATATTTGATGTGTCTACATACATATTTTGCTATAAAAAAATGTCTTGAATGAAACAAACAAATATGGAGATTTCAGTTCCTCTGGGCCCTGTCACTGCTTCAAAGAAGTTGTGGATGCAGGATTTTCCATTTAATTATTTTGGCTCTGAGAGAATCTCTCATAAAATCCTGTTTAATCATCAAGGCTATTTTCTGAGCTGAAACTGAAACGTGACAACAGTTAAGAGGATCCTTTTCATCTTTCAATTTGGATTACATTTATTCAAAGTTCCGAACTTATTTTGAAGATCTCAGTCAACCCTGCAGTACTGCCTTGCTCTTCTGTTCTTTTCGTCCTCCATCTACTGAGATCAAAACAAACTCTTGTGTTTATCACTCTTTTATGAGGATCACTACTTGGCACCCGCTAAATTATTCCAGAGTACCCCCAGTATTCAAGAGGAAGGGGAAAAATATAGGACATGTTCACTGAAGAGGAATTTGATTTTTAAAGGCGTCTCTCAACAACTTAAAACACACAAAAATAACAATAATACATTTATTTAAACAGGAAAATCCTAAGATTCTAGGTCTTACTCAGTGTAGTTCAGCCTTGCAATCAGAAGGATGAGATGCATGACTGGTATATATTCCTGTCTGATGTCATCATCTTACTCCAAGGCCTTACTCCAGCTCTTTTCATAGCGCCAACACATTTTGACATTACTGAAAAAACATATCTTCAGAAATGTTGTGAACTCTTCCTTATATTTGCCTGAGGTTTTTATATTTGTATGAGGCATACTGAGAGAAATCAGACGTCTCATTGATTGGTAAGTAAAACATAAACAGAGAAAAAACTATGACCGGAAAACAGCTGAGGCCAGATGGTTATTTGAACACATCATGTAGATTAAAGTAAATTCCATTTTGAGCTTTTATCGATTTCATAAGTTATTTCTTTTTCCAAAGTGGCTTGATAATACAACACAAAACTTAAACATTTCTTTTCCAAAACCACTGGATGCACAACTGCATGTGGAAAGCCTACTATTTGCGTGTTCTCCCAATATTTGGAAATACCGCGTTCTTACAGAAAAGCCCATATTAAATATTTGTAAAGGGCAAAAGCGCTGAAGAAAGACATCTTGCTATGAGTTTAACAGGCGCAGTCTTCCCTTTGCGAGCTTAGTCAATCACCTGCTCCATTATTTTGTGCCTGCTCTGCTGTGCGGTTTGTTCATGCGTTAACAACTGCAAACCTTAAATAAATAAGGCCGTATGTGTGATCAATCTATAAAACCTACTTAGTTATTTTACTTTATGGTTCTTGTAATTGGCAGCTCCATAGTTAGGAACGTGGCTCCAGAGACACGAAAGCCCACTGTCAAATGCCTTCCAGGGGCCAGAGCTGCCGACATTAGGTCCCATCTGAAGCTTTTGGCCAAGGACAAACGGCGGTATAGCAGGATCATTATCCATGCTGTTGGCCATGACACCCGGTTACGGCAATCAGAGGTCACTAAAATTAGCGTAGCTTTGGTGTGTAAGGCTGCCAAAAAGATGTCTGACTCTGTCATTTTTTCTCGTCCCCTGCCTGATCGTACTAGCGATTACATGTACAGCCGTATGCTGTCGTTTCACCTTTGGTTGTCAAGCTGGTGTCCAGAAAGTGATGTGGGCTACATTGATAACTGGGGGACCTTCTGGGGAAAACCTGGACTGTTACGTAGAGACGGCATCCATTCCACCACGGACGGCAATGCCCTTCTTTCCAGGAACATTGATAGTGTTATCTCTAGTTCCCCAATGCCGTGACAACCAGAGGTGTCAAAAGTACTAGTGTTCAGTACTTAAGTAAAAGTACTAATACTTGTGCAAAAAACTACTCTGGTAAAAGTAAAAGTACTGCAACCTCTGCCTTACTTAAGTAAAAGTAAAAAAGTACATACTCTTAGATATACTTAAGTAAAAAAGTATAAAGTAAATCGATATTTTCCCCCTTAAAAAAAAAAGTCTTGTTTTGACCTTCAAATTCTTTATTCTTTTAGTCAGACTCAACTCAGAGTACTGCTGCACCGTACAAAATAAATGTCACTTTGTGTGAAGTTAAATGTCCGACAATGTAGTAATACCCGTAAGATCATTCAAGAGTGCCTGCAGAATGTGGTATTTTCATCATTCCTATAACTTAAACTAAAAACTGTAAAAGTGCAAGAAAAACAAAGTGCAAAAACATCCCAAACAACTTGGAGCTTATAGTATGACCAAACTATACAATGGGAAAATGGAACCATCCTGACATATAAGGGGAAAAGCAAACTACCAAAATTTTGGATTTAGCTTCAACAGAAGCATGTTTTCAAGGTTTTGTGAATGGATGCGTGTCCTTTTGGGTCGGAAAATGAGTCCTGCTGTGCTGAAGAGCCTTTCGCAGGCAGCAGAAGCAGGTAGTGGAGTGTTCAGCTGTAGTGAAAGGTTCAGGACTGCAGGAAATGACTTCAAGACTTCCATGGTGTCATTGGGACAGGCCAGGTATGACTCAAGCTGTTTGGTGTTTTCTTGCAAGTTCCCTTGCTTGATAGGTGAAAAGAAGTCCTCTTCCTCTGAAGAAGGCGTGGAGTCAGTGACAATCACAGGTAGCTCTTTGAGATGGCTTTTGATGTAGTCAAGGCCTATCAAAAACACAGTGCAAATACAGCAATATTAGTACACCTAATCAATTTTTGCATTAACCATTCAAATACATGTCTCTAAGTAAATATAACAGATCAATGCACAAAAAAATAAAACAAATAAAAATACACACCGAGTTGTAGAAGGCCCTCGTCTGTGGTCCAGCATCTTCTGAATTTGGGCACCAGAATGGAAGCTGCAATGAGCTCAGGATCCTTGAGCATCTCACCAAAGCGCTTCTGAAGTCCAGATTGAAGAGAATCTATGAGCGGCACACAGCACTTGGAGGAGAGTCGAAGGTGTTGTAGTTTAGTCTTGAGAAGAGTAATAGTGGGAATGAGCCAACCCATCTGCACATTGGTCTCTCCTTGAAGAACATCAATTGCCTTTGCAACAGGACACATTATCTTCACATATTCACTGAGAAAGGCAATCTCAGCAGGAGAGAACCTGAATTAAAATAAATTTAAAAAATAATGATAAAACATGAGTGGCTACTAACGAGAAACAAGCACAAACTACATTACACATTTTAAACTGTATGTTACATGATTATTAAACTTAATATAATATAAATATCATAAAAGTTACTCACATGGGCAATTTAAGTGTAGTACACACAGCTGTGATGGCTCCTTCTCCTTGTTCTCTCATGATTCTTATTATTCTCTCAACAGCCAGGTACATGGAATTCCACCTTGTGTCATTGGGCCTCAGGAGCTGGAGTTTACATTTTTCCTCCATGATTTCAGCCGCAGCAGTAGATCTCCCACTTTTATTCCACAGGCCCCAGCATTTTGAAAAGGCTGACCGGGAAAGTCGTTTGTACGTTGCATTTGCATTGGCATCTGAAACGTCAACAGTTGACACCAGGTTGAGAAGGTGGCAGGCACAGCGATGGTGCTTGGGCAGTTGGTATTCAAGGCCATCATCTTCGTTCAATAATGTTGTTGCTTCAATGAAGTTTATATTTCCCTCCTGTTCTCTTTCCTCACCTTCACTGTTTTCACTTGCATCCGATTCACTTTGCCTTTCCTGGTTATCATTTTCCTCCCCCTCTCCATACACCCGGAAAGCTTTGATGAAATTTGACCCATTGTCCGTTGTTGTGCGTACAATTTTGTCCCGAATGTTGAATTCTGTGTGAATGTCATTCAGTGCTCGAGCTAGTCGAGCTGTCAAATGTATGTGAACCTCTTAACTGTTTGCATGCCAGTGCTACAGAGCATCTAGTCATAGTTTCTGTCTCAATCCAATGTGCAGTGACTCCAAGGAAACTTCTCCTGTGTGCGCTCCAACAATCAGTAGTAGTTGCAATGAACTTAACCTCATTCATAGCAGCTTTAAGATTTTTCTTCATTTCTACTGTAGCTTTCTCGACCCTGTTTATCATTGTGCCCCGAGACATTATTGTCACATCTGGTTGCAGGTGATTGATCATAGCGTTGAAACCCTGCTGCTCGACAATGCTGCCTGGGTGCAGACCTTGAATGACAAAGTTCAAAATGAATTCATCCACACTCTTCTGTGAGACCCTCTTGACATCCCACAATTTAAGCTGTTTGGATGAGCCTTCATCTGATGTGGACGACTTCCTTTTCAATGGAGCTGCAGTGAGATTTTTGTATCTCTCCAAATGATTGGCATGTTTCCTCTGTTTGCAAACAAAATATAAAAACAGATCAGCTCAAATGTATTCCTTGCATTAAAATGATACAAGCATATATTTTGTAACACTGAGTTACTATACAACACAAAGTGTTGTATAGTATTGTAAAGTGTTGATAGTTAATCAACAGCTTGATTTGAACTGAGCATTAACACGATGAGATCTGAAACATATTTCCACATAAGACCACAAGCTAGCACCAGCTTTCTTGCAAACTAATAGTGCCCCCAAAGCATTACTGACACACTTATATCATTTTAAAACCTCCACAATTAATCAAATGTAGCCTATACTAGTAACAACAATACGAAAGCTAAATAACAAACCTGAATGTGCTTCTTCAGATTGGACGGTGAATTCTTGAATGCCAAAAGTTCGTGTTTTTTGGGCAAGCACAGGTTGCACTGCATCCGCCACGAATCATTCTTATAGCCAACAACAACGAAAAGTTCTTTCAGGTAAGGCCATGGGTGCCGTGTTTCTTGTCTTTCGGTGTCAGCGGTATCATCCTCGATGATGCTGTCCTGCTCACTTTCCTCCATAACGACTCATTCACAGTCACAAGTAAAAAACACGGCGTGACTATCCATGTGCTTGACTAGCTTGCGTCCTCTAGCTTCCTGTTTTTCTTTTTTTTTTTTAAGCTTCCTCTTTTTCAGCGCTGGTTGGCCCTGCTTTTTACGTTGTGTTGTCGCTCACCTTTGGAGATTTTAAAAGTAACGACCTGATTTTTAAAAATGTAAGGAGTAGAAAGTACAGATACTTGTGTTTTAAAAGTAAGGAGTAAAAGTAAAAAGTCGCAACAAAAAAAAATACTCAAGTAAAGAACAGATACCTGAAAAATCTACTTAAGTACAGTAACGAAGTACAAATACTTCGTTACTTCCCACCTCTGGTGACAACCCAGAGTCCAGGTCAGGGAACAGGGACTGCCACCCACCCACTACCCTATAGAGACAGTTTCCCGTCCACTACCCAAAACTAATGAATTAATGAATTAAGTTAATGCTACACTACTAGAGCAAAGTATAAAAATATCATAAAGATAAATACAACTCCGACTGAACAGAAGAATAAATCAATTAAATGTGGTTTACTAAACATAAGATCTCTCTCCTCAATAACACTCCTGGAAAATGACTTAATTTGTGAAAATAATATTGATTTGTTTATTCATTCAGCCACCATCTTTCTTTCAGATTCACTAATTAATCCCCCAAAAATAATAGTTAGGGTTCCTTTGAGCATTTAATCTTTAGCCTTCCTCATACACATAAAGCAGTAAAGCCACTTTTATACGTGGTCTTATATCGTCAACCAGGCCCTTATTCTCAATTTTTAGATCAGATATCAGATTTTCTATCTGACTTAGTTTCTAACACTGATAAAGTTATTATAGTTTGAGACTTCAATATTCATGTTGATAGTAAAAGTGATAGTCTAAATACAGCTTTTAACATTATCTTAGACTCAATAGGCTTTACTCAACATGTGCAGGGACCAACCCATTCTTGTCACCACACTTTAGATCTTGTGCTGACTTATGGCAATGACTGGGAAGAAATAACAGTCTTTCCACATAACCCTATCCTGTCTGATCATTTTCTGATCACTTTTAAATTCACTCTAACTGACCATTTCAAACCTGAAAGAAAACTTCATTACACTAGAACGTTATCAGACGTTATCAGCTGTAGGAAGTTTAAAAGAAGCTCTTCCAACTTTAATTTCCTCAGTATATAAAAATACAACAGAAAATAGTGATTTAACTCCTGACCCCTCACAACTTGACATTCTGTTTATAATTAACATTATAGCGTTAATTCCTCCCTGCGTCTGGCAATAGACAAAGTTGAAAAAGAAGGTGGCTAGCCATAGAAGATTAGCTCCCTGGTTTAATTTAGAGCTACGTACCCTAAAGCAGAATGTTCAAAAACTAGAGAGAAAATGGTGCTCCAAACATTTACAGGATTCTTATTTAGTGTGGAAAAATAGTCTATTGCTATATGAAAAGAGCCTTCGAACAGCCAGAACAGCATATTTTTCATCTTTAATCGAGGAGAATAAAAATAATCCTAGGTTTCTTTTTAATACAGCTGCCAAACTCACACAGCATCATAGCTCTGTCGAGCCAACCATTCCCCCAGATCTTAGTAGTGACGACTTCATGACATTTTCTATAAATAAAATAGACTCTATAAAAAATAAGATGAATGGGAACCTTCCCTAAATACTTGCTTCTTCCTAAGTTAATGAGGCAGGATCAAAAATGATTGAACCTAATATATGCTTGAACTGCTTTAATGCAGCTGAACTTTCAGATCTACTAAAATTACTAGCTTCATCAAAACCTTTAACTTGCATGTTAGACCCAGTCCCAACTAAACTTTGAAAATAGGTTTTCCCTTTGATTGCTGCTCCAATTTTAGATATAATGAATATATCCTTAGTAAATGGATATGTACCACAGGAGTTTAAGATTGCTGTAATTAAACCCCTACTTAAGAAACCCTCTCTTGATCAAAACGACTTAATTAACTATAGACCGATATCTAATCTTCCCTTCTTATCTAAAATTCTTGAGAAAACCGTTGCAAATCAGATGTGTGAGCATTTAAACAATAATCAGCTGTTTGAGCAGTTTCAGTCAGGCTTTAGAGCTCATCACAGCACTGAAACAGCTCTGGTGAAGGTTACTAATGATATTCTTAGAGCCTCAGACAATGGACTGGTGACCATTCTGGTCCTGTTAGATCTGAGTGCTGCCTTTGACACTGTTGATCACAATATTCTCATAGAAAGGCTTCAAAGTGTCGGTATAATAGGAACAGCACTAGGCTGGTTTAAATCTTATTTGTCCAACAGATTTAGGTTTGTTCAGGAAAACAATAGATCTTCCTTGGCCTCAATGGTTTCTTGCGGAGTACCACAGGGTTCGGTGCTTGGGCCGATCCTTTTTACTATATATATGCTTCCTATTGGTAAAATCATTAGGCAGCATGGGATAAATTTCCATAGTTACGCAGATGATACACAGCTATATATATCCATAAATCCTGATGAATCCAATCAGTTAGGTAGACTACAGGCATGTCTGGAGACATAAAAATTTGGATGACTCTAAACTTCTTGCTTCTGAATTCTGATAAAACAGAAGTTGTTGTCTTTGGACCAGAAACTGTGAAAAAAAAAAACTACTTAGTCAACCCCTTCACCTGGACGGAATTAAATTAGCCTCCAGTAATAAAGCAAAGAACCTCTGTGTTATTTTTGACCAAAATATGTAATTTAGATCTCACATTTAAGAAGTCTCTAGGATTTCCTTTTTTCACATTAGGAATATTGCAAAAATTAGAACCTTCCTGTCCAGGAGTGATGCTGAAAAACTAGTCCATGCCTTTGTTACTTCAAGGCTGGATTACTGTAACTCTTTATTATCAGGCGGTCCACAGAATACAATTAAAAGTATTCAGTTAGTCCAACATGCTGCAAGGGTTCTAATGAATAAAAGAAGAGATCACATTTCCCCTGTTTTAGCTTCTCTTCACTGGCTCCCAGTAAAATCTAGAATAGAATTCAAGATCCTCCTTCTGACATGTAAGACTCTTAATAATCAAGCTCCATCGTACATAAGAGACCTGATTGTTCCATATGTTCCTAACAGAGCCCTTCGCTCTCAGACTGCAGGTATACTGGTAGTTCCTAGGATTTCTAAAAGTAGAATGGGTGGCAGATCTTTCAGTTATCAGGCTCCGCTCCTATGGAACCAGCTCCCAGGGTTGGTTCGTGAAGCAAACAACTTGTCTATCTTTAAAACTAGGCTTAATACTTTCTTCTTTGACAAAACTTACAGTTAGAGATATGTTAATAGGTAGTTAGAGACAGGTTAGACAGGTAGCTTGGAAGAGACAGGCTAATGTCAGTGACCAGGTAGAGTGTCAAAAGCTAGGAAGAGATAGGAAGAGGTACAGTAGCTAGATAGAGATAGATTAATGTAAGCCAGGTAGAGAGTGTTAGTAGCTAGGTCTTCTAGTAGCTAGGAGACAGGTTAATGTTAGTAGCTATGCTGCTTTAGGCTAGGCTGTTGGAGGACATTATTAGAGTCAGTTCCTACTTTCTCTCCTACTTCTCCCCAACTGCATGATGAGCTGTCAATTCAAGCGCTAACCTGTTTTCTCTTAGTCTCTTACTACAGTAGCTGCTCCTGACCCGCCCTGGTTGACGACCCTGACTAAGATGGCATTCCAGTGGAGGAACGTTCTCCACGTCCTGCTACCAACTTCTGCTTCTGCATCAGTTCTGTTGGTCTTTCTGTGTCTCTGCTGCTTTCTCCAAACCCCAGACGGTCTCGGCAGATGGCCGCTTATGCTGAGTCTGGTTCTGCTGGTTCTTCCTGTTAAAAGGGAGTTTTTCCTCTCCACTGTTGCTTCATGCTTGCTCAGTGTGAGGGATTGCTGAGAAGTCGGGACACAATCTTCTGTGGTTCTCTAATTCCTAGATTAAACATTGTATTGTAATAGCTTGTCTTGTAAAGTGCCTTGAGATGACATTTGTTGTGAAATGGCGCCATATAAATAACTGAATTGAATTGAATTATTGAAATTAGAGACCAAAAATATTGAACTTTTTCACAATATTCAAATTTTTCACGATCTATGCATCTAAGCCTCAAATTAATTTGCAATTGGTTGCACTGAATTTTATCTAGGCATATTAGAATAAATGATGCTGATCATTAATGAATTATTGCATAAAAATATTTTCCATTCCAAAATTTGTTCTTTAACAAATAATAATCTGAAAAGTAAGGTGTGTGTTTGTCTTTAAACCCAGAGAACAGTTCTAAAGACCATGTGACCATTTACAGTATTTTCCAGACTATAAACTGCTACAGTAGTAGCAGTTTAAAAGTTCTAATGTTTCCATGATTGGTCCTTGACTGGCCCTTGACTGGTACGTGCCTGATCCGTCAAAGGTCCCTGACAGGTCCGTGGTGGTAATGTAATCCCCCGCTATGACGTCTTCAGTGAGGCCTCGCCCCCAAGGAGCCTGAGTGTAAACCAGCTGCAATGCCTCTTTTGTCCACGGGGAGGAGCAGTGATTTTAATGTTAATGATTTATTGATGTATCAGACTCAGGGTAGCCTATATAAATGTCATTAAAAAATGTTCCCCTATCTGTTCCTCAATGGTTTGCTGGTTTGTATGTAGCCTAAGTTGGAATGTAACTCAGAAACTCAGGGTTCAAATAGCCTACCACTGTAAGTCTTATACCCAGATACAGTAGTTTTATAGCATAAGAGTGCTCTGTAATGTGAAACGTATGACAGTACTGTAGGCAATTAGCCTACTTTTTGGGTTTCATAGGTTTAGGGAACCTGGCCAGGTTCGGGCTTAATTTCTATCATTGTCCACGGTCTCAGGACGGGCTTTAGTGGTCAGCTGATCATCTCAGCGCGATCATTTATACTGTAATAAAGTGCTGCAGTGGGCCACTAACATTATTCCGACAATACCTGTTAAGATGTTGCAGGCACACTCTGTGTCACGATGTGGAAGACCCACTCCTCTCAGATCAAAACAGAAAACATGCTTCGACTGCTGCGTTGCGCTCTCACAGAAAATATTGAAGTGTAAATGCACTATTATCCCAAGTTTCAAGTTGCAGAAGTCTCCTGCATTTATATAGCAGCTCCCTGATGGCCACAAGTCAGACAAAATCTCCTGAAATCTAGAGCAACAGTGAGAGCGCACACAGAGACTCACACAGGCCAGACAGACTTTTACGCAACAGAATCAAGTGGTTAAAGCTTCATATAGCTGCAGACAAAAAAAAAAAAAGGTTATAAATCAACATGCCTTGAAATTATTCTTATTCATTTATAATTTTAAGTTTCAGGTAACAGATCCTTTTGACCGGAGTTTCAAACATTTGTCCAGTAAATTGAAAACAGGTGTCAGTTTTTCTAACGCATGGATTCGTAGTCCTGCAGGAAAGTACTATATATGAGTCTTTGTAGCCGGGGTGGCCCTGCGACAGACTGGCGTCCTGTCCAGGGTGTACCCTGCCTTACGCTCTTAACTGCTGGGATAGGCTCCAGCTGCCCCCGCGACCCTGAATTGGATAAGCGGCTAAGATAATGGATGGATGGATGGATGGATGTAGCCGGGGTAATATTTATAAATTACAGTTTTTTCCCAACCACTTAAAAACCTGATAGTTTTTTGTTTGTTTTTTTAAACAGTTTGTCCACTAGCGCAATTTTCATCCAGTCAGTCTCCAACTTTTAAGGCCAGATTACAGCTCTACTCTGAATCAAAGTGTGATTCACAGATGTGATTTACCTGTGACTAATAATGGTCATCTACCATTAATAATAAATGAAACTGTGAAGCTATAACTTTTTTTTCTTCCATTTTTATTTAAACTAGCATATTTCACACAACACAGCAAACCAAAAAAAAAAAAATCACATTTTGAACGTTTTTTTTTAACGGCAATAGCCAAGGCGCTGTGCCTCAGGGTCAGTCTTGCGGGGACTTCTCAGTCTCTCATTTATTTTGTTTCTGACTCTTTGCCAATGGTCCCCAGACAGGTTAGGGAAGCGCTTTGAAACCTGTTGATGGACCCGCTCCTTTATAATTTGAGGCAGTGGACTTTTTCCGTTTGAGCCGCTCCAGTTTGTCATCTTTCCCCAGCTCTTGTACATATTAAATGGAGTAAACTATAAGTATCCTTCGCTGGTCCACATATCCCAAGATTCATTGCGGGCTGAACGGGAGAATTTACTTCCAGCAACACGGCAGACAAAGCGACAGGCGAAGCGAGAGAGGAGCACAGTTTTAGATGTAAGTATATTAAAATCTGGCGGTTCAAAAATGAAAATCTTATAGCGGTTGTGTTGTTTGCCTTTTATTCTTGGCTTAGACATGTATTTTAATATTTTTTTGTAAAGCATCGCTCGTAAACGAGCTTGTATGGTAGTGTAAAAGTTTCTTCATCTTTACGCAGCCACTTTCTGCTTTGGTAAATTAAGTAAAAAGTCAACTCCTCTTAGGAGAAATTATTACCTCTTTACCGAGTGAAAATCGGGGCACGGTGGCTTGGAGGTTGAAGATTAAATCCAGTTACACAGCTTATGCTAGAGGACTCTTATTGAGCCTCATACAACACAGAACCTGTGATCTGCTGTGAAAACTATAGTTCTGCATTCTTAAATCAATACAGTTGTCACGTTCCTCTGGTATTTATTTTCTATCTAATGAGGAAAATTCAGGAGGAGTTGTATCTGCAGGAGAAATTAATCCCTTGCCGGAAAACAAAATTGAGAGAAAAAAATAAACCTACTGTTTGTATATTTGCAAAAGCGCAAATAACATAATTTATGACTGATCACTTTAACAAATATAGATTTCATAAATGTTGTTGTGTTGCTCTTTTTGTAAACTGTGTTTATTGTCTTCTTGTTTAGGATATGAAGCAGCAAAGGGAGACTGGAGAGGAGAGCAGGGACCGAATGGATGAACTGTTTTTCTTTTCATTCATGTTTTTGTCACATTTTTTATTTAGGTGTTCGATGGTTGTGAATAAATGAATTTCTAAAAATGTTAAATATCATGAAGTCATTTCATTAAAAGTTGTATTAATGTTATTAAAGAAGCTTACGTTGAACAGTTTAAAATAACAACATATTGGCATTAGGATAAGTTTTTTTGCAGTTATTTATATCTGTATAAATGACCTATTTAAGCTTAATTAGAACAAACGGGCAGTGTTGCTGGATCAGTTGAATACAGATATTTTTTTAATATTTTCTGGTTGACGAGGGGAACATCATACAGGTTGGTCTGTAGAGAGAGTTCAGAGCAGCTTCGTCATGCTGTCCACTGCATCCATCATCAGGGTTTACAGTCTGCTTAAGTCGACGTGCACAAAAGACAAGTTTTTCCAACCAGAGAGCCCCACAGACCTCCAGCAGCTTCATCTTCAAGCTCATCCCAAGAGGCAGCTGTGGAGAAAAGTGTTATGACCTGCAGTTTTGTTAAAACACAATGTTAGTTGTTGTTGCAGTGGTTGTTTACAAAAAACAGTTCAGTTTATTTAGGAAGAGCCAATTTGGAATATGCTTGGTAAAAAAAACATAGATATATAAAATCAAATTAGAAAATGCTGTTTTGATCTAAAAGGCATATATTTAAAGCTCACAAAGATTTTCTACAGATAAAATGAATATAAAACATGTAATATTACAAATTTGTACATTTGATCACTAGTCATTCAATTACAGAAATTATCATGAGAGTAGATGTCTTAAGTATTAACCTGGATTAAATAAAATTATCTTGATATGATCACCTCTTAGCCAGAAATATAAAACATTTGCGCAGACAGTAAAACTTGTTGTTCCTCTAGAGTAAAAAAGGTGAGTAAAATACTGCGAAATATTTCTTGCTTTACCAGCTGGTTTAACGTGATCGCGGTTGCTAAGAGACAGGACGTTCGGCAAAGTGGGAGCGGGAATTCAACTGAAGGCTAGACCGTCCAAATTCACAGCCGTTAACATCCGGTCTACCGTATCCACGAAGGACCCAGCCCATAGACCGAGTAGACCGGGTCCTTCGAAGGATCCAGCCGCTGGATTCGGACACAGCCTCTGCTTTCTTACTAGATGAAACGTTGACTGTTCATAGGATTGAAAGGATATATCAAAGTCTAAAAATAATTTTGCCGCTATATATATATATACTTTTGTAAGATTTTAGGAACTTGTAATGTAACGTTGGGCCTAAAAGGCAGAAATTTTCTGAACAGGGCTTACACATTCACACATTTAATATTCACACAACACTGTCTGGCTAACCTATTGTACTCGCTGATGATCATCCTGAATGCATCCCCCAACTTAACAACACACAATAGACTCCAGATCATTCACACCTCCTAAAGAATTACCATCTCCAAGCATCCCCCCACCAAGCTTTCGTGACCATCCCTACAGCATGTAACCATGTCTATTCTGTTGTTATTGTGAGTTGTTATATGATTATATTAATATATAATATACACAACAACGTAATTAAGAATTTATTATGAAATATATAAATTGATAAATATGATAAATACGCTATTACGTTGTTTTTGCGTTGTGTAACTCATTACCATCTTCAAGCATCCCCCCACCAAGCTTTGCTCCCCATCGCTACAGCATGTAACCAGGTCTATTCTTGTGTTGCAAACATTCCGTGGTGAGCCGAATAGTCATGTGATTGCATAAATATTATAAATAGGCTATTACGTTGTTTTGCGTTGTGGAACTCTGTCATTTTCATCCAACAACAATAACATAAAAAACCACGGGTTTATCACAAAATTAAAGGAAAGTACATTAGGTTTAAAAAAAGATATACTTTAGGTTCATAGAAATAAATCAAATTGTTTACAGATATAACGTTTAAGGCTACTTGTTATAATGTTTTACAGAACTCATTTGGTGAAGTTTGGCCTGTGTTAGGAGAACTTAAGTTTATGGAGCCTATGATAAACTTTGACAATAGAAGAAGCAGGTTAATTACAAAAAAGTGAGCAGTTTGTGTTGTTACATCCAAAATGGTTTGTGCAACCAGCTGGGCTTTTTCTGCAGTGGACGTGCATACTGATAATAACATCATGTCGATGAGAATTCTGTGAGAGAAGCGCCATCTCCTGGTCATACTCTGTATTTCAATTAATGGGTGGAGTTGCAGTAAAACTTTGACACTCCCACGAGAAAGAGGGAGGCCACTCCGGCCACTGGGATTTGGAGGGAACTCTGCTGTTAATGGGCTGGAAAGGGCACGCCATTCGTCCGGCGTTTACTCTGAATGAGAACTTTTAAACTGCTACTACTGTACTTTTTTCTTATGTTTTAAACCACTCCTCGATCTATGGATTGTACAAGTCATGTCCTTCACCAAAGGATACTTACTATACCTTTACGAAGACCGGAAGAGTGAGAAAGAGAGAGAGAGAGAGAGAGAAGGAAGTTTGCGTAAACAGTGAAATCAAAGTTGAATAGACAGACATTACGAGAGCAGGATAGTTAGCAGAAAAAACTCTCTCAATCCAATAAGTCGGAAAAAAAAACATTTCAGAGGTAATACAATCAGATGGCCCAAACTTGAAGTCTTTCTTGAAGATTGGCTGAACACACAGAGAGAGGGCAGCTGAGGTGTTTCCACTGTGTTGAAATGTTCATAAAATCAAAGCTTCCCCAAACACCAATCACTTCACTGACAATCCCCACTGCACGGAACCTTATACAGGTGCTGGCCAGTAAATTAGAATATCATCAAAAAGTTGAATTATTTCAGTAATTACATTGAAAACGTGAAACTTGTACATTATATTCATGCAATGCACACAGACCAATGTATTTCCAATGTTTATTTCTTTTAATTTTGATATTTATAAGTGACAACTAATGAAAACTCAAAATTTGGTATCTAAAAAAATTTGAATATTTTAAAGACCAATGAAAAAAAAAGTTTTTTTTAAAATGTTGGCCAACTGAAAAGAATGTGCATGTATAGCACTTAATACTTAGTCGGGGCTCCTTTTGCCTCAATCACTGCAGTAATGCGGCGTGGCATGGACTCGATCAGTCTGTGGCACTGCTCAGGTGTTATGAGAGCCCAGGTTGCTCTGATAGTCGTCTTCAGCTCCTCTGCATTGTTGGGTCTAGCGTATTGCATCTTCCGCTTCACAATACCCCATAGATTTTCTATGGGGTTAAGGTCAGGCGAGTTTGCTGGCCAATCAAGGACAGGGATACCATGGTCCTTGAACCAGGTACTGGTGGTTTTGGCACTGTGTGCAGGTGCCAAGTCCTGTTGAAAAGTGAAGTCTGCATCCCCATAAAGTTGGTCAGCAGCAGGAAGCATGAGGTGCTCTAAAACTTCCTGGTAGACGGCTGCATTGACCTTGGACCTCAGGAAACAGAGTGGGCCAACACCGGCAGATGACATGGCACCCCACACCATCACTGACGGTGGAAACTTTACACTGGACCTCATGCAACGTGGATTCTGTGCTTCTCCGCTCTTCCTCCAGACTCTGGGTCCTTGATTTCCAAAGGAAATGCAAAAATTGATTTCATCAGAAAACATAACTTTGGACCACGCAGCAGCAGTCCAGTCCTTTTTGTCCTTGGCCCAGGCGAGACGCTTCTTATGCTGTTTCTTGTTCAAGAGTGGCTTGACACACGGAATGCGACAGCTGAATCCCATGTCTATCATGAGTCTCTTTCCGGTGGTTCTTGAAGCGCTGACTCCAGCTGCAGTCCACTCTTTGTGGATCTCCCCCACATTTTTGAATGGGTTTGTCGTCACAATTCTCTGCAGGGTGCGGTTATCCCTAGAGCTTGTACACTTTTTTCTACCACATTTTTTCCGTCCCTTCGCCTGTCTGTTAATGTGCTCGGACACAGAGCTCTGCGAACAGCCAGCTTCTTTAGCAATCACCTTTTGTGTCTTGCCCTCCTTGTACAACCATCAACCTTTATCATCAACCTTTATTTATAAAGCACATTTAAACAGCGACAACGCCAACCAAAGTGCTGTACAAGACAATAAAATACTTAAGAATATACAGCAGCGTAAAATACCAACAAGTAAAAATGATAAAAACAAACAGACAAGATCTCACAGGGGTTAAACCGACTCAGCCGAGAAGGCTTGGGAATAAAAATATGTCTTAAGACGAACTTTAAAAATGGGGAGGGACGGGGCGAGTCGGACCGTCAGGGGGAGTTGGTTCCAGAGCTTAGGAGCACAAACTGAAAAAGCCCGTTCCCCACGGGCCTTATAGCGGGCAGGAGGAACAAGCAGTAGGTACTGTTCAGATGACCTCAAGGTTCGCGCCGGAACGTAAGGGCTTAAAAGCTGTGCCAAATAAGAGGGGGCCATTTCGTGCATTGATTTATAGACTAGCAGGAGAATTTTAAACTTAATGCGAAATCTCACTGGAAGCCAGTGTAAATTAGCCAAGACAGGGGTGATGTGCTGCCGCCGTTCTGTGCCCGTCAGAAACCTAGCGGCTGCGTTTTGTACCAGTTGGAGCCGCAACACTGAAGAGGAGGGAACACCATATAAGAGAGCGTTAGCATAGTCCAGACGAGACATTACAAAAGCATGGACAACTGACAGGAGATCTTTTTTATTCAGGACTGATTTTAGCTTGGCAAGCCGTCGGAGATGAAAGAAACATGACCTGACTACTTGATTTATCTGCACATCCATTTTAAGAAAGGCATCCAGAGTGACCCCCAGATTTTTAATTGTAGGCTTCACTAATGCAGACAATGAAGGGGGCAATGATGGCTCCGCAGCAGCGGGAGAGCAGGGGGCAAAGAAAATAGCCTCCAATTTGGAGCTGTTCAGGTGGAGGAAGTTGGCTGAGAGCCAGGACCTGATTTCACTCAGGCAGTCAGTCAGTGGTTGCAAAGGGTCAGGAGTTTTTAAGGCCACATAAAGCTGACAATCATCAGCGTAAAGGTGATAATTCACCCGGTGTTTTCTAAAAATGGCTGCCAAGGGTAAAATATATAGATTAAAAAGAAGTGGACCTAAAATAGACCCCTGGGGAACCCCACAAAAAAGAGGTGCCACTCTAGAGGCGCAATTCCCCAGGGCAACATTAAAACTTCTGCCATTAAAATAGGAGCGGAACCAGTCTAAGGCTGATCCACGAATGCCAATTAAGTGCTCCAGTCGCTGTAGTAGGATTGCATGGTCTACAGTGTCAAAAGCAGTAGATAGATCTAAAAGCACCAACAGCACATGAGAACCAGAATCAGAGGCAAGCAAAATATCGTTAAAAACTCGAATAAGAGCCGTCTCAGTGCTGCGGTGAGGACGAAAACCAGACATAAAAATGTCTAAAACATTGTTGGATTTAAGAAAATTAAAAATCTGTATATAAACCATCTTCTCCAACAATTTGGAGAGGAAAGAAAGCTTTGATATCGGGCGGTAATTGTTAAGGTCAGTAGAGTCCAAGCCTTGTTTTTTTAGAATAGGCTGGACCACCGCATGCTTAAATTCCTGGGGAACAATCCCCGTCCTCAGACTTGCATTAATGATCTCCAGGATCGGTTGAGCAACCGCCGGGAAGACTTCCTTCAAAAAACGAGGGGGCATAAAATCACAAGGAGAGCCAGAAGGCTTCATAGCAGCCACTGTCATCAGTAGGAAGGAAGAAGAGACGGGGGAAAAATGCTCAAAAGAATATAATGGAGAACAAAGAGGGGCTATTGGATGAGTGGGAGGCAGAATCTGAGCCCTAATTGTGGCAACTTTAGAGATAAAAAAGGTGACAAGTGGTCGTCTTTTGGACAGCTGATAAGTCAGAAGTCTTCCCCATGATTGTGGAGCCTTCAGAACAAGACTGAGGGACCTTTTAAAGGCCTTTGCAGGTGTTTTGAGTTAATCAGCTTATTAGAGTGGCACCAGGTGTCTTCTATATTGAGCCTTTTCAGAATATTCTAATTTTCTGAGATACTGAATTTGGTGTTTTCATTAGCTGTCAGTTGTAATAATAAAAATGAAAATTAATAAACACTTGAAATATATCACTATGTGTGGAAGGAAAGTATACAGTATACAAGTTTCAAGTTTTGAATTGAATTACTGAAATAATTCAACTCTTTGGTGATATTCTAATTTACTGGCCAGCACCTGTATATGGTAATTAAATGTTTAAAAAACTGCTGCAGCTTTTAATCAGGTGCGGCTTGTATTTGTACACATTTGTGTTATTCCCCTAAAATAGGCTGATGCAGTTTATATTAAGGTGCACTTTATAGTCCAGAAAATATGGCATTGATAATTTTAATTTATATGCTACTTTATGTTAGTCTATTTCACCAATTTGCAATTTCTAGGTTGATGTCAATCATGTAATTCACAAAAAACACTATTTTATATTTTTAAAAATGTAGCTTACACTTATTAACAGTGCCAAATGTAATATGTGAACTTAATCTGGTTCTATTAGGTTGTAAAAGCCTCCACAACTGTGATAAACCTACATCGTACCTGACACAAGGTGTGCAGAGCTGGCCAACAAAGTCAGAGGAAGATGCTCATTTATTAAGGGTCTCTGTTTAGGGCTTCCAATCTGCTCACATGGAGGGTGAGAGTAAAGGTCGTTTTGCTCTTCTTAACACATTAGCATTTAAATAGCATTATATCTTCATTGAGTATCACTGACAGCCTCCACTATTCCCTTGGCTGACACTCTAACTGGAGTTGAAAACAAAGTTAAAAGATAATAAAGCACTGCACTAGACTGAGAGATCAAAGGCATGCGACCTTCAGACTTGGCAGCGATAGCATTGCACCTAACCACGTAGCCTATCTGCTGTTTAAGAGAGGATCTGGATGAAGGTAAGAGTGAATCTCAGCATTGAGGCAACAGATGTGAAACAGTCTTTCAGGTTTTGCATCACAGAGGGATTGTGTCAAATCTTTGCAGCCTTCAAAATATCTGCAGTGCTTTAATGGGAAATGGCAAAATATATAAAATATTAGGGAACCAGATAGAGTTAAAATCAGATGTATTCCAGGTATTTCTTTTAAAATCATTGATTTATAAAAACTGTATGAATTCGGGGTTATCTCAGAAACTCAAAAGAAGGAAACTGTGACCTAAAGCCTAAAATTAGAAATGTGCTGAGCTATTTGATAGGAGGAGTCAATAAGTAAATTAACAAGTCTGTCAGCTCCAATTAAAGTTGACATATGTGTTTGTGAGATACCCTTGTCAATATGTCAATCCAGGTGAAAGCATTTCGCATTTCATGCAGCCATGCCAAGTTTGACAAATGGGGTTAAACTGATATTATAGCGCCTTTGTTGCTGATTTTTAGAAAACTGGGAAAACATTTGTGATCTATCCTGTTGTTAGAAGTGTTTTTGATACCGGGCAAAGTTCACTATGACAAGCAAAAGGGGGAAAACACACTGATCTTTCCCTGACAGCTGATTGACAACGTGCTGAGACCTGACAACAAAAGGTGTCAGCACTACATTGTTCATATGTTTGCATGGCTGTTCTCACTCTTAAACAGCTGTCAGACCTACATTGTGATCAAATTTGGATTTTGTCCTGTTGCAGTTAGACGGAAGGGTAATTACCATAAAAATACATTTGTTTAGTGATGCTGGTTGATGCACTTTGGGGGAATAGCATTGGATAACGCTTTGTTTGTTTCGTCTGGATTATCTTCCTTTGTGGCATCTGCGGGATTCAACCATTATATTAAAATGTAGAGAAAAGTAAAACTGCAACCAGTCTTGAACTACCCTGACAGCTAAAATATGCTCCGGTCTGTGTTCGACTGTGGTGTTCAGGCACCGCCAAATCAATGCCACCTCAACACTTCTACTGAGCCTGCTGATCAAATCTACTTGTTTCTATGACACCAGAGTTTAAAGAAGGTCACATTAAGGTTAATTGTGAATTTCACCAAAATAAATTATTATATCTAATTTTTTTGTGAGTAGTGTATGTCGGTGTGGCGTAGACAGTGTTGGGAAAGTTACAAAAACATTTTAATATATTTTATATTACTAGCTATAGCTTTAAAAATGTAATATGTTTGCATATTACCTTCTCAAAAATGTAACCAAATTCCATGATTTTAAGTTCCTTTTTGTAATACATTATTCCCAACACTGGGAGTAATATATTTGTTAGGAAGATTTTGAGTGTAAAAGAAGATTTTTGTGAGCAGAATGATGTCTGCAGGGAATACTACTCTAATTGGAACAAAATGGTCTTGGATCTTTGAAAGAGAAATCCCCCTAGAGTGGACCACTGAACACACAAAAAAATCTTGAAAGTCCAATACAATAGCACTATAAAAACATAATAGCTAGTGTTGTGTCACAGCAGGAGGGTCTTCTACTCATGTATTTTGAAAAGTGTTCAGACATTCCAAATACTTGCTTAACCCAAATGTCAATTTTTCCTACAAATCTAGCCCATTCATAGAGAATAAACAGCCTTTCCAACAGTAGAAGATGTTTTACCTGGAAGAATTGTTGAGACAAAAAAAATTTAGCTAAAAGCAAATGTCCTTACTTCCCCCTTACTGTATCAAATCTAAAAATTCACACTTCTAACCAAGATATTTGAGGGTGTTAAATATTTAGGTAAATGTTTTTTTCATCCCATTTTATGCAATTTTTTTGTAATGTTTTCCAAGTTTAAAACAGCACGTTGTATTCTGTTTAGTTGCTGTTTCTTTGTTTTTGTTCAGAGGATCTTCTTTTCTGCTTCCCACACCTAGAGTAAGTTCTTTAATTGCATATGTGTCTTCTGTTAGTTTTCAGCCTTCTCAGAAAGATTGTACCATCCAATCTTTTCTGCTACCTTTTTCTGATCGTTGTCCATTCTGTTCTACAATTTCATGCTTCTACCTTCTTAAATCTTTCAGGTTTTTGATTGCCAGCCCTCATACCTCTGTGATTTTGCTTCAGTAAGCTAATGTATTACAGTTAAATCTGGATTGTTGCCTGTATTTGGATGCTCTGTTGACGCACTACCTCCAAGTGACAACACCACCATCGCCTCTTGTGCTTCCTGTTGCATCAGACTGCATGTGGTGATGCTCACACACATGTTTGAATGTGAGAAACAGGAGACAGAGAGTGATCCAGTTTCCCTTCTTGTTTGGCAATCAAACACTACATCCCACAATGTTTCTCACAGTGGGTTGGAAGTGTTCCTGAGAGCGTGGTGGGATAGAGTAGAGTGAAGAGGAGCTATCAGAAGAAGGTGGGTATTGTCTACTTAGATTCTGTAAACAACAGTAATGCTCAAGGGATGACAGTTGTGCTGGTCAATTTATGTCCATCTATGATGATGACAGCTACAGGAGAAGAACTAAAATTGCAGATATGAATATTCCTTCCCATCACTCTCTCTTCACTAATCTATTTAAAAATGATTAACCAATTGATATTCTCTTGCATTAAGGCCCAAAAAGGCTATTTTTCCTTTTTAGCACTTAATTTTCCTTACACTGTGGTGAGTTGAAAGACTCCATAAAGTATTTAGCAGCAGAGAGAGATTACGGCCGGCCAATAAAGCGAAGCCGCTGAGCGTCAGAATACTTATCGTGAGTCAGCTAATGATGGAGTGTATTATCTGTGCTACACTCAGCACTCCTCAGCTCCTCTCCCCATCTGCCAGTCAAAGTTGGGACAGAACAATATGGTGACGAAAATAAATGAAACACCGCCTTGGGATCAGCAGCCTTTATTCTCCTTAGAATGACAACATTTAAGGCTTTTATGATTCCAACAGTTTTTGGGCTTGAAAGCATTTAACGCTAATATTAAATATGGTAATTTTATCGAGCAAAACATGGAAGTGCTGCCAAATAGGCCTGCTGCTTTCCTATTTTTTCCTTTTAAACCCAAAGCCTCGTCCTCCTAAAACTTTTAAAGCCCTCTCTCCACTCAAAGCCACCACAAAAATAGACAGGAAGTCAAACAATGCCTCTGCTACCCCTACGTAAACTATTATTCAAACAATCTGTGCTTCATGGATGCGGTTGGTTGGGGGTGTATTTTCATGGTGCATTGTAAATCCAGCAGTGATCCATCTATGAATAAGTCGTGCTGAATGTGAAAATCTGCCATAGGAAAAGCCCCACAAGCGTGTGAGAGCAAGAGGAAGAGAGAAGGTCCCCTCTTATGCAACAACCAGGACTGCATTCCCAGGCAACTTGTTAGAGGATGCCTCAGAACTGCTGTTGCCGTAGCAACATGCTCAGTTGTTCACATCTTTTACTGTCTTTGCGGCAACTGATGATTTCAGTGGAAAAACTGAGATAAATTGAGCCTCTTACATTGACACCAGTTTAAAATACAAAACTAATATCATCATACAGTAAAAAAGTTACTGTATTTTCCAGACTGTCAAGCACACCTTATTATAAGGCGCTACAGCCTATTTTAGAGAAAAAACACAAATGTGTACAAATAGAAGCCGCACCTGATTAAAAGCAACGGTTGTTTTAACGTTTAATTACCATATGTAAAGCTTTGTGTAGTGGCGATTGTCGGGAAAGTGACTGGTGTTTGGGAAAGCTTCGATTTTATTAAAATTTCATTGCGATGGAAACAGCTCAGCTGTCCTCCCTCTATGTGTTCAGCCAATCTTCCAGAAAGACTTCAAGTTCGGGCCATCTGCTTCTGTTACCTCTGAAAGTTTTTTCGTCTTCTTGCATTGAGAGAGTTTTTCACGCTGGCGTCTGCAATGTCTCACCATTGATTAATTGTTGCTAATGGTATGTGATGCAGCTGGCACTCTTCTTCCTTCTTTGAAAGCCAGATCAATTGCTTTTAACTTAAAAGCGGCATCAAATTTACTTCTTTGTTTTCCATAATAATGGTTTATGCATGAAAACTTGTTTTCGCAAACTGTCCCAATCTCGTAATGTCTGTCTATTCAACTTTGCTTTTACTGTTTACACAAACTTCCTTCCTCTCTCTCTCTCTCCCTCTCTCTCTCTCTCTCTCTCTCTCTCTCTCTCTCTTCCGGTCTTCTTAAAGGCATAGTATCCTTTGGTAAAGAACCTGACTTGTACAATCGATAGATCAAGGTGGACCTCTAGTGGCCGTTAGCTGGAAAAATCCATAAATAAACCAGATTATAGGACACATGGTTCAAAACATAAGAAAAAAGTGGTGGTTTATAGTCCGGAAAATACGGCAATTTATTTCAGTAATTTCATTCATTTTAACTACATAATATACAGAATCATTACACAGAGTGATGTGTCTTAAGCCATAATTTTTGTAAGAAGCAAAAAAAAAATCTCAATTTCTATTTGAAGACTAAGGAAAGTAATTTTGAATTAAAATTAAAACAATTATTCTACTGTACTGTACTTTAGTCTATTGATTCTGGTTGTGGCTCCTTTTGCATGAAAGGCGTAGGTGCTCTTCTGTAGGTGTAGACATGCCTTTCAAAACATGGATTTCAGTTGGACTAAGGTAATAATTTTACATTCTCTTGCTGCATTTAAACGCACTGACTGTGTGGCCTGCATGCTCATTGGCTGATGCTTGAACATCAATCTTCCTAGAGGAGAAGAATTACGAGGAATGAAGTCATTTAATACTGTTATTGAATTTAATATCTGTTTGATTTTGTCTATGACTTTACCCAGATGCTCATAATGTTGGCAGAATATTTATCAACTTTTTAACGTGGCTGTCTAAATCAAATCAGCTGGTGCAGCATCAGTGTTCTGAGAGTAAAGCTACCTGGGCTGCCATGCCTATGATGAGACTGCTGAAAGAAGCCCTGGTCAGAGTTTAGAGACAATCAATAAAAGGATTTATAAATAACACAGACCATGTTTAAATAACTCTCCCTTTAACTGATCCAGGAAGATCATTGAAGCACCAGCCAATGAGCATGCATGTTCCACACAATGACCCTGATTGGCTAAGGATCTCGTTCTGTTGATGAACGGCCTTCTGAAATAAAAAAGCCGGTGGGGAAAACAATTTTATGAAATAAAAGCTGGTTTTGTAAAAATATGTTTTTGAATATAAAAAACAAATTAACTTGAATTAAAATGACTGAAAGATAAAATATATTATAAAACTATTTTTACGATGAAATAATGTTTAATATTATTAAATTAATGTTAAAGAAAAATTAAAAGGAGCTTAGATTTTCATATTTGTCTAATATTTATTCATGTAGACATTTATATCATATGGTTTTATTTATTTGTTTAATTTTGAGCACTTTGGCGTTCCATACAGCATCAGTATCAGATGACTGAACATAGACCACATGGATTACATAAAAACCAAGGAAATTTCTGCAGGCACAGCCTTACCACACAGCCGCAACTGCGCATTCAGAAGTGGACGTGACTTTATAAGTGCTCCCCAAAAACTCAATATTTGGTCAATGACCTGCATTTGAACAGCGTTTTTCAGTCAAAGGACCAACTACAAATAAGACTTCTGTTATAGCACATCTGTTATCACAGATATTGTAAATTCTTCTAAATGGGCTGTTTTAATGCACAAATATGCATACATTAAGTGTACAATTATTTTTTCCAAATTTATTGCAACATATTAAGAATAAAAAACTAAAAACTAACATCTGCACAAGTATTCACAGCCTTTATAATTAACAAAAGAATTCCGCTCATCTGAATCCCACTTTTACTGATCCTCCTTGACATGTTTGGTGCTTAATTAGAGTCCATCTTTGATAAATACAGTTGATTGGACATGACTTGGAAAGCCACAAATCTGTCTAAATAAGATAATGTAGGATCACACTTGCTTGTACTGTCAACTGTAGTTGAATTTATTTCTAATTACATGTGTAAAGGATCTTTCCATGTTCTTAAAGTTTTCATCCAAATTTTCTGAGAAACAGAGTTTTAGGTTTTCTGAAAAAAAACTAAACAGAAATAAATGTATTAAAAATGTATGTTTGGGTCCAATTTGAACAATGGACATATTTCTTTATGATTGTCAAGATGCAGTTTCACCATGCACCCACAGAGAAACCCACAATACTCCGCCTGACGAAGACTAATACAAAATACTTTCCTCCCTAAAGGTATTTCTCTCTCTGCAGCTCCATAATCAGAGAGCGGGAGGAGGCCCTAATGATATTTTTGGAGATGGCAGTGATAATGACAGTCCATCTTAAATCCTTTCCTGTCTTCCTCCAAAGTCAAACAGCACATCAGAGTCAATCAGAGTGCTGAAAGATTTTCTGTGATCCTAATCTGAACAAAATCAGATCAGCAAAAATTAGGCAAATTAGCAACATTTAAAGGCTATTGCTGATAGGATTAATTGATTAATTTGCCTGGGAATGATCTTTGTGCCACTAGAGCTCAATGCACTGAAAAACACAGAAACAAAAGTTGATTTAAAAGATAAAGCTTGCTTGTTGCTCTGGGGAGTAGAAGTAAAAGTACATCTGGCAGTGAATGTATTCAGTACAGTATAAGTAAAGATCCTAGGAACATACATACACTGATCTTATTTCCCTGTGGTCGCCTTTTTCTAAAATTAAAGCTACAAGTCTTTCAAATTCTCTACCAGCTTTGCCAATCCAGTTTTACCCATTCTTCTTGCAAAACTGGCTTAAAATCAGTCAGATAATGTATGTAAGTAGCAATTTTCAAGTTTCAACTTATTTCAGATTCTGAATATTATTTAGGTGTGGACTTTGACCAGACCATTCAATTCTCAAGTCTTTTGCAGCCTCTAACATGTATAACTTCTGACCAGTGAACTTTCTTCCACATTTTATGTCCCCTACAGTGCTACAAAATTAACTTTTTATGACTTTGTTTAAACAATGGATTTTTTCTTGCCACTGCACTATGAAGGTCAGACTAATAGATGTCCAGTTAATATTTTCTACCACCTTGGCTGTGAATTTTTTTAGCTTCTTGAGGGTTACCATTGGCCCTGAGAATAAATGTACACACGAGTGGACGCTGATTGCACAGAATTATGTTAAAGGTTAGTATAATACATTAGGGTGATTATAAATGCAAGCAACACTTATTATAATGCTTCTTCCACACCACAATGATCTATTTGGTGTTGACATTTTTACATAAAAATCCAATTAAGTAATGTTGACATTTGTGATTCTTACTAGAAAAAATGTGGAAAAATTGAAGGGATATGAATACTTTTTGCAGAAGACTGCAGAATTTGCTTGGGTTTTAAAAATACTACATCTTCAGTCACCACTTGGGTAAAGCTGTTATACCTCAAATAAAAAATAAATAAAAAAAAACTGGGGTGTGCAAATCTCAATCTTGGTTATAATAACTAGATTGCATTCAAGAGGGTTTCCTCCGTTTCAGTTTATGGTTCATATAATTGCTTGATTACTGCTGTTGCACACAAAGAGATGCTGTCGGAAAGACATTAATTTAAGACCCAATCCAAAAAACTTTTACCTAAACAACTTTTTTTCCTCCAGTCTTTCTAGTTACTGTGCTGCCAATGAAAACGCCAATAATAAACATATTTTTTCAAGGTCAATACAAAAACTATCTTTGTTTTCTGTATTTTATCATTTCAAACAGAGCAAAGTGTGTTAATGAGATCATACAGTAGCCTGCAGTGAGGGTGTTAAACATCTACTGAGCTGCAACCATCTAAAGTGCAAAGAGCGGGACAGACTTTCGACACTTCTAAAGATGGGTTTAAACTGGAAATTGTCCAATGTATTTAGTAGGGAAGTATTTGTTCACAAACATTTGAAAACCACTACTGAATACTTGTGGCCTCTTAAACATTTACTAAGGTCTTAGTTTATAGTCAATCAAACCTGGAACCTTTTGGGTATCAGAGTAAATGGGGTACACACAACTACTTGGCAGATAATACATGTTTTTGAAAAAAAATAAGCTACATTTATATTTCAGTGAAATACATTAACATTTTCATAGTTGTAAAATCTTTAAAAAAAGATTAAAGACACTCCTACTTTGCAAAACGCTCTAAATTTTTGGATTTTTAAAACATTGTCTTTACCAATGTTTTCACAGGTTAAGCTAAAAGTATCTGTTTGGGCATTAGCTCAGCTTTTTGTCTTTTCTTTTCAGTGTAATATTTTCCTTTTTTGGTTTTAATAGCCAATTTACACTGAGTTATAAAATAATCAGACAGAAAAAAAGTCTCCTAAACTCAAGCAATTACAAAAAACACTCAACTTAATGAGCAACAATTTTTAGTGTTATTTTTTAGCGCCATGTTCTCTAAACATATAATCCACTTTTTTAAATTTTTTTTTTTGAGTGCACTCTGCATAACCTGCTTTCACTATATGTACACTACAGTAAATCAGCTTTAATTGTCAATATCAGTGCAAAAGCACTCATTTGAGCCTATTACATTCCCCAGGCAGTTACTAAAAACACATGATTCTGGTAATAATTCAATGGAGACAGCTAGGTGATTGAGTCACCTGCTCTAAAATCCATCAGGATGAGCAATAATGTGATACAAGGAAACATGGAAAACATGGAAGTCACATTTAGGAGTGGATGAGGACTGCTGTTTGACTGGATGAAAAACACAGCAGCAGAGGAAACACATTGACAGCAGGTGTTCCAACTGATTGATGACAGGCCAACCTTGTAGCCCATTCTCAACTGATATCCCTACTTCATGCTATTTTTACTCTCACCCCCAGGGGTCTGCTGGCAGCCTCTGCCACTGAATCTTGTCAACAAGCCATTTTTGAGTTTTTTCTGTCAGGTGAGCTGGAGCAATTCATCATGTCTGACTGACTCGCACACGTGTAAATATGAGTGAGAATCTGTGTGTTGTCAGCTCAAGAACAACAGGCATACTGAGGGAAAGTGATTTAAAGATGAGTCACCATTCAGCAACAGTAGCATAAGGTTTTTTTTACAAACATTGACTCTTCACAGTAAATACAGATGCAAGGTGGACTGGCCTACAAGTACAGCTTGACCTCTGTCATGCTCACTGACACTACTGCAGAAGAAATGGAAAAAAAGTGTTACGTTAAAGTTCTTAACAGAGAGATTCCTCTGCCCCCTCTGATGAAATGTTTTATTTGGCTCATTGATCAAATGTTTTGGATTGCTATCCTTGATGAAACTTTCATTGACATTTTAGTTTTCTGAGAAATCTGTATTACATTGCTTTGATATGTCAAAGAATAAAAGTAGCTTGGTTCGATCATTCATTGTACTGAAATAAATCGTTTATCAGCCACAACCATGAAAACTCCTCTTTAATCACCAAAGATCTCTAATGTCAAAAAACCAAAAAAACCAAAAATGAAATTGAAGTCCATGTTTTCATAGGCCATAAGACTCTGACAAAAATTCTGGTAATTAAAAGTGTAGTCCAATCCACCTACATGGATCAGAAGCCTGGACCAAATGAAGCAGTCCAGTAAATGCTCAACAGAGCAATAATGTAAAAAAATCTGCTATTGAGACCAGTGTTTTAGCTGTTTCAAAAGTAATGGATCTTTGGGAGGTAAAAGAAGAACTTAATGGGATACTAAGGAGGTAATTCTACAAATTAATTCATCTGTTCTGGAGTATGAACATGAGAGTGGACACTTTTCTGTCTTGAAGAATGGAAAACTATTTCTTAACAAAGACAGAAGGATTACTCCTAAATTGTTTAATCCATCTTGTTAATGAACAAGAAGACAACGTACACAGACGCTGACCTGCTTCCCCAAAGCTAACCTTCTACTATATAGTAATTGTTAATCAAAGAAGTAATTACTTTTAGACCTACGGAGGAACGATCAAGAGTCAGCACACAGCTTCAGTTAATACAACTAAAAACAACTCCTCAGGTCCTCCAGGCTCATATAAAGGCAATAACAAGGCCAGCATTCTATCACCTGAAGAACATCTCTAGGATAAAAGGACTAATGTGACAGAACGACCTTGAAAACCTGATCCATGCGTTCATCTTTAGTCGGATTGATTACTGCAACAGCGTCCTCACAGGTCTACCTAAAAACTCAATCAGACAGCTGCAGCTAATACAGAATGCTGCTGCACGTGTCCTAACTAGAACCAGGAAAGTAGAATACGTCACCCCAGCTCTTAAGTCCTTACAGTGGCTCCCTGTAGCTCAGAGAATAGACTTAAGAATACTCCTACTATTTTATAAATCACTGAACGGTTTAGCACCAAAGTATGTTGGAGATCTGCTGTCACTATACCAACCCATCAGACCACTCAGGTCCTCCAACTCTAGCTTACTAAACATTCCTAGAATTAGAAATAAACAGGGAGAGGCAGCTTTCAGCTTCTATGCTCCACAAATCTGAAACAAACTTCCAGAAAAATGCAAAAATGCTGAATCGTTAGGCTCTTTTAAATCAAAGATTAAAACTCTACTACTCAGAGCTGCCTTTGAGTCCTAAATTGTGTTTTTGACCACTCTTCGATTCTCATGATGGGATTATTATTCTTATTTTTTAACCGATTTGGTTTTATCTCTTTTTAATCTTTATTATTTTGCATAAATCTGTGATGGACTGGCAACCTGTCCAGGGTGTGCCCTGCCTCTTGCCCGTTACACCTGGCAACACCTTAAGGATTAAGCGGTTTAGAAAATGGATGGATGGATGGATTTTGCAAAAATGTGTTCTTTATTGATGGATTAATTGATTGTATTTTATTTGTTTTTAATCTATATTCTTTTGCATAAATGTGTTCTTTACACCTTTTCTTTTTATTCTTATGTTTCATTTGTTTTTAAATTTCATACTCTCACACAAATTTTATTTTTTATGCTTCAGTTACTAAATGCATTTCTTTTAGTAATGATCTGTTTGAATTTTCTTATTTTTATCATGTATTTGGTTTCATTACAACTGAATCATGAAAAGCACCTTGAATTGCCTTGAGGTTGAAAGTGTGCTATATAAATAAAATTGCCTTGCCTTCTTCATTGCATCTTATTGAGTCCCAGTACTCGTTTTTTTCCAAGAATGAATCACGCCACCAATAGCAGGACATGTAGCAGGCTCACAGGTTTGGAAGAACTGGCACACATCTCTCTGAGTATGTTTGTTTAACAGAAAAGCAACATGCAGTTTGTGATACAGTCTTATAAGGGATTGCACAAATGACCTAATCATTTTCATATCAGAGGTGATAACAAAGATCCCCAGTATCAGCTAGGAGCAAAGGAACCCAAGCACCAATTTAAAGTAAGGATGGCATTTCTACCCTCACTGCTACCATCACCTCGATGAACCATCCATGTAATCTGTATGTCTAAATATCGTCTCTCAAAACATGTTCCATACTCACAGATTTTGGTAGGTAAACATGCCCTGTATTTAAATCATATCCCAAGATATAAATACAGTATCAAACCTAACATGAAAAAACCGCCATAGATCCAGATACTGTATGTTCACAAGTATTTTTTTCCAAACACAATGCAAGACTAAAGTATTTAAGGGACATGTCAAAACCAAGTCTGAACCCCTCAATTCAGAGTAAGTCTTGAGTCTCTAACAACTGATATACAAATTTTCTCACCAAATCCACATCTAGTGCACATTCAACCCTGTATCTCTGTAGGTTAGGAATCCAGATTTGTACTGTTTGTCCTTAGTCTTAAATTATTACATGAACATTTATTAATTATCCTTCTCTCTCTCGCTCTCTCTACGTTCTCTTTGAGGAAATTTGATTACGTCCTCCAAGCTTTGAGCTGCAGGTTGCTTGGAAACAAAGCTGACGCGGCGTACAGCCAGGACCAGACTAGTGTTACCCTTTACTTTGGCTAATGTTTAGTTTATGATGATGTGCTACAGCAAAAAGGAGTTGTTCTTGGTGCTGAGCACCTTCAGTGCAATATATTTTAGTGTGATGTGAGATTTCTATGAATTAAGCTTAGCTTTATAAAGACCAAGAAACACCAGATGGGTCAGGGATCAAGTTTATTTGTAGTTTAAGGCACGGTTAGGTTGTACAATACTATCAATATCATTACATTAGTTTCTTCTGTCCTGATTAGATTCGTCAGTTATTATTATTTATTTCCTCTGTTTACTAATAGTTTGTTTTCCATGCTTCTCCTATTGTTGTTTATACATTATCTATATCTATAAATATATATTCCTCTGTCATCATTCTCATGCATCTCTCTCATTTATTCTCTGCTGGATTCTTCTGTTGCCTTCAGTGATACTTCATATATCCTGGTTTCTCTGCTGTTTTGCGTGCCTGTTATAACCAGTATTTGATTTTGTCATCTGTAAGTCAAAACTTTATTATTCTTTCAATAAAAACACTAAATCCAACACTTTCCTCAGCATCCTGACAGCACCTAGGTCCGGCTACACCTAATTAAGACAATAACACCTCTATTGTTGCATCTAAATTGCTCCTGTTTGTTGTCTAATTCTCGTCATGCATCCTAAAGTTTGAGAATTTACAAACTCGCTGCAGTTACATGAGCTCCCAAAATTACTCAATGAACACTCAATGAACACCATAGAAAGAGGAACAAAACTGTTTCTGGAGCCAGTTCATCCTTGTTCATTTCTATGGCTATTGTTCTTTTTCAGTGAGATTACAGGAGACTAGGAAACATGAATTACAAAGAGTTCAATATTTGCAGGGGTGACTCAGTGTCAGTAAACTGTTGCGTTTAGGGAAATCTGTGTGAGAGTATGTGATCCCACTGTAAATGAGAACAGGTGGCGCAAAGCCTTGCCACATTTTGTGCCAAGTAAAGTGGCCTATTGGAGCTAAATTAACATGGTACAAGGTGAGGCAAGCATGTGTACGATGGATTACCGGTGTTCTGCATGAATTAACATGTGATATATGAAACATGCTGTGAATCTGTTTCACTCAACGGTCAATTATGTACAATTTAATACCTAATTATGTTTCACCATACTTACATACTGTCATACTTTATCACAGAACAAATACGAACAGAGAGAAGTTGTGATTTAATTGATGCTTGTTCAGCTTTCGGGTAATGCCATGGGTTTTGTCAACCAGATAAAGCCAATAGATAATACGTAATTACCTTGTGTTATTAATGCTTCACTCTCTCAAAGAGAACAGGGCATCATTCACTAAGTCCTATAGGGCAGCTTAGAACAAAAACCTGATCACAAACAAGATTATGAGGGATGGATGTACAAACACTGTCTCCGGATGAGCTACATTTACAGCAGTCAAGAAGCAAAAAGCTGCTTCTAAATATGACGATGTAAAGTTAAACGGTGCTAATTAAGGACTTCATGTGTTTTTTCCTAAGACTAAAACATTAATTCAGGATCGTATAATAAATCTGCTTGTGATGGACTGGCGACCTGTCCAGGGTGTACCCCGCCTCTCGCCCGTTGACAGCTGGAGATAGGCAGCCCCCCCCTCGCGACCCCCTGAAGATAAAGTGGTTCAGAAAATGGAGGATGGATGGATGATAAATCTGGATAAAGCGAATGCTTAAGGTCAGAATATCTTTATCCAAATCTCTACTTTTGTCTTTCAATTATCCACAATGCAAGACTGAATATTTGTTCTTTTTAACTTAAAGGTAGAGATCATTCTTCTATCTAAGAGAGAAGAGAGAACTTAAATGAATTTTAAAGTTTTGCCATTTGAATCTTATCTATAGCCTCTTACGTTAATTCTTGCAGACCTGTAGTGGGCTGATCTATCAAAGAGTAAGAGAGGAAAAACAACAAAAAAGGAGAAACACTCACACCCAAGAGCTATTTAGATTTTAATATAAATCTAACACAGGTATTTTTTTTAGTGTTGGAAGAAGTACACAGAGCGGAAAAACGTATTTTTTTGCGAGAACATGCAAACTGCATGTAAAAATGCCAATAGTATGTTTTTGCTGTGAGGCATCAACTACTATCAACTGCATCACCATGCATTCCTATAGTTACTGTGATCAACAGACTTCTAACTTCTAACATGAAAAGTATATTATTTGCTATTTTAAAGAATGTCTGAGATAAAGGGGCTGCAGCATCACATCATGGCTCAGTTTGCCATTGATTAACAAATTTAAAATATCCAAAAACTCTTTAGAACTTAAAACTGCAAAGCTGAATTTGAAGAAAAAATGTTTGGGTCTCTTTTATTATAGGGAACTAACCTTAGTTATTTTGTTTACAAAACAAACCAAAGAACATTTATTAGCATGGATTTTGCCAATATCCTAAAATGTTTTAGAAAAATTAAAAAATTAACTTGATTTCCTTACGTTTTCAGTCGGACATTATGACACTGTTGAGAAATATTTATTTATTTTGAGGCTTTTCACACATCTTGCTGTACCAATAAGTGTGGTGGGCACTGTATGTGGCACAGTAAATAAGATTTTAAAACATAATGAACACTTTGGGGGATAAGAAGGAAATAGAAGTGGATGAAATACTTGTGGACAGTGATGAATTGTTTGGAAACTGTTATTAGCTGCAAGACATTTAGTATTTTTGAAAACCCCACTATTAATTTGAGCTGTGAAAGACCTCCTGCTCAGTAGTGGCTAACTACAACTAAGTAGGAATGATAGGAAAGTTGCAGCAAACATCTTTTAAATAAATAAAAAAGTGTTAGAAGTAATTTTTTGGACAAATGGGTAATAATACTAAATACTATGAATTAGACAAATTGGTCATCCACAATTATTCATGTGGTTAGTAACAGCACCTTTAGTAACAAATTACAATTTTTTATGTCCACACTCAACTCAAACACAATAATTACTCATAATTAGCCCCTAGGAGGTAGGTTCCTATATAGGTGAGAGCAAACCATAAAACATTAACCCCTCCACCCTGAATTGCTGTCAGGTTGGCGGTGTTCATCACACACAGACTGACCAGCGCGTCATGAGGTTACTTTGCCACATGGTGTAAATTGATTAAACACTTCCACATGTCACATCTTAGAAGCATTGGGTGGATATCCTGAACAAAGATTTCAATTTGGTAGCATTCTAAGTCATTTTAAATTACCTTTGCCGTTTTGTCTGTTTTTGTCCTAGAACCAGCTCTTCTAGTGAGAGCTGATTTCCAAATATCCCTCCTTCTCAACTCATATGGAGAAATCACTTGTTGATGATTTAAATGTTCTCAGACTGGCGAGGGAATGAAACAGGAAGGGAGAGAAAAGCTAAGCTTAACAAAATACAGTTTAAATGTAAGTAATGGTGTAGCAGGGAGGATTGTTAGTTCCTTATTTATCAGTATTATTTATCTTTATTGGCAGGGCAGGGTGAAGGACTATGAAGGTTTTTAGTATGTGACAGGTTCACATCTATTAGTTTGCAAGTCTGCTAATCAACAAAGCTCTGGTAACAAAGACATATGAATATACAACAAATCAAATACAACCATTTCTAAAGAAACCCTAAATAAACACAAATTACATTCAGTGTAGCCTATGAACAGCTAAACCTTATGCAAAAATGTCAAAAACAGTCACATTAACTGCGGAAACTCCTCTCCTGGTCCAATAAAACGAAATTCAAATGAAATCAAACTTTTTAGGTAACAAGTTCAAAGTATTGTATGGTTTCTTTTGTGCATTATTCCATGAAACATTACATATAAAAATCTTTCCTCCTCATTCTGTTCCAGCATTTTGAGCAAACATTTATAAAACCTTGCAGAGCCCAGAATTAAGTAAGGAATCTGCACATCGCATGGCAGCAGCTCATTGCATTTAAAAATCTACAAATTACGAAGACAACGGTCAAGCTGTGCGTCACAATAAGGAAGAAAGGGAATGTAAGTGCCTTTGGACATGGCTTCATTGCTGGTTGAAAAATTAGTTGTCCAAGTATTTACAATACTGCTGATTTACTAGGATTTTCGTGCCCCACCATCTCTCTGTTTTGCAGAGAATGATCTGAAAAGAGAGAAAAGTCCATCTGTTGTGCAGAGGAAATTGCCTTTGTTGTATGTCAGAGGAGAATGGCCAGACTGTTTGGAGATGATATAAAGGCAACAGTAGCTCAAATAACCATTCATTGCAACCAAAGCATATGAGGGAATACCATCTAGTCTGAATAGTGAAGTTTGAAGTTAGGGCAATCTTTAATGAACGAAGAGTAAAAATAACATTTATGATTTAGTTTGAGTGGAAGCTACAGCAGCAGTATCAAACATTGAGTTATAAAGCAATTTTAATTAGAGGCTGCAGTCAAATGTCGACCTAAATTATTAGGTAACTTTTAAAAATCCAGATTCTACTTTTGTCTCTGTGACAATTTACTAAGCACCTTTTAATCATCCTCCCCAATTGTTCCGTCCTATGAGCATATGTTCGCTGTGTTGCTACCAGCTCTTAGCTCGACTGCAGCGGCAATGATGTCTGGGCCAAAGGGAAATCTCTCCGACTTGCCAAGCTCATTTTGTGTTCACCTAAGTTGCACTGAGGTTAAGAGCTAATAGAGCTGCATGTTTGGTAGTCACTGAAGTACTATATCCCCAAGAACCCTCACAGTGGAAGCCCATTTACCCAAACACATCAACTATATTATGAAAAAAGTATTTCTAATCTCATTAGGACAGACCAGATAGAAAATAAGCTTCTCTTTGTGCAGACTGATATGATTTTAAGACAAAAAAAAAATTGTTTTTTTCCTGGAGCTTTTTAGTCAGAGCATGTTAATGTGATTTTGTTCCAACCACACATGAACCACACAGCAAGCCTCATGAAGTGAGGCATAGTTTTTGGCCATCTTCCAAATGAGCAAAACATTACTTTGGATGTTCTACTGTAAGACATGTAATGTATTCGTTACCTCCCACGCCATGGTCATTCGGTGTCGGCGTCTGTCACAGGCCATCAATGGAGGAGTCATTGTTACATAAAGGGATGCTGTTTCTCTGAGATCTCAAGCTGTTTAAACTCACTGAGTTGTAAGCATTTAGCTAAAATAAACTGATGAGCACTTTGCCACAGGAGTAGGACAGGAACAGCGCAGAGTCAAGTATCAATTTGGTTGAAAAAGAAAAGACTAGACCTCTCATTCCTCAACCTGTGAAGCAATATGGATAAAACTCTGGTGTTGGAGGGGAAATTCAGAAGGGTGAAAATTGAATTGCTCACAATTCACCAGAATTGCTGTCTGCAAAGAAGAGTATCTTACTAATTGAAATTATCATAAAACTATATTGTGTTTTTGCACAGGTTATCTTTATTTAATATTAAAGTTTATTTGATCTAAACATGTAAGTATGACAAAAAAAAAGTTTCTGAAGGGGCAAGTACTTTTTCACACTGCAATAACTCCAGTGGAAATTTAGACACATGTAATTAGAATTGCACACAAGTGCTGCTGCATGACAGTAGCCATCTCTCTCAAACCCTCCAAATTCATTCTTCTCAGCACTCACAGCCTATACATAGCAACAAGGTGCACAGTGTACAGTGTACACAGTGTATCATCTGATATCCATCATCTGTCTGACGCTTGGCTGGCCAAGAGAAGCAACAGCAGAGATTTCACCAATAAAACCATGGCAAGACACTTTGATTATAATTTTAAAAAAGCCTTCTAGGGCGTAAATACGGCAAATTTATGATGTTCTGTAATCACAAGCATTTCTAAGGTACCATCATTTCAGGGAGCAGTGATTAATTTTCAGAGCGACAAGATACACAAGAGGCCCTCAATCAAGTAGGCAGGGTGAGCATGACAAAAGGAAAAGAAGTGAAGTGATGGTAGCACTTGTTCATAAAGGGAGTTTTAGTCCTATTACTTTAATTGGTTCTTGTTGCTGAAAATGTGAAGAGTTCATGGGTGAAAAACCAGAGCGAAATGATTGCCTTTTTTCCCATGCTTGTGGGTCTGTGTTTAAAGACAAAAGGGAAAGAAAGGTACGAATGGGAAGAAAACAGGGAGAGGCTCCCAGAGGCCAGGTCTGGATTTTTAATAAGGAATTCTGAAGAGAGATGTAAAGTCCTGAGGGAGAGGACCCTAGCTTTTGTGGGCACAGCAGTGTGAAGCAAAGAACACTCATATTAAGTAGAAGACAAAGGCAGTAGAAATGGATGTAAAATATAGAAGACCCTATAAATTATACGGAGTACACAGTGCAGAGATCCTTAAAGTGCTGAAATAGGAAAATTGAAAGAAGTGAGAAGTAGAATGTGAAAAAGAGAAAGTAAAAAAAATAATAATTTATCAAAATCATGAAGGAAAGGTCCCTCATTCAAGATCACTTTCCTTCCTCAATCAAAATGTTAATGCGCATTAACAGCTGACCTTCAATTTAACCCTGTGCTCCAGGTGAAAATATCAGGAATAAATGTTTCAACTTATATCATTATTTTCTCATTCCCTGTCATCACCCATCCCTTGAGTCCTTTAACTGCTACTATTCTTTCATCTAATCACACACATTGCACAGACACTATCAAAGTAAGTACTGCACCAGTTTGTCTTCTTAATGGTAGTTCCTTTTGACTTTTATCATATTTTCATGTTAAATCTACAAACTGTTTTTTTTTAGATCAAGTGATAAGACTAAACAAAGTGGGGCATACAATGAGTCAATGTGAACTGAATTAAAAAATCTACATAGTTTAGTTTTCTAAAAAAATATGCTTAATGGTCTGAGGTGGAAGACTTACACTCCATATTGCACTGAAGCCATCATCATGGTAATAACAGCATCATGATGTAGGGAAGAAGGATGGCGCTAAAAACAAGACATTCCTGAAACTGGAAACCCTTCAGAGGCAACAAAAGATCGAAGACTTGTGCAGAGGTTCCACTCAAAAGGTGATGATGCTGATGAACTTGTC
Organism: Apricaphanius iberus; assembly: GCA_028564705.1. Taxonomy (NCBI): domain Eukaryota; kingdom Metazoa; phylum Chordata; class Actinopteri; order Cyprinodontiformes; family Aphaniidae; genus Apricaphanius; species Apricaphanius iberus. Next base: position 35,335 of record JAPXFQ010002501.1, on the reverse strand, counting down.
TTTAAGGTAGGTTGTTGTTTTTTTATAATTATTTGTCTTTTTAAAAAGTTAATCCAATGTCTTTCCCTTGTCTTTCAGGCTCCATGATGTAACAGTGACTTTCCTGGAATAATGGGTTCAAATGATGTACTTTTGGCAGAGACGCATCCCGTCTAGGTCTCGGTCTATGAGCTAGATGACCCAATACATCGGTGTTGCTCAACCCATCACTAGTCGGCAGATAATGAAGCTGCATGTCTCAGCATGTCCGCAGATAGAGGTGAATAAACTTATTTAATGTGACAATTCAATTTGCTGTGCTGTTTAGATGAAATCCCTCATGCATTCTAAAGAGCTCTTAAAGCAAATGATACAGACACACACACACACACACACACACATGTTGGGTTTCTATGTCTTGTGGGGACTTCTCATTGACATAATGTTTTCCGTAGCGCCTTACCCTAACCTTAACCATCAAAAATGAATGCCTAACCCTGACCCTTACCCCAACCTAACCATAACCTAAGTGTAACCCTGACACTAAAACCAAATTTTAAGCCTCAAAAATTGCTTCAAACTTGTGGAGACCGGGATTTTGGTCCCCACAAGGGAGGTCGGTCCCCACTTGGATAGTAAACTTCCAATTTTTGGTCCCCACAAAGATAGTAATACCAGGTCCACACACACACACACACACACACTGTAGTGTGCTGCTTATTTTAAACTTTAAGCTATAGCTTACTCTGAGACAAACAAAACAACTCCAGACCAATCAGCAGCTTCTGCTGCTGCTGCGTAAAAGTCAGCACAACTGACTAGAGACGTACTAGACAATGTATCAATTTTTTATTTTCTTCTTTACAATTTGAATGAAACCATCAATAATGGCAATTTTTTGTAGCATTTAAAAAATATGACTGCTAGCTGGTGGCTGTTTCCCCCTTCCTTTTTCAGTGGAGCAGCTAGATTTAGTAATTAAAGTGAAAGTGTTATGCATGAAACAGGTTGGAGCACTTAGAATGCTGTCACAGTTTTTCTACAGTTAAATTCAGTTTGAAAAAAATCACAATATATTGTCTTACTCATAGTATTGCAATATATCACAATAAATCATATTGTCCTCAATGTATTTTGCTACATATTGTATCACCAGATTCTTGCCAATACAAATCTCTAATTTACCATGTCACAAAGCTCAAATGATTCCAAACTGGTTTATTTAATATGACAAGGAGATCCCTGAACTCCAGACACAGGATCCCAATTCAAAGGCACACCTTTGGGATGTGTTTGAACTTACTCTACCAGTACTTGCACATAATCTTACAATAAGTTGGTTATTGATAATGATGAATCATCACTTCACCAAATAAAGTGGTCAGAGATTATTCTTGAGTTTTTACAAACTTTTCCCAACAATCTTGCTCTGTAATTTGAACAGAATGTCAACAGCTGCAGCATGGTTGCAAGTGTTAGAGTTTCTAAAGTCAAATTTTAGAGATAAAACTGTGACAGTGGTGGAGTGAAAAAGACAAAAGACGACTTTGATTCCAACTTCTGCTAAGACTGCTGGGAAACTCTTCCTTTGTATCTTTGGCTTCTCTTCACTTCAGCCACTGATTTGGCACTCCTGGTGACTCAGAGGCAGACAGATCGATGGCACCAGAGTGTGAGAAACTGAGAGGTGTTCCATTTCGGTACTCAGAACAGCTACATCCCCACACATTTGTCATGCCTGTACTCAAACCAGATTAGATGGCATGAAATATCTAAGGCTGAGCCAGCCAACTGCCACAACTTTCTCCTTATGGACCTCCTCATTATATTTGCCTTATAAAATTTAATATGTCAAACTTGTAGACGGCTCCCCCTAAGCCATTAAAAATCAACTTCAAATGCAGCAAGGGTAAATTTTAAGTGTGAAAATATTAAAGAAAACGAGAAAGGAGAATTGAGTGACAATAAGGGGTGCTTTTTTTTTTTTTTTGCATGTGTGTGTTACTCAAGAGAACTGCAGGTGGAGAAAGCAGAGTGAGCAGCTTTGGTTACTTGTAATAAAGTCAAAGGATTGAATGCCCGTTGCACTTTTCCTTCTGGCTGGTGTAAGGAAAAACAGCTTGGAGTTTTAAATAGCATGATTTCTAAATCCCCCTCATGCCCCAGTCAGCTCCAGGCATTTTTTACTTGTCATATTCTCTCCATTCACTCCCTTCCATATACTGTCTTATAGTGACAGAAAGCTGCTGCTTTGCCATCACCACAAACACTAAGCTGCTAAAACAATGTGTTGGCGTCCCAGGGCTGAGAGCAGCACTGAAAAAATATTTTGAAGCGCTGACCATTATGGTGTTTTGCTTCCTGTGAACTGAGTATGAAGCAGAGCCAGATCTGCTAAAAAAAGGCCAGGAATGCTGCATTCTGTAATCTAATATGGGAGAAATTACATCTGATTACCATAGTCTTTAAATGAAGTTATGAAGCTATGTGTTTTGAAATTACAGAGTAATTCAGGAGTTAAACAGCTAAACATGTTCAGTGCTGAGCACAAAAATAATTTGTATTTTTCCAAGACTTCCTAAACATAATACTACATTACAATATTAATAAATATATCCATCCTAACCCTCCTATGAAGAAAGCCCAGTTCAGTTGCTTGCATCTGGGATCATATTATCCACATCCTGTGACCACTGGTTAGGGTTAGAAGAGGCCATAAACAGCCTATTCATCATGAAATCCACCAAAAACAGGAAAACTTAGTGTAGTTGTTAAAAAAAAAAACATTTATCCACCTCAGCAACAGGATGAATTAAAAAAAGAACATAGATCAGAATATCACTGGTAAAAACAAGTAAAGTACAGAACTGATTAAGTGTAGTGTGTTATTTTACTGCTCATATAAAGCATCATTTCTTTCAACTAAATAATGAATTTGACTGGGACTGGAGTTGGTAAATTCATACTTGTAAATGACTCAGACCAGTGTATTGTAGAAAATATTACTACTCACTGGTTGTGAAATTCTCTTTTAGGGCGTTTTTGTAAAAATAATAGGGAATGCAATAACAAACCATTTTTACAACGTGCTTAAAATTCTGCAATCTACGGTTTCTTACTCTTTTGGTCAATCCTAGGCAAGTAGGTTTCTTTTTTTAAAGACATTTATGTCCTAAAAAAGAAAACAAATGTTGGGAATGCTTTTTCCTTCAGACAGACTCAACAGACTGATTACAGAAGTTGATTGGTGGTTTTGCCCCAATATGTAATCCAGCAAATGGAACTGCCTGGTTCACTAGAACCAAACTGGGGTTCTCCTGGGGTTCTCTTTTTTCTTAACTTTCCTTTGGGAGAGAGTGGATTACTATGAATGTTTAATATCCTCGTATGATAACTCGCAGCATCAGTACTGAGCTCATACCTATCAACGGTGCTCTCTTATATTGAATACTGACCGTGACCAGTAATCTACCACATGGCACATCCTATTCTTCGAGCTCACATAGGATGTAAATGGTTTTTGGAAAATTAAAAAATCCATGTGGTCCAATTTAATAAAAGACAAGGTTTATGGGCATAGGGGGATGTGCATTAGGGCCTAATGATATTACTTATGTTTCCAAGATGCAGCTTGCTGTCTTGGGGAAACGCCCAGATGCCATGCCTGAATATAAAACATCAGCACAACACTAATAAAGAAAGCAACTACCAATTTAAAGGAAGCACTGTTTTGAGGAGTAATGCTTAGGGTTGATCTTTTTCAAAAACAGAGGAAAAATAGCTGTTTAAAAACTATCTGTATTAATAAACCTGAAGCCTTACTGCAAGAAGATTGAATTGAAAACTGAGAATATTTAAACCTGATCCACAAATATGCTGTTGAAGTTCAATTTGGCCCAGCAAATAGTTGCCTATAAAACAAGCTGTTGCCCATTAGTTCAGGGTGAGGTGAGATACTCAGTGGAACAACAATCATAAATTATTATTTTTTTCTTATTTCTTTGAGCTCAATATTTTATCATCTTAACTTAGAAAACAATGATGAATACAGTAATAAATGTTACCTCATGCAAAATAAGTTGGCCAATGCGGTGAATGGATAAGTGATAAAATAGGACATAGTTCAAAGTTGTGAGAGGCAACTTTAAATGTACAGAATGTGAACTTTGTTCAAATCTTTGTTCAACCACGGTTTTATCTCCTTCTGCAGTTCCTGTTAATATAATTTAGAAACCATCCATAAATACCATTAACAAGTTCACTCCAAGTTCCTTATTTCCTATTTTCTTTGCTCCTCAATGCATCCCAAATTCATTACCTCCCTCTGCTCTTTTCTGTCATGTTCACTTTTTCTTCTCTCAGTTAAGTTCAGGGCCTTTGTGAAGGTCTGGTTAATGATGAAATGCTCCCCGCCACATTTGATACCAATAAAGGATTTGTTATACTTCAGTGTTGTGTCAGCTGAAGGACGAGCATCTAATTTTCCTAATAAAACTGCTTCTTTCCTGGCCTCCACACGAGTATAGTAAAAAAAGACTGGCACCACCGATCCGACCTTGACTGCTTGTACTGTATTTTCCTTCAGTGGGTCAAGCTCCGAAGTTTTTAATATTTTAAGTTTGAAGTCAGATAACAGATACTGAAGCACATATTCTCCCTGCCATTGTTCTGTCATAGCTCAGAAGTCTTTCTTTTATTACTTGTTTTTTGGAACTACACTTATAATGTCAATGTGTTTTGCACTCTGAGTGGCTTTTCCACTCCAGTGTTTTGAGTAATTTCTTCCAAAATGTCGAAGAACATGGTCCATTTTTCTCAAAAGTCCAATGTAAAGCTGTAATGGGTAATTAACATTGCAGTTAGTCTTCTTGCACAGCCTAAAAGCAGAGAGTAACTTTGCGTCTTCACTGAGCATTATGCCTTCAGCATATGAAGCTATAATGCAAACTGTGCATCGCTTGCAAATAAAACCCCTACAAAAGACTACTGGAGGGATCAGTTGCCATTTTTTTTTGGTATTTTCTAGAGTTTTAATGTGCTTGTGAGTTGGATGTTTGTGAGATACAGACTTAAAGTTCCTAAATCTATGTCTTCTGTAAATAGTTTTTTTTAATTATTATCATATATATACAGAAATAACTGGAAGGGTTTTCGAATTATGGAACTAATTCTTAACATCCCATTGACATTATCTTAATCTTCATCTGTCTCCTCATATGCTTTATTGGGTTCAGGTCAGGACTCTGGCTAAGTTCCTCCAGATCAATCAGGTGATGCCGATTGGGCCTTGTATGTATGTATGTATGTATGTATGTATGGATAGATGGATAGATAAATAGATAGATGTATCATGCACTAAGAGCTGCTCTCAAAATAGTCTGCATATGCCTACAATTATGGAGACCACAGGCTGAGAAGCAACCAGCCATTAAATGGAAATTGACAAAGCTATCACTCAAGGTATAAGTGTTGATCAGTATTCAAGATGTCCTGTGGTTCAATGGGAAAGACATTGTCTCTCTTTTGACATATATATATATCTGTTTTTGAAGTTTAATTCCCTTTGGTGAATAAAGAAAGACCACATTTTGTTTTTTTTATCTTTTTGATTTTCTTCTCCTTTGTAAGCCTTTAATGCACAACATGGGGCAAAACTGACCTGGCTGAGCTTTTATTTATATCTTTGCAATACATTATTCTCATCATTCAGTAGTCAAAGTATTGCTCAATTAACTTGTTTTAGACCATCCATCCATCCATTTTCTGAACCGCTTATTCCTCAAGGGGTCGCGGGGGGGCTGGTGCCTATCTCCAGCTGTCAACGGGCGAGAGGCGGGGTACACCATGGACAGGTCCCCAGTCCAGTTTTAGACCATCACACATGATTATTTTCTTTTTTTCCTTTTTCTTACTGTTTGAATAAAAACACTTTTTTTTCAGTACCCTTCTAATTCACAACATAGGTCCAAAATGACCCGTATCCAGTTTCTATGTTATTTATTGTACAGCTCAGTGTTTCTATGATATATCATTGAAATAAATTAAACACATATGTTACTCTTCCATGTATGTAAGAAATGGACAACTTCTTCTCTAATTTCCCTCTGGGTGGAGAAGCTTCTCGAGAAGAACCTGGTCATTGTTTTCTTTTCCAACAATGCCTATACCAGCTTCACTGCATAACACCTTCATTATATGGGTAGTGTTAACAATGCATGTTGGCTTTTTATTAAGGAGCTGGGCAAAGAGCTTGTCATGCCACATATAAAAAAGGTGGCTGGAGGGCACCCCAAAACTCCAAAAGTATATTATCGAGGCAATGAAAAGAAAAGATGTGGGTTAAAAAAACAGAGCACAGCCACCATCCAACCAAAAGAGAGCATCAGAAAGGAAGGCCAAAGGAAGAGTAAGAGCTGTGCGTTCTTGCCAGTTTCCAAAGACAGAAAAGTCAGTAGCTGGTATTTCCAGTGCACCTAGCTTGTGTGCAAGGAACACAAACATCAAATAATAATTTAAGGGATGTAAAAACTGAGGTGGCAATTTGTGGTATAGAGTCACATTTCGTCAGTTTACAGTTGTTAAAATACTGATACAGCTGAATAGCCATTATACATTATGTGTGAAAAAATGAAAGTAAATCTATTACAAGTATCTAATACATAAATGTTTGGCCCCACTCACTCTAAAATAATTAATTTAAACAAATTATTATCATAGTATTAAGGTATTTAATTTTAAATCACACCAAGATGTGATTTGTGCGCATGTGTGTAATTTTTACGTAGCAATATTAAAACTAATTTTTTTCATAAAGCATTACAAAAAATGGAAATAATGATCTATGGCAGTCAAAAAGATTTAAATTATACTTGGAATATTCAATCATAACATAAATTGATATTAAAATATAGAACAATGAAAAACTCAGCCAGCCTGAAATAACTTGGAGAATGAATTCACAACCAATGGTGTGCATCAAATGGATAAACTAGTCTTAAGCAGACAATTGGTCCATTAATGATTTGTTTAAAATATGTACCACTCTTTTACTTTTTTTCAGTCATATTAGTGTGACATTTTACCTTTTTGCTGTTTTGTTTTAAAACTATGTGACTCTTATGGATAAATAGTCCAAGGTGTGGAGCAGTGTTATGTCTTCAATTAGCAAAAAAACTATAACTTTAAGGCATGAACTAAATTACTAAATTACTAAATTTGCGAAATTTACGAATTCCTAAAAAATAACAGTTTGTGGCAGATATAAAATTGTGCTTTATCAAAGATTTAACGTAGACAAATCAAAAAGAAAACTGTGAAAAAGCTGTAAGTCAAAAAAAGAAACACATACAAAAATAAGGGAAACCTAAAGACCGGGACACGACATTGTAAAACTGTAGATTCCAGATGCTTCAGGATCTCCCTTTCCAGTAAACCGACACACATTTTCCTGGTAAAATCATACATACATACACACACTGCCTGTATTTCTCACTTGCTTCCCCTTTTGCATGTCTGAGTGAGAAGGTCACAAAAACACAGTCATCATGCACGGTTTGGTTATGTTTTAATCCAATCACGCAAAGCATAGAGAGCCCCATTGATTCTTAAGACCCACAATAATGTTTTTTGGGCTCAGAGGCACATGGCTGATTCCTGGACAAGGTTAAGTCCACAGGGAAATATCACGTTTCCCACCGAGACTATGGGGGGAACACATATGAGCTGTATTTATTTGTTTTCACCTGCTTCACAGGCAATTTCTGGATTTCCATTATAGTGGAAAACATCAAGCTGGAATCAAGAATCAGCTCTTTAAAATGGAACACATGCAAAGAAAAACTCTCTGGAATGAAACAGAGAGAAACATATGGGAATGGTAGGCAGTCAGGGAATGAAGAATGAATATGTGTCAGCCACATGAAAAGAGCACTTAATCTAGTGGCACACTCAAGAGCTTTGCAGCTTTCAGTCATTCAAACACATTATGAGGACATGTACTCACCGAAACATTGAACTAAATATAAAACTGAAACACATATGGCTTGTGACATTACTGAAGTTGTGTTCCTCAGCCTTCATGCTGTCAGTGAGAATACATACACATATTTGCAAAAGTATTTATCGCACTTATAACTTTAGTAAATTTACAACAAACTTCAATGAATTTTGGGCCTACTTTTTCCCTCCCCTATTCCCCTATTAAAGGGGAGAGGAAAAGTAGGTATGATTTCAAACTGTTTTGCAAAGTTAAAAGCAAACTGTTACATTATTGGGCAAAATCAGTAAGACTGGATGGAGACCACACATTTTATGTCTTGCCACAAATTCTGAACTGGAGATCTGGACTTGTTCTGACTAGGCAATCTTAATGCTTTGATCTAAAATCATCCAGTACAGCTCTGTCAGTACTGTATATATAAGATTGTTCCCCTGCTATAAAGATAATCTGCAACCCAGTCTCAAAGTCTTTTTCAGTCTCTAACATGTATTCCTCCAGAAATTAACTGTAGTCATCTTCCATTCAACTCTGGCCAGCTTTCATGTCCTTACTGAAGAGAAAAGCGTCTACTCAGCATAATACTGACTGCACCGTGTTTCACCCTGGACGTAGTTTGTTCAGGGTGATTGGTTTCATATTTTTTTATCGGTAGACTAAAAAGTCTGACTTTAAGCTCTAACCAAAGCACTTTCTTGAAAATTTAAAGTTTATATGTAAATTGCTTGCCCTGTCAGGTAAGGTAGATGACCATGTCTTAGTACATTTAATTTTTGACATTGGCCTTCTGTTTTTTTTTTTTTTTCTCTTGATTTTAGACTGAGCTGCACTTAGCGTTCTGTTTAAGTATGAAACATTGTTTTATAAATTAATTCTGCTCTAAGCTTCTTCACATTATTCTCCCTGAGCTGTTTGCTGTGTTGCTTGGCCTTGATGATGCTGTTTGTTCACTTATAGTCTCTAGTAAACTTCTGCAAATACAGCTGTATTTGTACTTACATTGAAGTACGCACTGGTGGGCCCTTCAGATCTCAAATGGGTGTACTGCATGGCTGTATACTTGAGGGTATTAAATGATGTTGAATCCAAATACACACTGTTTAGATTTTATCAATACATTTTTTTCTTCTGCTTCACAGTCAGACACTTCTTTGTATCAGTATATCTCATTATATATAAATAAACACATAGAGGTTTTTGGTTTAAATATGACAAAATGTGAAAACAAAATTCAAGAGGTACATAAATATAATCATCTAAGAACACTGATTCTTCAGCTATGCCATCCACCGCATGCACTTTTTGTTAAGTCCTTTCTTTAATAAAATCAAAAACTAGCAGAATGTAGTCTGTGATGACGGCTGAAGGACTGCAGAAAAGTGTCGCCCTCGCTCTACTTCCCACTCTGCTAGCTGCAAACGACAAACCAGCTGATGACGGTGACAACAGAGTTTCGGGGAATGGCAAGGCCCACTCACCTTCTGGTTCACCACACACTGTACACTGTCATTCTAAACAAGGACCAAAAAAAGAGACAACAGTAGATTAATAGAGGCGACACATACGTGAATTGCTGAGCATGTGAGTGGGGACAAACACGACTCTTTCCGCCCACTTTGTGAAAATATCAACGGTTATTCATGATTCAGCCCATCCCTGTCGCCCTCTGTCAATAACAGAGGTGGAGTGAACAAAAAAACAAAAAAAACAGCCATCCATAAACTATTTTTCTCCTCTTTATGTCCTTGCAGTGCGGTACCCATATGCGAAATACCAGAAAACTAGCCACCATGCATAATATGACCATCAGCCACATGCAGTAGCGTGAAAATATAAAATGATGCACAGGCAGGCATCAAATAGAGGAAAAGAATGAGAAATCATATTGTATCAATTCATCACTGTCATGTCTCTCAGATGGAGGCGGTGAAACTGTGAAGACAAGTGAGAATCAAACAAAAAAGTGTAAAAAACCTTGTCTGTGACTATCCATCATATTTCTGTCTTTAATTTAAAATCATATCGAGATTCCAGAGTATCCAAGCAGTTTAGAGTAATGACAAATAATGAGCTGAGATATAACTTTTGCTACCGTTGTTCTTATGTTTTACAAACATAACAACCCTTAAACTGTGAGCTTGAGAATATTCAAATCAGTAGATTGGAAATAAAGTATCAGGGACTTCACAGCAGCCATAGCAGTGCGGGAAGCCTCCAGTAGATGTGCCATCATTGCTTTAAACAAACAAAATTATTAAAAGTGTTTTGATGTTGAGATGTGTTGGCAGTGGGTGTAATAAGCTGAACAGTGATGAAAATGATTGTTATGTCCTCTAGCATTGTGTTCTGCAAATGCCGCCACTCCCCCAAAAACAGCTTTAGTGTGTCGGTGGCCAAAAAGAGGGGCCATGTTGTTTTTTATGCCAAGGCTCTCCTTCATCTAATAATCGCTAATTAGGGGTCTAATTAGACCAGAAGCAACCTTGGCTCGACTTGTTTTGCTAAAAACACTGAGACAGTTTGTTGCTGTTATTTTTTATCCTAGGGGACACAGACAAAACAAAAACTGGCTGTAGAATGCTCCAAGCTCTAAGGTGCAGCAATTTCTCTGTGTTTCCCCCCCGAGATGACCTCGGTCTGTGACGACAGCTTGCAGAAAGAAGTGGTTGAATGAAAGTACGCTTTTAAAAACCCTGTTTAAAGGGTTGTTTTTGCTGTCAGTGTGGGCTGGTTGTAAAGTGTCACAGCCTTGCAGCCATCTCATCATTAAACTGCCTGCTGGTTCTTCCCAGGACACCATGGCCTCATCTGGCCTGGCTGTTTCAATACTAATGTTTTCACACAGTCTCAGAACAACTTTTTTATGTATTGACAATAGTAGATCATAAGAAGTCAAGGGATGATATTTCTTGGACTGCCTGATAATAAATATATTTCCATTTACATTAAATTCCCACTCTAGATCACAGTAGCCGGCCAATAAATCCATACATGCAATACAGAAAGTGAAAAACATAAGTCAATTAATTACTGTATGTGTAATAAAGCTAAATAACCCATGGAAAACTTTTTAAAATGTAAAGAAAAGGGCTTGAGAAGCAAGAAAACCACCAAAATTTTGTCTAACTCTATAATCCCTATCCTACTCCCTTGCTGTGCTACTTCACATCAGCTGGTTTAATCTTACTGATTGCACGTAAAAAAGATTTCTGTGACAAGTTTCTCCACACAGTAGAAAAGGGCATAATCATTGGATACTTAATACTTCTTGTTAAATGTATTCAATATTATTTTTCTGTGTCACACTTATTTACAGTGTAATATTTATTTGTTAAAAGTTAGTTAGAAACATGGCTCGATGATAGAAATAACTTTACAACCCAGATTTTATTGTGCTTTTTAACCACTTTAAGGTTGTGGACTGTGGGGTTGAATGCTGTGAAGTGGCACAGGTGCAGCAGCAGACAGGAGAGGCCTTCAGAGAATTTACTGGTTTAATTAGCACTTTCACTTCCCACTCCCCACAGTGTAATTCCACAGAGTCGAAGCAATTGGCTCTGTTAGTTTGTCCTGTCTGTTGAAATTCAAAGCGTTCTTGAATTTCCCTGTGTGAAGCACATATTGATTTTACAGTATGTGGGTGGGTGTGCTTGGGCAATTTTCATTAGCTTACCAATTGAAAGTGTTAAATTGCTTCTGGCATTTTGGAGGAAAATAAGTTAAAGTTTTGGTAATTTAGCTCAACATGACATTGCAGAGTAAAAGGTTTTGGTATCAATCAATTTATTTTCAAAGGAAATGTCAAAATATGTCATTAAATATAATAAAATTATTATAACTTGTCCTAAAAAAGCATTTAAATTTTTTTTTTAAAAGCAAGCAAAATATCCTCCCCCATCATTTTTGTCACAAAAACAATTTGCAATGTTTACTCCCTTGCATAATTTCATAGAGCTTCATTAATTTTTTTTTTCATAAATCAGTGTGGTTACAGCTTAATGACCACAAAATGCAATATGTAAATTATTACTTGTCCAATGGATGTGCACTTGTGTGCAAATAAGACGATGATGTGATATGATACAAAACAACAATAAAAAAAATGCAAATAGGTATAAGTTTCATTGGTTTGTTTGAAAGCGAGTGATGGTGACTGACTATACTACTAATGGAAAAAAGATTTCCACGCAAAGTCATACAGTCATTTTTTTTTCTTCTGCTGAAGGAAAAAATATTCTATCACATCAGTGACTGCAGTTTGGTAGTCTTACTAAGCATGCTGAGTGAGTGAAAACTGTACTCTGAATGGTGAGAGAACGATGGATGTCTATCAGCCAGTCTTCAAACATAAGATGCGGGCTGAACAAATCCTTAGCCTTGATCTGATAATGTATTCATCTATAATTAAAGCACCGATTTCCATATCAGCACAGCTTGCTCACACCTTCCGTGGTAGCTGATCTTTTACCCTTACGCTCTGCTTTCCCTTGCTTACTTCCAGTCACATGATGACGTACAGGTGTTAATTAGTTCACGCTAAAACTGCTTGTGTTTCTCCATTCGCTTTTTTTTTTTTACAAGAATGCAGTTTTTCTAAAGAAAGAAACAGATGGTTACATAAGATATTGTGAAACATGGTACAAACCCAGTGGAGCAATAAAGCAACAAAAGCTGAGAGGGCAGAGAGAAAACTAAAGTATGTAATGAGCTAAACCAACATTGTCTGAAAACCTTACAGGCCACATTTGTTCTTTTTTGGTTTGGAAGCATAGAGATTCTGAGATTAAAGCCAAATAAAATCATAAAAGTTGTTGGATGGACATTAAAAATACAGAGATAATTTGCAGATTATTATATTGCTTTATTTCCAAAAGAAGCAATTTTAAAAAGTTAAAAGCGAAACTTGTGATTGATATACTTTGTGGTTTAAGGTGTAAAGTAAGCTTTTATTTTTTCTAAGATAGTTCTTCAAACTTGAAGAAATATTAGGATTTGGCAGTGGCTTGGCCAGAACTCTGAATCTGAAAAGAGAATCTGCAGTTAGAGAAAAAAAAACTGTGTGAAAGATGAGGGGTAAGAAAGAAAATACAAATTGTAAAAATACCACTGGAAACATGCAAACAGCTTGTTAGCAGTTATGATAAAAGTTTAAATGATGCCAACATTGATTATTGAAAATATTCCAAGACTTCAACCAGAGAGATTTCTTTCCTTCAATACTGATGGTCCTGGTTAAGTTTTATCTTTTGAGATACATCTGTTTCATTTCATACAAGAAAAACACTTTTGGGTTAAAATAAAATAATTTTAAATCTACCGGTACTATGAATAATTTTGAGCTACCAGTTCATGTTTTATCTTTATTTTCTTTAAGGATGGCTTTGTTTAGATTTTTTAAATTAATGATCATAGTATAGTATAGTATAGTATAGTATAGTATAGTAAGTTAGTTAAAGTATAGTAATATTTATGGAGGAATTGTCTGATTTGATAGTAAAAAAAACTTGTTTGAAAAAGCAATTTTGCTTAGTGAATTAAAATAAAGATTACAATTAAACCTGACAAGAGATTTACTAATTTGTCATAAATGGACTAAGTGAGATGCTCTCACAAATCCATATCACAATAACATTTCAATTTTCATTTATTTATGTGAATGGGCAACAATTCTGGTTTACCTTCCATTTAAGCTGTACAATCCATCTTCAGTTTAATCTTGTGGAAACTAGTAGTCCACCCCCGCAGCTGATGTAGCACTTCTGAGAGGAGATAGTGTGCTGAGTAGAAGGCTGGAGGCTGGCTGTAATAGTCCTACTTGACTCTTCAGAGGCTAATTAACCTGCACTGACACAAATGTTTACGCTATATGGTTTATACTACACATTAATAACTGTTTATACTAAAAACTGCAAAGTATTGTAGATTGTAAATAAAACCTTAACTTAAACAAAGAGGTTTTTTTGAACATGGCAGTAATTTGCCAGCCCTTTTCTACCAGATAAACACTAATGCTTTTTATTAAATTATTTAAAGATTACTCAAGACATGAAGTTATTGCATTCTGTCTGGTGGTAAATTACAGGGCAGTTAAGACCATTAGTTGGTTGAAATAATCACCATAAAGAAATAAAGATTAAAAAGCTCTTTAAGTAAAATTAAATCTAATGAAAGTTAAACAAATGTAGTACAACCATGCAGAAAAACAGCACAAATAAAATTATATAAGAGAATAAAAGGCAGCTTTCCTAGAATTAAATAACAAAAAGCATATTCAAAAATATACAACAATATAATATTTCATCTTTAAAAATGAAAAATACAGTTGGCCTAAAACAAATGGCAAGTGCTTGAAATCAAGCCAAAAATTTGCATTTCTGGATAAACACACACACACACACAGAAAACTACAAGCGGCTTTACTGGAGTGGGTTTTACAAAAACAACAAAAGCTTTTAGTTTGTTCCTTTAACTGGGCACTGGAAAACAAGCAGTGGGCGGTTCAGTTGACAAGAGCAAAGGATCCAAGCTCGACCTACAGTTACAGACAACCAGCGTCATTCTGTTCCAAGTAAAGAGACATCACATGTCAAGATCAATCCCCTCCTGTCTTTTCAGTCTATGTGGATGCAAAAGTGGCAATGGGGCCACTTATCTCAAAGGCAGGAAATAATCTTTCAACGATGAGATAGTAGTGAGATTTTATAGATAGCAGGGAATATATTTTATATTATTTTGTAAACAAGAATTGCACACCTTTAATCAGCTGAAAAGGTGGATTTACTATATTCATAGTTAGGATAAATAGCCTATAAGTCTTGCTAATACTTGTTTTATAAAGACTAATGTAAATAAAGAGTAGCTGGCATAATTAACAGGCCTTATTTAAAATTATACAGCACTATAATAAAACAGTGCTCAATACAACTGCATAAAAAACAGCTGTCAATGATTTCACTAATTAGACATTGAGTAAAAAACAGATTTACACATTATTAATCCCGTCCCTTTGATTGATTATATTTGGAGAAAAATCTACATTGAGTATCTGCTTTTCTGCAGGCTGGACAAAGATCAAAGCAGGAGAACAATTTGCTGCCAGCAGTCTGTGCAAGTGACACTCTGTACCATTGTTTAGATGCGTTTTATACATAAATGACAATGGGAAACTCTGGAAAGCCGTGAAGAATGAGAAGAAAATGAGCAGGGTGATGGTGGCACAGAATCTGTCCAATTAAATCAATTTAATGGGAAAAGGTAGAATTGATACCTTATTTGAAAATATATTCAGGTAATTCAAATGGTAAAATGTATGAATGCAACCATTAGCTACTCTTGTCAGTCTGGAGTATGCAAAGTAAATTTCCTTATTCACTAGAACCCTTGATTATTATTATTATTATTATTATTATTATTACTTGCACTATCCTCTATATTGTTGCCACAGTATGCAGCTCAGCAAAGCTACACAAAACATTTATTTTTAACTGCTCATAATCTTGAAGTATTTATCACACAGTAAATCTTTTTGCAAAAGAATACATTGTGCTTGAACTTTTTCACATTATGAATATGATAGTAAGGCTGGGCGATATGGCCTCGAATCTATATTGCGATGTAATAGAAAGCAGGCGCAATAACGATATGTATTTCGATATATTCTTTTTTTTTTTTTTAGGTATATGTCGAAATGACTGCTTATGAACAGTCTCACTTTCCAGACACATTAGAGCAGAACAACCTCAAAAAAGGTTTAGAAGGCTATTTAAAAAATATTAATTTTGCAAAATCCATTAGAAAAATATTCAATTTATTTCCAAAGTAATGCAACATAAAACCTCTCACAACATGAATAAAAGATTAAAATATTTTAAATAAAATAAAAGCTAATTATTTTGGAAATACAGTTCAAACCTGGCTACTTATTTATACATTTCATATCACACCAAAAGATACCGGCAAAGATTTGAATAAAAAATGCTTCAACAGGTTTCTTTTCCGTTGAATAAAGAAACAAATTTTAAACTTTCAATATCTATTGTGAATACAAACACTGAACATCAGTATGCTTGAGTAACTGGCACAAAGTATGTAGACATCATCAAAATGCATAACTGCGGTATGACGGTATAGTCAAAATCTCTACCTTTATATCATTTCTATCTTATACCTGTTTATATTGCCTACCACTATGTGATAGTTGTTCTAATTGTAGAATTAGTTGAAACTTAGACAGACCAGATGGATAGCTGGTGAGGAGCAGTTTTAGTCATGCAAAAAACATGCTGGATAATCAGTCATCAACATTTTGCCTCCCCAAGAGCTTTTCTTTTCTTTTTCTTTCACTTCATATGTCTTTCAACAGTTGCTTTGTTCTCAACACCCTTATATTATGACAGAGTTGTGGAGTGCATTACTAAATGTTTTCCTATAAACTAACACAAAGCAATTAAATATTTAATTTTAATAGTTTTTCTTCTTGAGTTTCAATGGAGCTATTGGTTTCCTTACTGATTATCGCTAGCCTTGTCCAGTTCGGCAATCAGGGTGTACAGAACTGGCTCGGTACGTTACAAGTTTAAAGGCTGAGTATATTGTGAATAAGGTAGACTGAAATTTGTGGTAGAAATGTGACATAAGCTGAAAAGATCCAACCTCCCTTCAGAAATTTGACAGATTGGGAAAGGCAGTTGGTTGCAATGGGTTTGCAGTGAGCTTGGGAGTATAAAAGTAAAGGGGGTTAAATTTAAATGTTTAAATTTTCATATGGTTCTAAATATTACCATGTTCATGTGTATCTAAAAAAGTTTCATTAAAACTTGTAATCGTTTCAGGTTGTGATGTGAAAAAAACATCCAAACAAAAGTGAAAACTTCAGCAAGCTACGGTATGTGTGTTCACACAGAGCATGTTTGCACATGAGAAGAAACATTTCGTTTAACAGTTTACTTCCCATGTCAGTCCTTGAGCCTCACACATTCTCTAACAGTCTTACTGCTAGAATGTGAAGGGCAATATGAACCAGACACCGTGTGTTGAGTGGGTTTTGGGCTGGATTTGTTGGATAAAAGGAACTGAAGGTCAATATAAAGGGACGGCGGTAAAGCATCCTGCCGTTTTTCTATTCACCTCAAGGCCCCTAGGTCAGATTTATGGGTGGTTTCTCTTGACTCCCGAGGGGCACAGGAAGTGGAAAGTCGGAAGGAAATAAATATTTCAAAAAGGAGGAAAAGATTGAAACACAAGGGTGAGACTGTACTTGAGATATTTGATGTGTCTCAGCTACGCTGAGGTGTGGATGATAAAGAGAGGAGAGAGGTATACAAGTATGTGCACTCAATAGAAAGACATTAGGGCAAGATTGCTATATTTCTGTAATTTTTAGGTCCGAGGAGCTATGTGCTGTAAGGGCCTATTGTATCTGGAATATTTCTTATTCTTATATCAAATGAATTGGCTTTTTGGAGGCTGAACATCTATGAAAACTCAAGATTTTCTCATGGGGACCAGGCGTGCATAAAATTTATGTATTTTAAAGGTTTGAAAAAAATCGCATTAGAAATGGCTCAGTGGCGCCCCCTGGAAGCTTTCAAAATACCATCTGCACTGACCTTATTTCATCGTAGAAACATTCGGCACACCTGAAGCACTTCCCGAGACCTACCAAAAAGCCTCAAAACATTGTAGCCCCAAACGCACAAGATGTCGCCCATCTTGGTTTAAATGTGCAATTTTGACCCAGTTTTTCACGTTTACAGCCTCCACATTTGATTAAATAAAGATGATTTCCACTGATCACCTAGTAAATCAGAAAAGATGGCGTTCAGGCATGGGGGGGATCAAAAGTTTTCAAAGGTCTGAGTTTTCAATCAATCAATCAATCAATCAAAATGTATTTATGAAGCGCTTTTCCAACTACAAAGCTTCTTAAAGTGCTTTACAGGTTAAAATGACCCAACAAACCCCACCCTTCCCAAATCCAAAATAAAATCATAATCACAACTATAGCCCCCCACCACACACACACTACTAAAACACACACACATAAAAGCAACAGTAAACAAAAGCAACAAGGGGCTGAATACAGATGAGCCAGGAAACGTCATCATGGGAGCCATCTGCATCGGCAGCAGCAGATCAACAGCAGCACCCAAGGCACTGACCCAGGGCGCCCAGAGGAGGGAGGGATGGTATTCCCACCTCCACCCAGGCACTGCATGGAGAGCACCCAGGGAGCCACAGCCGACCACCGCCCTCGATGCAAAGGGCTCCCACAGAGAAAACACTGGAAGGATGATTAAAATAAGAAGTTGAAATATCAAAATAAACAGTAGAAAATTAGATTAAGTATCAAAATACTGATAAAATGTTAAGACAGATAGCATCCCAAATTATAAAATATAAGAGAATGATAAGAGATGATCAGATAAAGGTGTAAAGCAGACAAATAATAAATAATAACCAGTTCAAAACTATACTAAAATGTCAATCAAATAAAACATGCAGAGCGATTAAACAGATATTAATAAATAATAATCAGTTAAAAGTTTGGCAAAAAACGTAAGCCTTGAGCCTGCTCTTAAAAGATGAACGTTCTCTGTGGCTCCAAGCGTGTTGAAAGGGTGGGGCCTTGCCTAAAAAACTGACTAACTGACTAAAAATATTAAAGCACTTATATCTCCTGTTAAGAAAGTCACAGAGGGATGAAACCTACTGTGGGGATGTTCATCAGGTTCCTCACGATGGTAGATGTTCAACTGCTGACATCACTTAAGCCCCCCGCCAGAACAGGAAGTGCAATGCTTTGCTATGAAAGGGCTACAATTTACAACCTTGAGCTAATCAGCATGACATGGTGCAGAGTGACTGTAAACACCTTAGGGTAACTCGATATCGAGCACTACAGGCTTTCAAAAAAGGATGTGGCTGTAACGGTGAGACAAAGTACTGTGTCTCATCCTGGCCATATACGTTTGGCTCTAATTTCCAGAAAACTCATCCAATCTGGACCACATTCAATAGGATGCATTGAAGTCCATCCCTGGAGAGATAAGTATGCTAATATTTGGTGGGCGTGAACTAATTACTCCACAGCGCCCTCTACAAGCCTTACAAACCCCAGCTCCAAGCCATACTTTATAAGAGGATTATGAAGCTCAGCACATATAAAAAAAGTCTTGAAGCCTTGGTCCAAAACCAACAGGAAGTTGGCCATTTTGAATCAAACACGCCATTTTGTGCCATTTCTACATGTTGTATTTGAAAACTCCTCCTACAGCTTTTGCTTACAGACTTGAAAACCAGCAACTACAGACCTAAGGTATTGAGGATCAAAATTTATCAAAGGAATCTTTCTGCATCAAAGAAGGTGGGCGTGGCTAGGCCTCAAATTTAGGCTTTTCGCAATTAATGTATATCTACATACCAACTCTTAAACATTTTTGGCTCATTTGCTCATGTTTCTTAAGCCCCGACTCTTTTGAACAGGAACTGCAATATTTTACTGTGAACGGTCCGTATTTTTTTCCTTTTAGCTAATAAGTATTTCGATGTGGTTTGTGACTTAAACTAAGTTTTCGGTTGGTTCTTATCCAGGACAGAGTTTTCAAAAGAGGTTGTGGCTGTGGTGGCATGGCAAAGCTTAACATTATGCCATGGAAATAAGTTTGGTTCTACTTTCCACACGCATTGTCTGTTTTGCACCAACTTCAGGAACATGGATATTGGTTCAGCTCCTGACAGATATGTATGCTAATATTTGTTGGGTGTGGCCTAATTCCTGCACAGCGCCCCCTGGGATCATTAAAAATGTCTTCCTCCAGCAGTGATTCCACAACGATTTAGAAATTCTGAACTTATACTGTCTCTGAAGACTCCTCATAAGGTTTTAGAAGCCAGGGTTCTTTTCACTTATGAGGTAGGCTATTTTGGTTGAAAGCTGCCATTTTCACATTTTGAACACTTTCTCATGCATATTTTAACATAAGGCTTGGTGGACATGTTGAGATTGCATTAAGGCGGTGGTGCATGAGTCCAGGGGTCGCGACACAGGCCGGAGCGGCACTAAGCTGCCAAAGCTGTTTGGGGCTGCTTGCAGCATTTGTTTGTTTTTCTATTTATTTCCTTTTTGCCTTACTAAGCTAAAATAATATATCTTCCAATGAGGCTCATTAATCAGATAAAAATATTAATTTAGAAAATAACAACCTTTAAGCAGGTATTAAAACATGTTTTTTATAAAGTCCAGATTTCCGTATTTAAAATTATTGGTTTGACATAATATTTATATCTGACAAGCTTAGTTTTGCAATTATAGGTGTAGGCTATAACCATCCAAATGTCCAGAACATTTGAATGAACCTCTCTTTTCACATTTATTTCATTCAAATGTTAAGTTTAACTTTTTCAATTAAATTGAAATGAATTAACTTTTTGATTATATTCTAAGTTGTTGAGATGCACCTGAAAAATAATTTGGTTAAGTGACCAGCAAATAATGAACAATTTCTGTAATAAAAGGCGTTGCCACCATCGGACCTTTTTCAGATCTTTGATCTGACTGGGTAACCTCTTGGCCCACTCCTCAAAACCATAGTGTCTCCATACAGAAGCATCCCTTTAAGGAATAAGCAAAGCTGTTTGCATATCACCACCCTCTCGGCAATGAGCAGTGTCACTTATCATCGCCAAAAAGGCGCCCACTGCAAATGCAATGTAATTTTTTTGGGCAGTCAGTGGTTAATGTGTGATAATTGTTAAATGAAGGTAATAATTGTAAGACAATACATACAGCTCTGCGCTCAATAAACACAAATTAGGAAGGGGAAAAAAGAAATTCCATTAAGCATGAACAGATTCACTGAGGTCAGTGGAAGTGGGGCTACTGTCTGTTACTTTTATCTGTTCGGACATTTTACTTCATAGATATAAAGCACAAAAGACATACAGAAAGGGCAACATAAGAAAAGAACAGATATGCAAGCAAAATGTTAGGTGCTACGAGTTTTCTGCAGCCCTTCCTCCCGATTATGGAGAAAACAAAAATATTTGCTTCTGTGCTTTTTTCTTTATCTTGGAAAAAGTATACTGGATGGATGGATGGATGAGACAAAGACTGCCCTTAAAGAAGTATTGTGTTTCCTTCAGAAGAGGAATAAAAGTTTGGCATGGTAGAAGATCTTGATGCTGTGGGTCTGTTTTCTCCTCAAAACATCCTGTTAAATATGCTTGAGAGCTTGGCGGGGACTGCCAAAAACTGAAAATGAGTTGTCACTGGATCTTTCAATGGGATACCAATCCCAGTCATATAATAAAATCAAAACATATATGTGATGTTTCATTCTAGTGGAAAAAGAGGGTTGTACATTTTATTAACAGCTTGTGTACCAATAATTGTGTAAACAGTGATTTTGTTTAAAATTATATTTTCCTCTTCACTGCATGAGAGTGCTTAAATTAAAATTAGGATTTTTAGTCATTTTTAGTGTCTGATTATCCTAATGCTTTAAAACATGGATTTAACAATGTTGCCAAAAATATATCATTTTAATAATGAACCTTTTCTTTTTAGACGTACATTTGCCCAATATTAGCTTTAATGTGATGAATATAGCTCCAAGAATATTTAAAACTAGTGAAGGGTCAGGAAAAATAAAATCGCTTCAATGATAGATTACCACAGCATGTAACACCATACATGTGCACTCATACTTAATTTTGAGCAAAGTTTGTGTGTTTGCCCAAGAAGCAAAGGCATGGTGGTGCTGCACACATCAATCTCATCACTTCCCCAAAGGATGATGTCACAGGCACCAAGCTTGGCTGGAGGCCCACTGTACTAAGAGGACCAACTCTCATTATATCCAGCGCAGATTTATAGACCGACTGAGCTAATATTTTACTCTGAAGGACATGAAGAGCACAAAGGGAAAAGCTGGGCAGTGGGGGAAAGGATGGAGAGATAGCGGGACAGGAGGCTTTTACTGATAAATCTCGCTGCCTAACTGTTCACTCTTTAAAGAAAACTTTTGGCTATCAGCACCTACAGTAGCATCCGATACCAAACTGTGTGGATATGTGCTCCTTTTTTGATACCATATGTTGACACTGCAAAGAGGCTTGTGTAAGACTCTATAAAAAGAGGAAAAAAGCCTTCAAACCAATGCCCCCCCCCCCTTTTTCCCCAAGAATAACCAACAAACATTACCTGTACAGATGATTTAAGAATCATCTCAGTTTTTTAAATCACAAATATGAAACTAATCAACTGTTTTATTGCTCAAAACCCCCCATATATGTCAGAAATATCTAATAAGAGAGGAGAATATAAATGCAGATGCAACCAAAATCTTGGCATAACTATCACACACTGTCCTCTTCTTCCGCGTCTGCCGACTCTCAGGTTGTATCACTATCATGTTGTACCATTGTTCCACGTGATTTAGGGTTAGATTTCACCAGCTACACACCTGCTGTCTTTGGCTGCTATGTCTGGGGAATATATGTGCTTCAGATGTAGTGTGTGGATATTTCAGTGTGTATGTTTGCTTAATAACAACTGTCCAGGGTATCGCATTATGCTCCATCTCCTGGAATGAACCTAATGGGCCATGAGGAACAAGCAGATGAAGCAAGCTCAGAGGCTGCATGGGATATGTCTAACACCTGGTCAGCCTTGTCAGTATGTGGCTATGTTGGAACTGTGCCTTGATGTACGGCGTCTTTGTTAACTGGTAAATTCACCTTGTAGAACAAAAGCCAAAGCACCTTGTAATGAAAGCCAATTTGGGTACCATTAGAGTCTGCAAGTTGTAAGAACATGTAGATGTTCTTACTGTGAACAGTTCTGACCATCAAACTACCACCGTACTATAAAAATAATTTATAACTTTTCTGAAATCTACCATCCTCATCATACATAAGGTAACTTATGCAGTTCCAAGAACTGTAGCCCTCATGATAGGAACCAACTAAGGCAGTTATTGTGTTTTTCTTATATTCAAATGTGAGATACTCTTTCTGTCTTTTCATACATAACTGCAAATGACACAAATTACATCTTCCACCGGCTATTTATCAAGAACTGTATATCAGCCCTGGAGGCACAAACGAATTTCCAGAAATACACATTTTTACCTGACAATTGTACAGCCATTCCTTACAAGACCTTCAAAATGAGTTACAGTGAAGGATATGAAATCGGTTCAAATGGCCCAGAAGAAAGGAGGTATTTAAACTGCCTTGTCCAGACATAGCCAGGTATCTCACACAATGGAGATATTTTTCTATTGTTTGGTCTGTCATCGACATGTAAACGCGGACTTTCGGCACCAAACAAATCTTTTTAAAAACTGTGGCCAAAGGGGAGATCTGTGTTTTCTCCGTTTTCAGTATCTGCGTGTGAATGAATGAAAACTGAGTTTTAAGAGCTGTATATACATGTATATATATATATATAGTCAAATTAAATTATGTCAAATGAAAATGTTACCTGAAAAGAGGTCTGCAGTTCCTTTGTCTGCTTAGCCCAGTTAAGATGCCTCATACATAATCTATGGTTCAGCAGACACTGAATGAAGTTGTTTCAAATGCTTTGTAAAAATAGCCCAAACTCTCAAAAGGGTTTTTCCAGGCAGTCTTCTTAAGGCTGCAGTTATTCCAATTGCGTGTGGCCTTCAAAGACAAGAGTTTTTCCTTCCAGTCAACTTTCAACTTCCAACTACAATTTTTAAATAAATCACATTTTGAGCAGCCATCTTTTTTCTGGTTTTCTGCTGGACCAGTGAAATTAGGGGTTCTATTAAGTTTAATTCATAATTATCAAATAATATCAATAGAAATACATTCTTAAAATATACCCCTCCATCTGTAATTAAGTTTTCCAATCTATACAGTATTTGAGTTAGTGAAATAAATGATCTTTGGGATAATGTTTTAATTGTGATTTGCCTGTATGCTGAATCACAAATAAAATATGTCAACCGAAGAACAAAGATTGTTCAATTCCTTATTGTTATGTACTTTTTAAACTATTGGCAAGTAGAATCAAGTATGACAGTTTAGTCTTAAAAAAACTGATGAAATATGTCTTTCAGTCCCACCTCATGCTGTGAGTTAAGGCCATTTAGAATCAGCATTTTTAAGGGGTAAAAAATAATACTGCAGAGATGTTATATTTGTCTAATGTTATAAAATAAGGAAGCTTCTCTTCTGAGCTCAATTTAAAATCAAAGTGATTGTTTTGTATGCAACAATAAACCTCAGAAAGAATCTGCATACATCATTAGGTCAAACCAAACTTGCTGATTCCTTTTTGGCAGAGCGTAAAACTAAATGCAGAAGTACATCTAGGAACCTCATTCCTAGAAGATACAAATCCCAATCCAAAGAAATTCTATGTGCTTGGACTATATTGCACATGTGAAGCAGGTTCCACGCATTGATGCTCAGTGAATAAATGTAAACACCACTCAGTTTGCTGGGCTTTCATTACATTGTGTTGTTACCTCTGCTGACATTCTATCATTGCAAGGTTTGTATGCACTTTTCTCCCATGTGACCATCTCTGTTTACTAAGCATGAATTTGTGTTAGAAGATAGATAGAAAGGCAATGTGAAAGTACGGCTTTCTGCAGCATAAATGTATCGGTTCCTAAAGGGGTTCCTCCCAGGGGCAAAGGCTTGTGCTGGAAAAAACCAAAAGTTTAAAAGAAAGCTTGCAAAGGGCTGGCCCCAGTCTTTTGAAATCCTAGACACACTGAGAGGAATAACAAGTAAGAGCAGTAGAACTGGACCTGCTCCACTTTCCACTAGATGTGCATCTCAAGGTGATCATTTCAAAACTTCCTTAAAGCCAGAGGCCATCCAATGTGACAATTTATTAAGAAGTTTCTAACAATGCTTTATCTGTCTCGGTAGCCTGGCAACAGTGTAGCACATATTGCTCTGCCAAATGTTACAAGAAAAGTAATGCCGCCAACTTCCAGGAATGAGAAAAAAGTCAGACAGCATCAGAGAAAAATACTGAAATATGAGAAATGCTTCACACCTTACAGACAACTCAGACAGCTTGTAAGACATAAGAGAGACATCAAAGATATGAATAAAGAAAATCAAAACTAACATCCAATGTTCCATAGCTGCAAAGGACAAATATTGGCTACCTTTATAGACATTGATTATACACTTAGAAAAAGCAACAATATGGTTATGTGACTACAAACAGGGAAACTCGAAATCTCCTGTGTCTAAAGACATCCCGTTGCCATGGCAATGAGCAAGGAGGGAGACAAAGAGAGAGGCGGTGAGGTGTTTGCAGTTTTGCCTTCCTGTGTGCAATGTGTTTTGCCTTGCAAGCTCTTGTGTAGAGCAGATGCATAAGCATAAAGCTAATCCGTAGTCTCAAGCAAGGCTGATTTACTGTGGCCCACTTCCAGGCGAGAAGGGAAGACATACTCAGGCAGAAGGCTCATTCCCTCGCTCTACTTGTCCCGCTCTAGGCTCCGTTTATTATGCTTAGAGTCAGAGGTTGGGCCACGGGAAAAGGATTTGTCTTTGACAGATAGATGAATATTGCATTATGTGAGGTCATCTCCTATGGATATGCTTATAAGTCCTGCCGTCATAGCAAGACTGTATTTGCAAATCCAATAAATATTAAATAAAGGGTCTCTTTTATGTCTTCTTTATAAGTGCATGGCTCTAACCATCGATCACGGTGTGTTATTTCATTCATACTCTGGTGGTGGGAAAGCTGGAGAGATAAAATCATTCAGTTATTCGTCCCAACATTTATTAAGCTTAATCTGCTTGATTCGAACAAAACGTAGACTCATTCTGAAGAAAGGCAAACGAGTGATAAATGCAGAATAGCACACAAATGCAGACAGTCTGCTCCCAAAGTACCCACTGATGCATTGTTAAGCCTTGATTAGAAGGTGCTGTGGATGGTCAGGTAGTGATGTGCAACGAGCATGAACCCCATGGACAACAACCAGGTATACAAACATGAACAGTAGAATACACACCTGTGTTAAAGCAGATGCAAATGTATACCACAAAACTGTCTTCCAGCATTGTAAATAAGCATAGATTGAACAGACTCCTTAATAGACTGGGAGAACTCTGAAAGGACTTCTGGGGTATATTAGACCTGACCTTGATTCAAAAGTGTCCCGCTTAACAAGCTCTAACTAGCAGCCTGACACCAACAGAGTCCATCAAAGCTATCTTTAAGCAGCCATGACTAAGTAGTAGCTGGCTGTGGATGAGGCTGAATCAAGTTTGACAGACACACATAAAAGGGGGGTAATAAAACTCTCAGGCATATCAAGAGGTGCAGGTAAAATTTCAATAAAATAGAGTATCATTGTGTTAAGTTAGGCCATATAATGGCAAACACTTTGATGGGAAAGACTGCTGGTTTGAAAGGAAAGGAAAACGTTTTTTGGGGAAAATGGGAATAAATACAGCCTTCTGAGGATTTTATAGCCATCCACCAACAAAATAGTAAAGCAATTCATAGATCCCCCTGCTGATAAGTTGTATAAAAACTCTGGCTTTATTTTCTAGCAGGACTTGGCGTCTGCTCAAACAGCCAAAGAAACAATTACTTTAAATACTTTATTATCACTGGACTTTATTTGTCAACAAAGTTATCTAAACTAAACAGAGTGGAGCATCTATAAAATATTGATGAGAGAGGTTGAGAGACATTTCAGACCTCTGCTTTTGGTACACCTTTTCTACCACACTAAACTTTCCATTTATTGTTAGACTAAAGCTCACTGAAAAGTTTTTTTCTGCCGAACAGCTGTTGTCTTCCCCATAACCTTCTACGTCATAACATTATCCTGAGATATGTTGACTACAAATATTAACGTACATAATTTTTTAAAATCCTATTTTATTTTAAAATTTTGTGGCATAAATACTTAAACACTAATCATTTGCATTCCATTAATTGATCTACTGACACAAATTAACTCTTTAATGACATTCTAATTGTTTGAGATGCTCATGTAAACCAAAAAAAGGGTTAAAAAGTATGTATAATCTGCTATTTATGTGATGAGAGAGTTGGGTCTTTCAAAACACCTTGTCTTTGTATAATGAAATGAGTCATGCTCATTCAAATACTAGGCCACATTCATCAGAACAGTTTGCAGTTCGTCTCATGCAATTGTACTGTTATGACTGTCGTGGGTGGAATCGCTAGCAGCTGTGACCACCTGAAGGTGTTGTCACACTACTCTGCTTTAATTTTTAAATGTCAATTCCATGTTTGCCTACAACTCTACAGTGAGAGGGCATGGGGCAGATTGGGGAAAAAGAGAGAACTGTAAACACAAAGGCTTATATCTACAATCTGGGCAAAGTTTAACCTCACTTTATGCACCTAGGCCTGTACAAAGGAAGTAAAAAAGAAGTTGAGGTTTATAAATAATATTTAATATATAGCAAAAACTCCACTTAAAAAAAATTCTGTAGAAATGGATGGAGCATACTGAAAAGCACAAATTAAAGGTATAAACTACAATATGTTTGTTTAGCACAGGCAAAAATTATTGTAGTCTCTTTTTGTATCTGAGCTCGACTTTGGTGGTTTTGTATTGCAGAACTGATGGCCTACTATTTCTAAATGATAGGGTGTTTCTGAGGTGATAGAAGATGTTTCTCAAGAATTACTCTACTTAACGAAATAAAGTCACTAATTCCCTGGTTAATAAAGAGTTGCCTGTTTTTTAGAGTACTTGAGATAGACTGTAAATGCAGTTATTAAAATAAAGAGCACTTTCGTTTCAGTTTGTAGTTTTGTTGTTAAAAAGCCTTCCTAAAAATATTTAGGATTTGCCGTAAAACGCAATTTCCTTTCACATTTTCTTTAATCTCATTTTCTTTAGATTTTAGATTTTTTTAATTTAGAAATTTGAGTAAAGCATCCCCACAGCACTAATACTGCATTCTCATTAGCTGTTTTTTTTCTAATTTGTTTTAACTTTCTTGCTATCATATATTGTGTTCTGCAAATCAGTCAGAAAGTTTTGTCTTGGTCCTGTCCGAATCACCTTCTTCTCCATGTATCCTTTCGAATAACAAGCAGCCAAGCGACAAAAAAAAGGGGGGGGATGAAAACACATACTTGGTCTATTTTCTGTTATTTTATGGAACATCAAATTACTGGGTGGAAAAGCAACCATTCACACATTTTTAATCATTTGCTTGTTACATGCAAAAAAAAAAAATCTACAACAAAGCCTAGAGCTTCCATGCTAAGAGCTTTTTTGACATGATTAAAGACTTTTAACTCCAGGTAGAAAAACTGGTTTAGAAAAAAAGCGCTTGCATCAACATTTCACAGATGGTTTCTTTTTAAGTCTACGTTTAGCTGCTCCTACATCAATTTCTCAGCGTGAAAGAGATAAAAGAAAGAAAGTTGCATCTCCATTAGTCTGTCGTCTGTTTGGAGACAGCAGCAAGAGATTTATGGCCCAGCAAGAATCAACAGCTGGAACTTATGGGATTCGTCTGTCTTTGTCAGAATTAGCCTTGAATTTCCAAGGATAAAAGTCAAGTCACGACTTGGTGGGTGAGGGTCAAAAACACGTAATGATACATGAGTCCATCATCCAGTTTCCAAAGCGACCCTGGGACAAATTATAGACTTCAGGAGAAACAGATAGGGCAATGGTAGGTAAGGAACACAACATGTTTTGGAGTTTAATTATGTGAATGAAAAAGCTTGTTCCAGGGTAAAACCTTAATTTCATTAATTAAGTTGTTTGAATGTTTGTGGGATCACAATGTATTGGTGGTTTTGGTCATAAAATATAACATTAAGTGTGTTATATGGCATATCTAAAGAGACATGGTCTAAATCATAGAGACAGAGATATGCAGGATAAATGTTATTTGTAGGTGACTTTTCAAGTGACAGACATCATTTCTATTTTACACCTAAGAGCTGGCGATATATGCTTTACATAAAGGCTATCATTCACTCTTCGCTTCTGGCCCAGACTGATTTAATTAATTGCAAGCACACAACTCCCATATGTGCAACATGCCTAAGAGCTTGCTTGTTGATCAGCATCTACCGCTCCTGCAAAAAAAAATATGACTCCAATCCATGTTGTAATGGGTTACAGGCCCTGGCTCTGATCAACTTGGCAGCAGCCGCAAGTACATGGGCAGGAACAATGTCTGTACGCATCTGGAAAATTATTTATATTTTGCGAATGCTGAGAATGTTTTTATCGTATAAATTGCATTGTGTTTGGTAATGTGTTAGAGGAATGACTTAAACATGAATAATGAAAATACCTTAGATGTGAGTTTAAATAATATATAGAGAAGGAAAAGGCATGGGGAAAACTTGGACAGTCTGGGTTTTAAATAAATAATTGTGCGGTTTGTGAAAGGAAGATGGAAATCAACTGAACTGAATATTTGATGTGTTCTTTTGCTCAACACGTTTGTCCAGTGTGACCAACAACGCAACAGGATTAAGCAAAAGCAGATTACAATGATTTGCTAAATTTGAGGTTTAGTCTAATTTAGGATCTCTCATAATGATTTAAAACTGAGTGTTGAAATTACAAAACTGTGTAGACTTTTGAAGATTTTCAATTTTTTTACACATTTTGATCCAACCATGCATATCTATTTCAATGACTGATGACTGACTGCCAGTTACTGTGATAATATTTCAACATGAGAAAATATAATTAGATTATCATCACCGATCATAATTTTAAAGATTTTTCAGTGAAAATGATTTGAAAATATTCAAAGGAAATAGCCCCTGGGCAAGACACTTAACCCTAAATTACCTTCTTAGCTCTGTATGGGTGTGTAAATGTGTGGATGTTTGCGAGTGTGAATGGATGAATGTTGCTTTGAGTGGTCAGCATGAATAGAAAAGAACTATATAAATTCAACCAATTTACATAGTATGCAGTGATTAACTTAATGGAAACCAAAAAGTTTTGTTTAAGGTTAAGGAAAGTGGACATTTTGATGAAGTGGCAACCTTTGTATATGATGGGTTCCAGTTTATTAAAGAAGCTAGTTAAGCTGAAACTTTAAAGCTGAATGAATTTATATGTATCTATATATTTGTGTTGGGATTTTCTAAAAACAGTTGATAGAGAACATGATACAAGTATTTTACTCATATATATTTGCTTTGATTTCAAAAATATTTTTAACATATGCAGTACTGTGCAAAAGCTTTGGGCAGGTGTGAATAAAATGCTGTATATAAATCATGCTTTCAGAAATATAAATCATTGTTATTTTGATCAATTTACAAAATGTAAATACAAAATCCAATACATTTTTGGTTTAACTATCTTTTGCCTTCAAACCAGCTTCAATTCTTATCGGTACATTTGCACAAAGTTGGGTATCTTTAGGATGATAGTCAATTATATGACCAATAGGGTTGTCACAATTCTCCAAATCCCCTATTCGATTTCATTTTCGACTTTAGGTTCATGATTCAATTCGATTCTCGATTATATTTTTTTTCCTTTTACAGTATAGGGCCCTATGTCATTTTTAGACTAGTCCTTGATCATTGGTTTTATTCATACATTTTTTTAAAGTAAATCTTATTTTAAAAGACAAAGTTGATGCAATTTTCATTATTCTTGTGCAATGTGTCACATTAGGCATTAATGGTCAATTTGAAATCATTTATTTACAATAAAAGTGTCACAGTATTGTTTAAATAACATAACTTATTAGTAAGAGAGGGTGGCTGCCATCTAGTGACTCTTTATAGTTACTGCAGAACGACTGGAAACACATTGCTCCAGATAGCTCATTGGAGTGAGCAAAATGCAGCTAACAGTGGTTATCTGGTTTACAATGCGAATGTGGACTTAAAGGGGCTATATCATGCAAAATCACGTTTTTGGAGTTTTCAACTATCTGGTAATTCAATTTTCTCATAAAAACCCCACCAGAGTGGCTTTTGGCTTAATTCATGCATGTCTGAGTAATCCTCCTGAAATCTGCTCTCTGAGCAGCTGCCCCTCCCTCTCCTAGAAATCAACTAGTGTTCAACTAGTGACATCACTGGTTGAAAGTTGAGTGCTAGAGGTGTCTCCACCGCCTCTGCAGGCAGAGCGGCTTACCCCTAGTAGATTTTCAAAAAACACCCTTGTCCTTCTTACAGTTCATGGCAGCTTCGGTTTTTGGCGACTTAAAGTACTTTTTGTGTTGGATTTTTTACTTTCTATGTGAAAGCCCTTTTGGCTGCATGCATTACAGGATTTAATTCTACATTCATAAAGAACAGCTGCTGGATCAAAGAACAAAGACGCCTGATGGACAGAGAAGTAAGTGGCTACTTGCTAATGCTAATGAGGGTTAGCCATTTATCAAGCTGCTTATTTGATCTTATAACAGCATTCTGTGGTTAATTAATTGATCTGCAGCATCGCAGAATGTACTGTAAACGGGTGAAAAAAACACCCACGGCTTTTTTTATTTACTGGGCTTGAAAGACTTGCTTAGTTGATGCAGCTGTGTTGGTTTGTGTCTAAAGCCTGGAGTTTTAGCAACTGAGATAGGCTTTATTGACTCATTTTTTTTTACAAAAAAATAAAAAATAAATAAACAAAATGTCTGAGCCCTTAATATACAAGAGCTTCATTGTGGTGCTTCTTGATTTTCAAATTCTTGTGAGAATACTGTTTGTGATGAAGCTTAGCACTGTTTGTTTCAGTTTGATCTCCTCCCGGTTCTGAAGCACAGCAGAGCAGGGGAGCGTAGTGTAGCGTTAGGATGCAGGAGGCAGGTTTATAGAGAAACAAGCCGTTTCTTTTCGTGGTATAACATTAACTACAGGATGCAAGTAAAATTTCAGGACAAATTAATACTGTATAACACCAACGGTAACATTTTATCATATATATGTATATCCCAGAAGTTGAAAGCTGAAAAAAAATAGCATGATACACCCCCTTTAAGTCGCCGATTTGGTTAAGTCGCCTGATTTGGTATCGTGTCATGATCCGTCCCTGTCTGTGTTGTTTATTCCTCCCTGTTTCCTCCCAGTCTGTTTTAGTTACTTAGTCCTAGTTTGTTTCACCTGTTGTCTTATTAGTCCTCCCTGTGTTTTCTGCCTCTGCTCCCAGGTGTTCCACGTTTCCTGATTACCCTCCCCACAGTATATATACCCTTCTGTGTCTGTCTGTCCTCGTCGGGTCGTTGTTGTCGTTACCTCCCCTAGTGCTTGTGTTCTCTGTGCTTCTCGTCTGTTTTTGGACTATTAATAAACATGGGCCGTAAGAGCCACAAACGCCGCTCCGCATCTGGGTCCTCCTTGAGCCAGAACATGACAGTACGACCCGACCAACTGGACCCAGCGGAGTACCAACACACCGAGGAAGAATGGAGAGAACTGATAAATTGGAGCGTAAGTCAAGGACTCCATTCTGACTCACCCTTTTGCGGATTCCGGCTGGCTCGCTGTCCGCCCGGTGTTGGGCCCCGCCGTCGTGAGGAGGGCGGCCTCTCCGCTCCTCGGGCCTCGAGTCATCGCCGCGCTTCTGGGCGTCCTCCTGGGAACGCAGTTGATGTTTCCCCGTCGTTCCTCCTTGCGTCCATGTATGACGATTCGGAGGAGGACGATGACGGCTTCCCGGAGTTTTTCTCTGGCTCCCTGGACGACGAGCTGGACTTTTGCAGCGGTGCCCGGGGTGCGCCGCCTTCGCCGCGGCTTTCTGCTTCCTGGGTTGACCGGTTGATCTCCCTGGCTCCTTCCGCCGATCTACCACCCATCTGTGATCCCTCTGGGACTGGCCCTCTTCCTGCTTCCCGGCGACGAGGAGGGAGGCGTCGCCGAGCTGCTCCATCGGCTCCAGGAGGTTTCTCGCTTCCTTCTCGGAGTTGCAGCGCCTCGGCTCCTCCTGTCCCGCTTGGTGCTGCCTCCAGCTTCGGTGATTCGACCGCCGCTTCCTCCTGCCGCCCACGGCCGGTTTCGGGTCTGCCTCCTCATCCTCTCCAGCACAGCCAGGCGCCGGCGTTTCCTTCGGGTGGAGCCGAGTTGACCCAGGGTCGGTGGAACAGAGGGAAGAGTTCCGTAGGGAATGTTGAGCCCAGGTCCCCTGTGGAGACTGTTTTTGAGCGCTCTTCAGAGGCTCACCTGGAACCCCGGTTCCGAGTTCCCTCCGAGGGCGTCCAGACGGATGCGCCTCGGTTCCGAGTTCCCTCCGAGGGCGTCCAGACGGATGCGCCTCGGTTCCGAGTTCCCTCCGAGGGCGTCCAGACGGATGCGCCTCGGTTCCGAGTTCCCTCCGAGGGCGTCCAGACGGATGCGCCTCGGTTCCGAGTTCCCTCCGAGGGCGTCCAGACGGATGCGCCTCGGCTCCGAGATTCCTCCGAGGGTGTTCTGGAGAACACGCCTCGGGTTCCTGATTCCTCCGAGGGTGTTCTGGAGAACACGCCTCGGGTTCCTGATTCCTCCGAGGGTGTTCTGGAGAGCACGCCTCGGGTTCCTGATTCCTCCGAGGGTGTTCTGGAGAGCACGCCTCGGGTTCCTGATCCTCCGAGGGTGTTCGAAGCACGCCTCGGGTTCCTGATTCCTCCGAGGGTGTTCTGGAGAGCACGCCTCGGGTTCCTGAGTCCTCCGAGGGTGTTCTGGAGAACACGCCTCGGGTTCCTGATTCCTCCGAGGGTGTTCTGGAGAGCACGCCTCGGGTTCCTGATTCCTCCGAGGGTGTTCTGGAGAACACGCCTCGGGTTCCTGATTCCTCCGAGGGTGTTCTGGAGAGCACGCCTCTGGTTCCTGATTCCGCCGAGGGTGTTCAGGGGAACACGCCTCTGGTTCCCGATTCCGCCGAGGGTGTTCAGGAGAACACGCCTCTGGTTCCTGACTCTTCCGAGGGTGTTCAGGCGAACACGCCTCCGGTTCCTGACTCCCCCGAGGGTGTTCAGGCGAACACGCCTCCGGTTCCTGACTCTTCCGAGGGTGTTCAGGCGAACACGCCTCCGGTTCCTGATTCCACCGAGGGTGTTCAGGCGAACACTCCTCCGGTTCCTGATTCCACCGAGGGTGTTCAGGCGAACACGCCTCCGGTTCCTGACTCTTCCGAGGGTGTTCAGGGGAACACGCCTCCGGTTCCTGCCTCTTCCGAGGGTGTTCAGGAGAACACGCCTCCGGTTCCCGACTCCGCCGAGGGTGTTCAGGAGAACACGCCTCCGGTTCCCGCCTCCTCCGAGGGTGTTCAGGAGAACACGCCTCCGGTTTCCGACTCCGCCGAGGGTGTTCAGGAGAACACGCCTCCGGTTCCTGCCTCTGCAGAGGGTGTTCAGGCGAACACGCCTCCGGTTCCTGCCTCTGCAGAGGGTGTTCAGGCGAACACGCCTCCGGTTCCTGACTCTGCCGAGGGTGTTCAGGCGAACACGCCTCCACCTAAGCTCAAGGTTCCACGCCGCCGGCCCCCAAGGCTCAAGTTCCCACGCCGCCGGCCTCCAAGGCTCAAGGTTCCACGCCGCCGGCCCCCAAGGCTCAAGGTTCCACGCCGCCGGCCCCCAAGGCTCAAGGTTCCACGCCGCCGGCCTCCAAGGCTCAAGGTTCCACGCCGCCGGCCTCCAAGGCTCAAGGTTCCACGCCGCCGGCCTCCAAGGCTCAAGGTTCCACGCCGCCGGCCTCCAAGGCTCAAGGTTCCACGCCGCCGGCCCCCAAGGCTCAAGGTTCCACGCCGCCGGCCCCCAAGGCTCAAGGTTCCACGCCGCCGGCCCCCAAGGCTCAAGGTTCCACGCCGCCGGCCCCCAAGGCTCAAGGTTCCACGCCGCCGGCCTCCAAGGCTCAAGGTTCCACGCCGCCGGCCCCCAAGGCTCAAGGTTCCACGCCGCCGGCCTCCAAGGCTCAAGGTTCCTCGCCGTCGGCCTCCTCGTCTGACGGTTCCTCGTCGTCGGCCTCCTCGTCTGACGGTCCCTCGTCGCCGGCCTCCTCGTCTGCTGTTTCCTCGTCGCCGGCCTCCTCGTCTGCTGTTTCCTCGTCGCCGGCCTCCTCGTCTGCTGTTTCCTCGTCGCCGGCCTCCTCGTCTGCTGTTTCCTCGTCGCCGGCCTCCTCGTCTGTTGGTTCCTCGTCGCCGGCCTCCTCGTCCGTTGGTTCCTCGTCGCCGGCCTCCTCGTCTGTTGGATCCTCGTCGCCGGCCTCCTCGTCTGTTGGTTCCTCGTCGCCGGCCTCCTCGTCTGTTGGTTCCTCGTCGCCGGCCTCCTCGCCTGCTGATCCCTCGCCGCCGGCCGCCACGTCATGGGTCTTCTGGGGACTGTGGTTTTGAGAGTTTTAAGAGCCACAAACGCCGCTCCGCATCTGGGTCCTCCTTGAGCCAGAACATGACAGAT